>OX438886.1:20284044-20909044 GCA_949316265.1 Diarsia mendica
TGGGAAAACACTACGCGTCAAAGTGAGACGAGAACAAAACACGCTTGACTATACATAAAATAATAAATAAATTACTAAAATTACTCAGTCTTTATCTACACAGTATAAAATAAAAAGAAATGGATTCATGCGAAAATTGTTTATGCCACGATACTAAATACATAAATTAAAGTAAATAATGCGAAACCTGAGTTAACTATTCACGTGCATAAATAAGTTTTACTTACCGACGGCTATTTTCTCGACTGCGAAGGGTTGTGCTGACAATATCACTGCGTTTAACAACAACAAGCCGGTAAATCGCGTAGCGTGGTTACTATTAAACACCATTTTTGGATACGAACTTTTGTCTGATCGGCGAATTCGTTATTTGATCAATTACATGGCAACGTTTACGTGATTTAGAACGCTTTAGTTATTATTTTGTGAGAAATATAAGGCGATAAAGTGCCGGGATGCTGTGTGCAAACCTGAGACTTAGGGGCGACTGATGGCGAACGAGTGTGGCATGGGACGCGGGGGCCCCTCCCACTTCGCCGCGCGCTCTCACTTACTCGCTTAACGTGTATCCCGATAAAAGTTGATTATTCGAAAATATTCTTGCGTCTACTATTATTATTTGATTGTTATTTAATTTATTATTAGTATAAATGTAAAATGTGAATCATAGTGAAAATTTAATACTTTATAATTTCCCTCAATGGTGTAAGTACCTACACCAGTTACAACGTCTTTTGCATTGTTTTAAAATATTGAAAGTATTATTACTTCGTTTTGCTTTCTTTGTTCGTAAACTTGAGAATATTTGTTTAATAGATGGTGCGCGCGTCGTTCTCCACGGAGATAAGGGTCGCACCCCTCCTCCTACCCTCTTCCTTGGAGCGTGATCTTCTCCCTTTCGCATTAGCCACAATTTTCAACATTGCCATTACACCACGCGTCGCTTATAGGTTTTACAAATATCGTTAATATAAAATAGTGGATGTATGTTTTTTGCTTGACACAGAAAGCCACAGTGTAATCGAAAAACCTTTTTTTTTAATGTCTATACGCAATGCTTGATAATTAGGTAGGTGGCTCATTTACAATCCAAACCGCAGTAGTTTTTATGTTTGCATACAAACTCAAGTACGATCCTGTTGAAAAACCTTTCTATAAAATAAATTAACAAAACTATTTTCTACAGGAACTGAAAATGTGTCCAAAGAATAGTTTACATTACAGTTTACTGAATAATGCATGGATTTGGGAGCTAACAGAGCGTACGTTAAGCATGTTATGCCAGTGACTAGGAATGCAATGAACGAAAATTTTTGGAATTCTTAGCAGATTGTAAATCTATATCCAAGGATCCGCGTAGCTTTGTCACGTGATTCACCCTATAGGAAAACTAATTTCTTTCAGCTTTATAAAAGCGAACGAAGGTTATTTATTTAATTTATGAATTTTCCTTGGGTACTCAGTGACCTTTTGGTGTATGTGAAAGGTTTAGCACATGTTAAACGGAGAAACTGACGAAAACATCGGTTTTTTTACGTTGAACAAATCATTGATATTCAAACTTTCTACTGCAACATCAGTCAATACTCGTATCAATAAGAATCGTTCTACTCAAGTATATTTTCAGTAACTAAGGCTAGGTTACTGAAAATATTATTGAAACCCTAGGGTGTTTTTCAAAAATTGATGTAAAACTATGTATTTTAAAATACACATAAATTTTGAAATACATACAAGAGATAACCTACAGTACAACCTGCAGTAAAAAGATATATATTTCAGAATATATATCAGAATAAGAAAGTAAAAAAATCTCCCTTAAAATAACTTTAAGGGAACGACAAGGAAGTTTAATATCCTTAAGCAGTTGACGACCCGGGTCCCTTTAAACCTTGAAAGCTCAAAGGGAAAATAAAAAGATATTTCCATTGCAAATTTGAGCAAGTTTGATTTTGATCACTACTTCGGGAGAAAGCCGATGAGAAACAAGGTCGGGTATAGTCCTAATCCCAGACTTTAAAACATTTCCTTGTTTAAATTGATCAAGACTTACCGTCCTTTTCTCAACGTTGTATGTTAAAGTAAGATACCAATAGCAGGTTCGTATCGAATAGTTATGTTCAGAAGTTGCGGATTACGATTCAGATCTATGTAGCATTGACACTCACACATGCAAATGGTGATATTTCGGTAGCTGAAAAATCTAATTTCAGAATTTCATTACTTTAGGACATCTGATAAACATGTACCAATACATATAATTATACATAGAAACGGCACACATGATATTTCTGGCTAATCTGGGTATTTTTTGGGTTAATTGATTGCGCAAAATAAAGTTATTATGGCAGCGACTGTTACATAGACTAATTAGTACAGTTTAGCTCTGAACCTTAATTGTGTGGGCTCATTTTTACAAAATTGGTATCTACCAATAATTATTCAAATACCAAATGGTTCATCAGAGAGCTCGATAGCATCATATTCCTGCCCTTTTTTTTTTTGGTGGGTGGAAAATCATCGAATAACCCCCCCCCTCCCCCCGGCTCTTGGGCAGAGCGAAGGGGAGTGTCAGACTTCTACTGACTAAAAACCAAACCCATGTTCCTACTTCGCCCTTGTGTCGGAGCCGCGTTAACCTTTCGATAATCCACAGCCCCGACGGGCGTCGGCCCTTGCGGGCGGGCCCCTTCAATATTGCTGACATCTCTTTGAGGCGCGCGTGGAACACGTACGCGCCGCCGACACGGTCTGTTGCCGTCATGACGACGGCCGGACGGCGAGGCCCGCGTCTACGGTGGCCGGAGGTCATCGCGTGACCCCCGACGCACGGAGCGCCTTCCGCGGTCATATTCCTGCCCATAACCCATTCAATTTGGGGTCGGCGCAACACGTTTTCTTTTTCCATTCTTCCCTGTTAAACTCTACGTCATAATGGCATTTACTCTTTTCTCTTTCATAAAATTCCTCACACAGTCCATCCAACTTTCCTTTGGCCTTCCTCTCCCTCTCTCATCCATCAACATTTATATCTATCACCTTTTTAGTCACATGCGATTTGTCCCTCCTCATAACATGATGTCCATACCACGACATTCGATTCCTTTTCAACTTTTCTGTAACTGGCGCAACTTTTGAACTTCCTCTAATGTACTGAGAGCTCGATAGCGAAGGCAGGCAATTGCTTTTTCTCAATTCCCGCCTCTTCCAGGCAATTGCTTTTTCTCAATTCCGCCTCTTCCTGGAGTTTAATTTTTCCGATAAGTATTTTAAACCCGACAGTTATTCATACCTTCATTGGTGGTTAGCCTTGTAGGTACTCTGTCAGCAACTTGACAGAAACAATGAGCCGTGTGTTGGTACTAGCTACTGTCTGGGAAACAGTAGATCTGTGTGTTTTTGGTTTATATTATCGTTTTGGGCAGCTCCTGCGACTGTGGCTCTTTCATTCAATTTGTTGAAGATCTCTTTAAGAATACCATACTTATGTTCTAACAAGACAGCGATCAGCGCCTCAGTGGTCGAAAAATGTGTTGTTTTCCATTTCCAGTAAATCCGTTTAATTCTAGTGAGGTGTTTTTAAGTGGCTTCTGTGGGGTATCGATGTGTTGTTTTCCAGTACTTAAATCCGTTTAATTCCAATAGAGGTGTTTTTTTAAGTGGCTTCTATGGGGTGGGGTATCCATGTGTTGTTTTCCAGTAAACCCGTTTAATTCCAGTAGAGGTGATTTTAAGTAGCTTTTATGGGGTATCCAATTTTCTGACAAATCCAATTTTCTGACGAACGTTTCGAAGGTGACTTCGTGAGATTTACAAAAAAAAATACTAATACGCGAAAACGTCCACTAGTATCTGAAGCAAAACATCCTTCTGATGGAACAGTACGTAGATAGGCTAAACGAAAAAAAAATCTATACTCCACAGATCTTTTTTACAAATTAAAAACGGAATTTATTTATAAGATAAACATTAGATTAGATTATAAGAATCAAGTCGTTTCGTAAAAATGAGCACATGTCTGTACTAATCTATACTAATATTATAAAGCTGAAGAGTTTGTTTGTTTGAACGCGGTACACTCAGGAACTACTGGTTGGAATTGAAAAATTCTTTTTGTGTTGGATAGTCCATTTATCGAGGAAGGCTTTAGGCTATATAACATTATGCTGCGGCTAATAGGAGCGGAGCATAAGTGAAAAATGTTACAAGAACGGGAAAAGGTATTTCCTTTTTGAGATCTTTAGCTGCGTGCGCTGCGAAAACAGCTTAAGTTACGCAAATATCAGGTATGAAGGAATTGTTCCTCTTTAAAAGTTCTAAAAAAAAGTTCGCGACAGCATATTATTATGTCTATCTTTTAAGATTGACTCACTGTAACCCTTTTTTGAAAATTAATATAGAATATTTGTGCTTTTTCTTCTATATAGTTTAAACAAATATCTTAGAAGATATCGCAATGTAAAAATATCCGCGCGACAAAATAATAACGAAAGATTAAATTTTTTGTTTGTTACGATTTAACTCAAAAACTACTCTGCCGACTTTGAAAATTCTTTCAATATTAGAAAGCTACACCTTTACAGAGTACCATAGGCTATTATATTTTCAAAACACACGCGGACGAATAAAATTTTAATGAGTTTGTTTGTTTGGTAGAACGCGCGAATTGAAAAAATATTTCTATGTTGGATAGATAGTCGATTTATCAAGCAAGGTTATAAGCTATATATTGTAAAGCAGCAGACGAAGTTGCGTGGGTCAGCTAGTAACTAATATAAATCGCGAACTCACCTGCTGAAGAAACACGGAGTTCTAGAAATAAAAAAACATGCGTGAAATTAAGTTTCGAGTACGCAAAACACGGTTATTCTTGAATATCTAAGGTACGTTGTTGAGCAACATTTAGCAAGTCGTTTTTCTTTGGCTCGTAAAATATAAAAGCAATAAATGTCAAGCACAAACAGCTAAGTTCCACGACATAAAACTTTGTGAGCGGTCTTGGAGGTGGCCTCCGAGACCAAGTGGCTATTCAGCATTTTTCTATATCACTGTTCCGAAACAAGAATAATTTCAACTTGAATGACGACGATTTGACGACTTTATGAAATTTTAATGAATAAGGGAAATGGCCCGATGTATCGAGTTTGAATCACACGTGCTTTCGTATGTGTATTGAAGAGTTGTAAGCAAAGTTGAAAGCGTCTCTTGATTTATGGTTTTATTAGACTCAGATACATGGCACAGTCGCTTTGACTCTTTGAGATTGAAGTGATGCTCAGTCAGCAATGACTTCCATTTTCATCAGCACAAAACAAAAACACTGACTCGCGCGAGATATGTTAACAGACGCTGTTGCTTCATTTCATGTTTTTCACTACCTTACTACCTCGGATTAGTGAGAAAGAGCAACACACGTTAGCTATCATTATAGGAGTAATATATTTAGCAGTTGTATCAAGAACAGTTGTAAACAGCAATTAGTATGTTGTGTGGTGTGGTAATGTGTGTTTTCGATGCATAAACTGTTCCCCACGTACCGTTGAGCACCAAATTTTGTCACTGTGATAAACGTACCTTATCAAATGAAAATAGGTCTTTGATAACTCTAATTTAAATTATCTGTTTAAACTGGGTATATTTTATCATAAAAAAAAAAACAATATTTATGTATAGTTAATGTTGTAATATATCTCACCACTGAAAGTCGACTGTGATTTATTACTAATCTAAACAAGAATTATATGGCTATGGTTTAACTGACCACCAGAATTGCAATTTTGCACCTCATTTATTTTTAAAATAGTATATATTTCCCATGTTATAGTTCCTATATTTTTTTCCAAATAACACTGGGGCCAACTTAGATTGCGCATTGAAGAAAACGTGCATACACAGGGTGTAAACGAACTCTTCACGAAGTCGTCAACCAAGCATTATATGTGGTAAAACCGGTCAAGTGCGAGTCGAATCGGTGCGCCGAGGGTTCCGTACCTATCCATTATATTGCTCACACGTTTAACTTGGAGTTGTTTTTTTTTTATTTTGCCAACGGCTTGGATTGAATATTGTAGAAACTATGGATCGCTGTGTGAATTGTGGAATCAACTAATTATTGCAATATCCTAGTCTATGCAGACGACCCTTGGACGTGAAACAATTTTATTACGTACGTGATTCAGCAGTGGCTTGCACCTTACTCTGAAAGTTATTATAACCTAGCTGGGCTGGGTACCAAGATACAAGTGTTCCACTTGCAAAATTTCTACATGGCATTATTAGTACATTATGGTAAAAGTGTGTAATGTTGGTGATTACCGCTGAGGCGCCATTGAGACCCGAGCCGTCAGGTGAGGGTCTTAAGAGAGCCGAGGACGGTAATCATCAATACACACGTGTATCATACGACGTTTTTCAACACACTTGTGAAGAAAATAATACTAAAAAGTCATCTTCAACAGTTAAAACGAGTTCTGAATTTTTTTTCACAATAGCGGGAAAAAAATAACTGGTTGTCCTATGCGCGCGCATCTACAGTTCGAGCAACTTATCTGTGCTGGCGGGAAAACACGTAACTAAAATAATGAACTGTGTTTGGCGTAGCGATGCATTTTTCTTGACGAGTAGCGCCACCATGAAATTCACACTTAAAATGGTCATACTGTAACAATAGCGATCGGCCATAGACCAAAATAATGACGTTTCTTTATTTTATTTTAAAAGTTCTATTTATAACAAAAGTTATATTATTTGAGTAAAAGTTTCATTTATTAAAAACGTACAAGTTGAAATTATCTATTTAAATTCAAAGTTGCATGTAATGAGCAAGCACTAGGTACATTAATCGGGGGGCACGGCAGTGCCCCCGCCGAGTCGAGCGCTAGGATAATCGAAAAAAAAAAAAATTGAAAATAAAACTACTTCAAAAAAAAAATTGTTTTCAATAAGAAAATCTAACAAAATAAATTAATATGCCCACGTTTCTACAAAAAGAAGTGAAATCCCAACAAAAACATTCTGTAAAAAACTAGCCATGTCTCGATGGAGCTGCTTGTTTATCTCTAAAAAGTAATGAAATCTAGACAAAGTCGTGCCAAGTCTAAGGTTCCTTATTGCGATTTCTTTATTATTATAGTTAATGTTGTGTGACTTGGCCGTTGTTCGTTTCGTTTAGTTCTGCTACTTTTTCTTCTTGTCGTCCAATTACCAATACCAGTATGGGTTATTATCTCGCTTAACAATCATAGGTAGTTACAACAGATTATAACATTACGTATAAACTAAATTGACTTGTACCCACTAACGTATAAAGAATGTTCAACGGCCAAGACACACAACATTAATAATAATAATAAAGAAATCGCAATAAGGAACCTTAGATTTGGCACGACTTTGTCTAGATTTCATTACTTTTTAGAGATAAACAAGCAGCTCCATCGAGACTTGGCTAGTTTTTTACAGAATGTTTTTGTTGGGTTTATTTTTACTATTGAACACGATCTTTTTTGTACCAAAACTTTTTTTCAGAACATAGCATCTCAACCAATAAAATTAAAAAAAAACCCCCATAACTCACTAGTGAATAATAGCAATGAAAAAGTCACAGTTTGATTATAGGTGTCATTATGTGCCTACTTGCGGTGAAATTATAGCCATTTATGAGCAAGTGTGTTGAAAAATAATTTAGATGATAACTAAGAGATACCTACTACAAAAAAATGTGTTTTTTACTTATTATGGACGCCTTTTTCGATAAATATTATTCAAACATTCTTCACTAAATATAATAGACATTAGTTTTTAAAGAACTTAGTAATCAGCTCTTATAGAGTGATTGTAACATAACCTCACTTTTACTAAACCTCTAATAACTCGGCTCTAAGATTGTAAAAACTTACAGAACTTTCAATGGACTGATAAATCTGAATCCATTAACTCATACCATTTTCAACACGTTACATTTAGGCCGTACAGTGTATGTAATCGTTTTAGTCTCCTTTCGTGATTGTAGGTCATGCGATCTGAAAATTATAATGACTTCATTTTTATCGGGAGTTTAACAAAACTCAAAATGTACCAATCGACGAATCGAATCTACTGGAACACGTAACTAATAGTAAGCTGCACTATGTTTAGTGTCTAACTTATTTGATATAAAAGACAAGGATTTCTAAGAACATACAACAAAGAGCTTCAACATTAATAAGCTAATCTTAGCATATCAAAGTAAAAGTGTGAACACCAAGTTTGTGAGGCCACTGTTTGCTGACATGCGAATTTGAAGCTCATTCAACGAAGTGATTTCAAGTTTCTCGCAATGAAACCCGAAATACTTAATTGCACAGGAGAAGCCGCTGTCGTCGCGGACTGAGGCGCACTCAAATTATTTGAGTCGAGGAAGTTAGTAGCTGTTGAGGTGAAGAAGTTCATTAGATATTCAGAATCCCATTATTTGTGTGCCGCCGTCTACCTTTGCAAGGAAAAGTTACAGTTTTAGATTGATTTTAACGAAAATCTTCCGACTTTAATAGTTTAAAGTTTATGATTGAATAAAATATTGGTGTGAGTTGAGAGAGAGGTCCACGAAAAATTCGTCCATTTTTAAGATTCAACCGTTTAACACCAGTACAACAGCTAATAAACCTTAAAACCGTATTATAGACCTATCTATAAAACCGTATTATAGATAGGTCCCATGCCCAAAAACACCTAAGAAGCCGATTTCTACCGGTTTACCTTCGGGAGCAACGCCATTCTACGTAATGTCTGGGTGTCTAGTGTCTACTGTAGTCAAACAGTATATATATTAGTAGGGTATCACATCACAGTACAGATATTTAGTACATATGATTGATACATTACAAAAATTTCAACATTTTTCGTGTCAACAACGAAATCATCAGGTAGCGCCGAATAAGCCGGTGCTCGGGTGAAAGAATTCAGAACTAAATTAGAATATAAGCGCTTATGTGTCTTTGCGGCTGGTAGCACCTTTTTGTAGGGAATTAGGTAAGCCGAAGATTATCGAGGTACGACAGGGGCAGAAATAGAAAGTATGTAGGGCAGAACGACATAGAATAAGAAATGGTCGATATCGTGTTTGGTACCAACTGGATTTTTATTTTGTTGACTTATTTACATAAAAATCACTATATATTATAATATACTTACTAGCTGAACCCGCGCATGCGTTGCAATACGTCATTTAGGGGGATGAAAAATAGATGTTGGTCGATTCTCATAGATACCGGATAAGCACAAAAAATTTCATCAAAATCGGTCAAGCCGTTTCGGAGGAGTATGGCAACGAAAACTGTGACACGAGAATTTTATATATTAGATTTTTAAAGCTCCTAAGTATTTTATTCTTTAGGTACTTTTTTTCGGTATAGTTTGCAGTTTTTTTAGCATTATGTTCATGGTTTTCGGGGTTGCTGATAACGAAAATAAATTCAAAATAAAAAAGGGAAATTATGAAACGAGCGGATAAAAAAAACTTAGCGACTGACAATGAAAGAATGAGATACGGTTTTACAACTTGAGCGGTATGAATTTGAGTAAGCGAAAAATTAACTAAACTAACTTCGAATATTTATTAATAATAAAATCCAAATACAGAAAGTGGATTGTGATTAATCCATCTCAGATATTTAAATTCTACCCGTGCGTCTAAATTACGTAGTGAATTGCTAGAAATACAGAAAGGGCAACTTAAATATTAAGATAGAGACGCTTTTTTTTAATTAAGGTTTTACATATAGGAAAACTTGGATACAAGCGGATGAAGCTTGGATAAAATCTTTCACATTAAGTATTGATATAAAAAGTAGGAAACAAATAATACTAATAAATAACTAAACCAAAGACAAACTCATTTAAAATAAATAGAAGTCGGAAGCAGATGATAACCGTTTGTAATACAAAATTATGAGAATTGACGGAGTGCTGCCTGCTTCCAACTTTTAATTTCTGCTTATTACGCTCTAAATGCAGGGCTTCTGTCAAAAAATTATCAAATAAAGTTTATTACCTTGTACAGCTATCAAATATTTATGCCGAACATACAGCTCCACTGGGAACTGCTATTTAACAAAATATCAGGTGAAGATTAAATATCTAATCGAATGATAATAGAAAAGTGTAAATCAGCGGACGACGCAACGTCATCGGTTATATATAGATGTATTCTTTGTATATGGCGATGTGTTCGTAAGAAATAAATAATTATGAAAAGATGACGACTCGAAGTCGTATCCAGCCCTTATTGTTTTTTTATTTGCTCCAAAAAGTTATTTTATCAGGCTGGAAAGGGCGCAGCGAGCTGTCCTTAAAGTTATGACTTTTAAACATTTCCGGTATGGCACCACAGCATTGTATCAAGACTGCAAAGTCATGACTGTGAGACAGCTCTTTGTGCTAAACACCATCATGCGCAGGCATGGTTCTCTGGAGTTCAGTACTGGTCATCTGTCAAAGAGGAGATGTAAATTTGTTTGTCCCACAGTTAGTTACAGAACTAAACTGGCAGAAAGACATTTTCGGGTATTAGGTAGTCGACTTTATAATGCAATTAACATACAATGCGATATTTATGGTTTAAATAAGTTCCATTGCAAAAAGAAAATTAGCCAATGGCTTGCTGCTCGTACATATGAGGAAATAGAAAAGCTACTGGGAAAGTTTTTCTGATTGTTACCGACTTTTAGACCACTCACATATACACCACACAAACATACGACGCAAGCACGACACATATACACAACACCAAACACAAACTTGCACACAATACATACACACGACACTTACACACATCACATTCACAAGTCACATTCAATTACCAACTACAAACCAAAATACTGCTGAGGTGCTATACTGTTTTATTCTTATTTTTGTTAATCTTTAAGTTTAAGTTTATTTTAATTGTTTTCTTTTAACTTTGTTTTGTTTATGCTCAACGATGGATACTTTACAAATGTAACTCCGTACTGGTTTGTGTAACTTGAAAAATAGATTAATGGAGAGAGCCCTGGCACCCATAACACAAGTTTAATCTTAGCTTGGGTGTCAGTGGTACAATCGGAGACTAATGCAATTTCATTATCCTAACTGTCATAATCTGATTTGTAATAACCAAAACGATTTTCTATGTAAATTGCAATTTTTTGGAAATAAAGTTATTTATTATTATTATTATTATTATATTATTTCCAGAAGAACATTTTCATAAGACTTTGTACTCAAGTCTAGAGTTTAAGAGTAGGATAAATGTCTCCTACTCTCAAACTGACTTACACTACTCATTAGCTTAAAAATAATTTTATGGCAGAGTGGACTAAGGACTCTCACAAGTTTATATGAAATCCTTGGCTTTTTGTACCTGAAAATTGTTAGAGAGATAGAATACAGTTAAGACATGTCAGGGTAGGAACAGATTTTTTTGTTTGTGGGAAAATAATTGCTTCTATTGGCATTTTGGCATTCGATTTGACATAGTACATCCAAAGGCAGTCTGACATATACACGTCATAGGCAACAGCTAGTTATTAATACATCCGAGCACAAATACGAGTTGGGATCTTCTTCCTAGATAAAACTCGTGGAACGGTTGCTATAGAAACCATTGCTATTTCTATGTAAGTAATCTTATTTGCGTGTACTTTAAAATATGGTTACGTGAAACTCAACTCCTCAGGGTTCGGTTATTGGTTCGTATTTATGGAATTTAGGTTTCGAGAATTTTCTTCATTAACAGGTTCCACGGACAACGGCCTGCCGCTCATTCGTCGAGTACTCGGGTTGGACTCGAGAATAAGGCTGACAATTACCTACGATTAATATCTCAGCGGAGTGATATCTGTCTGACCTTTGCACCGCGAAATACTAATCAACTTATTTTAAATAGTAATCTGAAACCGTGGCCTGGTTTACAATTAAATAATGATCTGTTAAAAAAAGCAGTCCGTGTGAACCCTTGGTTTTGTCGTAGAGTGTTTTTTTTTCTATTTCATTGCTCATAATTATAAAACTGTCGGTGAAAAAGATAAAACGAATGTTTATGCCTTCACGAAAATATCCAAATCTACGTATAATATTTATCTATATATGAGCTGTTTGGGTCGATAGAGCCACCATGGGGGCAGTACGACGTAATTTGCTTCAAAGCTAGCCTTCAGCTTTGATGTTCTTATGCAAAGCGTAGAGGTTGGTTAATATCTACTGAAGCTTTACTAGCACTTCTAGGTATACTGTCAGATGATTTTAAAGTGCAGCATCGTGCATCAATGTACTATTACGCACGAAAGAATGTGTCAAAATCTCTAAATTATTTAAACCACAGATTGGAGGAACTATTATCTGAATGGCAATGTAGGTGGGATAATTCTATCAATTTACTTTATGGACCTTGCAGAAAGTAGAATCAATTTTACCATACCTAATACTAAAATCAAATGGTATGATAACGCTCCTAATCTTAGACCCATTAATAATCATTTTCATCATTGTTTAGCCCTTATCCCATTCATTAGAGCGGCAAAGTATGTCTTCCTCTCCCATACTTCTTTATTGCTCGTCATCTCATCAGAAACCTACTTTCTTGCCATATCATTCTTTATACAGTCTTTGGTCTTCCTTTCCTCTTATATCCACATTCATACTCTCCTCACGACATTTTCCTCATTTCTCCACATCACATCGCCCATACACGACAAACGACGTAACTTAGAACCCAATTGTATTAATGATAATAATATTTATCTGAGGTACAAGCAAGGCAACTGGGTTTATCCCAGTTGTAAACGTCCTTTTGTGTCGGTTCTGCCTCCTGGTTGACAAGAAGGGAACACTAGAAAAACGGAACGGAACGGATTATATACTAAATATACCTTACTGGGCAGTAAGGTATTATTAGTATATTAATCACGATAAGAAGGTTTTGAATTAATTATACAATTAAACATTTGAGTGATTCTGTTCAGTTAGTCTCAAAACACATTTCTTTTGACGATGGACGCAGTATTAATGATGTAGTTAATCCAGTGTATATTGAATATTATTCATAAAAATAAACTTTTTTGCAAAAAAAAAACAACCGACTTCAAAAACACCAAAAAGTGAAAAATAAACTTCAGAAGAAAAATCAGTTTCTGAAGTCGGTGACATTTGTTTGTTTCATTTCGTTTTTTTGCCACCGACTTCAGAAGCAGATTTTTCTTAAAATATCTCCTTCACAATAAAAAAAGAATCATCAAAATTGGTTCATAAACGACGAAGTTATTCGCTAACACACATAAACGAAAACTGTTCATAAATTAAGAAAAATCTTTATAAAATGAAAAGTACTGGGCCAAACTATACTAAATTTTTATGGGACCAAATGGCAACTATTCCGCATCAGACTAAAAAAGAATCACGTAAATCGGATCATAAATCGCAGCGTAATCGGTGTACATACATAGAAAAAAAAACCTACCAATCAAATTGAGAACCTCCTCCTTTTTGGGAAGTCGGTTAATGAGTTTAGCATAGTATCAGATTTTCAGCCCGTAAAATATTTTCTGGTATTATAAAATAGTATGCGAGTTAGAAAATCTATTATTTTTACACGTTGATAAGTACTAGGATATATGATATTGATGGATATTTATGCGAGAGAATTTCATCATGCCATAAATGTACAGACAACTTGTTTGTAATGTTGGTGATAAGTTGCATTTAAATATTTTAAGACTGAGATTTCTAAATAACTTAGCACTTAGATGAAATGATGATTACTTACTGCAAGAAGTTATTTACCGTGTGTGTACCCGATGCTATATCACAGACCCACGGCGCTTTTGTGAATCATAACTTAATTTTTAGAGACGCTAACAAAAGAGGTTTTAGTGCAGTTCCACGCTTGAACATTTAGTTCAAAATGAACGGGTGCTCGACTAACAGAACTGAAACATCCCGGCAACCGGTGAGCGCCATACGCTCACTAAATTTATGTCCACACAAATTGCTTAATTGAGGAAAAGGCTTTTGTTTGTTCTCCTATTTGCGCACGAAGGGTCAGTGGGTTGAAATAACTACTGCTACTCTTGTTACTGCACGTGGCCCTTACAAACATGACAGGTTTATAATTAACCGAGAGAAAATACCTAGTAATACTATGTTGAAGCATTAATTGAGGCATGAACGAAACAATGGTAAACGCGATTTTCAACAACAAATAGGACTTCCTCATCTACGAGGATTTTCTCATCTACGAGTATGAGACTGTTATATTACATTGACCTGTGCTGTTTTTTTTTTGTTCTAATAATATTTTTGAAAAAAGAGAAAAACGAACTATTCAGAATGACATGTATTATCTCCATAAGGTTTTATTATGTTGCGATAAGTCTTCATCCGGCCTGTATTCACGATAGTGAAGAGATAACCGAATTCTTACACAAGAATAATAATTAACCGATCACATTAATTGTCGACGGCGGTCTTTTAAACTTCATCACTTAAAGTAAATTAATGCATTATCGTTTCATTCAAATGTGCACTAGTGTACTCTAGTGTAAAAAAACTACAGCAAAAGCTCTAGGGCAATTCAGAAATATCCTAATAAGAATTTAAATAACCCTGTAGTGTAGTGTAGGTATTCAAATTCTTAACATTTTGTTCTACACATGCTGGCGTGATGCCAATAAATGAACCCGCGTGGCAATCTAGTTTTTGAGTTATGACATCCAGTACAACCTTTTCATTCGCAACATTTACAGAAATGCGTCTAGTCGCACAAATGTACGTATGGGTAAAATAAAAGTGACAAACGGTAGGTCGGTTCAACTATATTTTCATAATTATGACACTTGAAAAACAAATTTTTATAAGCTATTACAAACTATTATTAAAAATATTTTGTAAGATTTCTTACGACACATTGAATAATACATTTTCGATTATTTGTATTACATTCATGTCACGACAGTTTCTTTTTAACTTATTGCATTTTCCTGTGGAAAGCTCAGTGTGCAATCATTCTGTTACGACGAGAGCCGTCGTAAAGAGACTAGTTGGAAACTTTACAGCTTTGGTACGTTCCCCAACTGTTAGAACGGTCATGGCGAAAAAAGTTATTATTAAACTAGTCTATAGTATGCATACAAAACTGTGAAGAATGTTACGAATAAAATAGTTAATAGGATAGTACATTTTCTCAACGAGTTAATTTTTTCTACTGACTTTCTAGTGTACACGATAAAAAAATAGGGACTTTTATATTTTTATCTAATAAAATTAACAGGTTTCATCAATTATAAACTTTGTACTCCTATATTTATTTACATCTTCCATTATAATAAAAATCTAACATAATTTCTTGTAACTTGTTCCCAATTGCACAAAAGCTGTGTCCTGATCACCTGAATTATCCGCCATCTGATAAATTTAGTGTGTATTTTATAGCATAGGTCGACTGCAAAAAGTTATCTGCTGTTTTCAACTACTGTACCAACTCTTCCAAGTTTCACCACTACACTCGATCTCTTTTTTACCCGACTGCGGCGAAGCCCAAAAGGAGAGTTATGTTTAACTTGCCTTGCAGCTCACATTTTGTAGACATAAGATTTTTTTGGATGTTGAACTAACTTACTTTAACTTTAGATTTAAAAACTATTAATGTTTGCGTTAATTGAAAATACAAAGGAAAAGATTTTGAACAAGATAATTATCACTGGGGCAGCTAAGACATAAGCTAGCAAAAGCTAGCTATGCAGTTAGTAGCGATATAGTTTTTTACCTATACCTATAGGTAAAAAACTGTATCGAGAGCAACTGATAATATTATTATTATATTTATTATATATTTTGTAGCATAGGCTACAAAATTTAAAAGTGTCAAGGATATTTTTCTAGATTGACCTGGAATTTCTTCTGTATTGTCTTCGTCCTTAGATAGATGGTGATGATGCTTCATGGTAGTTGGGTGAATGGGTAGTTGAAATCACACAAAACATTTGACTTAAACTCCATACGTTTATCACTAAATAGTATAAAACAAAGTCGCTTCCCGCTGTCTGTACCTATGTACGCTCAGATCTTTAAAACTACGCAACAGATTTTGATGCGGGTTTTTTCAATAGATAGAGTGATTCAAGAGGAAGGTTTACCGTTTAAGTATCATTTTTGCACCCGTGCGAAGCCGAGGCGGGTCACTAGTTTCTAATAATCTTTTTACAAGCTTAGCAGACTTATAAACTTTCTAGAGTTGAATAACCCGATCGCGTACATGATTGTTTGGTCATAAGGAGAAGAATTGGGCAATAAACTTTAAATTACAAACCCTCCCTATACATAGAACTGAAACAAAAAAAAAACAGAGAGAAAATAGAGAATAAAGAGAGAGAGTTAAAAATCTGAAAAAAACATATTATGTTGTAGATCGCAATAAATTTTTTCGATCAAAATTGCTTTTGTACGAAAAGAAGTGAATAGTTTTTGAGATATTATAGCACTTTTAAAAATCCGAAAATATAACTTTGTCTTTCATACAAACACTATGAAAAACAAACTTATCACAAAATATGTTTTTCTGTTGCCGTTTTAACAAGAAATAATACAAATTAAAGGGGAGCTTCCCTACTACGATGATACTACGGAACCCTTCAAGTCCGACTTGCACTTGGTTATTTTTGTTTAATCTAAAAAACGTCCGAAACAAACTCAGAGATCATAGTTTCCTTTAAGGTCAAGACATAATCTTGATATACAAGATGATTTTTAGTCACCGTCCAAATTCCAATATTAATCTTTGGCGAAAATCATTGAATATGTGTTTTTCCTTTTAGGATCACTCAATACAAAAATATTGAGATATCACATCACAAAGTTCTAACGTTTCACGGGGAGCAGGTCATCCGCTTTTACGATACGATTTATTTTTTAAATGGTGTTAGTGAATGATACCTAATGTCTAGAACAAAATTGGACGGTGACTAAAAAATCATCTTGTATACACATGAAGACTATGCAGATTAGTATATTTTATCATGAGATGGTCTTTTGAAGAAAGCACCACACAGATTTGAGTGGACCCGTGCAGTCAGTGCAGCCATTTTGTCAGTTATCGTGGAGCTCGACTTATAACTCAAGCAGCTCAACGTCACGAATACCAAAGAAAGGACATTTGGGACGTACTCAAACTGTCAGACTATTTTTAAAACTAAAGAATGACCCACATGGTCCTCACATTCACACTAGTAAATAAAAGTATTTAAGTATTGTAAGGAGAAGTAGGTTGAGTTATGTGATGAGTAGTTAAAAACAAATCCACCCTATATTTGATGAGGGAAGTGCCGTGTTGCCAATACCTCGCCAACTTAGCTTCTCCAAGCTAACTTAGACTGCCTAGCTTTGCTATCTAATAGGTCTGTTGCGGTGGTGGTGTAAAATGAAACTCAGCTACTTCCAACAAGTATAAACTTTAGTATTCATAACTTGCTATATTAAGTTCACTGAAGCGGCCGAGTTGAATAAAATGTTTAAATAGAGCTTTACGAAAATATCTAAGTACACTCGACCAGAGTGCGCACTTCTACAGTTTTAGTGAGTGATAAATATAAAATTCTAAAATTGGGCAAAAACATTATTGTGGAATAATAAGTAAAAATAATTTACTTACATAATTATATAAAATAATTTCACATATAATGAAAATAAATACTATAAAATACAAATTGTGCATTATGGTCAAGTCCAAATTATATTAGACTCTCTCAAACGCTGTTTCTTCATTTTTTATGGCGGTATAGGCTGAATGTACGAAACTACAACATGCAGCGTTACCGCCGCAGCCGCGCTGTTTGGTACCGCGCTATACTCGTATTGCGTTGCGCGGGGTTTTCCATATCTGGCCCACAATCACAGGGGCTTATATAATGAATGAAATAGCAGATAATACTAAATAGCTGGGCATCAAATCAAATTGGTTTAAATTATTTTCTAGCGGCAGTAGGTGCGTCATGAAAAGTATTCTCCTCGGAGAAAAGCTTGTCTTCATTGCAGTCAGTCAGTTTAAACTCTCTCCGAATAAGCTCAGAGCGCCACGCTTTCAGGAGCCTTATAATTGTTGACTTCAAGATTCAACACAGCGACCGTGCCATAAGACACTGCTTTATTCCCGTGGTGAACTATATACACTTTGAATGTAAAACTGAACTTTCACGTACGGAGACTGTGGGATCAAAAGATTTAAAGTGTCCTTTAAGTTTAATATGGCAAGATTTAGAAAACCATCGAAGGTTTTCATAAGTCGAATAGGCAAACCTACTAGTAGATGTGTTTTTCATCAATATCTAGATATTGAATTGGGTTTTAACATCACAAATTTCTCAGTAGCAGCAACGGAGTCTGTGCCCGGTTGATAGCAATTATAGGCTCGCCTCCTACACTTGGAACCTATAGGTATAATTATATATAGCTGGCAAAATTTAACTGTGGTATTATGTAAACCTATGCCTAACCCTTGTGAGATAGCAGGCATGATGTTTCGTTGTTCTATGACAACCTTTTTATCTTAAATGTGTTTATTTTTATTTTTCTGTCCCGAATCTAATGCGGAAGCCGTGGTCAAAAGAACATAACGAGAAAAATCGCGAAGCGCTGTCCGGAGCTCAGCGCTGAGATCGTTTTAAATCCGTGACTTGTTCGGGCACATTAAATCACCTCGGATTTTTGGATAAGTTACAGACTCCAGCGGGACCAATTGTAATCGTGGGCTTAGATTTCATTCGGGCGACCGACGGTGCTACCGACGAGAAAGAAGATATGGGAAAGTGTTGTGAGATGTAAGCCCACTCGGTTATAAAGTCGGTCGTTATTACGTCGGAGGGGCGAAGTAAGGTCGGAGGAGGCACGGGCGCGGTATGTAGTCCCGAGGGCCAACAGCGATAACTTTTCTAGAAAGCAGAAAATTCGCCGTGAAGTACTGCCAAGGTAAAGTTTTATGTAGCTGGATACTGATATAGGTAAATGATTTCAGATAGAAGGGTATCTTAAACAGGCAAACCACCTCTTATTGCGCACTTTTATTTTATGTAATGTACAAACGAATGATTTACTAATTTCAGATATTGTCTAGTTATATAGAACTGTTCTATATAACTAGACAATATCAGAAATTAGTAAATCATTCGTTTTAAGTGTATAAAGTATTGTTACAATACTTTATACACTTAAAATGCAAAAACAATATTATAAATAGAACTGTTTACACCTGGTGGTGTATGGCGCGTGGGTGGGCCTACGCCACAATCTGTGTAGACTCGATTAAGTATGACATTCTTACTACTGTATTTAGAAAACACTCTGGGTTCTTTACATAAAAACTGCTTAAAGAACATTGGCGAAACGGGACTCTCATAGCTTCAGTAGTGTTCATCAATGTATGTTCATTAGGTATATGAAGCAATACGGGACCTTTATTTCCATGTAATATCTTACTAATAAACGACAAGAAGTAAAAAAAATGTAAAATAATATTCAAGTGAATCTGAACGCAATTATTTGCAATAGTTAAACGTAGATGGTGTAACAGCAGCAATCGAGGTCCTTATTCTATAGAATGTGTGTATGTGTCATGAGACGTTTGCTACCGAGTATACAAGATGTTTATATTGGTGCCACAGACTATCAGTTTAGAACTAAGACCCACCAAATCATTCAAGTCATTTGTTAAGCCTTTTTTGTGTTTGGAGACACAAAAGTTCTTCGAGTCGAATTGAATTAGCAAAATATTTTAAGATATAAAAATATCTACACCTACCACAGAACAGAAAGAACATATATAATAAAACCGCATTCTCCTTAAACTAAAGGGGAAGACTTATAAAACCATGATTAGACTGCTATTGTGTATGGATCAGCATGTTGAGCCACAAAAGGGATAAATGAAAAAGAATTGCATGTGGCTGAGATGAGAATGCTAAGGGGGATGTGTGGTGTAACGCGAATGGATAAAATAAGGAATGAGTACATAAGAGTAAGTCTGAAAGTGGCGCCGGTGAATGAAAAGTTGTGTGGTAGGTAATCAGTGGTCGTGTTATGGACATGTGATGCGACGGAATGAGGAAAATCTTGTGAGGAAAAAGTTGAGTATGAATGTATATGTCTATAAGGGTAG
The DNA here is from genome assembly GCA_949316265.1 of Diarsia mendica. NCBI lineage: Eukaryota > Metazoa > Arthropoda > Insecta > Lepidoptera > Noctuidae > Diarsia > Diarsia mendica. Next base: position 20,304,197 of record OX438886.1, read on the forward strand.
AGCAAGACCAAAGAAACGATAGATGAACTGTGTGAAGGATATTATGGCAAGTAAGGAGGTGACTGGTTAGATGACAAGTAATAGAGAACTATGGAAGAAGAATACCGGTTGCGCTGACTTCAAATACGAGTAGATTGGGATAAGGCAGGAGGATGCTGATGATAATGAAATCTTAGACGGTATATTTTTAAATTTTGTTTGTTCTTTTTGTCAAAAGGTTTGTGACCGCATAACGAAAAAAGCTTTAATCTCGAATAATTGTTCACTACTTTGTTCTTTCTTCTATGTATTTTGCAACGTTACCTACTTCTAAAATGATTGCGATATCTGAAGTTATTCTATCAAATGTAAACATACTACTTAAACCACCGTGAGAATTCGATATAAGCATGACATTTGTAACATATCTGATGCACCCAAATAATAGTTTTTGTCTGTACCTCTCACACGATACATACACACGTACAGAAGAATTATATAGATGCCTACATCTATATAAATCTTCTGTACGTGTGTATGTATTTTTCGGTAATCTAACTGACGGACTATACAGATTTGTATATGTCGGGATACATCCCTATTTTCGATCTGTCGCGTCGGCGAGACTTTTCCTTGAAAAGGAGATGCGCACTTGGGCCTACTTAGTTACTATCCATTAGGTTTCAGTATTTACGCCGTTTGAGGCTCTCAGCAGCCGCACTTACAACATCAGATGGCACAAGGGTGTCGACAAATATAATGTTGTGTCCTTCACCAAAGGCATACCCACCTTCCAAGGTTGGGTACGAACACACTGGCAGGTGGCCTAGAGATTGAGTTTCCAGTATCGCCTAGCGAGTACAAAAGTAACATTTTATTTCGATAACGTTTGTTTCACTTTGCTACTGGCTAGGCTATAGGTTAACAACCTGCCAGTGCGTTCCTAGCGTCTGCGATTGATGAAAATGATTATTTAGACTTCCAAGCAAAATATATGACTTTGTTAGTCAGGCCAGGTTGTTTTATAAAACAGAAACTTTACTAATAATTGAGACACTATTTAACGCAAAAATGGGGATCACGAATAAGTGTAATTTAACAAACCTCATCCGCAATAATCAGGCTAAAACTGCATTCAAATCTAAGAAAAATCACTCGCAAGAAACCGCATTTGCAGTTCTCATTAGTTTATTTGCTCATATAAACATCAACTTATTTGTTAGAGGGATTTGTTTAAAGCGGCGGCCGCGGCTGAATTAGAAATGTTTTTCGTCATTGTTGATTAACCATAATGACGTATACGTGTGTACTCGTTCTTTATAACATTGTTGCTCGAGTGATATAATATAGGCGCCACCAATACACACGTTCCTGATCTTTTGTGTATAGGACTCGAATTTAATATAATATTAAGCACTAGCAATCCACACAATACTGACTAGTGTGTGTAATGCCACCTGTTGAATAATGTAGAAATCGCGAGACAATTTTTTTTATTACAAATATCACGTGACCATGGTGTCGCCATATTGCAATCAAATGCCAGGTAGTTCGTATTCTTTCGTATTTTTATTGTTCGTATTCGTATGCAACAGACACGGTTCCTTTAAGAAGATCCACTAATTATTCAACGTCATAGGTGATGTCTGCAAGCTACCTCGCCACTTCATTATTACTTTTTAACACCCAGATTTGAGCCGTAAGTGTCCTCGCTAAAGTAAAGGATTTGAACAATTCAGCAACAGAATGCGCGGCTGCGGTATTAATTGCCTTTTCACATTGAGTGCTTACACTCGACGGCGCGCCGTGCCACCATTTTGAGTGTGTCTATCCCAGGCAAAACAAAATAACCTACCGCCATTTGGCGGCCGGTACCACTGCCTTATACGTGCCTTCCGAAGCATGGAATCATCTTTTTTATAAGACAATCAGTTGACTCAAGCCTGCAATGTCCTAGCCAAACTGGAAAAAACTTTTACAAAATGTGCTTCCCTTGGGAATTGAACCCGCAACCACCGGGTCACAAGGCAAACGCCTAAACCACTCCACCACGGAGGAAATTATCGGTTACTGACAAATTTATGAAACCAAAGACGTGCAAATGCAAGATACTTGCAAGGTAACGACGCTATTGAATTACTGAATAAAATTTCCGAAAATAATTATAAAAACCCAACCCTACCAATGGGTAGAGGACACAAAGACGAACAAAAAATATTTGAAATTGTTTCGTATCAACCACTCAGATAGACGGTTTGGAGCGTCATATTTTAAATATATTTCGTTTATTATTTGATCGGCGAGTCGGTGGTCTACCAACTGTTTTCCAAACCCATTTAACAAAGCGCAAGCGACTTTTATTACCTGTTTTAGATGAGGTGCGGCTAAATTGACATACTGAGACCTCAGTTGCCGAAATTGGTTTTTTAACGACAATTTATTGTTTCTACTATCCAACGGCATAACGTCACTTTGCGAGATTCGTTCGCCTGCTGGGTAGTAAGCTGACGTTGGTCCTCGTCCTTTGTAAGAGGTAGGTAGGTTTTATACGCAAACTCATACATTTTTTCAACCACATCACGAAATCCTCGATCAAGAATAAATCTTGGTTTTGGAAAAACCAATTTAGAGGGTTGTCTTCATTCTCGCTGATTAATTCCTCCATGATAGTGGCATCGGATTTAGTGGCCGCATAAGGCCCAAACGCTTCAATATATCCATCAGGACTTACTATCACTACAGGAACATCTTTAGTAGGTTTCTGTATTTGTGGGAACTATGATAGCCTTTGGAACCTGTAGTTTGAGCTTTTTTGAATATAAAAATAAATGCCACCGCAAATACTTATTAACTGATGACTGTTAGGTTTCGGAAATAATATATTTGGGATTCTTAAAATTCGCTCACGGAGTTGATCTCTATATGAGAATGCGGAACCTGGTCCATAAATATGGTCAAAGCCCAAGTGTTTTGCGACAAATTCCCGCATAAGACAGTTTAGTGTTTTTTTTTCATCATTCTGCTTAAATATTCCGGAGATAATATATGAAAAACGCTTGGCCAGTCTTTCATTTGATTCGCCCGTGTGCAGTTTGTACATTGCCATTGCTAGGGTTGGTTTTGGCTTCTTAAAAGCTCTAACACAGTTAAGAAGTTCTCTTTAGTAAACCCAATATAAAAATTAAAAATAGTATCGTCGATGGTCTCTAATCTTTCAAAATTCAAATATTTTGAGTTCTTTTTTTGTAACATTTTGAACATACTGCTAATTTTATTGTGCACTATTAAAAGTAACCATTGTTTTACGACCGTGTACCGCCAAATCGAGCCACAAAGCTCCATCTCTCGAATGCTCATCGCAAACCCGAACTCCATCCTGATATATATTTTGTTTACACATAATATTTGTTCGTAACTAAGTTAAATCCTGTGCAGATTCTGTCTATGACTGCAGCCTGACATAATACAGTTCGTCGAACTAAAAGGTATTTACTTAATTAGCATATGTGGCATTTCGTCTGCTTGCTTTGGAGCAGTATTATCTTCGTCGAGATGAATTTCTTCATCATGCTATGCATTGGGGACTTGGGGAGAAGCTGTTAGTGAATCGCTCTGAAATTCTGATGATTGACTGGATGAGAGACACCACACAAGGACGTGTGATAGTCAGTTCTGGCCGTGTGGGAGACTGTAACAGTAGTCTCTTAAGGTGGTAGAATCAAAAATACTGAAATATCAAACAATTATTGTCGTTTAGTTCGTTCGTTTTTTTTGAAGCATTGGTAATATTAACTGCGACTCAGATCGATAGGCAGTCGATCCATAATATGTAAAGTACTGGCATTCAGCCGCATCTGGTTAGACTGAAAGCCGACCCCAACATATTACGGTGGGTCTGGAGTGCTTCTAAAAATCAAATAATGTCACAAATAAAATGCAAATTCAACGTAAAAGTAATAATTATGCAGTCAAGTTACTTTCACCCTCAGTAGCCCCATAATATGCGCGCATGACACTTTCGTTTATGGACTGAGTTCATCTCATGCTCGGCACATTTCCTGTCCTTGACCATGTTTGCGTTGGTGAAGGCGGCGGTAGTATTGATGGCGTTGACGACGGGGAGAAAAACTCGTCGCTGGAACTCGACGCAGCTACAGCTACCGGAGACACGGCGCTCACGGGTGTGGCGCGTTCTCGCGGCTGCGAGGCGGAGTTCAGCGTCGAGCCCGGAGATGCTGGATGTGCTTGTTGTCTTTCTATTGTAGCCCGGCTTCTGGTCAGCATTGTTGCGCATTTTCAGGGGGTTTTTCTCTCAAGAGCACTGACCACCGGTAGCTCGGACCCTGTTCCCAATGCTGGTGGACTCATCATCATCATCCACAGCCCGAACTCACCCACTGCTGGGTATAGGCCTCTCTTTTCATGTGCCATTCTCCACGGTCCTGTGCTAGCCTCATCCAGGTTTTGCCCCCGATGGCAATTATGTCGTCTGCCCATCTCGCCGCCGGACGACCTACATTTCTTTTGCCAGTTCTTGGACGCCACTCGGTGACAGCCTTAGTCCACCTGTCATCACTGCGCCTTGCTAGGTGTCCTGCCCAACTCCATTTGAGTTCCGTAACGCGATTCCCAATATCGAAAACCTTTGTACGTCTTCGGATTTCGACGTTAGGAACTCGATCTACTAGTTTTATGCCGAGCATGGAACGCTCCATGGCTCTCTGTGCCACTCTCAATCTGTACACAGCTTCCTGCGTGAGCGTCCATGTTTCAGCACCGTATGTCATTGTGGGCAGAACACACTGGTTATAGAGACGGGACTTCAGACATAGCGGAATTCTGGCTGATTTTAAAATGTCGTCCAATTTACTAAACGCCGCCCACCCAAGCTGTATTCTTCGGGATATCTCCTTTTGCTGATGTTCTTTGCCAAAGGAAAGAATATGACCAAGATAGACATACTGATCAATTATCTCCAACTCTTCATTTTCAACTTTGACAGAAGAATTTGAAGAGCTGTTGATATTTGCCATAATCTTCGTCTTGGCCATATTCATCCTAAGTCCTACTTTGGAAGAGGCCTCATGTAGGTCTTGAAGCATAGTCTGTAGATCCTCGAAGTTTTCAGCGAATAAAACGATGTCGTCTGCAAATCTTAAGTGCGACAGGTAGGCACCATTTATATTAACACCGCAACTGTCCCAATACAGGCATTTCATGATATCTTCAAGGACTGCTGTGAAAAGTTTTGGTGAAATGGTGTCACCCTGTCGCACTCCCCGCTTGATCTGTACGGGTTTGGATAGGGTATGCATGCGAACCTGTAGAGTGGCCGAGGTGTATAGTTCCCGCAGCACATCCACGTAGCGGGAGTCGATATGGCAGCGATGAAGAGCGTGGAACACGGCCCAATGCTCAACACTGTCGAAAGCTTTCTCGTAGTCGACAAAAGCCATGCATATAGGTCGGTTGTATTCTTGGCACTTTTCCATCAACTGCTTTACCGTGTGGATATGGTCGGTGGTCGAATATCCGCTGCGGAAACCGGCCTGCTCAATGGGCTGGGCTTCGTCAAGTTTTCGGGTAAGACGATTTGTGAGGATCTTAGTAAAGAGTTTGTATATTTGAGAGAGAAGACTAATAGGACGATAGTTAGCTAGTTTCGAAGTATCACCTTTTTTGTGGATGATAGTGATGATGGCATTCTTCCATGATTCCGGAGTACGAGCACCATACAAGACCCTATTGAAAAGTTCTACCAGAATCTTTTGAACTGGTTCACCACCCGCTTGTAGCAGTTCAACCGTGATTCCATCTTCACCGGGAGACTTATCTGACTTCATGGCAGATAGAGCTTTTATGACCTCGCATGGTAGAATTGGTGGCAAGCTTTCCGAACTTTGATGCCCAGTAGGAGGCACTCTAATATCGTCATGGGAAGATGGTTCTGCAGATTTCATTGCATAAAGTTTCTCGTAGAACTCCTCAACAACAGCCATAATCTGGTGGCTGGTGGACTACTATTTTTAAATTTAATGTTTTTTTTTATATTTTGTTGTACAGAAATATTTAAAAATATAGGTATTAGATGTGTATGTTAATGAATGAACGAGAAATTATTATAATAACTAAAAATAATGTAATAAGTATAATATTATAAGTCAACAACAATAACCTTCAGGTTAAAAACAATTATCTACTTATCAGGTTTACAACATATCAATTAAATTCAGGATACGAGAGAGATACCATGTATAACACTTTACCCGAACTGGGAATTGACCTAGGTATAAATTATAACATTCGCTTCTGGTAATAAAATAACTCAGAACTGCAAAAATTAATATTAACTATTAAAAGTGTTTACAATTCTGTATTAAGGACTATAATTGCACGTAAAAAATCCAGGGTCTCCATACTCTCCATGTTATCTCTTTTTTCATAAATATTCTGAATCGTATTCGATCGCGTCTTGCGTTTTCTTTTCTCGGCGGGGTCATTTCAATTGCGACTTGTGACCTTTCTATAGTATAGACTTGTGACCTTTCATAAGTGCTAGCTTGGTCTTTCATAAATTTTCTAATCGTTGCATAAACCCCATAACAGTTGTTATCTATTATCTCGTTCCACCGACGGTGCCTTGCCTTGATACTATTCTGTGTTCTAGGCAGCCTCAGTTCATTCTGTCTTTGAATTGACCAAAGCTGTGATGGAAATAAAGGTGAACTTCTTGTTATTATCACTTTTGTCCCCTCGATGCGCGATTATGGTCTTCCGTGGACATAACACATTTTGAACCAGTCGGTTATAGGCTCTGCTTCTTCTGATTGTATTAGTAGCTTTAACAAGTTAAATACTGCTGGGATTTGCTTGGGCGACAGATAAGCCAAACTAATCAATTGGCGTATGTTAAGTGAAAGCTCGCTGTCTGCTCCATATTTTGCTGCCAAGCCACTTTTTTTAATGTGACGTCACAAGTTTTGGGCCAAATGGAATTTAAGCAACCATGATGATTTGCATTTAGAAACTGAATACCTACGTATAACATTTATCATTGCTATTTCAAAATCTGTTAAAATGTGCTGTGGATTCAGTTCCAATTCTAATTCCACAGCATATGATTTTAACTCCCGTAAAAATACGAGGTAACTATCTTCGTTCTTGTCAGCCAACAGAGAACTGGTATTATCCTCCTACTATCATAACTTTGCCAAATGGAATAAGCAACCATGATGATTTGCATTTAGAAACTGAATACGTATAACATTTATCATTGCTATTTCAAAATCTGTTAATATTATGCTGTGGATTCAGTTCCAATTCTAATTCCGCAGCATATGATCTAATAATCTTGTTCTAAAGCTTGCAATGGTGTTCTTAATTTCTTCCTTTATGGTGTTCATTTTTAAATGTTTGTGTATTTCCACATTGGTAATATACCATGAAGCGTTTGATATGGTTCTGAGTATTTGGTTCTGTAGTCGCTGCAGTATTAGGTATGTATTTATGTTTGAATAGCGGTCGCTCGCAGTTGAGCACCATACATAAAACTAGGTTTCAAATTACTGTTATATTATTATAATAGCTTGTTATGTCTGGAGAGTTTCGAGTTTCGTCTCATTAGCCAATAAATAAAAGGTTTCTGTATCGTATATTAAGTAGGTACATCTCTTTTACATTTTATATGGATCTTCCAAGTTAGTCGTCGGTCGAGGTGCATTCATAGGTATCTTACACTATCATTGTGTATATAGGATATTGCTTCCAAGGCAGAATGGTTGACAGTTTCCCTGCCTCAGAGTAAATGTTGTCTGAACAGATTTGCAAGCAATACCTTTTATCCTCCATTTATTCAGCCAGGTATCTATATTATTTCATCAATGCCTTTTTGTACCAAATCTGTAGCAATTTTGGGATCTTTATTTCTGGCCAGGATTGCTTTATCGTCTGCATAGGTTGCAGTAGTGACTCCGACTACAGACAAGTCTGCGGTATAGATGATGTACAGAACTGGACCAAGGGTAGATCCCTGAGGTACGGCTGCCTAAAGTTTGTGGAATGGTGACGTAGCATCACCCTCCTTCACTTGAAACAATCTGTCCTAGAGATATGATTGTAGAAACAGGAGGTAGGTATGTGGCAGATACATTTTAATTTTATGAAGATATCTAAGGGACTTCTCCATGCCAGACTTTATCGAATGCCTGCTGGAGATCCAAGAAAGCGGAAGAACAGTATTCTTTATTTTCATAAGTTTATCTGATGACATTATAGACTCTGTGTACTTGTTCAACCGTGGAGTGGCACTCTCTGAAACCAAACTGCAGATTATATTTATAGCTGAGAGCATTGGCGTAATTCTTCGTAATAATTTTTTTTCAAATAACTTTGAGAGTGTAGGCAGTAGGCTGATTGGTCGATAAGATGAGATCTCATGTGCTGGTTGTCCTGCCTTATGGATAATGAGAATTTGAGACATCTTCCATATACATGGGAAATATTGTACGCGCAATATAACATTGAAGAGAGTAGTCAGGAAAGTAATAGCTTTTTTAGGGAGCTGTCTAAGAACCTCTTTCGTAATCAGGTCAACCCTGGCACTTTCTTCTCCTATAATGCTTTTATGCTTGCCCATAGGATACTTCTCGACTGGTAACAGGTTTCGGTGGTAGGTCTAGTTCGAGGTAGTGGTATAAACTATTTTCCACAACTGTTTCATTTTCACTATTAATAAATTTGTCGCTTTATTTGGAGTAAATACTTGTGACATAAAATCCCCAAATGCATCAGTTTTTTCTAGTCTTGATTTGGCCCACTTATTTGAGGTCGTTTTTATTGGAGGTTTAGCTTCTTGGGGTCGATCTAAAGATTTGCTAAACTTCCATAGTGAATAATTTGTATTTGTAGTGGGTGTTAGTGACTGAAGCTTTGACGAATGACGGTTTTGAGTTCTGTTATGGCTTTGTTTAGGACATTTTTGTTGGCAGGATGTCTAGTTTGATGCCATATTCGTCATAGTCGGCGTTTCTCGAGGACTTTCATTTGACTTCTAGGGACTCATTTGTGTACCGATTTGTTTGTTTTATTTTCGGGGTGTTTCCAGCAAGCCTCTTGGATAAGACAAATTATGTATTTTTTTGCATTTTCAATATCATCTGATGACTTGAGTGCTACTTGAAGTATTATGTGTTCCTCAATGTAGTCTCGAAATGCTTGCCAATCTTTATATCTATTGCATAGAGTATCCTGAGCCTCATACTCAATGACGATCGTGCTAACAGTCAGGATAACTGAGGTGTGGTCTGACATAGTATCGATGCAGCTCTAAACTTTGGAGTAGTGTCAAGACAGTCCTCCCACAATAAAGAAGTCCAGGAGATCTGGTACCTTATTAGGGTCTGTTGGCCAGTGGGTTGGTCCCGAGGTGGAAATCGTGTGTAGATGATTTACGTCTATGCTGAATTTCTGCTACCGACCCCTAGTTGTTATCAATCAATGAGAGCCCCAGTGAGTGTGTTGGAGTTCCAATCTCCGCCTGCAATGAATCTGTGTCCAAGAGATGTAAAGAATTTAAATAAATCTATCATAACTGTGCCCAACTAATAAAATAGTATATATAGAATACAGCTGTGTAAATGGCTGCGGACATGTTCTGAAAAGTCAATTCTTATTTTCTTAAATCCTTTAAACCAATAACAAAAAATAAAACCGACTACAACAAAAAATAAAACACAAAAATATGAAAATAAACTTTAGAAGAAAAATCTGTTTCTGAAGTCGGTGACTTTTGGTTGTTTGATGTCATTTTTTTGCCAATGATATCAGAAACTGATTTTTCTAAAAAAAAAAACAGATCTGCGACGAATTGAGGACCTCCTTCTTTTTAAATTCGGTTGAATTATACATACAATACACAAAACAACAGATACAAAACACAAAACTAAGGCGAAAAAATTTAAATTTAATTCAAGAACTGAAAAAGTGTGACAGTGAATTACAATTATGTCGGACATTGTATGATACCGACACTCAGAACCTTCAGGATGAGCTGTTTGTAAGGGAATATGCAATTAAGGATATTTTTAGTAAATATGAGGCTTCTCAACAAGACCTGAGTAAGCGCATGCAGGAGGCCAATGAGCTGGTGGACCTGGTCACGTACAATGCAGAGAGATATGAGTCCCTGACAAATAACCTCTCTTGTAGCTGTGCCTGCATGGGTACACCCCAGTCTCAGCACCATTCACCCACACCCTCAGCGGCTCAGCCAGCTGGTAATGATAATAATAATTTTGCAAATACTAGTTACTTATTTTCTGATGGTTTAGGTAGAGGGCTAGGAAAATTAATTAGTAATAACCTGAGTTATTGTACACAAAATTATTGTATGCCTGGGTCAACCTTTAAACAGATTATGACATCAGCGGCAAAAACTGTTTGTGGTCCTGATACTACCATTACTATATGTGTTGGTAACAGTTCTAAAATTAAAAAGCAAGACCTCACTGACTGGGTATCAGAGTTGTTAAAGTTAGATTGTAGGAAAATTATATTGTGTGCTTTTCCATGTTTTGAAAGACTTTGTGATAGGAAAAACAATTATATACACATGTTAAACAATCATTTGCATTTCTTAGTAGGTCACTATTGTGATAAGCTTGTATATCTTGATATCAACACTTTAGTTGATAAGCTTAAGTCGACTCCAGGTAATGTGTATCTACCTGTTAGGTTTAGACACAAAATAGCTAGGCTATTAGCTTTTAATATTCACACAGACATAAGTAGTATGTCGAAGTTTGCTTATATTGTTGACACTGCGACTATTAGTCATGGTACTAATGTACAGGAGGTGACCTTAGATAAATATAGCACTAGTGCTATAAATGTTTACAATCATTGTACGGAGGAGGTTCCATATGTCACCGTGGAATACTCTCAATTAGAAGTTTTAAGTGATAGTATCTTGTTGTCTGGTGATGGCACAGGAGACTCTGGGCTCACTCCAGATATTAATATTAGTTTAAACTAGGAAGTAAGACAACAGAAGGTACCATTAACAATATTGTTAAACATATCAACAGAAAGGTATCTTCTTGCTCTAAATTAGTTAGTAAAAAAGGGCCTCAGCAGAACACTTTGAATTTATTCCACCAAAATATCCAAGGCATTTCTTCCAAATTATTAGAAATAGAATTGTTTTTAGAGAAAAGTATGTTTGACATTATTTGTTTTACTGAACATTGGCTTAAGGATTACCAAATGCTTATTAATTATGAAAACTATACGGTGTTTTAACCGTAAATCAATGCTGCGAGGAGGTTCATTAATCTTAATTAAAAATTCAATTAAATTCAAAACTCGTGATGATATTGTTAAACTATCGATCGAACATAATATTGAGCTATCTTGTGTTGAGCTGGATAAGCATGTAATAGTGTGCGTTTACAGGCCGCCAAATTATCAAAACTACTCTACATTTGAGTCAGTAATGGAAGATGTTTTAGCAAAACTTGTAACTGGTAATAAATCAGTGGTTATATGTGGCGACTTTAATGTTAATATTTTAGATAAAAATTCAAATAGCAGTAGATTTTTGCATCTTTTTAAATCATTTAATTTATTAAACGTGTTTTCGGATCCAACCCGAATTACTACAAATACTGCTACATGTCTGGATAATGTTTTTTGTTGCTGCGACTACTTGGATAAATTCATTGTAAATTACCTTCCTTCGGATCACAGCGGTCAAGTCGTTGTGTTTGAATCCTACACACCAGTACAAACAATCCAAATAAAATCTAGGCAGATAACACCCAGCAATTTAAATAAATTTAATGATAATTTAATTAGTAATTTAGGCATTCCAAGCCAGATTATCGACAATGTAAATCTATTTTATGAAGAATTATTTTCGGTGATTCACACGGAGTTCAATAATACAATAAAAATGAAAACTAAATCTATTTGTCCTAAGTTTATGTTCAGTGACTGGGCAACTAAGGGCATTAGGAAAAGTAGGGAGCGATTGTTTGAGTTGTACGGTCTTAAGCCCTACATTAACTCAGAAACTTTCAATAAATATGTTGCAAGTTACTCTAAAATCTTTAAAAACGCTTGCAAAGTAGCTAAAGCCTTATTCATTAGTAACAAGATTAAATCCGCCGATAACAAAATAAAGACGGTTTGGAAAATTATCAATAGTGAAACGAATAGAAATAAAAAATATAATAATGATATCACTCTAGAGACTTCACGTGGCCTTTTAAGTTCTAAAAACGAAGTTGCTCAAGAATTTGTAGATTTCTTCACTGGTATCCCACTTAAAACTACTGAAACCTTAAATTCGTCACCCTTGCTTTCTATTGAGTTATTAAGAGCGAACGTTTCAGCCTGTCCGGTTGAATTTCAATTTAAACATATAAACCCCATAGCAGTCATTAAAGCTTTTAAGGAAATTAAAGTCAAATTAACCGAAGATCTATGGGGACTGTCGATTAAAGTGTGTCAAGCTATTATTGAGACTGTAGCTCCGTACTTAGCCTTAATATTTAATTTGTGTGTGGACCAGGGTGTCTTCCCGGACCTTATGAAATACAGCAAGGTCACTGTCACCGGATTTGAAAAGTGGTATTCACTTTTCAAATCCGGTGACAGTAAAGACACCAATAATTATAGACCCGTATCCGTTTTGCCAGTTTTCAGCAAGGTGTTTGAAAAGGTAATGCTTAATCAAATGCTCATCCACTTTAACACCAACAAAATCTTACATGAGAAACAGTATGGTTTCACCAAAGGACGTTGTACGACTGACGCCGGTGTCACCTTATTAAAACATATATTTACTGCATGGGAAGAGTCACAAGATGCCATAGGGATCTTCTGTGACCTCTCTAAAGCATTTGATTGCGTCAACCACGAAACCCTTCTCATAAAGCTAAAACATTACGGTTTAGGGAATCTTGCGCTCAGTTTAATGAAATCGTATTTAAGCGATAGACATCAGCAAGTACAAATAAATGGTGTCAATTCAATGGGCTTAAAAGTAAGCATGGGTGTGCCACAAGGTTCGATATTAGGTCCCTTTCTCTTTTTAGTCTATATTAATGATCTACCCCATTTATTTAAAAACCAACCTGAAATGGTATTGTTTGCCGACGATACTTCTTTAATTTTTAAGGTAAACAGACGTGCCACGAATCTTGATGCCGTAAATAACGCCTTACTGCAGGTTCATAATTGGTTCACCGTTAATAATTTAGTATTAAATGGGAAAAAAACGAAGTGCATAAGATTTGCTCTACCAAATGTCAAAAGTACTGATTGTGACATAGTATTGAATCAAGAGAAACTAGAATTTGTCAATGAAACTGTTTTCTTGGGGATAACGATTGACTCAAGGCTGCAGTGGGGTCCGCATTTAACATCTCTTGCAGGAGGGCTGAGTTCAGCAGCTTATGCTGTTAGGAAAATCCGTCAATTTACTGACGTAGATACCGCGAGACTAGTCTATTTTAGCTATTTTCATAGTGTTATGTCATACGGTATTTTACTATGGGGACGGGCTGCAGACATCGAGTCTATATTTATTCTGCAGAAAAGAGCCATTAGAGCCATATATGGTCTACGAAGGCGCGATTCTCTGAGAGAGCTGTTTAAGGAAATTAACATCATGACAGTACCTTGTCAATACATCTATGAAAACATCATGTACGTCAGGAAAAATCTGCATTTATTTAGCAAAAGAGGTGATAGACACCACTATAATACGAGAAATAGGGACCAACTAGTTCAGCCAGGTTTCAGGCTAGCTAAAGTAGACTCATCTTTCATGGGGTACTGTTTAAAATGTTACAATAAAATACCCCCTCACATTCTTCAACTAAATGAGACAAAATTTAAATCTTGTATTAAACGCACACTATGTAGGCAAGCTTACTATAAGTTGGGGGATTACATTGATGATAAAAATGCTTGGCTCCATGCTGGTCCTGCTCCACAACCATAGGGGCAATTAAATCGATTATCATGTGAAGTTATTGCAGAGGCTGCAGAAGATTGTAAAAATATCTTTGCATTGTATAGATTCAATGTCTTAATATTGTATAATTGCATGGCACATGTGTGAGTACTATAAAGCCCCTTTTTACATTTTACATTTAGTTATATTTTAGTGACGTTGCCCTGGTGGCTGAGAGAATGTCATGCTCACTCAAATGTCTCGCTGATGGTGGCGGGTGTGTCGGATCATTTAGTTCCCTTCAAAATGGTTGAGTTAGATGGTGCTGATCCATGCGTCATGTTCGTGAACGGGCGCTGTCAGTGGAGACTGGTCATTCCTTAGTTGCCATGGTGTAAATATATTTTTCTTTTTGATTTGTTTATTATATTATCTTTTTACTCTGGACGCTCTTATTTTGCACGTCTTGCTACATAGTTCTCACATAATATACCATCTCAACATGAATGATATAATGTACCAAGATTTTGTAACAAATTCTAATTTAAAAGAGTGTCCATGGAGTTTCTTGCCCGTTCTTTTTCATGAGATCTACGTTAGGGAACTGGCAACTACAGTACTTTCACAAGTTATTATGCCTTGTGATTGTGACTGTAGCGTAGGAGTGCAATGCGTCGTTTCGGGAGTTGCTGCGTCGGGCTGCGCGGCGCCGGATGTTACCGGCGGCGGCGAGTGGTGTGGGAGCGGGGGCGCGCGGTGGCGTGGGCCGTGGCGGCGGGTGTGCGGGGCTTGGGGTCGCGGGGCGGCGGTTGCACGTTGCGGCGTGCATTCGTTGTTCCGTGATTCGGGGTCTCGAGCATTCGTCGTTGCGGTTTGCGTCGCTGCGTGCTTTCGTGCTCGCAGTGTTCGTTGTTGCGGGCATTCGGTGGCGTGTGGTTCGGCGTGGTGGCTTTCGGGATGACGCATTGCACTCGTAGTTTCGTTCTTCTTCCGTCCTTCTGACATTCAAAAGTGCCTGTAATGGCTTAATTGAAATAAACTATTTGAGTTTGAGTTTGAGTTTTTGAGTTGAAAAGAAGGTATTTTTGTGTTGGCTAAATATTTTCGAAGTAACGTTACGTAGAACAAACAAACGTTAGAGAAACAAAGTCGATGTAAAGTTTTCGGTGTAAAGAAACGTAGAACGTAGAAGTCTGATACTCTTTCGCTCTGCCCAAGAGCGGGAGGAGTTATTTGATGATTTCTAACCCACAAAAGAATAAAAATGTGTGATTACCAATGTAGTCCGTTGTTCTGAAGAAACAGCGACCCTTATTTCGGGAAACATCATGAAAATAACGAATATGCCTCCCTTCTGAAATATAGATTATACTAGCTGTTCCCGGCAAACGTTGTTTTGCCATTTTCAGAAAAAAAAAAAAAGATGAAAAATAGATGTTGGCCGATTCTCATAGATACCCGATACGCACAAAAAATTTCATCAAAATCGGTCAAGCCGTTTCGGAGGAGTTTGGCATCGAAAACTGTGACACGAGAATTTTATATATTTATAGATAGATAGATAGATAGATAGATAGATAGATAGATAGAAGATAGATAGATAGATTATACTAGCTGTTCCCGGCAAACGTTGTTTTGCCATTTTCAGAAAAAAAAAAAGATGAAAAATAGATGTTGGCCGATTCTCATAGATACCCGATACGCACAAAAAATTTCATCAAAATCGGTCAAGCCGTTTCGGAGGAGTTTGGCATCGAAAACTGTGACACGAGAATTTTATATATTAGATTTAGAGGATAGAAGCTTATTTTTTTTATTTTATAAAACACGTAACGTCCGATGGAAGAGTTGACGTTGAACACACTGTATGCGCATTACCTGAATTATACTACATACATACATGAACTCACCTCCGCTCTTTTTGTCATGGGAGTAGGCACAGATCGCCGCCAGCTACAATCCATACATACGCCTTTTGCCTCGTCCACATTCAAACACCTGGTAGGCTTGCGTGTAAACGCCTGTTGCGAGTTCTCATACGAGAGAGTACAGGTTTTGAGTAGGTATAGACTGTCAAGCCTGTGTAAACATGCAAACGAAACGCTCCCTCGGAAGAGATCCATTTTCCTTCACTTTACATTTACGCTTGCATAGTTTATTTATGAAAACCTGGTACTTGGTATGCAAACTCTGCACTCACTGGTAAGTTAAATATAAATAGCGACTATAAGAATATATTGTTCGTTACCGGGCAATAAATAACGCTGCTAGTAACAATGGCCCGAACAATGACTGATTTTATTACCTAAAATAACTTGTATAAACTTACAATAAACCACTAAACACTAACACCCGTATATTTACTCAAGTAATAGTAATGACGTGTTTATAAATTTTATAAACAAGTCATTACTGTTACTTGAGTAAATGTCATTGTTGAAGATACGATTTTTTCTCTGTAGTTTAGTAATTCCTTAATGTTAGAACTATCAAACGTTAGCATTCTTAGTTTTGCTTTCATTGACGGTTCTAACATCGTTTAAATTCTTGCCCATTGCATAAAAATATTTGCATAAGTAATTACTTAAGTCCAAATAATTAAATACGGGGGTATATACGTATATTTTAAACAGACCATCGCTTCTGTAATCCCCGGATGATGATGAGTCAAAGGTTTATATGAATTAGTACACCCACATTTCGCCAGTTCAACTTCCAGCATTTTTAAACAAAAAGTAATAAAATCGATCAAAAAATGGCTTAGTTTTAACTGTTATTAAATGACGTGCTAGACGAAGGAAGCGCTAAAATAAAGGGACGTCATATTTCATACCGACATAGTTACGTACCTATGGCCGTTTCACGTTAAACTTCACTACTCCATTTTTTATTGATTTTATTACTTTTCTCACACATCGTGTTATTTCTGTTAGTTCATACATTTTTGTGAATTTTTAAAAGCAGTCAAATAGCCAATTGTGAAACATGTGAAACGGTTGAACTTGTTCACAATATACTTGTAGAGTTTTCATACAAGAGTGAATTTTAAGTTTTAGTGCAACCCGCACCGCATATAGCAATTCTCATTATTGATATGTTTTATTTATAGGTAAGTTTAAAAAAGGTTAAGCTAAGATCAGGATGACCTGCCTTTGAGAATATAAAAAAAGTTATATATCCTTTAAAATTCCTGTCCATGTCTGGTCGATACCAGAAACAGCCAACCTTATCGACCTGCATCGTACGAGAACGTGACGCTGTTCCGTATGCCTTGTACTGCACGCAAAGTAAACTTCTACTATTTTATCGGTACAAAATTACGAGCCTCATAACTTTTCTGTTTAAAATTTAAATACTTGTCATTTTACTCGTACAACAAAATATTAAGTAGAAATTCAAGTCACACGAGCGAGAGGAACAGTATTTTTACGCATGTGCTGAGTGCAGCTTTAATTCGCCGCGTAACACAGTCGATGTGTTAAGCAAAAAGTGCCCAGTTTTGGCTACGCCGCGCGCCGTATCTCAACGGCGTAGCTTAAACATTGCTACAGCGTAGCTTAAACTTTGCTACGGCGTAGCTTAAACATTGCTACAGCGTAGCTTAAACTTTGCTACGGCGTTGCTTAAACATTGCTACAGCTTAGCTTAAACTTTGCTACGGCGTAGTGTAAACTTTACTGCAGCGTAGCTTAAACTGCTACGGCGTAGCTGAAATATTGCTACAGCGTAGCTTGAACTTTGCTACGGCGTAGCTTAAACTGCTACGGCGTAGCTTAAATATTGCTACAGCGTAGCTTAAACTACTACGGCGTAGCTTAAATATTGCTACAGCGTAGCTTGAACTATGCTACGGCGTAGCGTAAACTTTACTACAGCGTAGCTTAAACTGCTACGGCGTAGCTTAAATATTGCTACAGCGTAGCTTGAACTTTGCTACGGCGTAGCGTAAACTTTACTACCAGCGTAGCTTAAACTGCTACGGCGTAGCTTAATTATTGCTACAGCGTAGCTTAAAAATTCCTACAGGGTATTTTAAACTTTGCTACGGCGTAGCTTAAACTTTGCTACGCCGTAGCTCAAACTGAACTACACCGTATCTCGCGTACCTACCTTTTCGGAACGATTTGGATGAAAATGTCTTTAAAAGCCGAGCCTTAACTTTAGTTATTAACTTTGAAGTTTTATTATTGTATTGTTTAGTATTGCTAAAGTGAACTGTAACCGGATTATTGTAAAAGTGATACGTGAGTGACTATCATGGCTGACTCAAACTATTTAGTTAGCGTCCCGAAGCCAAAAGGACGTGTGAACTATAGCGAGTGGTTTTACGCAGTAGATAATTTTTTGGTATTAGAAGGAATAGTTGAGTACAAAAAGCAAAATTAAATAATTTTGAAAAAACCCACGACTGTTAAAAATTAATTGAAAAAAGGATAAAATTACATAAAACACCCACCTTAAAAAACCCAAGAATGTCCGTCGGGAGCTGACATTAAATGAACTAGTTTTGCAATGTTCAGCTCCCGACGGACATTCATTTTAATTTTGTTTTTTATTTTAAACTTTTTACTTTTATTTTTTTATCTAAGAACATACACCAATCAAACCTTAACCCATAACTGAAAACTGAATCAAAATCGGACTTGTAGTTTTGGAGAAAAATGGCAACTTTGATTTGCACAAAAAATCTTTGCTGCAGCGCCCCCTGGTGAGTTGTCACCGTAACACCTATCTAAGAACATGCACCAATCAAACCCGAACCCATAACTGAAAACTGCATCAAAATCGGACTTGTAGTTTTGGAGAAAAATGGCAACATGTATTTGCACAAACACACAAACAAACAAACACACAAACAAACAACCTCTCACCCCAAACGCATATACCGTCTCCGTTCCGTCCTGGGTAATAAAACCTGAGCTTAATCAGCCGCCAAAAGAGCCAAACTGAATTTAACCATTGAACCAGTCCTCTATTAAAAACGTCAGTACATCGAAAGAGTTGTGGGATAAATTGAAGATGCCATTTGGTGAGTCGGGGTTTACTAGGAAAAAAAGTCTCCTGAGGAATATAATATCTATTCCACTAGAAAACTGCACTTCGATGACGTCTTAAATGACACAAATTTTTAAAGCGGGTCAGAAGCTACAAAGAACAGAATTTGGCTTGAACGACGAGTGGATTGGTTCCATCATGTTGGCAGGTTCATTTGAAAATATATGCCATGCCCGGATGATAATTACATCCGACGCCTTTAAAATGGAAAAAAACGCACGCCTATCGTCAGGTCGTTGTTTATCATGTCATTGTATTGTGCATTTATTATAAAAAAGGCATTAATTTGCGTCAATTTGTTTATTATTTTTTATTTATTTCATAATATTTTGCATAATAAGTTCATGCAAACAAAAACAGGGATTACCTATCAGGATCTTTGTCCGTATAATTATGAAAATATTACTTTATTTGAATCAGAGTTTTGTAACAAAGTGTCAAGTGTTTAATTTATTTTTTTACACGACCCTAATCCTTTTTCCAAAATAAAAGTATCCTAAGTTAATAAAAAAATCGGCTTAGCCGTTTCGGAGATTAGCTGGGAACACTGTGTAGATTTGGCGGATTACAAAGACATAGCCCTCAACAGTGATCGACAGGGTGCAAGGTATGCATACAATCCCGTCGGGGCCGCGGTATTCCCGTCGGGGCCGCGGTATTATGTACTAGATTACGTGGCCTCGGCGCAAGGGCAAAGAAGGAACATGGGTTCGGTTTTTAGTCAGTAGAAGTCTGACACTCCCCTTCGCTCTGCCCAAGAGCGGGGGGGGGTCATTCGATGATTTTCCACCCACCAAAAAAAAAAAAAAAAAAAAAAAGGTATGCATACAATCATACACTAGGTACTAATTCTAGAGGGTTTTTGAGGGTGCTTCAAATCCTGGGGTAGTGTGAGGCACTCACTTTCGCATGATAACGGTTTTCACCGTTAGTGCACTCCGCGAACTATCCAGACGCACTGCAGCATCCCTATAATTCCGGCAACGTTTTGAATGTATTGACTTTGAGATGTTTTCTGCTGTACTCACTTTAAATAGTTAAAAGAAACACGCACGCAACAGATAGTTAGTGCATATTTTCTATATTCTAACTTCTTCTCTCGGTCGTTGAATCATTAAATCCTAACTTTATGTCAGCATAGAATATAAGTCTGCAATAAAAAAAAACAGCTTAATATCTAATTTATCATGTGGTTTAATTAGCAAGATTCACACTTACTTCATTCTTCAAGTTTAAACCGCTAAAAGATCTTTTACTGCTCGACAAAAATTAAATTCTGAAAGTGCGACTCCATTTTATTACGATGATGAGAAAAAAATTGTAGGTCTTCACTGACTGTTTTATTTTTCCTTCGTTAGCAATATTCGGTTCCTAAATTATAACTTACATCTATTCATTACAAATGGGCCCACTTTCCAACTGCTGGTAACTTTTGAAAAGCAAAAGATATTCAAATTATTTTCTGCCCTTAAGAACGTATTTAATATTGAACTATGTACGGAAGAACCACGAATGATATTCCGTTTTAATAAAACTTTTGGCTTTTGTTTCCTTAATTGAAATCAAATTTCAAGAATGACACAGCTGCTACATTGAATCCCTAACTTTATTCAAAATTAGTTTTTTTTCTGTAGTTTGCAAAGGTTTATGATAATTAGTCAAAATTCTTTTTAAATAATAAAGTTTGAGGAATGAGCTGTTTTTTTATGGTCGGTCGTGGTTAAATTATGTTAGGTATAAAAATAATCCCGTCGGGGCTGCGGGTTGTTCGAAAGAGATACCGCGGCCTCGACACAAAGGGCTAAGAAGGAAAATGGATGGTTTTTATTCAGTAGAAGTCAGACATTCCCTACCGTTCTGCCTAGAGCGGGAGGAATCATTTGGTGATATCCCACCCTTCAAAAATAAAATTAAGAAATATAATAAGATGAAACCTGAGCGTGTGCAAAAAAACTTAAGAATATTATAAAAAGACTGAAAAATCAGTCAGCTGTAATTATTTAGAGGAAAGCGCTATTAGTTCACGGTGACGCACCTTTCATAAGAGGCAATTAAAGAGTTCTGATCACACCAATCCTTTGTGATCCGATATCCGCGTTAAAAATCGGTCTGCGAAGTTTTACTCAATTGTTTATATCTAGACTGCTGCGTGTATACGAAAAGAGCATGTGAATAAGCACGCTACTTAATCGCAAGCGAGTCTATTTTTCGTGCTAACTAGCACACGGTGCATTACGACATATAAAACATCTTTTAATCTATTGCATAGATTCTATCGCGGGCCTTGAGTTGAGCGTGGAGAGCGAAACCAGAGATTCCGTAACGCAAATTTTATGTCAGTTTGCTATGGTTACGGAAAATAACAAGGTTGTCAACTGAGGTTGTCAAATTAAATAATTGTTTGTCTCTCTGCTTTCTCCTTCTAAAATATTCTTACTCGTATAATTTGTGTACAAAGTGTTTTAAATATGAATAAACAAAGTGCATTTAGTAATGAAGAAAGTCACGAAAAAATAGTTAAAGAAAATGAGTGAGTGAGTACTCTTTATACATTCATTTTATTATTAGTACGCATCTATCATAAGTTTTATTGGTTTTTGCATTACTATTCTGCGAATCGGTCTAAAACGATTCGTTTTCTTATAAAATAAATAATTTTCATATTTTTCAATGTTATGACATTTACGTCAGGCTGTCAATTGATACTTTTTCTTTTAAATTTTCTGTCATAGAGTTTCTTACTAGCTTAGTTAGTCTATGAAGGTTAGTTTTGATTTATATAATGTACATCGCGCGAAATTCGACGTTCAAACTCTTAATATCGTTATTTATGTTCAATTTTTTTGAATGAATAATTATTTTGGTGTGTAATTAATTACACTATTAATACCTAATTATTTATACCTATTATTGCATAAGTTGATAAAAAATGCTATGCAATAGATTTACCGCGGCAGTCTCCGAGTGCCACACGTTTTTTTTTTTTGTTACTGTAAGGTTTAACTATTTTAAATGTTTTTTATCGTCCTATCACGACAATAGGTAAAGAGCAGAGCAATTTTGATTTATTAAATATATCCATACACATGGAAACAGTTTCTGTAATGCAAATAGTAAAGTTTTGGAATCAAAAGGAATTAGAAGTTAGGGTGAGGGGATTACACCGCTGCCTCAGGTCGTCGCTAGGATGGGCATGGGTCCTAGTCCCGAAAACTTTCACTGTGCGGTCATAATTTCAATTCGAAAAGTTTTACAACTTTGTTGTGCTGAACCATAATCAAGGAGTTGAGTAACACGCCGTATGGGAGGGATATGAGTAATTGAGTAAACATATAAATTAATTAGTATTTAATTTGTATTGCACGAAGGTTTTAAAGTATAGCTATGCTATCTTATATATCTATCTATATTATGTAATATAGGATAAATGCGCAGGCCAAACACTTAGGACTAGAAAATCAAAATTTCACACATGTATTCCTCTTAAGATGAAGGCATACACTAAAGAACTACTACACTAGTGTACTAAAGCGAAACAGCGAGCAGGATATTTTTCAATAGAAATTTCCTAAAGCACAGTTAGAAATTGATATAAAAAGTTTTATTAACTGTGCGAAATAGAAACCTATTATAACATTACCATAACATAACATCATGCCTGTATTCCCCGAAGGATTAGGCATAGGAGTACCTAAAAGTATACTCACTTTCACCATTTTTGTTTTTAAGTCCCATGTAATAGGGGACGAGCCTATTGCATCAAGATTACGCTTATAAATGTGGATAAAATAAATTTCCTCGTAAAACCTCAAGTTTAAGTTTAGTTTTGTATGACTTTCATGTGATAACAAGTTGACACTGATCACTATCCTATAAGATTTTTTTTTTATAAATTATCATTAAATAAGAAAATATTGTTAAGCATAGCCCTAATATACGCATCGTCTTTAAAACATGAACTCTTACGCTTAACTAAACAAACATAACAGTAAACCTTGGGTGAGGTAACTACTGTTTAGAATATATTACTATGTGTTGTCTCTTTGTCTCCTGTGTGTAGCTTTGGTAGATTGCTGTTGTCTATCGATCCGTAAAATGTCACTGAACAAAGTAGAAAGAGGTAAGCCGCATATACTTACCGCAAAACGTAAAAAGAAAACGGGAGGATAACAATATTATATCGAAGGAATTTTGGTATTCCTACTAAACTTATCAACTCAATATACCTGTATCCACTCTCAGACATGCCTCGAAGAAGTTCGAAGTGTAGTATCCCCCTCATAAACAACTTTCAGTATAACTTAACACATAATGTACCTACATAACGCGTTGTAATAGATTTTGCCGTAATGCGTCAAACAGCAATAATTTATGGGCAGATATTTGGCAACCATCGCCGTCCGGAAAAGCGTGATAATTTCTAGTGAGTGGGTGCACCGTTTAAGGCGGCCGACGCATGTTTCATTGCAATCGTGACATATTTTTGGTAGAACACGCTATTTCCTTATATCTATATGCTGCTTATATTGGGATTTGAAGTATTATACAATAATTATATTCTACTCGTTTGATTGTCATCACCCTTAAATGAGTAGAATACCTACTTCAAATCCTTTTTATGTTAATGAGAATATCTGACTATATAACCACTCTAAGTAGTGACCAAATTAACAATAATTTGTTATTAATAACGACATTGAATATGCGTCCGTTTGGTAGCTGGAATAATTATAATTGATTCAGAAAACAGTTCTTCTAGACACGGTGCTTATTATTAGTATGCATCTCTGGGATAAGGGTTGACGCACAAATGCATTCACATTAAAATAAGCCTAATGCCTACTTAACTAGGCTAAGTAAACGTAGGCATTTAGGAGTCAAGTGGCTTTACCGCAAAGTCGAAGTATTATTTGAACTTCACGAACTTTCGATCGCCAGTCAATACCAATGTTGAAACACTTCCTACAAGTATTTGAACTAAAATAACCCTTTTCTGTCGGTTACAGCTACTACAATTCAAAGTACTTCTGGGTATACAAAAATTCAAACTAAGTATCTAAGTGATACTTATCAAAATACGCATTTCCCTAGTAGCATTTTTTGTTGGCATTTAGTTGGGCCACATCAGAGGTATGTGGCCCAACTAAATGCCAACAAAAATGTATGTGGCCCAACTAAATGCCAACAAATGCCAACAAAAATGCTACTAGGGTTACTAGTTGTTTGTTATTACCCTTCCCGGTTTAACGGGTGTAGGTAACTTTTACTATTACAATACCTTAGTAACTTATAACTACCGCGCAGTTTAGTGTATATCCGTACTTTTGACAGCAAATTAAAAAAAATAAAAGCCAGTAAGTCGCGACCTTGGTTCCTGATGGATTTGACAGCGGTATGCCTAATAGACGTATCCTGACGCACAGGATCGGGACATATGGCGGAAAAAAGGTGACGCCTATTACCCAGCAGTGGGTTATTCCGGGATCATATGATGATGATGATGATGCCTAATAGTACACCTACATTTCCCCAGTTATGATTTAATTTCGTGTAACATTACTTTCAGTTGTAACAGACGTGTTGAGGAACTTAAGCCGAACTACTCTGTAGAGGGGATCGTCCCACAATCAGAAAATGGATAATCGAGTTTTTCAGTATGCGGGCTCACATTTCCTAGTAGCAAGGCAACATCAATTAGCTTCCACACTTATTGAATTGATGTGCCGTGTTTCACCGAAGGTATCTATGATTGGAAACCCGATAATCCATTTTATTCAGGATATTCCTGATTATTTTTCCATGCCGTGAAAATATAAAAGCCGGTAAACTAATACTAGAAAATTTGCGGACCGGACGCCAAGCCCTCCAGTTCGAATAGGAAGACTTACTTGTGCCCCACCGCGGTCGTTTAAAATCATATTTAAAATGGTTGATAAAGTACGTCTGAATTTGATCAATTTTGCTCTAGAGATGCGCTTCTAACAAAGTGTACAAATGATTCGTTTTCTTTTTTTATACACTACTATGCTTTGGCGAAAAATCTCCTAATAAACTTTCATCCCTTATTTAATTCCCTTAGTGGTTGAAATTCAAAAACTGGTATATACTAAAACCTGCCTTGAGAACCAATTTACCTATTGGTGAAAACAGAATAAAAAATTGACGAAGATTGGCAAAGACGTGGCGGAGGAATTTATTTTATAATATCGTCGTCTCAGTGCTTTTTTGTTCTATCTTAATATCTTTCGAGCCTACTTAGGAAATGTGTAAAAAATGTTTAAATGATTCCTTAATACACATTTCCTGTGAAATGTATACAGTACTCGTACTTCCTAGGAATTGTATGCAATTCCGAGATGATACTAGGAAATACATGAAATAGTAATGGTTTCTGTAACTAAAATAAATAAAACACGTTTGTAAACTGAAACCAGACTTTTTATTAAGGCTCTCGTTGACATAATTAGCTGTAACAGTCACATCGTAAAATATAAAATATTCATTGGGCTTATTAGGTACTAATTAATCACTACTATCATTACCTCATTAAAAACAAAAGTTAGCCTAGGAATAAGTTTTAGACAATGTGTAACAGTACTTTTTAGTCTATCTTTCTATATATATATATTTCGGGATCGCGATATTGCATTCCCTAGGTACAGATTTGGGCCAGACGGACAGGCAGAAGTAGGCTTAATAATGGAAGCTTTATTTTCTTTGTTCTATAAGACACATTATGTAAGTACCTATATTTTGCCTGAGGGTGACGTGAATTGGCATTGTTACAGATGGTTACGTGACTACATGCAACACAAAGTCAACATAAAGTTGAAAATGCCAGCGATTAGTGATTTTATTTAACGATTTTTATTTGCGAACATGGACATATTGTTTTTTTTTGTCTTTGGGGCACAGTAAGTTACATAATGGTAAAAAATGCCAAAAACCACACTCCATTTATAATTCTTTGCATAACAGTAAGCTACATAAAAAAACAAAACAAAAAACTAAAATACTGGCCAAATGCGAGTCGAACTCGCGCATGAAGGGTTTCGTAGAGATTTTCTGTTATTTTAACAACATTTTTGTTGCACGGATAACTGGTTAAAGGTAAGTTTGTTATATTTTTTTAAGTTAAATGTTTGTTTTTGTTGTTAGAGACTTCTTATAGGTTTTCCTGTAATCTATAAATAAGTGCTGAACTAATTTCGATTTTTTTTCAAAATTTTAGGCTCAGTAGTTTCGGAGATAAGGGGTGGTAAATTTTCATATATTTTCTTAAATATTTTAAAAAATTTACTTTAAAATTATAAAAAAATATATCGGAGATCCTCACAATAAGCCCTTTTATTTGATATAGCACACGGTACGGTTTGCAAAACTTAAAAGAAAAATAACTCTTAACGTTTGGGTCATAGAAATACATAATGTGTACCAAATTTGAACTCAATCGGTCCATTAGATTCGAAGCAAATTGGCTGTGACAGACACTATAAGGGTTACGTTTTTTTTTCCTTTTGAGGTACGGAACCCTAAAAATGGTAAAAGCCACACTCTCTTTATTATGTATATTTTTTTACAGTGAGGTAGTCAGTGATCTGAAAGTCTGCCAAACAGTCTTACCAAATATTGTATTACCAGGTATTAACTGGGTTATGGAGGTCAGAAGGCAGTCGCTCAATGTAAAATGCCTACAGGTACAGCTGCATCCGGTTAGACTGGAAAGGCTAGGGCAAATGATGTTGGATTACAGTAAGTTACATGAAGATAAAATATGATAAAAGCACACTATAATAATATTATGTATTAATTTAAATAAATTCTATTAGAACTTATCTCTAAATATGCTACCAATGTATTTGGAAACTTGCACCTTGAACTTTAATGTATTTGAAGGCAGTTTTAGAACTCCATAGCAACTTTTCCTGTCTGTCCGTCTGTGACATTTCATGACTTTAGATCATGTTCCAGGACTTAGATCGTACCTGTTTATCCCGCAATAGCAACGCGGTGCGGTCGAGGAACATCATACGTTGCCACGTTCGATTGCCGCAATATCTGAGGTTTGCGGTTGATAGAAATCTGTCTATACGCACATCGTCGCACAAATGGTGACCATAAATCCAGCACATAAACCTAAAATTATCCGCAGGTTATAAAAAAAAAGTTGGCCGTCACGGAACGCCGGATAGATGTGAAAAAACTATGTTATTATTAGATTTCATTTTAGGCTTCGCCGCAGTCGGGTAAAAACATAGCGATAAGGATGAGCTCCTGGTTTAATAACAACTGCCACTCGGGGTGATCTTTAAGTTTAGCCGCGCTAGCCTAGGTTGGTCAGTGGATGGATGACCACCCATCGCATACCGATATTCCATCTTGCTTCTGAAAGTATGTCAAGCCGTTTATCCCGGCTGTCATTTATTAGATCTTTGGCAGTCGTTACACGTAGTCAGTGATCTGAAAGTCTGACAACCAGTCTTATCAAAGCGTATCGTAATACCCAGCAATACCTGGGTTGTGATGGTCAGATAGGCAGTCGCTCTACTGAAAATACTGGTATTCAGCTGCATCCGGTTAGGCTGGAAGCCGACCCCAAAATAGTTGTCAAAAGGCAAATGATGGCGATAAAGGAATAATTTTGTTAAATTAAGTATGATCAATTTATTTTTCTTAAAGGCAGCCAAATTTCCGATACCAGAACGGCTATATTGATCAGCTATTGTGGAGATACCCCAGAGTAAAGCGGAATTATAATATCCCTAAGGGCAACGTTTTAATGTAACTGCGCTTACATTTGAACTACGGAGCAAAATATAACTAATGGTCAACATAAGGTGACAGAGTAGTGGTGGACTGGTGGCCTAGCGAGCAGTGGTGGCCCAATGGTGGCGGCCCCTACTTACGAACAGTAAGTCGTAGGTTCGAACCCAGGCAGGCGCATTACGTTGTGTTAGGTATTTATTTCATCACCACTGCTCTCAATACGGTGAAGGAAAACATAGTGAGGAAACCGGAATGTCTTAGAACCAAAAAAATCGAAGATTTCGACATCTACCTTCCCGCACTGGGCCTGCGTGGTGGATTATAACCTATCCCTCTCTGAGGCCCTGCAGTGTGAACATTATAGGATATGATGATGAGGTGAGAAATAGAATCCAACAGTATTTGATACATTGATGATTGATCTGCGTAATACCTACGCGAGCTACGTGTACTTTTTAACGTTAGAGAACCTCCTCCATTTTGGAAGTTGAAGTTGTTGTAAAAAAAGCACATGAATAGAAATTCACGTGCTTTTTTTTTAAATTATGTCCGCGCATAACTCCCTCAATTATGGACCGATTTTCAAAGTTCTTTTTTCATTTGCCCGTTCATCTGAGTCTTTGAAAAAGTATCCGGTTCGGCAATCATGGTCTATCTTCGGAAATTTAGATTAGATCTCTTATTATTGCCCTGTTCTACTTCTTCTTTTGTGTGTATGGTACGTGTTATCAAACTATTAACACTCCGGTGAATACGTTCCAGTTAGTCGTTTCAACCGAAAGGTTCTGGATACTCCAGCAAGTCGGCCATGCTCTGGTTGGGAGCCCCGTATTCACTTTGAGCTACTGCAACCGTGAAAGTACATATTTATTATGTACCTATCACCATGGTTAGATTATTACAGATTTACAACTAAAAGAAAGGGCAGATGCGTAGTACCATGTATGAATGTGGACGAGGCAAAAGGAGTATGTAAGGATCGTAGCAAGTGGCGTTCTGTGGTTTCTGCCTACCCCCATGGGAAAAGGGCGTGAGTTTATGTGTGTACAACTAAAAGATTTACTAAGAGCTGTGCTTAAGCTTGTAATGTTGCATTTTTTTTTTTTTGAGTTTTAGATGAAAAAGTGAAAAAGTCCCAAAATTTTACATTTTCGAACGGGCGCTAAGAAGTATAGTGCCATAGAGAGTATTATGTCGTTTGTGTACTCTCTTGTGCCACCGACTAACTCTCCACGTACGATATGACATGCGCGCCAGTTGGTCACGTAAACATATTCTTGTCTACCCGAAACTAGAAGAGTGGTGGGTGCTGGGATGATGAATGATAATTATGTGTAGTCTAGGATATGTTAGACTAGACACAAAAAACGTTTAAATACTATGATGAATAAAAGTCATTATTTTAAAAAATAAGTCATACAAAAGGCATATATACATTTAAACGCCTACTGCGTTTTTTCTCGTATAAGGGTGTGTTTTAGTGCTATAAGATAACTATAACTGAAATATATTTAAAAGTTGAGAGTAGATGAAACTGACATATTTGTTAGGTTTCGTCTATTGAAGTCTAATACTACATAAATCAGTTTAAAAATATTACGTAAAACCCAGAGGTGCCTTATTTTGTCCATGTTATTAAATTAGTTTTTCATTGCTTAAAACAAATAAAAATAAAACACAAAAAACAAACACAAAAAATGACAACTGCCATTATAAATAAAACGGTTTTCTTTGTTTTACTTCCACATAGATTCCCATGTGCTACAGTTTGACGAGGGTTGTTGACGTCACATTGAACGAATGCATCGTGCGATTTGATACTTCAATCACTTAACCAGTAGGTCGTTATTTGAAACTTCATTTTCGTTTGTGAAATTGTCAAAAGAACTTACTCCTTACTTTTGCTTTCCATTTAACGCTAATCGCCGAGTAACTAATCAACACTTTTAATTGGCGATGGTGAAAGAGAGCCTAAGCGTTTAAAAAACCTAAGCCTTCCAACCTCGCGGGATATACAGTGTCTGTAGTGAAAGTAGTCTATAAAGTGTTCGATATGCCGTCAATAATGTACGGTTCCACAGTTTTATTTGAGTCCATTCGAGTATATTCATACTTATTAATTTTAATGAATACCAATAATTATGGATAAAATTATGCTTAATTTTTGTAGGTTTTCGATCGAGTGTTGAGTCGAGTTCTGACCTGTAAAACTAGGAACGATATCATAAAATTTGTTACGGATAAAAAAAGACCTTCAAAACCATAAGATAGGTATTATTTATAAACTTATGCCCCCTTTTTGTCGGTCCTGGCCAAGTGGTTCGATCAATCGGACTACGTGAACTTATTATTCCCATTGGTTCGATTAACCGCTACATGTGTTCTTGAGATAAGATATAGCATCTACAGAACAAAAACATTTTATTTAATGATTTTATGATTTGATGAGGAGTCTTGAACTACCTAAAAAATCTGCCGAAGAAATGTCTTCGAAATTAGAAGAAAAAAACTCTTTGGAGACAGGTACGAAAGTGACGTCCTTTCGTACAAGAGAGTCAGACCTGCTGCCTTTATTTCATTCGGAAAATAATATAATGTTTTGTTCGGATATGCAAGGCCTTATCCTCGAAATAAGCAAACTCCAGATAATCTTGAACCCTACAGCGAAGAACAAGGGGATTAGATTAAAAAGGCCCTAAAAATGATAGAGGTGAGGTCCCAAGACCTATGGGACAGGCATAATAATCATCCCGTCGGGGCCGCGGATTTTAGTACTAGATGACGTGGCCTCGGCACAAGGGCAAAGAAGGAACATGGGTTCGGTTTTTAGTCAGTAGAAGTCTGACACTCCCCTTCGCTCTGCCCAAGAGCGGGGTGGGGGGGTCATTTGATGATTTTCCACCCACCAAAAAAAAAAGACATAATAATGATGGTTGACTTCTGTTGGGGTATGAAACGTGACTGTCTATTCACGAAAGTAGCGAAAAAGAAAGTTTGTACATTACAATTATTAAAACAATGCTTTTTTTGTGAATTTTGTTTTTACTATACAAGTCAAATGTAGAAAGAACACTACACGTAAAATATCAAAAAATTTGGTATGAATATAATTATTTTACGGACCATATAAAGTGGGTTTTTTCAAAATTTTTAATTTTGCTTTTTATTTTAAACTTTTTACTTTTATTTTTTTATCTAAGAACATGCACCAATCAAACCTAAACCCATAACTGAAAACTGAATCAAAATCGGACTTGTAGTTTTGGAGAAAAATGGCAACTTTGATTTGCACAAAAAATGTTTGCTGCAGTGCCCCCTGGTGAGTTGCCACTGTAACACCTATCTAAGAACATGCACCAATCAAACCCTAACCCATAACTGAAAACTGCATCAAAATCGGACAAGTAGTTTTGGAGAAAAATGGCAACATGTATTTGCACAAACACACAAACAAACAACCTCTCACCCCAAACGCATATACCGTCTCCGTTCCGTCGTGGGTAAAAAATGCAGTATCTCGGCACCAAAGCTAGTGTTGACCAAGTGTAATCATTTCAATTTGAGAAATCAATTCAACGTCACCTTTTTATGGTTCCATAGCCGAATGGCAAAAAACGTAACCCTTATAGATTCGTCATGTCTGTCTGTCTGTCCGTATGTCCATATGTCCGTATGTCCGTATGTCCGTCTGTCCGTATGTCCGTCTGTCCGTATGTCACAGCCACTTTATTCGGAAACTATTAAGACAACACAGTTGAAACTCAGTAGTTAGATGTATTCTGTGAACTGCTTTACGATTTGAATATAAAAATTACATGGAACCGAAACAAATAAAAACTTGTTTCATCAAACCTGTTTCTGTGGGATGTCTATAGATAGGTCTTTGAAAATGACATTGATGTTCCTAGAACCATTTTTTCTCAAAGTTTATCGTTTGAAAGATAGACACTTCCAAAGTGGTAAAATGTGTGTCCATCCCTCTAACTTTTAAACTAAGAGAGTGAAAAGTCTAAAAAAAATATATATATACTGTAGATTGCAACACAAACTTTGAACAAGATAAAGTTAGTAGTTTTTGGGATATTCGTACAAACACTATCTATGAAAACCAAACTTATCACAATAATAATATAATATGTATTTCTGGAATGTTGGGCTGTGAAGAAGATGGATGAAAAAAGGTTGCATGTTGCGGAGATGAGAATGTTGAGGTGGATGTGTGGTGTGACCAGAATGGATAAAGTAAGGAACGAGTATATCAGAGGAAGTTTAAAAGTTGCGCCAATTACAGAAAAGTTAAAAGGGAATCGACTGTCGTGGTATGGGCATGTGATGAGGAGGGATGAATCGCATGTGACTAAAAAAGTTATGAATATAAATGTGGAAGGATGGAGAGGGAGAGGAAGACCAAAGAAAACATGGATGGAGGGTGTGAGGGGTGATATGAAGGAGAAAGGAATAAATGATAACGTGACGACTAACAGGGCAGAATGGAAGGAAAAAACGTGTTGCGCCGACTCCAAATGACATGGGATAAGGGCAGGAAGAAGAAGTATTTCTGTTGCCGCTATATTAATAAATAATACAAATTAAAGAGGGCTCTCTACTACGATGATACGGAACCTTTCATGTGCAAGTCCGACTTGCACTTGGTCAGTTTTTTGAGATGATTGTAATTTTATCCTACCTAACACTGATTATATAGCGACTATCAAATATTTACAATAACAACGTGATTTCTGACGCACGGAAGAAACTAGATATGTAATGAACGGAAACCTAGCCACCGACCTACCTTAGCAAGCGCGACTTGACTCGAGCTTGCTAAGGTAGGTCTGACCTCGCAATAGCGGCTACTATTGCGAGTACGAGTCATGAGATCTCAATAATGAACCGTATTTATAAAATTTTGGGCCTTTTTTATGTTCCGGTCGCCTATTAACATAAGACAAGATTATTCAATAAAAAACACAGTAAGTAAATTAATATTCCTCGAATAAAATAAAATAAAAATATATGAAATAATAGTCATACTTTTAATTCGACTCTTAGCAATCTATTAGACATGTATTAAACAAGCGACCTACAGTGGCAACGCAAACCAAACATTGCCCGAGACGGGACGCCTACGCTACGTGGCGAAAAGACACTGACAAACTTATTGTAAACGCGAGTAACATTCGAAAAGGAAATTTAAGAACTTTCGTCGAGCAACGAAATAGACCATTAAGCAAGATTATTAAAGAAAAATAAAAGTAATAAAACAAGTCATGCGTATCGTGTAGAAAAGAGGATGTAGAGCCCGCTTTGGAGGGAGGGTTGGGAAGGGCGGGCGGGCTGCCATCCGCCCGCCCAGCCAGTCGCTAGTCGACGCCGCTCGCGTTGTGACGCTGTCTTCGCACTAGCTGACGATCTCAGAACTTTACCCCAACCGAACTCTAGTTTCCTCAGGCCGCGCGAACCTGCAAACTAAGTGCGCGGGTGAAAATGTGATTCCGGTTTTTTTTTAAATACGTTAAATTATTTAACACCATGGCGTTCAAACTTCTTTTTAAAATATTTAAAAAATATTCACTGACATTTTTGCTTTTATATCATCATATACATGTGTCGATCAGCATATCTCCCGATGACAAAATGCCGATTGGTAAGTTCTTAAACGTTATTTAATTTTATTTAGGTGTCTGCGGGACTTTCAGAACAGCGAACTTCATTTTTGATGGTACGTAAATGGTTTTCTTAAAAATTTAAGGAGTATGAATTAAACCCAGGTGTTCAATTCAATGTACCTGTTGTACCTAATCGTGTTAGTAAGTAATAGTTTGAATATATTTTTGAGTTGTAATAATTTTATTCCTGAAAATTCGGTGATAATTTCAACTTAAGTAGACTAACAAGTAGCTGGAAAAATTATACTTCTCACTGTTGTTGATTAAATATTCAAATGAAGAAGCCCTTTTTGTGAATTTTGGGTTAATTAAATCTTCTTCCTGAATGAGGTATTAAGTTAAGATGTTTAGTAACAAACCGTAGCTTTGCGTATCGTTCACCGGAACTATTGTATTTTAACTTTGGTTCAACTATAGCTGAGGCAAAGATACCCTTCATAGGTTTTGTACAACGTTTACCCATCCGTCGGTCGTTGGTATAGTTAAAATTTACAAATGCACCTGTTGTCTAAAATATCATGTAGACTGTTGAGTCGTTTTATTGTGAAAATTGTTTCTGAATAGTGTCGGAAGTCTTAGAACACAGAAGGTTTTATAAAATTATTTAAGTATTTTTTGCTTGTTAAGTTATGTATGGGTATAACAAGGAGTAACATCACGGAAAATCTTCAGGTTAGGCCGCGCTAGCCTACGTTGGCTCCTTGGACGGATGACCACCCATTGTAAATCTAGATTCGTTCGTACCTCGGAAAGCACTTTAACGGCTTTCAGTCGTTACAGGTACTCAATGATCCAAAAGTTGGACAACCAGGTTCTTAACATTGTTTTGCCCAGGACTTGCTGGGTTGTGGAGGTGAGATAGGAAGTCGTTCCATGAAAAATACTGGTATTCAGCTGCATTCGGTTAGACTGGAAACCGATCCCAACGTAGTTGAGAAAAGGGTAAGCAGATGATATGAGGACATCCGCGTGAGAACCAAGGTTACCGACATAGCCCGAAGAATTGCCAAACTTAAGTGGCAGTGGGACATTGCTCGCAGAACGGATACCCGATGGGGCCGGAAAGTTCTGGAGTGACGACCGCGAACCGGAAGACGTTGCGTTGGAAGGCGTCCCACTAGGTGGCTCGATGACCTGGGTTCGGTTGCGGGGATCCGCTGGATGCGAGACGCACGGGACCGGTCAATGTGGCGACACTTAGGGGAGGCCTATGTCCAGCAGTGGAAATACTTCCCCAACGAACTATATCGTTCCAAGAGGGTGTGGTCTACGGTGGTGGGTTCCACTGTAGTCACATTCAACCTCAAGCCTTGATCTGGGGGTAATGAATGCCGACCGCACTCATTAAATGGCCACTCCGCATGTGGCTGTTCCAGCCATTGTGGCCCCCACCAAAGAGAATGTTCAACCAAAGCAGGCGCCGGACAGCCGCGTGAAGCGCAGTCAGCCGGATTAATCTCGCCTGGAACATGTCTCCAGACTAGAGGAGTCTCTGAGCTATTTATTTGTGAGACTCGGTTGGCCACAAATACCTCGAGCGTGTGGACCGAAGTCTGCAGCCAGCATAACACGATTCGGCTGTCAGTCCATGCATAAACCGTCTCGTTCAGAGCCACCGTACCACGCAAATTCCGCACCACATGGTTCAAGAGCCGGTTTATGCATGGACTTGGCTTTCGGCTGAAATGATGATGATGAGATGATACGCCCTTCGATTGATCCCGGCTGTCATTTATAGATCTTTGAGATTCGCTATTAGTAGTCAGTGGCTCGAAAGTCTGAAAACCAGCCTTACCAAGGAGTATTGCATTACCGAGTACTAACCGGGTTGTGGAGGTGAGGTAGGCAGTCGCTCCTTGTAAAAGACTGGCGTTGAGCTGCATCCCGTCAGACAGGGATTGGCTATCCAAACATAGTTGGGAAAAGGCTAGGCCGATGATGATGATTCGTTTCAAAAGAGTAATTTATTCTAAAATGCAACAATTTTTTTAGTATTTATTTTTATATGGTTTAAAAACTCAATAGACGTCAAAGGGTCGTACATATTTTCTTTAATTATAGGTAATACCTTTTAAACAAAAAATTAAGAAATCATAATTGGTTCATCAGTTGAAAGAGTTATGATAATACAGACAGATATTACAAAAAACATCTTTTTTTCAGGTGTTAAAAGAAAATAGTCAACAATTATGAAAGGTGCTTATTCTCAAAGTAGTCTAATAAAAAAACACTGGTAACTGTTTGATATTGACCGCTTGAATAAGGTTTTAAGAATATTAGCGGCCCTGATCGATCTTTATGTTAAGCTGTGCTTGCCTAAGTTGGTCCGTGAATGGGTGCCTACCTATTACATACCGAGTGTCCTCCTTGCCCCGAAAATCACGTTAAGCTGTTGGTCCCAGCTATCATTTGGCAAGACTGACAACTGTCTTACCAAGGGGGATCGTATTCACAGTACTAACTGGGTAGTGAAATTCAGATAAGGAGTCGATCTATATAAATTACTGGTATTCAGCTGCATCCAGTTAAACTGAACCAATCCAACCAAATATTTGGTTTCGAATGCGGGAAAAGGATAGGCACAATTAATGATGATAGGCTTCAATAATGTTAGGTTTATTTGGCTCAATATAAGTTAAACTTAGTACTCATGGTCGTTTGACCATGAGTACTATCTATAGTATAAGCTATTTGCACCCGAAACATCCAATTGTCTTTAGAGGAAAGGCTAGCGGGCGCTTGGTCCATACAAACGTATTCCCCTGTTTGCTCTTTGAAAAATAAAAATATTTTTACTTGTCATCATAACATAATCACGCCTGTAATTCCCGACGGGTTAGGCAGAAGTGTATCCATAAGTACACGATTTCACCACTGATGTTTTAAGTCCCATGTAAAAGGGGGCGACCCTATTTTTATACGAGTACTGTACAATATATAATCGACATCCATCACACCATGCCTCGATTTTGTCTTTATTCATATTTTATTTACTTATAAATAATATATGTCTGATAATATATATCCATATGAACATCCGTCAAAGATTATTGATATTATCACCAGGCTTGGAAAACAAGTGTCCGGAGAGTGCTTTTATTAGTACCTACATACGGATTACGCACACGCTATCCTTTCAACATAATCTCTTACCCACTCCTTACGACGCCTAAAAGATGAGCAGATAGGCTACTCTTTGCCGGTAACAACACAGCTTTGTAATTTTTGTAAACGTGTTACATTATGTAAAAGCTGAATAAAGGGCAAGTTGAGCCTACACTCAAGGGAAATTCCAAAGCTAGTTCTAAATTTCGAAGTGATTGAATTTCTCGGGTTCGATTATCCTGAAATCTTATTAGGCCATCTTATCTCATTTGCTAACTCAAATGGTTTGTCTGATGCCCTGGCCCTTTCTTAGAGAAAATAAAAACAATGATATTTTAGCAGACACACTTCATGTTTTGGCAGTTTTGTGTTTACTACCTTGTTCATAAGAAAAATGAAAAATAAGATAAAAGCTGAGCATGTTATAATTCGTCATATTTAGTAACGGCACAGCTTTAAACAAAGCCAAATTAGATAATTTAGTTACGCCCTGTAACAATCAGGTTTTAGAAGGGTAATTCAATAAAAAGAGAAACAACATCTTTCATGATATTCTTTTTTTTATTCTTTTTATATCATTACAATTTAAAAGAAGTATCTAATGGACATAAAGTTCTAAAGACGGATGAATAACGTTTCTTAATAACCGTATGAGTACCTAATTTTAATCTAAATATTGATTATTTATAAGTGTCACATAAGATACTTTTAGATTATTTAGATCCCGGCATCGTAAAATACTCTGCGATAATTTTCAACATCCAGTACCTTAGAGACTTGAGGTGCCTAGATATTAAGTCCAACTACTCCAAGTTTAGGTCTTCTATTAACGATTATATTAAAAATAAATGTACATGTAACTAGAAGCAAAGATTTGTCTTTACTTCTATTTACGTACGTGTAGTAATACCAATCACCACACGTTTGTTGGTGGGCTATTCTGAAAATCACTCGGCTAGAGTTGATGTTGATTAGATGCTGCAGTTGATTAGAGCTTCTAGCTAGTCTAAACAGACTGCATGTTCTGACAATTCAATGCCGGTGAGTATAATTGTAACTGTCACGAATTTCATCAGGCTTATTAAACTCTTACTTGAATTTCTCGACTATGATCCGATGGAATTCTCATATGCGCGAAAAGAAATATCAAAAACAAAGAAGACTGAAAATTTATAGAAAATTCGGAAAAAGGTTTTCTTACTATGGTTTTGTCAAAAATATATCTACATCTACAATTCTACACTAATATTATAAAGAGAAAAGATTTGTATTTTTGTGTGTATGTTTGTAGTAAATAAACTTAAAAACTACTGAAGCGATTTGAAAAATTCATTAACCATTGAGAAGCTACGCTATCCCCGAGTAACATAGGCTACTTTTTATTTCTGTACTCCCACGGGAACGGGAACTACGCGGGTGAAACCGCGGGACGCTAGTTTATTCTAAAATGCTTCTTTACCGTCATCTTTAAATTAACTGTTACTATTAGTCGTTGTCATCCTCTGTGACCTCCAAATCTTGCAAACCAAGGCCAATGTGGTCCACATTGGCCTTGGTTTGCAAGATTTGGACTGGTCGTTGGTTCTGTCCAGTTCGTCCTGCCGTCTCCTGCGAAGTTTACCGCGTCGCTTTTTGGCTGTCTCAGGGCTCCACAACAATGTGGTTATTTTGTACCACAGCTCATACGGCAGACACGGCCAGCCCAGCCCCACTTCAGGTTAGCGGCTTTTTGAGCAACGTCTGTAATTTATGTTTCGGAGCGTTGTCTATTAAAGAGTATATTATTATGGTCAGCTAGTTTAACGCATATGATAGTGCGCTCCATTGCACGTTGGCAAACCTTGAGGTTGGACTTTTGAATAATTGTCAAAGACCAAGTTTGGGATCTATAAGTCAAAATGGGAAAATGCACATGTCCATGATTTTTCGCTTGAGTGGCAATGAAATATCTCCTTTCATAAGCTCTTTCAGTGACCAGTAGCTCCTTTCAGGTATTTTCAGTTCGTCTTCAAATTTAATTAACATAATTATGTTGCATGTTAAAGACTAAGTTTGCTACTTCGGTTATTTACTTGCTTGCTTAAGTTAGATAAACAAAGTAACTAAATGAAAGGAGTTCCTTTCATAAAGCCGTTATTCTAATACGAAATTTGACTTATTCTTTTAAAGTTTCTGAGATGTAGAACGATGTGTAAAATGCAAAGTTTCTGTTTTAGTTGAAAAGACTTTACATACTCATTGACGTGAGTGCGGTTGCAAGGAAGCGTGCACACGTTTCACTACTTTTAGCTATAAACCCGGCAGGAACGAAGTAGAACAAGACATGTCATGTTTTTTGAGAATAAGTTAGGTTTTACCGACGTTATACTAGTTTTTAGTCGTATAGACTTCCTAATTCAACATCAATAAGACATCGGTAAACCCAGTCGCAACGTTGCAAGACGTCTTGTAACATTATATCGTTTCTAATCTGTTTTTGTCTGAATTCAGTATGTTGGAACTATAAAATATAATATTTAAAAAAGGGACTAAAAGTTTACTCAAGTACTCATCAGATCCAAAACGGAGCATCGGTCCTTCGGCAAACATGACAAGACACCACTCACTGCTTACTCAGTAACTACGTTAGTGCATGTAGGGTGGAGACCGTTTGCCTCACGATCACGCCACTATATTTGCCTTGACTTTTTCGTTTTAATACGAAATTTAATTGAATATGAACTTAAAGATCTGGCAGGGTATGGGTATGTCAATACAATTTATGCATAACCTAAGGCTCCGTCTCCACGATAAAAATATTGAACGGCATTCAATATTTTAGAATTTCGTGTACATCATACGTTCATAGACTGAACCAAGACTGTAATATCACAAAACTTTACGCCTGTTATCCCAGAAGGGTGTACCTTATAGTACACGTACAAATACAAATAATTATTCCTTTAGATGCTAGAATAAATATTTGAAATCAAACAATCATGTTTGTGTACTTATAAGTTGTATTACATTAACCTAAAAGTGAGTAAAGGATAAAAAATGGTTGTGGAAAACCATATTCGTGAGCAGCAGTGAAAAGATTTATTTCTAAGAAAGTATTAACTGTTTTGGCAGGCGTTGTAATCAGCTGGCCGTATAGGATTTGTACTAACTGCGACACGTGCAATCGATTAATGAGTAGGGAAAGATTAATG
Organism: Diarsia mendica; assembly: GCA_949316265.1. Lineage (NCBI taxonomy): Eukaryota > Metazoa > Arthropoda > Insecta > Lepidoptera > Noctuidae > Diarsia > Diarsia mendica. The sequence continues at coordinate 20,343,922 of OX438886.1, forward strand.
ATTCCGAATAAGTTTGTTCTTCGGTTATTACTCGGCCACCCAGTAGATTCTATTTGGACAACAACTTTCAGTAGTCGCTGGGCGGGTTATTGCGGACGTTTCATAAACATTTTTGAAGCGAATCATATCATGATAATCCAAAAAATGTGTGTACTTGCAGTCTTGGGCCCATGACTAGTGCGACTTCGTCCTAGTAATATTTTAAAAGGAAAGAACGGGACAAGATTTTGTTATTTTACCTAAACTCAAATATTACTCAAGTATTATTTTATAAACTAAACTTTTTAAACGAATCTTATCATAATATTTTAGTTTCTATGAAGAATTTGAAAATACGCTTTCTTCGATAGACAATTATCGGTTGCCAAAGTGACGCGTTCCATGCTATGGTAAATATGTCTTTACATGCTTTAACTCACAGCTATTATTACATAAGGTAGTAAAATTTATGCTGAGTCTGAAAAACATTCGATTTCGACGCCATTCATTCCATCAAAGCGATTTCTATAGAGCTTAAATAGACTTACTAATAACCACTCAACTGGCTCTTAGAATTACGTTTCAGTGTTTCATGAAAAAAAAAAACGATTTGATTGACGTAATCACATTCGCTTTCAATTTCAGCGAAAATATGAATAAAGTACATATATTTTAAATTATTTTACTACGCTTCCCGAATAAAGTTAAAGCCCAGAAAAATATTATCTCGTTGATAAGGATTATAATTAATTCAAAAGCTTGAACCCTTCGGCGAGTTGTTAATTCGCGCGTTTGACCTTTTTATTTTATTTACATTCAGCTGCTTTTTAATGAAAATTGTATTCTTTTGAACTGAACTTAAAATCCTGGTCATAATTAGTCGCGTTTCTCATAATAATTAAATAATGAATTGACTCGTTAGTAGAGATAAGATTAGTACTTATGCTTTTTATTATGCGGCCGGGGTCACATAATAAGAAATACTCAGTCATGTTGAGGCCGGCTTCCAGTCTAACCAGATGAAGCTTAGGTACCAGTATTTTACAAGCGACTGCCTATTTGAGTTCCACTACTCAATTAGTATTTGGTAATATGGAGAGGAGCTCGTGGCTTAATAAGAACTGCCACTCAGGTCGATCTTTAGGTAAAGCTGTGCTTGCCTAGGTCGGTCTGTGGATGGGTGCCTCGGAAAGCACGTTAAGCTGTTGGTCTCGGCTGCCATATATATAGATCTTTGGCAGTCGTTACAGGTAGTCAGTGACCTGAAATTCTGACATCCAGTCTTACCAAAGGGTATTGTATTACCTAGTATTAACTGGGTTGTGGAGGTCAGATAGGCAATCGCTCCATGTAAAATACTGGTATTCAGCTGCATCCGGTTAGACTGGTAGCCGACCCCAATATAGTTGGGAAAAGGCTAGGCAGATGATGATATCCCGTGGTAAGCCGTTATCAGAAATTTCGGGCCACTGACTAACCTGTAACGACTTTCAAAGATGTTCAAATGACAAGCGGGACCAACGCCTTAACGTGCGCTCCGAGGCACGAAGAGAACTCGGTGTATAGTGCGTGGTCACCCATCCACAGACCAACTTAGGCAAACACGGCTTAACCCGAAGATTGCTTCGGAACCGTTATTACTTTTATTTAGCCACACGCTTTTCCTCCTAGATTTTACTCAGTACAGTGGAGCGTCGATCAACCGAACGACCGCTTATCCGAACTACTACGCCCGCCCGATCCACGCATGCCTCTCTCCCGCCTCCCGCACACTCGCTCGCGCACTTATCGCGACTTGTTATATTTTGCTCTACAAGTGCCAAATATAGTATCATCGCGTATCACTTCCAAGTAGCCGCTAGTCGATAAACTAAATTGTGCCGCGTGAAAATAAACTCCCTATTTAAAATGCCTAAACGTAAACGTATCAATATACATACATAATAGGTAGTTCGCTTATCCCAAAAATATCGGTTTTCCGAACACTCATGTCCCGCAAATAGTTCGGAAAATCGTTACTCCACTGTACTTAATAAAATTCCTTTGAGCTTTGTCTAGTTTATTAATTTGTTGTAGGTAAGTTCATATTAAACTGATCATTAACAACCGACGCGGTAGGTATTACTTCCAACCAAAGCGTCCACGAAATTACTCTATAAATTCAAATGGCATTGACCGTAATCACGCTCGTCGATTATATGTTTCGTTTATGGATATCCATACTCGAAAAAATATGTGAAACTGTATTAACCTTTTGAGCGCCACAGTCACGTATAGACGACAAGCCTAACAAGCAAAACTGTCAACTTAAGGTACTTTTTGGCTTGTCGTCTGTGGCGGTCAAAAGGTTAAGGTGCAATATGGATACTATTTATTTCTATAATATTACAGTCATGGTATCTGAGAAAACTTTCTTTATTAATAACTTTAACAATTACGTCTAAATCCCCTTAATTTTAAACTATTATTATCTATCCAGAAACTGATTATTTTAAGAAGGCGCGTAAAACTAATCATCATAATGACGTTACAGACTTGTCATGGAAAAACTGATGGGAATAAACTAAGTTTGTTTATTTTGTTTTTGGACAATACACTTTAAACCACATGTATTACAACACAACACTTCTATCACGGTAGAAGTTACGGTCTACGGCAATTCACGAATATCGAGTTTCGGTGGGATGTAGGATCCTGCTAATAATTGGCAAAAGCCGAAACTTTGGCTGAAGCTTGCCGAAACTGAACCTTCTGTCGAACACACCAATAATTACCCGGTAATTCGAATCCTGGATTTCGGTTGTTTTTAATCGTACGAAGAATTACAAGTCATTTTACTGCAACCAATATTGCTCAGTTACAATTTAAAACATCACATTGTCGGATACTACACTCCTTTGCAAAAAAAAACGGGCACCTTAGGAAATTTACGTTCTAAGGTCGATTTGAGTTAATTCAATGAAATTTAATTGTTTGACGTAGTCTGTATACTTATAATCGTGTAAATTAATACGCGTGAAGTGAAATGCGGCAATTTAAAAAAAAAATCTATGAATTCTTTAAAACCGATGTACACGGCCAAACAATAAGAAGTGGTCGGCAATAAAGACAAGAAGATTTTTTTACTTTGTTTAATTAAATAAAGTTACAAATGTAATAACCTAATAACAAGTGTGACCTCCTCTTGCCAAAATCACAGCTTGAATTCTTCTGGGCATGCTTTCCACGATGTTTTTAATGACGTTTTGAGGAATACGTTCCCACTCTTCTGCAATGACTCTTTTTAGCTCCCTGATGTTTTGTGGAGCATGTTACACTGATCTTACCCGTCTCTTTAGAACATCCCAGACATGCTCAATTGGATTGAGGTCAGGACTTCGAGCTGGCCAATCTAAACGACGGATCCCAACTTCTTGCATGTACGCTTCCACGTCGCCAGAACGGTGCGGGCGAGCATTGTCGTCCATAAAAATGGAATCTTCCCCAAGTGCAGTCAATGCGGGTTGTGCATATGGAACTAGGACTTTCATTATGTACCGGTGTGCATTTAATGTTCCATTTTCTATGAGAACTAACTCCGTACGCCCCGTCGAATTAATTGCTGCCCAAAACATAACGGAGCCTCCGCCTTAAGGAGTGATTTCTTCGAAACACACTTCCGCATAGCGTTCCCGTGGTATTCGTAGCACTCGCCGGCGTCGGTCCTCTCCACACAAAGAGATTCTAGCTTCATCAGAAAACAATACTTTATTCCAGTCCTCCAGAGTCCATGAAGCACAGTTTCGAGCAAACTGAAGTCGAGCAACACGGTGCTCACGGAGTAATTTAGGTCCCCGAGCCGGGCGGTAACTCCTGATATTGGCAGCCAAAAGCCTCCTCCTGACGGTCCACAAGCTAACTTCTACTCCTCTTACTTCTTCAAGGCTCTTCTTCAGGTCCACACTTGACGCCTTACGATTCCGCAAGGCCTGACTCACCAAAAAGCGGTCATCTCTTGGTTCTGTGCGTCGTTTTCTTCCCGAACCGGGTCTTCTTTTGACCGAACCGGTCTCTTGATACCGTTGCCAAGTCCTCTGGACAGTTGAACGACTCACATTTAGCCGCTGAGACACGTAAGTTTGCGAACAACCTTCTTCAAGTAGGGCTATAATTTTACCGGCCCTTATCGCTTTATCACTCATGTCAAAAAGTGGTATTTAATGTAAAAAGAAAGATAAAATTGTTTAATTTGCAGAAAATATCCAAAAAGTTTTAAAATTTTAGTAATCAGTAATAAAATCGTTTCAGCAATTCGCGCCATAAAGCAATTTTACAATAATCTACAATAATCATTATTTTCCTTTTGTTAATTTCAAAATTTAAATTTGGAACGTACAGAATCATGCCAGGATTCTTCAAATAACATGCCAATACATCGTCAAATTAATAAAACCTCTTACTTGTCCTTCTTCATTGAAGTAGAGAAAAAAATATGAAGTACCCGTTTTTTTTTGCAAAAGAGTTTAGATAGTATAGGGGATCGGACAAATAAAAACTAATTAGTCCGTCAGATAGATTTCCAAAAAATATTGACCACATATTTTTTCTTTTTTCACGTAAACAAAAAATGAAGACGATACAGTGCTTCAAAAACTCGTGTGACGTGTGATAGTACATTTTGTACCTTCAAGTGACGTTTCAAGCCCCACTCCATGATCTTTGACGCGCTATAGCTTCGTCAATTTTTATTGATTTGATACAACAAAAAACACGTATCCAATATTTTTCGATAATCTAACTGACGGACTAAACAGAATCATATTTTTTTGAGTCAGTCCGATCCCCTAAGATTCAATAACTTCTTCTTAGTTTTAACCACTTCAATAAAAAAATGCTGGGTAGTCATAACTTAGTAACATTTTAGCCCGCAAATTAGAAACCCACTTTCACCAAGCTCCAGAAATGCGTATGAGTGACCAAACAGTTTGCGGTAAACCACTAAGATAAATAAATAGTCGTACCTACTCAATCCGTGTTTACAATCGAACTTTGTTCGTATTTGATTTTAAACAAAGTCTCTCTCGTATTTGATTTTAAACAAAGTCTCTCTCGGCTTTCCACAGTTAGAGATCAATATAATTACTTATCAAACTTACATATTAACCTTATTCAATTTGATTAAAAATATCTTTGACTCATTGATATATCATTTATATTAGGGACCAGGAAAATAGATAAAGAGGTGATGCGATATCTCCTTATTAAAATCTAGATCAGAAAAACAAAATACATTTGTTTATTTATTTTGTACATGTAAGTTTTGAAATTAGGAGTCGTCAAACTGTGACATTCTTTTATTTTAATCAAAGCGAGGGCCGCTATATGAAAATTGCTGTCCCAAAAATGTATGGAAGAATTTTTATTGTAATAACAAATATTCACGGAATTATCAATAATACCGTGTATATTGTTTATCTATTCGAAAGAGATATTAGCGCGGTGGAATGTGGAATTGGGGGGAAAACTGCCGTCACACCGTTACAACACGGGTATCTATTACGGAAAAGTTTATACGTAATGGAGTGCGTCGACTGTTTTGTATCCAGCAGGATATCCGGTTCCGTCAATAAGATAGTCAAAAGCATGACATGTAGATACTAATGAATTCCATTATTTACCTAAGACCCCACAAATGTCAAGTCTACATAACTGTTTACTATAATAATTACAACCAAATAGCTCCGGAGCGGAGTCCCGCGGCCATGCTACCGAGCTATAAATGATGTAGTTTCACGTATTGAAAGTATTTAGGTACGTACGTGTATAAACTAGCAAAATGTCATTCTGTACATAAATGTAAATATACTCGCACTTTTTCAACAAACTTCAACAACCTCTCCCGAGCAGGTACTTTGGTTTTTGTAGTTTCTCAAACAGGAATGGAATTATTTACAACATTTATAGAGTGCCTCCAAATATATTTTTGTTTTCTTTCTGTGCCTCTTAGTAATATATTACTATTCAGAATAGTATTTGCGGTGACCACCATACAAACATTTAGAATAAAATGGCCTTCTTTTACATAACCGATTTCCAATTCATCATTTTGAAATTTGCGTATGATGCATGTTTAGTCACTACACTCGTAAATAAGGTTTTCATGAACATTTTTTATCTTACTGTTATAGTATCAGTTTTTGATGGCAAAAGAAATCATAGTCTTTAAATTCAGTTATTTAAGTATTTTACAAATAATTGAAGAAATTAGAAAATTAAAAGAAAAAAATCTTCATTTTTGTTGATAAAATATAATAATAAGTAATTTATCAACAAAAATGAAGGTTTTTTATATACAACAATGAACAACGAAAATTAACAAATTTAATGGACACACACAGGTCGAATTGCAAGTTATTCATTAACAAAACAACGTTATTCGAAAAGGAATCTAAAAATAAAGGCACAGTCTGTTAGTTTTTCTCTTTCTTCTCCACAGCTACATTACAGCTCAATAAGAAAACGTCCTACGAAAATCCGAATACTAAAAACTTCTCTAAACCTTATTGTCATATAGCATTAGACTAAGTAACTCCTGAGACAATTCTTAGAAGAAAAACGAAGAGGAATCTTGATCGGAACTCAATTCCACCAAAGTGCTGCGATCTCAATACAGTTGAGTACAATGCAGTCGAAGTATTTGGGAGTGATTTGCCGACAAACAGGCACCGAAAATGTTTGTCATGTATTAGAGAGGATCGACCCCTATTACATAGCTGTGGCTATTAAGATCTCGTGCTGCCCCGATAATCCTATCCACTCACGGAGTCTGAAACCCTCTTTGCTTTTACGTAGGATCTGTCCCACAGGGCAGATATAGAGTGTGTAACAAAATACCGTTTACAACCTGCGACGTTCCTAATCAGTATCGGATTACCAGTTGTTTACCTTTGGTACATTCTGACCGGCTATTAGTCCTGTAAATTATCTCAGATATTAATGATTATAAATATGGCGGCACTTTATAAATACATTTTCCTTTGTCTCTAAAATAATTAATGATCAACTAGCAAATAAGTTTAAAAAAGTAATTCAAGCCTGTCTACATAAGGTTACTGTAATAATTATAATATAATTATAATTTGCATGAAAAAACTTAATTGTTCATGCAGTTCTCATTCCATCGCTCCAAACTACAGTTTAACTGTCGCCGCAACACTTCAATATGAAACAATGATTCGCACGTTCCGGTCAATTAATTCGCTGCGGCCATTTTAATATAATTATATCCCATTTTGTTATTACTTCAGGTCAAGTAACAGTAATGCTATTTAAGATTAAAACAGTAGTTTCGCACCTCAGACGAAAGGCTACATGGAATGTGAAGGGATGAAGTCTGATTAATATGTTACTGTAACGTTCAAAACGTTACAGTAACATATTCCTTTCAGCAATAAACGTTAAAAATCACGATTGTATTTTACTAAAACGTCTTGGTACGTCAATGACACATCTTTGAATCATAATTATTATATACTGCCACTAAAAATTCACATTATGAGACGGTGGTTAAGTTCTCACAAAAAATACCAGAAGCACATAATAATTTTGGTGTCCGCAATATGCGCTCGTAGTTTTAACATTCACTTCACGCTGAACAGTTTTTAGAGCATAATAAAGTCGTTAAAATATTCCATCGAAGCTTGGCTTTAAACGAACTCGATAGCTTAGATTAAGTTTTCGATCCGTAATAACGAGATGATTATGGGCGACCCAGTGCTATCGGCGCCTGCAAGATTTTTACACCAATTTTCGACAATTTCAGACCTAATAACGTTGACGCTTTGCTTCGACACGAGAATATTTTGTAACCGAGTCACATAATACGAGCAAATAAGTCACATACGCCGTGTCTATTGACAAGCGGTAGGTCTTAACGATAAAATACCGCGTTATTATACCGCGAGAGGTGTAACCGTCACACGTTATTCTGTTGCCTCCCTTCATACACTATTACACCCTTCTTACATTATAATATTCTAAGTAGAGAGATAGTATTTTTTTAATTCTTACGAAAAAATCAGATGTGTGTTTCTGATACCATTTAAAACGTTTAACGTAACCGACTTAGCTCTGTTCAGTAGTCTGTATGTAAATTGTGAATACATTATAGTTTGGTTTGTAAATCAAAAATATAACGTACTCCTTTAGTTGTATTTTTAATGAATGCTGACTAATTTGTACAGTTCACAATGCGTTCTTAATAAAACCACTCATGAAATATTATCTCCGTGAGTATGAAGTACTCAGTAAAGAGAAACTTGATGGATATACCTACGATCTAATGTTTTATTTTTACGGCTCCTTTGGGAATAACGTGCGCTGCACACATAATAGTAACCGTAACACGTGAAAAGTATAACATGAAAGTACTGTACAGATGTTTTATTTCAGCGGGATTACACAAACCAGAGCTGAGCGGTGGCCCAGTGGTGGCGGCCCCGACTTACGAACAGTAAGTCGTGGGTTCGAACCCAGACAGGTGCATTACTTTGAGTAATTTATTTCATCATCACTGCTCGCAAAAACGGTGAAGGGAAACATCGCGTGGAAACTGACATGTCCTAGAATCAAAAATTCGAATACTTGTGACATGACCAATCCGCACTGGGCCCGCGTGTTGGTTTATAACCCACTACGTCTCAAAGAGTGGAGGCCTGTGTCCCAACAGTGGGAAAATTAATAAGCTGATGATGATGATTCACAAACGCTCTCCCCGTCGAGTTTTGGTAGATTTACACTGTGCCTTCTGCTCTATGAACCATATAAATTCTATAAAATAAAATAACGTAACGGTTTGTAATCTTCGAATGGTTATACAGATATGTACCTTTTTTTTTTTTTTTTTGGTGGGTGGAAAATCATCGAATGACCCCCCCCGCTCTTGGGCAGAGCGAAGGGGAGTGTCAGACTTCTACTGACTAAAAACCGAACCCATGTTCCTTCTTTGCCCTTGCGCCGAGGCCACGTAATCTAGTACAAAATACCGCGGCCCCGACGGGCGTCGGCCCTTGCGGGCCCCTCCTTGCTGACATCTCTTTGAGGCACGCGTGGAACACGAACGCGCCGCCGACACGGTCTGTTGCCGTCATGACGACGGCCGGACGGCGAGCTAGCCCATTACTCACCGTCCACAGGCCCGCGCCTACGGTGGCCGGAAGCCATCATGTGGCCCCCGACGCCCGGAGCGCCTTCCGCGCCTTCCGCGGCGGCTGGGACGTTGAGAGGATCGCTCCCTCTATCGTTCCGCCACCTCCTTCGCTAGCATCACTGCTTCGCAGAAGGAGGCGACGGCGTCCCATCCCTCCTCGCCCCGGACAGATATGTACCTTACACCCACATTTCGCCATTCATATTTACGTGCAATGTAAGAGAAGTAAGCCATGGCTTTTATTATCATCATCTGCCTTTCCTCTTTCCTGCCTATCTGGTTGCAGTTGAATTGTCTTGATAAAAACTCAATTAGGTACACTTTGCCCGACTTGGTCATATTATTTAGATGAACAGTACCTATAGGAACAAGCACTGGTTTACTAATAAGTTCCGTGTAATACAAAAATTACGGCAAGCCAGCGATGGCTTTCGTATACTGACCGGTATAATTTGATCCGGAACTTTAGCGTTAGACTCGCTCACTGTTCGGTTTTTATTATTTGGTAGAAAAAGCTCGCGAAGTGATTGATTGGTAACACAGTTATTGCTTTTTCTCTTTTCTAAACCCCAATACGTTTGTTTCAAAACTAGATATCAGGTATTTTTAGGGTTCCGTAGTCAATATGGAACCCTTATAGTTTCGCCATGTCCGTCTGTCTGTCTGCCCGTCCGTCCGTCCGCACTATATCTAAACAAACAAAAAAAAAAAGATAAAAAAAGCTGTAATTTGACATGAATATTTATAATTATAAACTGGTAGAATAAAATTTTGAAAAAAAAATATATTTACGCTATCTCCAATTCTCCAGTATCGATATTATACGATGCCGTTGGATAGGTCTTTAAAAAATATTGCGAGTTTGCGCAAACACTTTTTTGATTAACGGATTCGTTTGTGAAATATTTTGCTTTAAAATGTAAATTATTGTTAGACTCAAGTGTGGTTACCTAATACGGGTTGTGTTTGGGCGTGTGAAAAGTTTATGGTAGTAGCATATAATTGTAACGAAAATAAAAGGAAAACTATTACAGCATAGTCGACCAACTTATAAAATGTAGGTACTTGTATAGAATATTTTCTTATACAATTTATGGGAGCGCAGGTCATAGACCTGCAGTTTGTAACTTTGTTTTATTTTTACAAATAATTTATAAATAAATCATCGTTTGGAGGCAGGTAGGCAGGGTGGTTAATCAGTTTATTTTGTTCACATATTTTGATGGGCAACTACGGAACCCTACATTGTGCGTGGTCGACATGCACTTACCCGATTTTTTCAACTTTCAAACGGGCGGTCAGTAAAATATAAAACTACATAGTAGCACATTTCAAAGCGTAGGTTTTTATAGGAAATAACGGGCTGGAAAATTCATGGAACCGCTTTAAAAAAAAAAATCTTTGTTACAGAACTTGGTCACTGATTTCATATTGAACTAATGGAATTCCATAAAGATTTTGAGAGGCAAAAAACGGCCACTGTGATATCTGGCGGCAATAATGTGTTTTTTTAAACCGTAGTACACTGATACATGGAGTCGCTCACAGGGTTAGGTTAGTTATTTTAAATTATAATAATATTGTAGAAATCACGCACTTAAATAAAATCAACTCGTTATCTCTTGCTCTTATCCCAATTCACATTTATATTCAAAGCTTTACAACGACATTTTCCTCATTCATATATCACAATGACATGCCCATACCACGACAACCGTCAACTTAATGAAAATCAACTAGAGATAAAATTATTAAAAAATAGCAATGGCAGCTGAGAGATTACCTGTCTTATGCACCATGCATGTTAATACTGACAGCGTTCACATGCATGCATAATCACCACCTAGCTTACGAATGAATCCTTGTGTGCTTCAGTCAAATAGTAAAGAAGATCGGGCGCTAATGTCCGGGATCTGGTCCAAGGAGATTTGTTGATTCTACTATTGTTAAATCAGTTGTTGTAAATAGGTACTGGCTTTCAAATACCAAAAGCCTTGGTAACAACTTAAAAAATTTCGTGAAAATATAAAATTACCACCTACTATCACGTCCCCGTAAATTTATGAATAAGAAACACTTAACAACGAATGCACGCTACCTCGAAATACTGAACAACGAATGCACGCCACCCGAGTGTGTTGCGTGACTTTTTTCAACAATCAACCAAAATAAACATTTAAGAAAAAAAATATGTGACCTGAGATTCCATCATCGGATCCTGACATGGTTACAATGGGAGCACCTCGGGAATGTACACCTGTGTGTGTGTATTTTTGAGGTTTAGTTATTCGAGATGGCATGGCTACGGCGGCGTTACGTTTTTCGAGGTAAGGTGCGTTCGTGGTTAAGTGTTTCGAAAAGCAGAATTAGAGATTTAGTTATTCGAGATCGCATGGCTACGGTGTTCACTTTTTCGAGGTGGCGTGTATTCGTTGTTAAGTGTTTCGTATTCATAAACTTACGGGGACGTGACATGTAATAATTGCTCTATTTCCTCCATTCGTTTCTGCAACTGTAAACTTTCAGTGTGTACAGTTTCCTTCCTCCTGATTTCTGATTACCTGGGAGAAAATAACCTACATTTATATTGGTCGATAATACATAGTAGAAGATGACCGAGGATTTTGCCAAGCAACATACTACTATCTTACAGTAGACAAAACAAACTAATTAGTCCGTCAGATAGATTTCCAAAAAATATTGAACAATTATTTTTCCTTTTTTCACGTAAACAAAAAATGAAGTGATAGAGTGTTTAGAAAACTCGTGTGACATTATATGCTATTAGTACATTTTTAACCTGCAAGTGACGTTTCAAGCCCCACTCCATGATCTTTGACGCGTTTTATCTTCGTCAATTTTTATTAATTTGATAAAACAAAAAACACGTATCCAATATTTCTAGATAATCTTACTGACGCGACGGACTAATCAGAATCATACTTTTTTGAGTCAGTCCGATCCCCTATTGAAACGACACAAAAGAAAACATAAGCTCAATGTTTTCATCACTGGAGAAGTTTTGTTTGTAAGTGCTGTGACCAAATCATGAGCTCGTCGCTAAATAATAAATACCACTCGGGTCAATCTTTACATTAAACCGTGCTTGCCAAGGCTGGTCCGTGTATGGATGACCATACGTTACATATCGAGTTTCCGCCGTGCCTCGGAAAGCAAGTGAATCCACTGATCTCGGCTGCCATATCTTTAGTATCTTTAGATCGTTACAGGTACTCAGTGGTCAAAAAGTCTGATAAGCAGTCTTACCAAATCGTATCGCATTACCCAGTATTAATTATTGGGTTCTGGATGTCAGTTAAGCAAAATACTGGTACTCAGCTTCATCCGGTTAGACCAGAAGCCAACCCCAACATAGTTGGCAATAACCCTCCTTTTGGGCTTCGCCGCAGTCGGGTAAAAAGCTAGACAGATGATGACTCCTGTAGCACTCGGTGCGTTGTTATCATATCGCGTCAACGAAGAAACCCCGCTGGCAACACCCGTAATGTAAGTACAGATAATGAACATTGTTTTTTTTTTTTAACAAAATCCAACTCTTTCTAATTTACTTAAAAGAAGCCAATGAAACTGAGTAAATATAACAAAGCCGTTCATCCAAGCAAATTCAAACTTAAACAATGTACGCCCCGTCCAGTTTTGCTAGGTTTTGTATTAAAGTTGACTCAGTTAAGTTACGGTCTAACGAAATAAAACTTATTTATATACAAAATAACTAACAGGAGTACCATCAGGCAAAATGAATGTAAACTTTGCTAAGTACCTATACACAAATATTTAACAAAACATAAAAAAAAAACATAATTATTATCATCCACAACATGAATTCACCCACTGCTGTATAAAAGCCACTCTTGTCTTGTGCCAATCTTCACGGTTCTGTGCCAGCCTCATTATTATGGTTTAATTTTAAAAACTCGTATTTAAAGGAGATGGCTAAATGACTGCCTCCAGGGGCGCTACTACAACGTCTTAAAACAGTCCTGTTTAAGTCTTACTTTGCATTTTCGTACCATCACGTCCTTAAAACAATCTTAATGCAGGACTGCTAAAAATATCAGTTTTGACTTTGACTTAGAATTCTATAGACTCATGGAATCCGTGCCGTCGAAAGGGACAGAAAAAAAGTACATCTTTTGTTTAGGGTTACCAGGTGATGTACATTTTACCCAATATTCTTAAAAAAATAAGATTTTTTTAATGAGGTTTGTATTTCAGGAAAAATAAAAAAATATGAGTAATGATGCGACTGCAATGTTTTATTCAAACTCAAACTCAAAGCAAAATAAAAAAAAATATTTATTTCAAAATAAACTAACCATACGTACTGAGATGGTCGTTCTTCGAACCACTATTCTTTTTTTGCATATGGAAGTAATAAATAACTTACGTTATAGCCATCCATAAATTTCAACCCTTGTCAAAAACTACCTATTGAAATATCCATGGGAAGAAATTATTTAGAAACAAAAGATAAGAAACGGACCCAAAACACTTAGAAAATAAAAATCTATTGAATTTAGTTTAAAATAATATTGCAAAACGACACTCGAAAAGCAATAAATCGTACGTTGGAGTAACCTTTCTCGGGGTATCTGGACTTATGGTGAACAGATGTGTGAAATGGCGATGCATAGAAGGGGCGCCTACGCAGCATTGGGCGGGAACCTGACGCCATGCCTTTGACCAATGAGCTAGCGTCTTATACAAGACAGCCAATGAAAAACACATTACTCGCGTGTGAAATTGCATTTCTAGGGAGGAGTCTATCTGGGTGCTTGGAAGGGGTGGAGCAGGCAGACGAGAGGGAACGCGCTTTGGGAACAACAGACGAGTTTGTGCATCGATCGAAGATGAATATTCATTGTATTTAAAAATAAAATTAGAAGCAGTGTGTCTAAGTCTAAGTAAATATTAAGTGAAATCGGAAGACAGAGAGAGAGAGCTGAAATTTGGTAACGTATTCCAAGTTCAAATTTTGTGTAAAAGCAAGATCCCAAGCTAATTTACAATAACTTCAGTCACCCAATCTATTTAACGACCCAAGTAAAAATGGAGGCCGCAACAAACTTCGATATTTTATACTCACTAAGTCAAAAGACACGAGCGCACCTTTGGTCTGGCCTAGACAAAGTAACTGCTATACTATTCTTGATAATAGTAATTTATTTCCTCGTGATAACTTGTATAGAAGTTTGCAAGAGATGGAAAGGCGGGAATTGTGGAGAAATCGCTTTGAATTGTATAGGCGATACACATCACGCAGACCTTGAACTACGTGAACTGGCTTAAGCTAGAAATCTGAGTATATTACTGTAAATTATCATGGGATATTGTGGCTTAAGTACCTTGAATAAACTGTGTAACCATTATGTGTAACTTGCCTCTCCTCTCAGTTGTATTGCAATTTATATAAGCTGATAAATAATTGTCAATATTGTAATATGTTGTAAACATCCAATTTGTATGTGCCAGAAAGGTTTTTCGCTTGAGCCGTTCGGTTTTCCTTATCTGGCTAGGTTTAGGAATGGGACGACTCGATCAAGGTCCGTCAAAATCTTAGCGGACCTAGGTCTAAATAATCAAACAGTTTCTTTCGCTGTCAGAAGGGGTTTCGCTTGAGATGTTCCGTCTCCCCTTAACTGACTAGGTCTAGTAATGGGACACTCGACCTTAGCTCGCTATCATCCTAGCGAACTAGGCCTAATTAATCAAACAGTTTCTTTCGATAAATTTATCGAAAATAAATAAATAATTTAAACATCAACCACCTCTTTCTTTTATATTCCAAGATTACCTGTGTAGAGAATTTGATAATGGAAGATTGACAAAGCTAAGATCAAGTAATAACAAAGGCAATGCTTTAAAATCAGTGTAGTAATTCAGGTTGCAACTCCAATAATGAATTCTCTATAATATGCACACTGAACCTTGAAAGACACGATTTTACGTTATTGAACTTAACCTAATATAATAATTTGTACTACTATAGACCAAGTCTGAGATAAGAATCCAGACCCTTCAATTCGGTATGTAAAGTATTTTTTAGGTTTTTTTTTTTTATTTTTATTTCGTAAAACAGTTAATTTTAAGCAACTAATTTTAAGCATTTTGTTTTCCCATTAACAGTTATTTTTTTATCATTTTTTAAAGTAATATTCGTGATGACGTCATTTCGTATCCTGAATAGCTTTATGTCTTTGCCACGTTTTCAGTACATACAAAAAACACTTAGAACTTCAAACTTGACATTGCCAACAGTTAACACTTGACAGATACCTTACCTACGATTTTTTATTTTGTTGTGAAATGTTAATGCTGTGATCGTGGCTGTGATTTCCTACGATTTTTAGCTTTAATTTCCAATAATTAGCCGTGCTGCGTATCCATGCAATGAATCGGTCATCGATAACTACTGCTAAACGCTTCGTACCATCATGTAGAAACACTACAACAAATAGCCGACACAAATTGTTTGTAAATGTGAAAGAAACGCTAAAAAAGAAGTGGTGCGAGGAGGTAAATATGGAATACAAGCCTGGGCGTCGTCTTTTTTGTTGCGAAGATCATTTGAACGTAAATATTACAAAAAAAGTACCTATGTAAAAACGAAGGCGAAAAGTAGGTAATAGAATCCTACCAAAAAATTCAGAGAACCATGTCGAGTGGTCAGGGCTCTCGAAATGAAAATTAAATCTCGTGAACTACTTTTATATTAGAACAATTTCAGCTTTCAATTTACTTCAAGCCATGTTTAACATTCAATCTTTTTGCAGTTGGAAGAAGATCTAGAAAACTACCAATAATACAAATTAAGAAAGGAAGACCTGTACCTACTCATTCAGTAGTCAGCCACAAACATGTTGGATACCTAGATGCTGTAGTGTTAATTGCATGTGGTTTAATAATTTACAAAGTGAAATAATAAAGACTGATTAAATAACATTATCGTTTTATTTGTAATAAGCACTAAACAGTAAGTGCTTGGCCAGACTGGCAGCGCGGTGCGGGGAGCGGCGCGGGTGCGGGAACGCGCGCGATTTGCCTGTCCGCAGTGGACCGTTTGAAGTTTGCAGTCTAGCCAAGCACTAAATACTGTTGAATTTACAAGAAACGAGCAGTTAATAGACCTGTACAAATTACAATACCTTATTTTACACCTTTTATTATATTCTCTTTATTTGTTTCACTTACATAATAAATAATAGATTACATTTTTTAACATTTCTTTTCTCATTGGCCGTTACGACTATCGGCACAAAGCTAGCCGAGTTCACATACCACATATCGACAACCTCGTGTGCTAAGTCCAGACATTTTATTTGCTTCTCCTTCTCAGCTTTCACAAGGTTCTCGTTCTGTCATGAATAGTCCTGTCAGTCATGATTTAATCTTTTTGTATATAAACATTTTCCAAAATATCAACGCCTTATCAATCAGGTCCCTATTGTATTGATGATGGTTCACTGCTCCTTTTTTCCAACCAAAATAAAAACACCAGTGTATGTTTGCATCCACCGGCAGAAGCAGCACAGCCATCACAAGTTGCTTGCAATATGACTTCATCCTTTTCGTTGAGAGTTACAGTTACCATGTACTGCTTATTTGACACTCGGTGTTCTGGAACTACTTTGGCCCTCACGATGCACTTGACTTGGTCTCTTTTGACTTCAACATAGCCAACAGCAGAGTCCACATAGGAAGCGCGAGACGACCTGGATTACCAAAAATATATTAGTTACCTAAGCAGTAAAATTACTAATGTAAATGGGTGCAAGGTATTTATAAATATAGGTAGGTACAGCAGTAGTTACATTGTTACTTACATTAGAGCTTTAGTTCCTCGGATTTCAGCGATGTTATATTTATTATCATTTTTCATGAACTCCAGGATCATAACATTATCCAATTTGGGCAAGTTATTGGAGTCGCTGCGTACAAATTGATCCATATTTAACTAATCCAAACAATAGGCAGGCAGTTCCGTAAAGCGTGCAATGGTCGATCAATGGTGCAGTAAGTATCAAAGTCCAACGGGAAAGCAAGGTCTGTCGTGTACAAAGAATAAACGTAGAGAAAGAGAAATTAAGGCAGCGCGCGATCCGTCCATATCTAGCATCTAGTATTGACACTGACAATGACGGACTGACAACAACAGTTTTTTTTAATTTTTTCTTGAAAAGCACAGGAAGTAGTCTATTCAGGAAACTTTATGACGTCATTTAGAGGTCAAATGAAAGTCAAATCGTTACAAGTATTATTGTGAAAATAAACACAATCTTGTGATATAGAGAGCTAAAAGTAGAAAAATAAGACATAAGAACTCAAAATCTCCAAATGGTTTTGGAATCAGCGTAGGTTAATTTTTACTTTACATACCGAATTAAGGTCTGAGACTATAAGTTCCTTCTGAACTGAATTGAACCTAGTAAAATACACAAGTTTACAGGAACCTAATCATCACTTGTTGATTCAAGTCAACAATCACTTAATTGTGTTGGAGGGGAAATATTGTCTTGAGAGAGAGAAACATTTCGGCTGTGTTGCATAATGCACATTAATATTTCCTAACTTTGATATACTGATGGCTTGAGATACACGACTGCGCGACGCCTCTGGCAGTGATAACGCAGCATACCATACACGTCATTCTTGCAATCCGACTTCCGACCTAGATTTGGCCAAATCTAAATATAACTCAAATACAAATACATTATACTCAAAACCATGGTTCCGGGGGAAAGTCTGCCCAACCTGGGAATTGGCAAATAAGTCTGCCCTTAACTGGGAATCTGGCAATGCCGCCCTAACCGGGAATCTGGCTATAAAAAAATGCAAGTACCTGCCTATATGGATAAGGGAATCACTTACGCTTCGCAGCGATTATAGGAAGTCGGTTGCTCCCCCAATAACATTGATTAAGGACCGTGGCGCGGTGTAGGTTTTCCCCATGCTGACGATATCAGTCAGACGCGGTGGCTAAAATAAGCACAAACGCACATGTATCAACTTACACAAATCATTCTAACGTGTCAAATTGAATTTAACTTGTAAATTCCTTTATTAAATCAGAAGAAGACTGATTAAGTATTGTACTAAACAATAATACAGATGTGTCGAGACAAGCTCCGCATTTTCGAGTAGAATGATTGATAAGTCTACATTGTTCGCACAGTGGAGTGTACTCGAGATTGACCTGTGGTCAATCTAAATCTAATTGTTGATTAAAAACCCCGAAATGACTCTCTTGATACAATATTATTTCCTAAACACTGGTGTGAGGAAGTTCAATCCTTCCTAGATTAAACACAGTATTGATTACCAAAGACTAACTAAGAAAGTTCGACTCTTTCTCAGTATATTCACTCACAAAACAAACAGACTAGACGATCAACGCGAGCCAATACAGAACCTTGGTACGATGACGACACAGACCGTCATCCTTACCGTTGCAGGACTTGGTCTTAGGACAGGACTACCATCACTGGATTTGGAGACCGAGACCTGGAGCCATCACAGAATTTGGTGCCGTGACCAGGATCTAAGTACATATTCGAAATAACGATATGACTAGATCTATTTATATAAAATAAAAGAACACAACGTAGAAATTTAGAAATTGTGAAATACTGAGAGGAGAGATAAAATACATACTGTGCATGTTATTATTTATAATGTGTTGTACATTTAAATTTACCTTATGTATAGGGGGAGAGAAATAAGCTGTATGTCTTACAAATAAATGTACAATTTACAGGATTCCAAGGAGGAGACTACAACGCCAGAAATATTTTTCTTAAGTTTATATCTAGATCAAGTTCTTCAGGAAGAGACTACAACGCCAGAAATATTTTTCCTAAGTTTATATCTAGATTAAGTTCTTCAGGAAGAGACTACAACGCCAGAAATATTTTCCTTAAAATTATTTCCTAGATTAGCTTATTTCTTAGATTAATTTCTTCAGCAGGAGACTGCGTGACTAGATATATTAATTTGTTTGACCTTGTGTTGTTTACCTTGTGTTTATCCCTAGCAATTTACCAGATATCTGACGAGAAGGTTGCTTAAACGGACGAATAAATTAACATAATACGGGTTTAAACGGTTAATAGAAAAGGAAATACAGTAAAAAAAAAAATGTCGACAGGTAGAGGAAGACGTAATAAAAGAAAGGTAGAATCGGATCTTGTTAATAATGACGTAACAGAGACGAACGGACAAAACGAAGCTGAAGTCGTAGGAAATCCGACATTAGAATTGATTCTAAATAAAATCAATGAGTTCGATAAGAAATTACAACAACTAAGTTCGGATGTTAACTTAATACAAAATGGAAATACGAGTGGTTCTTCATCCGAGACGTATGGAGTAACTAATAACGGAAGTAATACGACTGATAGACAGGAATTGATTAGTCCTACATCCGCGAGTTCTAATGTAATACCTTCCGAAACACGAAATTTATATGTGATTCAACCATCAATTAGCAAACCAAACTTTGATGGAAAGCCATTCACTAATCCTATTGCATTTTTGAAGCGATTAAAGAAGTATATAAGGGCAGTAAATGGATCAGACCGCGAGATTGACATAGCGTTAGGATGCATCACGGGACACGCTCGAAGGGTTATGGATCTATACTCGAAAGGATGGGCTGTATTCGCTGATTTCGAGGCTGACTTCAGAAGTATCTACTGGACTGAACGAATCCAGGAATCTGTAAGGTATAGGTTGATTAATTCAGTATATAAGGGTGATTCGGGAATGACGATGTCGGAACATTTCGCTGAGTATGCTGAATCAATGCAGTCACTGACTATTTCATTTAGTGAGCGGGATATAGTAAATTCTATTATGCGGCACTATAATACAGATATACAACGACTATGGTTTACTAGAGTTGAGGAAGTAGACATCATGAGCGGGATTAATTTTCTAAGGAGCATAGAACAAAATATTGTTGAGAAACCGAAGGAAGTTACGAGAGTTAACGTTGGTAGGAATTTTAGAGAAAGACGGAACAACGGGCCATCGTCGGCGCACCCGATTGTAGCAACGATATCAACTAATAGGTGGAGAACTAGAGGAAACTCGTCGAGAGGACGCGGGTATCGTCAGGGACGACCAAGTTATAGAACGAACGTTAACAGACCTGAAAAATCCGGAACTGAACAAGAGAGAACTAACATCAGGCCGGCTATCGCTTTTGTAAAGGAGGGCCAAGGATCTAACACGTCTAAACATGTGGGGGAGGGGCAACCAAAAAACTAGTATTTCCCACACAAACTAGGTCCGATAATATGATATTGTGTAGCACGGGAAATAAAGGGACCTCGGAACGCGGCAGAACAGGAGTAGCGTACAAAATTTTAACTAACAGAGGGTGGAAGCCGGGACAGAGTTTAGGAGTTGGCGAAGGAGGCCTTAAACGACTACTAAAACCTAACACAGGCGGTGACGAATATGACTATCACTCAGTAATTAAAAGCATAGGGATTTTATTAGAAAATCAGTTTGACAACGTAACCGAGTGTGTCAAGATAGGTATGGTGTGTGAGCTTTGCGTGGTGAGAAAATTACATACGTATACAATGATTCACGAGCTCGACGAGTCGATCGACGTAGAGATTGATTACTCTTTACCTAAACTACCTGAGGCATGCGTGAAGTTGTACGGCAGAAGTATGAATGCACTTATCGATACAGGTAGCCAGATTAGCGGAATAACTAGAGAATTGTACGAGTCTATTCTAAGGAGGAATGAAATTTTACCTGAGATTGCTATTCCAGCCATTCAAATACAAGGAGCGTTCGGATCACGTAGCGAAAGTACGAATCGGATGGTTTAATAGAATTCAAATTAGGTAGTACCTTAGTCGAAGCACCCGTTTTAATTATGCGGCGGTTACCTAGATCATTAATACTAGGTTATGACTGGCTAGAACGAGTAAAAGGAGTAGTGAACTGTGGAAACGAACGGACGTTAACAATAGAACATTTGGGAGTTAGGTCTTGCGTAAAACTGAATTCAGATTGCAAATTCGAAAGGTTAGGGGGAGAGACAAATGCAGCAACGATTAATTCAATACTAAACGGGGGCACTAAACCGGTAGAGCATAGCAAGTTGAGTAAAGAGACGTATGGTGAAAAGAATAAAGGAAATCACCTGGACAATTCAACTTTAAGTAGTGAACAGAAGGAACTATTATTACCTTATTACACGTATTTACAGACAAGCTAGGATTGACTAATAGGTATGAACACGTTATTGAGTTAGTAGATGAAATTCCTTTTGTGAAGCACAGTTATCCAGTACCTCTGGCCTATAGGGAACAAGTTAAAGCGGAATTAAGTGAATTAGAGAGATTAGGAGTGATCAGACAGGAGGCAACTCCATATTGTAGTCCACTCACATTCACTAAGAAACGAGATGGGACAATAAGAATCTTGTTAGACGCGCGCGAGCTAAATAAGAAAATGATTGGGGACGCAGGGCGCCACCACTCACGTCAGAGATTCTACGGTCTTTTCACGGAATAAATTATATCAGTTTAATAGATTTAAATAATGCTTATTTCCAAATACCTTTACATCCAAATTCAAGAAAGTATACAGGGTTCTCATTCATGGGACGGACCTATACTTATCGCGTGTTGCCTTAAGGATTAAAGACATCTGTGGCAGGATTCTCGAGAGCAATGGATTCTAATTAGAAATAAAAATTAAATAAATTATCTAGATGACATTGTCAAACATATCAAGGAGAACCGATATACAATTAGAAACACTAGAGCAGATTCGTAATCAAGCAAGACAAAATATAATCAAGGCGGCGGAGAATAGAGAACTTCATTATAACAAAAGTCATGAATTAATACAGTTCAAATAGGAGATCTATTGAAACTTAAAACTTTTGTAAAGTCAGATGCCGACAAAAAAGTTAACAAAGAAACTTATGCGGCTATATGAAGGACCTTATGTAAATGGAGCGGTTCCATATAGTAATGTATATACTTTAATTGATGTCCATACTGACAAAGTCAAAGGGAATTACAATACAATACATCTGTTTCGCTACTACAAAAACAATACATAAAATAGAACTAGCTACGGGATGGGACGAACAAAGGAGACAAACAATTGCGTAGCCACCATCATAAACCAGTAGACCCAAACTAAACAAACAAAGGGAGACTAAGTTGAATAAGTTTATTATCGTACTTGAAACAAAATTTTAATAGACGTGGGAAATTTAAGGCTAGCGTGAGAATGTAAAGAAGGAAATAGATTTTTCAACGACCTAGTGTAACGATGGAGAGATACATGAGTACTAGGTGATTAAACAAATCTATTTGGGGGAGTGTGAGATGGTCGTTCTTCGAACCACTATTCTTTTTTTGCATATGGAAGTAATAAATAACTTACGTTATAGCCATCCATAAATTTCAACCCTTGTCAAAAACTACCTATTGAAATATCCATGGGAAGAAATTATTTAGAAACAAAAGATAAGAAACGGACCCAAAACACTTAGAAAATAAAAATCTATTGAATTTAGTTTAAAATAATATTGCAAAACGACACTCGAAAAGCAATAAATCGTACGTTGGAGTAACCTTTCTCGGGGTATCTGGACTTATGGTGAACAGATGTGTGAAATGGCGATGCATAGAAGGGGCGCCTACGCAGCATTGGGCGGGAACCTGACGCCATGCCTTTGACCAATGAGCTAGCGTCTTATACAAGACAGCCAATGAAAAACACATTACTCGCGTGTGAAATTGCATTTCTAGGGAGGAGTCTATCTGGGTGCTTGGAAGGGGTGGAGCAGGCAGACGAGAGGGAACGCGCTTTGGGAACAACAGACGAGTTTGTGCATCGATCGAAGATGAATATTCATTGTATTTAAAAATAAAATTAGAAGCAGTGTGTCTAAGTCTAAGTAAATATTAAGTGAAATCGGAAGACAGAGAGAGAGAGCTGAAATTTGGTAACGTATTCCAAGTTCAAATTTTGTGTAAAAGCAAGATCCCAAGCTAATTTACAATAACTTCAGTCACCCAATCTATTTAACGACCCAAGTAAAAATGGAGGCCGCAACAAACTTCGATATTTTATACTCACTAAGTCAAAAGACACGAGCGCACCTTTGGTCTGGCCTAGACAAAGTAACTGCTATACTATTCTTGATAATAGTAATTTATTTCCTCGTGATAACTTGTATAGAAGTTTGCAAGAGATGGAAAGGCGGGAATTGTGGAGAAATCGCTTTGAATTGTATAGGCGATACACATCACGCAGACCTTGAACTACGTGAACTGGCTTAAGCTAGAAATCTGAGTATATTACTGTAAATTATCATGGGATATTGTGGCTTAAGTACCTTGAATAAACTGTGTAACCATTATGTGTAACTTGCCTCTCCTCTCAGTTGTATTGCAATTTATATAAGCTGATAAATAATTGTCAATATTGTAATATGTTGTAAACATCCAATTTGTATGTGCCAGAAAGGTTTTTCGCTTGAGCCGTTCGGTTTTCCTTATCTGGCTAGGTTTAGGAATGGGACGACTCGATCAAGGTCCGTCAAAATCTTAGCGGACCTAGGTCTAAATAATCAAACAGTTTCTTTCGCTGTCAGAAGGGGTTTCGCTTGAGATGTTCCGTCTCCCCTTAACTGACTAGGTCTAGTAATGGGACACTCGACCTTAGCTCGCTATCATCCTAGCGAACTAGGCCTAATTAATCAAACAGTTTCTTTCGATAAATTTATCGAAAATAAATAAATAATTTAAACATCAACCACCTCTTTCTTTTATATTCCAAGATTACCTGTGTAGAGAATTTGATAATGGAAGATTGACAAAGCTAAGATCAAGTAATAACAAAGGCAATGCTTTAAAATCAGTGTAGTAATTCAGGTTGCAACTCCAATAATGAATTCTCTATAATATGCACACTGAACCTTGAAAGACACGATTTTACGTTATTGAACTTAACCTAATATAATAATTTGTACTACTATAGACCAAGTCTGAGATAAGAATCCAGACCCTTCAATTAAGGTCTGAGACTATAAGTTCCTTCTGAACTGAATTGAACCTAGTAAAATACACAAGTTTACAGGAACCTAATCATCACTTGTTGATTCAAGTCAACAATCACTTAATTGTGTTGGAGGGGAAATATTGTCTTGAGAGAGAGAAACATTTCGGCTGTGTTGCATAATGCACATTAATATTTCCTAACTTTGATATACTGATGGCTTGAGATACACGACTGCGCGACGCCTCTGGCAGTGATAACGCAGCATACCATACACGTCATTCTTGCAATCCGACTTCCGACCTAGATTTGGCCAAATCTAAATATAACTCAAATACAAATACATTATACTCAAAACCATGGTTCCGGGGGAAAGTCTGCCCAACCTGGGAATTGGCAAATAAGTCTGCCCTTAACTGGGAATCTGGCAATGCCGCCCTAACCGGGAATCTGGCTATAAAAAAATGCAAGTACCTGCCTATATGGATAAGGGAATCACTTACGCTTCGCAGCGATTATAGGAAGTCGGTTGCTCCCCCAATAACATTGATTAAGGACCGTGGCGCGGTGTAGGTTTTCCCCATGCTGACGATATCAGTCAGACGCGGTGGCTAAAATAAGCACAAACGCACATGTATCAACTTACACAAATCATTCTAACGTGTCAAATTGAATTTAACTTGTAAATTCCTTTATTAAATCAGAAGAAGACTGATTAAGTATTGTACTAAACAATAATACAGATGTGTCGAGACAAGCTCCGCATTTTCGAGTAGAATGATTGATAAGTCTACATTGTTCGCACAGTGGAGTGTACTCGAGATTGACCTGTGGTCAATCTAAATCTAATTGTTGATTAAAAACCCCGAAATGACTCTCTTGATACAATATTATTTCCTAAACACTGGTGTGAGGAAGTTCAATCCTTCCTAGATTAAACACAGTATTGATTACCAAAGACTAACTAAGAAAGTTCGACTCTTTCTCAGTATATTCACTCACAAAACAAACAGACTAGACGATCAACGCGAGCCAATACAGAACCTTGGTACGATGACGACACAGACCGTCATCCTTACCGTTGCAGGACTTGGTCTTAGGACAGGACTACCATCACTGGATTTGGAGACCGAGACCTGGAGCCATCACAGTACGTTTGAATTGTCAAGGGATCGGTCAGTCAGAAAGATGAAGCTAGTTGCCCATTCCAAACCGTTGTCCCCTATGGAGAAGAATGGGCAAGAAACTCCACGGACACTCTTTTAAATAAAAAAAAAAATACAAAATATTGGTTACATCGTTCATGTTGAAAATATACCTACATATGAGAACAATGTAGGAAGACGTGCACGCTACGCGTGCACGTTAAAAGCGTCCGTAATAAAAATATAAAACCTAAAAACAACTAAATTAAAAATAAACCGTGACAGCTAAGAGACGACCAGTCTCAACTGACGGCGCCCGTTCACGAACGTGGTGACGCATGGATCTGAAATAAAATATTTTTTTATAGACATTGCTTTAAAAAATCAGTTTTACCCTTATTAAAGGGTAAATTCCCCGTCAAAAAGTGGCAACACTGAATGTTCAGGTAAGAAAATAAAAATATTGCGCAAATCACTATTTTTTGAGATTTAACACAAATACAAATTAGTTTGTACATTACTGCGACTATTTGATTAGAAATAGCAGCACACACAGCGATAAAATACATAAAAAGGTGGAATACTTACGTGTGAAAGGACAATCCGGCAATCTTCATCAAACTATCACTTTTACAATGTAATACACTGCACCTAACCATTTTGCACAGTTGCACAGATGGTATTAAAGAATTGAGCACGAAACGGCACGTATTTTGTGTAAAATCTCGATGTAATTATTAATAAATAATTGGATTTCAATCTGCAATCGCCAAAAACGTCAAACTTGTTGCGCACGTCGACGGTCTTGGCCGGCACGCGATAAAGGACAGAAATATTTTTACTCTGTCTCTTTTGTATGCTAGTGACGTTAATATATTCTTCTTTTTCTAGTGTGAATGCAAGGGAAGATAACCAGCAGTCTATAGAATTCTAAGTCAATGAGTTTTGATATCGTTTTGATGACGTCACCTCAAATAGTTCATTCAATTGGTACCACGACGTGCCTTTTGACAGCGAGCAGGATTGTTTTTATGTCAAATAGCAGGAGTGTTTGACATTCTAAATAAGTTGATCTGGGGCGACGAATATAGTATTGTTTTATAAATTATACAAAAGAAATGTACTGCCGTGATATATTTGGTAATAAAAACACATTTATGTACGTGCAAGGGGTGTATTAAACACCTCTGCCCAATCCTTCGGATGTTACAGGCATAATGTTATGGTGTCGTAAAGTATTCGATTGGACTATGTTTTCAGTGGTTTCAGTGCATCATCTTTATCATTTTCAACAAGAAATTGTCTGCTGCAGGACGTAGGCATCTTCCAAGCATCGCCACATCGACCGATCTTGTATTTCTCGCATTCCGAAAAGGAGGAAGAGCTAGACTAGGACGAAGAGCGAGACTATGACTAGGCTAATGATGATTTTGTAACGGTGTTAGGAGGAAGCACCGTCAATGTACCAACAAGAACCACTGTGACATGACTCCATCGGAGCCCAACGTGCATATTCGTGCCGCGAACCCAAACACTCCTGTGTACATTTCCCGCATACACTACACCAGTATGGCGGAGGACATCGTGGAGTACGTGCGCCAGAAGACCAAGTACGTGGCGAGAGTGTGGAGTTGCTGGAGTCGCACAACTACGTCAACTTTGGGGCGTTCGTGGTGTAACACCAACATGTGTAGTACCAACATGTTATGGATCTGCATAATCGTGTTGGAAGAGGACATTAGGCCGCAGTGAGTGGTGTTCCGTCGTTTTCATGGGCAAGTGCCATTTATGTACCTACGTGCAGCACAAAGACTTAGTGCTTAACTGAAGTGTTACAAACATAGTTTTAAGGCCCTCTTTACTAATACAAATTGTATTTTGTCATATTTATGTTAGTCAGCTTTACATGACATACTAAGGTATGTAAGGCTGCCAAAGATGCCTGAGAAAAAGTGGATGTTGTTGTTTGTATTTACATCATAAACATCGATTTGTAAAATGTACTGTTGCTATAGATTACCTACCTATAACTTGTATTGCTGGAGAATCAATAAACTACCATTATAATAACTGTGTTATTGTTTGTACCTATCTTGAAAATGACGGTCTTAAGGTCTAACGACCCCACACACCCTAGTGTCAGAGTTTCTAAACATGGTTTGACGACAGCAATTTGGCGACAGGGACCGCCGGCTTAGGGTGCTTTTCCACCAGAGATGCGCTATGCTACGTTGCTATGGATGCGTTATATATCCGCCAATCATATTCATTGGTGCACATAGCTTAGCACTGGTGGAAACGGATTCGACTAAGATGTTTTCTATATGGATGGAAGGATGCGTACTATGGATGTGTGCTTGATTAAAAAGCAGCCTTATACGTGCCTCCCGAAGCATAGAGTGCCTTCCAAACATTGCTACTGAGAATCAATCTAGTTTTACAAACTCGCGGGAACGCACAAGCGTGCCATGTTTAACCGAACGCTCTTATATCGTTTCAACATAGTCACCCTGAAATCATCCACAACTTCTTACACGCAGTTTAGCAGACCTAAAGTACTTGGGTACCTACTTAAATAAAACGATCAAAGTTATTGTTTACAGTCAGAATTCTTTATTATACAGTTTAAAATATCGATTAACAACTCGTAGATCAGTCCATATTCGAATTTCCTGGAATTATTTTAACCAGCTCCATGGTCCATAGTGATAGGTAGTGGTTTTTAAGATGCATGGATACAGTTTTAATGATATTCTTTCTATTGGTTGCTCTTCATCTTTCAAGGAAAAATAAACATTGGCATGTCCACGCTCACGTTAGGGTTTTTATAGCAAGCCAGCTTCAAAATAAGGATAAGATGAGTAGGTACCTATCGCAACCTATTATGAACCAGCATTTTGGTACATATTTCATAAGTCCATCATAAATATATAAATATCGAAAACGGTTCATTTTCACAATCACAGCACACAAGAAAAGTAAATACCATAATTTAATTTAGAATTATTATATAAACATACGATGTAATTTTATTGAATTTTGTTTACAACCACTCACTGACAAGTAGGTATAATGACGTAATGCATTGACATGGATGCCACTTTAATATAAAACGATAATGATACCAGCCAGTTATAAAAAACACTGGTCCGAATCTTATTATGTTACAATGAAGGGCTTAACCTCCTTCGAAACATTTTCTTACTTTGTCAAGGAAAATCCTCAAAGATTTTATAAATGTTACGATTTTAATTATGTATTTTCTTAAAACTACCTATAAAAATGAAAAATTGTATGGTAAATAATATTTCTATTTTCATTAAAGTTATATTTTGTTTCATGACTATTATTTCGGAATACGATTCGGACCGGATTTTTGAGAAAGAGACAGCGCTATACAGTTTGCGTATTGCTAGTTGCTTCTTTCATGTTAAAGCAGGGAATAGACAAATCTTACAGATCGTTCGTTCTTTCCCCGCACTAAGCAAGAGTAAAACAGTATTGTTTTGTAGAGGTCATGGTACCAAACAAAGTGTTATTGTTTTAAGCCTGAATCAAAACGTTCCTGCAATAGGATTGTTTTGTTAAAGGTGGTAGTAGCGGCCCAGCATCTATAGGAATTCCACACTGACTCGTAGTATTTAAACAATCAAACATTAATTATTTAGAGTTAAATAATTTCATAGAAGTTGCGTGAACTTAAGAAAAAGCAAAAATTAAATCACAAAATCTCTCTCTTTACATTGACATAAAATGGTGAAATACTTGTAATACAGCTGTTAGCAACTGCAAGCTAAGGATGGACCATATCGCTTTTCAGAATGTCAAATCGAAGCAGTAATTATATCGATTTTTGATAACAGTTATCAAAACAATTTATTTTTTCCGAAACTAAGGCTGAGTTGCACCAAAAAAGTAGTTAAAGTTAAATTTTCTGTCAAATTACACGTCAAACAAACATCGAAACTTCATTTTAGTATCGGATAAGCCAACAATGATTTGCGCCATTTGACAAATAGTTAAATTACGTCATAACTTTAACAGTAACTACAACCGCTCACTTTCCGCTGGTTAGTGTTATAGTTTGTGTTAAATTGTCTTTCAATTTTATTGTCAAACGCGTTGAATATAACCTTTAGACATCATGTCCCTGCTCCAAGAAATACTCGCAGAAACCAGTTCTGATGACGAAAGCGATGAAAAGAAAAGTGTAATTACCTAGAGCCGATCGTTTTTCCACATGGAACGACGAATGTTTCTTGCCAAGATTTCGAGTCTCTAAAAACGTAGCATTGCATAAGGCGTAACAAGGATATTCATCGTAGGTAATTGTTCAACCAAAAAATAATACGTGCTATAGGTAGACAAAGCAATAAATATCATAGGTACTTACTTTGTTTGAATGTTTGCAAAAAAAATTTTGTATACCTATATAATTTTTCTATTAGTACCCCATATAGTACTGTCAAATTTGACAAAAACTTTAACTTTAACGATTTTTTTGGTGCAACTCAGCCTAAGAAGTGGTAATCAGAGTTCTTGGTGGGAATCTATGGCGTGCAATTCAGTGTCTTATTTATTTCCTTGTTATTGTGTTTTGAAAATGGGGTTGTGTTAAAGTGACAGTCGATTCTACCCAATTACACTTAATTAAATCAAAATCAAATAAAATAAGGGACAGCTTCGAATTATGGTTATTCGTTTAATCGTGCTACATATTTTGCGTCGAAAAATATGAACTGATGAATAGTGATCGGCAAAAAGTAGTTCTATTTGTTTCTTTTAATCAATTCGATTATTTTATTGATTCTGTTACACTTGTATCTTCTCATCTCTAAAAATAAGGATTTGGATTTTTTTATTGTTGATGGCATTAGGACCATATCAGGTTAAACAAGCTCGGTCATACTACGGAGAGCATATTAGAGCAAATGGTACTTATGATATCGAAGTGTGCCCGGATCTTGAAAGATTAATACATTTAGGGGGATCAAGACCTCAACTTTTAAGAGGCCGAATAAGATCAAGGCATATTAGTCAAAAAATATACTACGTGTATATTTTATATGAAAGCCAAACCACAATTAATAATCCTCTGGATGACATACTGTCATATTACTGCAGCTGTATTGTGGGGAACAGAACTCTGGGCTGTTGCTGTCATGTAATGACAGTGATCTGGTATCTGGGATGGGCTAGACATCAGAACACGCTATCCGCTCCGGCTTCATTTTTAGATAATGTTCTTTTAAGAATAACAGAATAGAATAAAATAATTCACATTTTTGTTGTTTTATTTTCAATATTTTTATGTTCAGCCCATTATTATTGTATCGATTTTGCTACACTTGAATTTCAATCCCATCACTAAAAAAATCAAACGTCATATGTCAGATGTCGTTTGAATGCTTTGCCGTTTGCATGTTCGTTGTGCATATTTATTTTGGATTTTCAATGACCCTCGCTCACCTACTTACGGACCTCTCGCTACTCGATACAGACAGAACACCACCATAGGAACATTGTCTGCGAAAACCGTCTTTATTTTACTTATTTGGATGAGTCCGTTAGGTTTTACAAGAGTAAACACGCGGGTGGGAGTAATTTTTGCGCGGATTGCAGAAAGTCCGTTGTATTACATTTTTAGGTGCAATTACCCCTTTGTGTATATTTACTAAAGTACCACGATGCGAAATCGGGGTGGCTCGTTTAGTCTATAATACAACTATATCAATTTCAATGCAGATACATCAAAATGCCTAAGTAAAAGTTCATAGCAATGACATTTGTTTGCAGTTTTATACGTATTGACGCAGGAGCTAAACGATTTTATTTTCACTATTTTCAACATATGATCTACTTCTGAAAGTGTTTTTTATATGAAATACTAATATTCAGCTATTCAGCGTTGCATTTTGCTAGGTGTCATGTTTATAGATGCTTGCTTCACTCGTCCTAACTGAATTTAGCCATCTCCTTTTAAAACAATTGGGTTCACCTTTTTTGTTTTGTAAGCTGACTATATTTATGATTTAAAATGTTATGCTTCATCATTATTATGATTAGAGAAATTATGCCTGAGAAAATAGCATTAGGAGAAACAATAGTACGAGTATGCCAAGTTTTATTAGGTCTTAAAATTTTATGCAAAATGGATAGGAAACCATTTCGGGCTTGGACCGCCGCCGTTCTAAGACGTGAGTTCCTACGTACTCATAGCTGAATGAAATGATGATCCCTGCTTGAAGTACGTCTTTCACTGCCTTGTCCTAAACTTCTCACAAAAGCATTCGTCTCGCTGAATCGTTGAATTCTGCGATAAATTGTTGAACCAGACCAGTGACGAATTTTTGAGATCATTCTGTAGGTTTGATCGTTTCTTCTCATCTCAAGTGGCCTGGCAATATCAGTTGGTCACACGTGCTAGTCGTAATAAATGATTTAAAAGAAAAAAAAAAATCATAATTCAAAGCACAATTCAAATTGATTTTGAATTGTACTTTGAAATAATATCTCAATTAGAAGTGAAACAAAAGAACTGATATTAAATCAAAACCAGCCTGCAAAGTTACACAAACTAGTTTTACGACTTTTCGTTTATGTTCCGCTAAATTTACCGTTGTGTGTAGTTTTGCAAACTTTCTACAAATATTTTACTTAGGTATGTTGATTAACATGAAACTTCAAATAAAATACAAGGTTAAAATCCTGCGTAATTCATCAAACAAAACAACCTAAAATGAGCCTCCTAAATAAAATTATTTTTAATTAATAGCTTACACTAACAGGTATTTAGCTTAAGCTGGCACTTTGTTAATAAAACATGTTTAAGTTCTTTTATTATTCATTAACACATTAATCGCATAATATATTTTTAATTTCTTTATTATACCGACCTAACGTTCTCCCGCATAATGTAATAGGCTATAGTTTATCATCAGACAAACAAATAATTAAAAATGTTAGTTTTCTCAACAGAATTAAACACAACAGTAACCTGAGTTCAATACACGCAAAAAAAATCGTTTCGACTTAAAAATCCACGGTTTTTTCTGGTATAGGTAAAAATCACGAAACGTTCCAACGACGTGGGTACCGCCTTGTAGAAAGAGCTAAATTAAAAATGTGTATAGGTATTTAAAAAACGAAATTGTGAAGATCACGTAAGCCGCATGCATAATGAGCTCTGGGTAAAAGTGTCCACGCAATAGGTGTCTGAGGATCGACGTCACCGCCGAGGCTGGCCCAGAAAGAAGTGGTGAGATGACCTAGACGAAGTGAGTGTCATTGCTGGTTCGAGGTGCCCATGAATAAAGTACGTGGAAAACTGAAAAGAAACAAAAAATATCCCGGACTGAGAAACAGGACCATAGTTAACTGTGGTAATAATTCCAGAAGCATGGTTTGGTGTTACAGCTCATCAGCCTGGATAATTGTTTGATGCTTATGCTTGGGTTGTACTCGTGTAGTATAGCAACAGTAGTAGTAGTAGTACTTGGAGGTTTTGCTTGGTATTCAATAGATGAAGAGATAATCCTGATAGTCATCAAATCAAATGAACAGTTCTGTTTGATTTCCAAGTACGACAGGTAGTTCGACATCAGTTTGATTGGAATGATTGCATCAATTAAGCGATCAGCGATCACAGGCTGAAAATCAATTATTGGGAAATTTCAGATGGCTTCAAATAAAACACTGCACTAGACATGCGATTAGTCAATTATAAACAGTTTTTGCATTTATACTGGAAACGGAAATCCATTTATATACTTGGAATTGGCTTTTACACCTGTTACCGTTCTTATTAATTTTGTAAAAGGCCACCCATTATCATATAGACACAGTGTACCAAAATCCATAATTAAATTTAACGGCACCGAACACTGTAATGTGTGGGAGAAACCGTTTACAATACACGTAATCTGTAGGCTTGAGCTAGAACGAGGCCCGTATGCCATTATTGTGATTTAGATTGCGGCTGTTCTCAGAATGCGAGCCAATAAATTTGATCTCAATCAGGCCGTAACCGCCATTTGTTATTCGTACTTCACACGTGTAGAAGAGACAGTCCAAGAAATTTTTATACACGTCAATAAATAAATGTATGCGTTGATAGTGTTATAAGTTATTACTTTGTAAAGATTTATTGGAATTGGACAATATTTCAATAAAACTCTTGTTAATTTTCTATGAACATAGACAATACACTCATCAACAAAGACCAAAGTACACAAAGTGTACCTATCTTATAAATTTATATTTATTTAACAATAATTGCATAAACATCTTAATTTACTTTGTTTGAATTGTTTCATTTCATTTTATTGTTTGCATCCACACAAGGAATATTAACCACAATTCTTGTATTCAAGCGTAATGAATGATTCTAAGCATTGGGAATCTTGAATCCAAGTATAACAAAGGTTGCTACGAAAAAGTTTCTTAAGCATGGAAATTTCAACGAACAGCGCCATTTCGAATCACGATGAAATAAATTGAAGTTTAAATTATGCGGTAGCACAGTCAGTTAAGCATACAACCTTGGATTGTTTGAAATTTATGATAGTGAGCAATAAATAGAATTACGAGGTGACTGTCCTTTTATGGAACAATAAAAAGCAAATAAAAATATAAGTAAATACCACGAGAAATTTTCTTTCAAACATTCATACACATACTAAATAAGAATATTTCATAAATAAATCAATCTTGCATTTGAAACGAAACAACAAGTGTGAAAACAGAGTTCAATATCACTTTTCCTTGGTTATATTTTACTGAATATCATGAATGGGTGTCGTCGTCGCGAGCGAAGGAGCCAGGCTAGAAGATGTCGCCCATTGTTTATGCATGAAGTTATTATTTACGAGCAAACACCGCCTCGATCCTACATTGGCGGCGGGGAGCCTCGAGCTGGCCACTGCCGACATTCACTCTATTTGAATACTAATTCACAACTTACTACAAAAAAGTTCTAGATACTACTTATTAAGATTTTTTAAGTTAATGGTTTATATGGAACAGATGAAAGACATTTAGAACAACAAAGGGGCTGTATTGTTTATCTTAATCCATGGACCAGTAAGAACAGAATATCACTATTCTAAAAATGTACATTATTGTAAATTTTGATTCTTAATGTTAATCCAGGACTGAAACTTTCATATTTTCCCAATCGAAATTAAAAAGACATGTGAATTTTTATCTTCAATAATGCTACATCGTGTTTGGTTTCCTGCTATTTGTACGAAACCGCATTTACCGTTTTTTTTTATTCGAATTCGTTTCCTCCGTCCGTCAATAAAGTTCATAAAGGATATTGCGGAGGTCTCGTTTAGTTTGCCTTGGCTATGAATTTACTGTTTCTATCAGAATCTGAATTATGACAGTTTCAGTACGTTTAGAGAAATCCGTTTTATTCGAATGACTGAACCCAATGATGAACCGTTAAGGCGCTAACAGCACCGAAATTAGCGCCACCCACATCTTATTTCTTTTACTCCCAAATCACATCAAATTTGAAAAATGCAAAACACTATCATGCTAGTAAATAACCTGTAGTATTTTTAAAATCACTTTTCATGATCATATCTACTATATATAATATATAAAAATGAAACCCGTTTTCCGTCGTCACGACATAACATGAAAACGGCTGGACGGATTTAGCTGAAAATTGGTAGGGAGGTAGCTAAGAACCAGGAGAAGGTTCTTTGATACATTTTTTTTTAGGTAGGGTAATAGGTAGGTAGGGTAGTAGGTAGGGTAGTAGGTAGGGTAGTAGGTAGGTAGGTAGGAAAACGCATAGCAACGCATGCGCGGGTTCAGCTAGTACTTGATAAATTAAGAGAAATAGGTACTTCTTACCGCCAAAAGTGGCCACTTATATCTTTTATCAGTAATTCTCTTAAGGCTTTCTGATAATAATTTTTAGTAATCCGTTTTGAAAATTACTTTTGAGTTTCATGCTACATGTGACACCTGTTTTGGCGGATAATGATTTATGATGATTAGTGGTTAGTGTGCATTCAAAGTATTCAAGTACTTATGGATCGTTACCGACTCCTGGGTCTATAATGTATATTGATATTATCCAATAATTCCAAAAATTAAGACGTGATTGCGTTTTTCTTTAAGAATAGAAGATTTTTTATTAACATAACCAATTACCTACATTATACCTATTAAGTTAACAAAATAATCTCACATGTAAGAATAAAAAAAACAACATTTAAAGCCATTTTACTATGTGTTTTTATATCTAAATGTAAATAAGTGTATTGCTAAGTAAAAATATCATTCTGCCGCACTCAGAGACGTTTAATAATTACTTAAGCCATCACTTAGTAAAGATTTTGACACTTTAGTGAAGGTTTTGTAAAATTTCTAAATAGCGATAATTATCTTGATTTATATAATATAACTTTAATCAAAAGACTATATAATTATATACCTTTATAAAGATTACCAAAAAAACACAGTTTGGATTAAAGAAACAGCGTTTTCAAAGCTCAATATTTAATGCTTCACCAAGCAGAGCTGTAGATATAGATTAAGAAAATAACGAAACAATGTACTAATAACAAAGCAATTATAGTAGTTTTTACTGGACTACG
This sequence comes from Diarsia mendica, assembly GCA_949316265.1. Lineage (NCBI taxonomy): Eukaryota > Metazoa > Arthropoda > Insecta > Lepidoptera > Noctuidae > Diarsia > Diarsia mendica. The sequence continues at coordinate 20,379,912 of OX438886.1, forward strand.
GCAAAGCAAAAGGAGAGTTCCGACTTTGACCGATATTATATGTATGTATGTGGGCAGGTTCATCTGCACCCTCATAACTTATGAACTACTTATCATAATTTGACAAATGAGCTATCGCTGGAAGTGTCTTGATCGACCGCTGGTTGTAGGCTATGTGACTTATATCCCACGTTTTCACACATTAAATTAGATCCAACTACCCTAAAAAACAATACATTCTAACACTAGTTAGGGATCATAAACTTTAGGGCAAAGTGGCATACAAGTATATACGACCACGGTTATCCTGAGAACATCGCTTTGAATCATTTACATTGAAACCGGGATGTTTACCATGTTAAATATTTGTTTTGAGTTCCCGTTATAGTCAACATGGATCCCAGTTTAAAAACTTTAACGCTATGAATATTTATTAAATATATTTAAATATGAAACATGTAAGTTGTGTATATCGTCGGCTTACTGCGAAATGATGGTAAATTTGAATGCAGTTTGGATCAATTCGAGTACCTAAATAACTTTTTAAAGTTTCAGTTTCAATTCAATCTATTTAAAACTCTTTAATTACATGAATGTTAATTTAAAATGTTGCATTAACAACTCTACTTTTAAGATTTACTCATTTATAATATTTGATGTTAGTAAAAACGTTATAAAATTAAATATTTGAATCGAAAGGAGGTCGCGTTTATCATGTTTTACCTGTACTTAACAAACATGTTATATCTTCTGCATTAATTGATTTCAGTGACTCATTTCCGTTTTGTATTATTCGAATAAGAAAAGAAATAAGAAAGCCTATCCAATCAAGTAATTGGTGTAAAGTACAGTAAGCCACTGTACTTCACACTAATTACTTGATTGGATGGGCTTTCTTTCACAAAATACCCTGAAATATTGATATTTTTGATACATTGAACCGGTTTTACCTGTAGAGTTTTAGTTTAAGTATGTCACTTATTATGTCCTAAAGCTTCGCAAAGTGATAATTAAATAAATTGATAAATATAGATGTTTTTGTTTCCGTAATCTATGGAACTACAATAAATGAAGCCGCTTTTTAATAACAAATCAATTGTATTACTTTTCACATAGTTATGGCAATCAAACTTCGATCACAATCAATTATTACAAACAAAAAATATTGGGTTAACGACTTTTAATTCATGTAGTATCATAGTCTTCCGATGACGGTTCTTTAACAAAAGGTTTAGGTTGACGATCTACTTCAATTGATTGGCCTGTTGGTCTAGTGGTTAGTGACCCTAACTGCTATGCCGGAGGTCGTGGGTTCGATTCCCACCCAGGACAAATGTTTGTGTGATGAGCACGATCATTTGTTCTGTGTCTGGGTGTAATTTATCTATAATATGTATGTATTTAGAAATATTTATGTATGTTTATCAGTTGTCTAGTACCCATAACACAAGCTCTGCTTAGCTTGGGACTAGATGGCGTTGTGTGATAGTTGTGGAATATTATTATTATTATATTATTCAATGGTTGCTGTTGGTAAACAAGAGTCAATAGCTACCATAGTCGACCATGATTCAATAGCTAATGCAAAACACGATTCTTACTAATTAATTGACCTATTCATTTCGCGGAATATGGAGACGCGCGTACGCAATGTGATAACTGCGATCGATCACTCTCTTTCTTGCTAGTAAAAAAGTATAAATACCTACGTCATTTATTTCGTTTTTTCTGACGAGACGTATGTAAACCGAAGAGAAGTATTTAACAAGTAAAATGTAAGAAATGTGATTATGACGTTTTCTACCATTTTACTATTCAAATTATTAGTTTTAATAGTACATTACTGCAGAATCCAGTAAGTAAGCCTTCCTGGCCAAGTATGAGTTAACCGGACCGAACCGCAGGTGAGGTCTGGTTATATACGAGGCCAGGATGGCTTTCTTACTGGTTGAGGTTTGTATAATGCTTTTCTCAAAAATTTAAGAAAGTTTAACAACAAATTCGTTTAATTAATATTGAAGGTTACATTCATTTATGTGAAAAACACAATAGCACTTTTTGGCCGACCCGGGAATCGAACCCAGGACCTCACGCTCTGCAGTCGAGCTTGCGACCAACGAGGCAGTTTAGGAAACAACTTTAGAAAAAACTTTTTAATAAACTGAAATTACTAAATACAATCATAAAATCCCACACTATACTTCTACAACATTACTAAGTACAAAACGCAACGTATAAAATGGCTGTTTAAGGTTCCAAAAATATATGTATCTGATAAAATGTCATACCAAAAAGAGAGATAGATATATATTTGGAACCTCCCTTCTGTAACCATGTTATATTGGCTAAACTCTAATCTGTGTCTAGTACTATGTTTTTTTTTTCTAAGCAGATCTAAAGAGGATGACCTAGTGTCCAGTAAGTAAATTACATACTTACTTACTGGACAGTAGGAGATTCCAAATTTAAAATCTCGCTTCTTACTGGACAGTTGTGAATAAGTCTCCGGTAAAGTTCACTTTCTGGATACTTTTTAGAGATGTTATGGCAACATTACATACCATTTTTGAGAAAAAGCATTTGCCGTATTATTGTTACTTAACTGTTTAAAATGAAAGGGATCTAAAGCATAAGATTATTTATTATGTTAGCCTGGTACATGTTATTCAAAATGTGTAAGATATCACCTTTACACATTCATTATCTCTGCAGCCATTGGACATAGCATTTATTGGGTTTTACCAGTAGATAGCGGTTAAAAAAATACATTTAACTACATTTAGTAAAAAAGTGCATTTATCATCTTTTCGCAGTAAGCAGACGATAATAATTATGTTAGCGGAAATGTATGAAACCTAAGCATTGTACACAATTCCTAGGCACATCAACACGGTCTAGGGATATTTCATACTCAATTGAATAACTCGAAAAGTACTGGCCGCATTGGAATCTTTAATACACCGATTTGTTTGTAATTTATCTCAGACTAATTCCAAATTCAAATTTTTGAAAATTCTTTTGTTTCGGTGGCATAAAAATGTCTTGATGTATAGGAGAGGGAATTTTTATTTGTGCGAAATTTAAAAAACAATACGAATTACGTTTAGTTACAGTTTTTTTTCATTTTTAAACGTAAGATAAAGTTAAAATTGAGGTATTGTAGCCATGCAACGCCGACATTTGACGAGGGCGGCGATGTTACGAGCTGTGGGAATGCTGGAAGCTGGATCTGTTCAGCGTAATGTTGCTGAGGCCATAGGGACCCATCAAAATGTAATTTCAAGATTGTGGACACGCTATCGTGCCACAGGTGAAGTAGCGGAGAGGCACCGGGGGCCAAGTCGCATCACTACCCCCAGACAAGACCGATTTTTGCAAATTACTGCGCGAGCTCAACCAAATGCAACGGCGACTCAATTGGTCCAAAGGCTGCGAGTGGAACACCAAGTGCTTGTGAGTGACCAAACTGTAAGAAGGCGACTGCATGAAAGCAATCTACGCTCTCGTAGACCACTCCGGGTCCCACCTTTACGGAGAGGCAATCGTGGACGACGATTAGAATGGGTTCGGAACCACGTGGACTAGGGCCGTGAGCAATGGTCCAATGTGCTGTTCACGGATGAATCCAGGTTCGGCTTCCATCCAGATTCACGAAGGACGCGTGTTTGGCGAGTTCCTGGACGATGGAGCCGTCTCCAGAACCCTCTGGAAGTTCACCCATACCAAGGAGGAACAATTATGGTTTGGGCAGGAATTCGTCTTGGAGGACGGACGGATCACGTTTGGGTGCGGGGCAATATGACGGAAGAACGATACGTCCAACAGGGGCTGGGGCCCGTAATCTTGCCTCACAGAACACAAATGGGGCAAGATTTCCTGCTCATGCACGACAATGCCCGGGCACACACGGCGAGAACGGTAGCAGCTTGGTTACATACACATAATGTTAGGGCCTTAGACTGGCCTGCTCAATCGCCAGATCTAAATCCCATTGAGCATGCGTGGGATATGCTGCAAAGAAGAGCTCTGAAGGAAGTTTCCGAAAATTTGGCTACAGAAGATCAACTTTTTGCGCACCTCAGAAGGACATGGGACAATATTCCGCAGCAAGACATTGACAACCTTGTTCTGAGCATGCCGAATCGTTGCCGATGTGTTATGAACATCATGGGCGCTTTCTCAGACTACTAACTTCAAGTTTATAAACACAAATTAAATGATTTTTCTATTTTTTTCAGTTTTTACTCACAAATTAAAAGTTAATTCATATACGGTTTCCGTCTATGCTTCATTTTTTTTCCATAAAATCCTGAAATTTTAATCAGTACCTTAACCATTATTAAAAAAATGGTAGAATATTAAATAACGTATATTTTAAATATATACATGTCATATAAAAAATTAACACATTGATAGTAATTCGCTTTTTTAAAAATATCCCTAGACCGTGTTGATGTGTGTATATACCTTTTCGAGCCAACTTGGGAAATGTGTAAAATAATGTTTCAAAGATTCCTTGATACACACATTTCCTGTAAAATGTATGTATTTCCTAGGAATCGTATGCATGTATTTCCGAGATGATACTAGGAAATATTATATAAAAAAGTAATGTTTTGTGACTAAAATAAATAAAACACGTTTGTAAACTGAAATCAGTGCGATAATTTTCGAGTTGTAGCGGGCGATGCCGGTGGCAACAGCTAGTAAGCAATAACTTCGGCTCATTGTGTTCTACCCCATTGTGAGCCGTGGATGCAGTCAGTTAAATTCGACTCCATCTTTGTGCATTGTACCATGAATGGTCAGGTTCAACAAAGCAATATTTGATTCAATATAACCAATAGATACATATTAGGCATATTAAAGTGCACTTACTATTATAAACGCAAAAGCAATTTGACTTTTAACAGACTTCCAAAAGAAAGAGGATAATTCGTCTATTTTTCTTTGTGTTTGTATTCAACGATATCTTTGCCATTTTGTAAACTGTTTTAGATGATTCTTTCTAGGTTTCCGTAGCCTAATGGCAAAAAACGGAACCCTTATATATTCGCCATGTCTATCTGTCTGCATGACTGCATGTCCGTCTGTCTGTGTATGTCTGTCCGTTCGTATGTCACAGCCATTTCATTCCGAAACTATTAAGACTATGAAGTCGAAACATGGTGGGCACTATATTTTGTGAACTGCTTTACGAATTTATCCGAAAAAAAATTATTAAGGGGGCTCCCCATGCATGGAACATGATGGTGGTCCCGTTTAAATTTGGTGTGGATCTGAAGCTGATCTTTTGAGATATACTTGTACTATCAACGGAACTCTTTAATAAATCACTGCAAATCTGTAAGGATTACTGCAATTGCTTGGATGTTTATTGTTTACATAATGTCATAATATAAAACGCCTGTATGCTCTGAGTACATTTTGACAGTACGTTAATTTACTTTTTATTGTGGATAAGCCTGTGTCCAACAGCAATGTAAAAAAAATGCATAGCTAATCATTTGTATGATGAATGATATCTATATATATTATATATATATATATATAAAAATGTTACGTTGGTTTGTGTACGCTTCAAAAACTCAAAAACTACTTTACCGATTTTCATGCTGTTTTCACCAATGGATAAAGTAGTTCTCGAGGAAGGTTTTTAGTATATAATTTAACCAATTCAGCTAGTTACAAATAAAAACGAAAAAAAATCAAGAGTGGTGTCGGTGACAGAAAACTTAATCAAATGAAACAAAAGTCACCGACTTCAGATTTGATGTAACAGTTATTTTTCAGTTTGTTATTCAAAACTATATTTTTTTTTAATAAACTTCATTACAAATCAATTTGTAAATTCGACAAGTGTGAATTAGAACACCCATTAAAAGTGTTGTGACCATGATGTAGTACAATACCTGTCGAACGTATTTATAAGCATGATATTTAATTCATAAAGCGTTGGGTGTTCGTATGGTTAGTCATTGATGGGACGTTGATAAACGCGGTGGTTAGCGACAAACTGTTTATCTATTCGTGTCACATTAACCGACAGTAAATTATTTACACAATTCCTCTAAAACGCTATCTAAATACTCCCAATATAATTTTAAACAATGAATAAACTTTTTCTTTCTCTTGCTTATGTCATTGTGGCCTGTATTTGATAATGATACAGTCTAGTCTACTGTCTACCACAAAATCTTAAAAGTTTCAAAAAAAAAACCATTTCCGCATCGCAGTTCGGGGCCGTACAACAAAATACATCCAAACCTTTAACCTTAGAAGGCAGTCAGGCAAAGGCAGTGCCGCCTCAAATAGCTTTCAATAGCCCATGGTGCCCGTTAGCATGGTGTGTGGTGCCCGTTGAGCGACCCACCCGAGGTAACGGTGCTCGTGACAAAGCATCAGTCGGGCCGTTATCCGATCCCACGAATTCTATACGAAAATCATATGCGGCCAGGCGCGCCGCCCGTATTTGAAAACGACTGGCAGCCGTTTGTAGAATTCCATTGTCGTCACCAAAGGGACGTAAAGGCGGTGGTTAGACACAAACTGTTTATTCAGGCCACAGAACTTGACACTGTTTATAATGGGTGATTGGTAATTAGGTGCATTCCTTGAAATGGGTCTAAAAAATTGTTACCAATTACGCCTGGTAGAACCCATTTCAAGAAATGCATATGCACGCAATTACCTATCACTATCACCCTGTTTATTACCCGACTGCGGCGAAGCCCAAAAGGAGGGTTATTATTATCCTATTACTATCCTAAGGGCCTATGATGAGAACAGGGCCAGCCTTCGTAGTGCTAAATATGTGCCCTGAAAAGCTTTACCTACGCATAGGTACTTCGGTTGGACTGGGCAGGACATGTCTGCCGCATGCCGGGCAAAATAGCAGGAAACTGGTGCCCTTACACAGTGAGGCGGGGTCGCGGTAGGCCATGAAGGAGATGGCGGGACGAGTTAGACAGGTTCCGCCAGAACTGGAAGGAGGACGTACGGGTTCGAGAGAAATGGAAGGAGTGGAGGGAAGCCTTTGCCCAGGAGTGGGAAAGAGTAGGCTAGAAAAAAAAAAGGTCGTCACTATTGAGTTTTTCACTGTATTATTCTTTCCAAAATAATTCGACTTTCGTGGGTAAAATAGTATTCTCCTAATTTATTTATTTTTGTACTCTACCACAATGATGTCCTGTTTGACCCTAAGGTTGACTGGTAGAGAATGCCTTGTGGCGTTAAGTCCACCTATGTACCACGTTTGTGCATGAAGTTTAAATAAATAAATAAAACAAGTCTTTAATACAATTAATTTCGTTTTGTAAATATAATAATACTCAGCAAAGAAGGCAGGTTATGTTGTGACTGATATAAAAGTTGCCGCTAGGTCCATTTAATTAATGAATACGCGCAGCATGGTATTAAAATATATTTTTAGAAGTAGTGCCGAGGTTATGGTGTGGTGAATGTTAAATTATTTGTTAATTTATTTGTTAACTTGTATGTGTGTTTTTTGTGTTTGTTGTTGTGGGTGATATGCGCCCGATAGAGTGAGCGGTGACTATAATTACATAATTTATTTCCAATAACATACACACATCAACACGGTCTAGGGATATTTCATACTCAAGTAAATAACTCGAAAAGTACTGGCCGCATTGGAATCTTTAATACACCGATTTGTTTGTAATTTATCTCAGACTAATTCCAAATTCAAATTTTTGAAAATTCTTTTGTTTCGGTGGCATAAAAATGTCTTGATGTATAGGAGAGGGAATTTTCATTTGTGCGAAATTTAAAAAACAATACGAATTACGTTTAGTTACAGTTTTTTTTCATTTTTAAACGAAAGATAAAGTTAACATTGAGGTATTGTAGCCATGCAACGCCGACATTTGACGAGGGCGGAGATGTTACGAGCTGTGGGAATGCTGGAAGCTGGATCTGTTCAGCGTAATGTTGCTGAGGCCATAGGGACCCATCAAAATGTAATTTCAAGATTGTGGACACGCTATCGTGCCACAGGTGAAGTAGCGGAGAGGCACCGGGGGCCAAGTCGCATCACTACCCCCAGACAAGACCGATTTTTGCAAATTACTGCGCGAGCTCAACCAAATGCAACGGCGACTCAATTGGTCCAAAGGCTGCGAGTGGAACACCAAGTGCTTGTGAGTGACCAAACTGTAAGAAGGCGACTGCATGAAAGCAATCTACGCTCTCGTAGACCACTCCGGGTCCCACCTTTACGGAGAGGCAATCGTGGACGACGATTAGAATGGGTTCGGAACCACGTGGACTGGGGCCGTGAGCAATGGTCCAATGTGCTGTTCACGGATGAATCCAGGTTCGGCTTCCATCCAGATTCACGAAGGACGCGTGTTTGGCGAGTTCCTGGACGATGGCGCCGTCTCCAGAACCCTCAGGAAGTTCACCCATACCAAGGAGGAACAATTATGGTTTGGGCAGGAATTCGTCTTGGAGGACGGACGGATCTCGTTTGGGTGCGGGGCAATATGACGGCAGAACGATACGTCCAACAGGTGCTGGGGCTCGTAATCTTGCTCCACAGAACACAAATGGGGCAAGATTTCCTGCTCATGCACGACAATGCCCGGGCACACACGGCGAGAACGGTAGCAGCTTGGTTACATACACATAATGTTATTGCCTTAGACTGGCCTGCTCAATCGCCAGATCTAAATCCCATTGAACATGCGTGGGATATGCTGCAAAGAAGAGCTCTGAAGGAAGTTCCTGAAAATTTGGCTACAGAAGCTCAACTTTTTGCGCACCTCAGAAGGACATGGGACAATATTCCGCAGCAAGACATTGACAACCTTGTTCTGAGCATGCCGAATCGTTGCCGATGTGTTATGAACATCATGGGCGCTTTCTCAGACTACTAACTTCAAGTTTATAAACACAAATTAAATGATTTTTCTATTTTTTTCAGTTTTTACTCACAAATTAAAAGTCAATTCATATACGGTTTCCGTCTATGCTTCATTTTTTTTCCATAAAATCCTGAAATTTTAATCAGTACCTTAACCATTATTAAAAAATGGTAGAATATTAAATAACGTATATTTTAAATATATACATGTCATATAAATAATTAACACATTGATAGTAATTCGCTTTTTTAAAAATATCCCTAGACCGTGTTGATGTGTGTATTAAAGAATGATGTACAAAATAAACAACGTAAAAGTCGAAACAGTCAATTTAATTCACTTGTATGTAAATGGTGGATGGAGGTCCATTTTATTTCGCAGCTGAAAAATCATTAAAGTGAAAACATCCACTAGATTGGGTCCACCGCTTGGATCATTTAATTAAGTGCGTGTGTTACACCGCACTGACAAAAGGCTTACGTTGTATTACTTCATGTAAACAATGCCACATTTACGAATCAACTATTGTGAGAGGTGTCGGGTGAATAAGGAAGTGATCAGCCACCCGTGTAGCATGAATTGTGTTTAGTGAGCACGCAGTCTTCAGAGCGATACGGTATTGGCATACGTTATGTGTCTATATTATTATGAGCTTTAGTCTAGTCAACAAGTGCTTTTTTGATGGACTTTTTTCAGCAGTCTCCGAAAATTATGATTGAGGTGTCATTCGATTCGGAATGGCATCCCGATGATTTTTGAAAAAATTGAAGTTCCGCTTGCAAAAATTGCAAAAGTTATTAACAATTAACTAAAAAATTTAAAATGGTTTTAGTTTTTTGCAAATATCTCAAAACCTAATTAAAATTTTTCAAATTTGAAATAAGATTCAAAAAGGGGAGGAAATTTCCTAAAGAATATTCTAACTTTCGGAATTGTAGGACCAATATTAATAACTTTCCGATCGGGTTGAAAATACGCCCGAAAACTGGTTCTCCGTCTTGCGCAAGCTACGCTCCATTCGGACCTTTAATGAATAAATGTTATTTAAACTTATTAAATATGAAAATTAAAAATTGAAAAAATTCAGGCGCCTGCAGGATAGATCAATACACAATAATCTGTGATCTAAAAATTTTTATCGCGAATTTTCAATAAGTTATCCATTAATTAATTAACAAATTTTTTGTAGCACGAACACTGACATTGCAAGTGCGATAATTATAACACTATTCATCTGAGATTTTTTTTCTTTCGTGGAGCTATTTTTCAAAGGTCTTAGAATAGGCTCTCGTTGGCAAAATTAAAAAAATGTTAATTTTCGTTTTTTTATTAACAATTTACTGAAATGAAAAATTTCAAACCTTCATTAGACATTAAAAAAATCTTTTTTTTTTATTATATTATTATTGAACCGTTTTTGTATGATCAGAAGCTACTTAAAAAAGATTTTTTTTATTTTTTATATCCTGTTTTTTAAAATATTTTTATAAACAAATGCGTTGTTTATGAGATAATTTAATGTTTTTTTTTTTTAATATCGTAATCTTTGATAATAATCATGTTTTTTTTTTTAAAAACCGTTTCTTAAAAAAAATGTTTTATTGCTTAAAAACGCATTTGTTGATTAACAATTATTTTCTCCCACTTCTAATTAATATTAAGGTATCATTTTTTTTAAATCACCATTATTTGTTTTTTCTTTTCGTTATATAAAAAAAAAATATTGTTTTAGAAAAACTTTCATTGTTTATGTAATAAACAATTTGTTAAAAACAAATAAATTCTTACTTTATATTTTTTTTCTTGTTTTACTTATTGTCACAAAAACAGATATGATTTTTTTTTTCAAATTAAAAAAAAAGTTGAAAAAAAAATTAAATGAAAAAAAAAACAAAATCATATCTGTTTTTGTGACAGTAAGTAAATATTGTCACAAAAACAGATATGATTTTGTTTTTTTCAAATTAAAAAAAAAACTGTAAAAAAAATTAAATGAAAAAAAAAGAATCATTCTGTTTTTGTGACAATAAGTAAAACAAGAAAAAAAATATAAAGTAAAAATTTATTTGTTTTTTACAAATTGTTTATTACATAAACAATGAAAGTTTTAATAAAACAATATTTTTTTTTATATATATCGAAAAGAAAAAACAAATAATGGTGATTTAAAAAAAATGATACCTTAATATTAATTAGAAGTGGGAGAAAATAATTGTTAATCAACAAATGCGTTTTTAAGCAAAAAAACATTATTTTTAAGCAACGGTTTTTTAAAAAAAAATCATGATTTGTATCAAAGATTGCGATATTAAAAAAAAACATTAAATTATCTCATAAACAACGCATTTGTTTATAAAAATATTTTAAAAAACAGGATATATAAAATATAAAAAATCATTTTTAAGTAGCTTCTGATCATACAAAAACGGTTCAATAATAATATAATAAAAAAAAAGATTTTTTTAATGTCTAATGAAGGTTTGAAATTTTTCATTTCAGGAAATTGTTAATAAAAAAACGAAAATTAACATTTTTTTAATTTTTCCAACGAGAGCCTATTCTAAGACCTTTGAAAAATAGCTCCACGAAAGGAAAAAAATCTCAGATGAATAGTGTTATAATTATCGCACTTGCAATGTCAGTGTTCGTGCTACAAAAAATTGTTAATTAATTAATGGATAACTTATTGAAAATTCGCGATAAAAATTTTTAGATCACAGATTATTGTGTATTGATCTATCCTGCAGGCGCCTGAATTTTTTCAATTTTTAATTTTCATATTTAATAAGTTTAAATAACATTTATTCATTAAAGGTCCGAATGGAGCGTAGCTTGCGCAAGACGGAGTACCAGTTTTCGGGCGTATTTTCAACCCGATCGGAAAGTTATTAATATTGGTCCTACAATTCCGAAAGTTAGAATATTCTTTAGGAAATTTCCTCCCCTTTTTGAATCTTATTTCAAATTTGAAAAAATTTAATTAGGTTTTGAGATATTTGCAAAAAACAAAAACCATTTTAATTTTTTTAGTTAATTGTTAATAACTTTTGCAATTTTTGCAAGCGGAACTTCAATTTTTTCAAAAATCATCGGGATGCCATTACGAATCGAATGACACCTCAATCATAATTTTCGGAGACTGCTGAAAAAAGTTCATCAAAAAGGCACTTGTTGCCTAGACTACTTTGTTTTTGGCCCGTGAAGATGTAATGAAAATTAACTTAAACGGTAGATATGTTATGGACCAGGTGATTAATGCGGGCATTATTAATAATGCACGAGCATTATGAATAATGTCTAGCTTTATCGGGCTAAGTGATTAATTACTATCTTAACGTCATTATTTATCACATTGCACGGTCATTATTATATTGCTACATGACAATTGGGCAATTTGATAATAAAGCTATATTTGACGCGGTGCGAGGGCGGGGAGGGAAGTACGCGTGGCGTGACACGCTTTGACCAATCAGAGACCGCCATTCAGCGTGCGGCTCGTGCGGCGGACTTCAAGCGCTATTGTTTTTGTGGTTTTTAAAAAAAATAACCACGAAGGGGATGGCGGGGTCTATTCGCTCGCTTCGCTCGCTCAATCGACCCCGCCATCCCCTTCTAACCTAACCTGTCCGTGTCGGGGTGCCCCAAGTCCCGAGCTCGCTTCGCTCGCTCTTGCATCCAAGTTTTCCTAGTTACGTGTTCGGTACCCTACAAACCGATTATTTAAGTTGTTTAATATTTAGTTTATTTTAAGTTAAATGACAATAACAATAAAAAAATAGTAATTAAATGTGTTTGTATTACTCTGCCCAAAAGGTGATGGGCAATATGTATAATGCCCAGTCAATTTGATTATTTGAATAATTATTATCAAATTGCACTTTCATATTGGGCATTTTTCATAATGACCGGGCATTATGTATACTGCCCAATTTATCACCTGGTCCATAACAGATACACTAAGTACAACCCTTTCCGCTCATGGTGGAGCGGAAGGATGTATCAGACTTCTACTAACTAAAACCCACCCATGTTTTTTCTTCACCCTTTGTGTTCCTGGGCCGCGGTATCTCTTTCGAACAGTCCCGCCGCTCTGGTAGGCGTCGGCCCTCGCGGACCCCGTCTATGTTGTGACATCTCTTATGCGCCTACCACACGCTCACACTTCACCACAGTCACAGTCTTGCCTGCGCGATTACACGGTACACACAGTACATCGCGCGTTTGGTTGGTAATGGTAATACGGTTTTACCAACCATACGCGCGATGTACTGTGAAGTGCGAACCAAGAGTGTGGTGAAGCTTGAGTGTGTGGTAGGCCCATTAGAGGGACGCGTGGAATACGAACGCGCCGTCGACACGGCTAGTCATCATATTACAGACGGACGGCGAGCTAGCTCATTAGTCGACGTCTAAATACCTGATGTAGGGTACCTACGAGACATCAGTAACAACAGTTAGGCGCACATGTGCGCCTTTTACAGATGTGATATTTTGCTTGTTTTTGATTTCGAACTGATGTTTTTTACTGTGGCTTACCTACTAATAGTTGGCTTCTTACAGAGGCACATATGCTTTTACTGTAGCAACGAGAAAATAGCAAAAGCTTACGTATAAAATCTTGGTTTCATATCTGGTTTTTAAATAAATTATGTCGTGCCCAATGAAAGAACCAGCCTCTACTTAATCGTGAGGCATTGATTGAAAATAATAAGAAAACAAAAACAGCGGTATTGTATATGAAAGTTATTGACATGATTGACAATATAAAAAGCAATAAACTTCACAATAGTACGAGTAGTGATTTATTACGATGATGGTAAATTGTGTTATGAATATTTTCTTGGATGATTCTTAGTTGCATTACGTACCTTATACACCATTACAACAGGGGCTTAAAGCTAAGACGAACACCCTGTAGGACACCACCATAATATAAAAAATACATTACATACAATTACTTTGAGTAATAACAGTTATTTTATAAATATTACTTCCCTATTTAAATTGGTATATTTACCTATAAAAAATTGCTCAAAAAAGCCAAAACCTTATAAATCAGCTATCTACTTGGTCCCGTACGGTATAATAATCGAATTATTTTTGAACGCTATAATTGTGTGCAGGAAGCATGGTACACCGTTTATTTTATTTTTATTATTTGTTGTTATAGCGGCAACAGAAATACAGAAGTTGTGAAAATTTGAACTGTCTAGCTATCGCGGTTCTTGAGATACAGACGGACGGACAGCGAAGTCTAAGTAATAGGGTTCCATTTTTACCCCTTGGGTACGGAACCCTAAAAATGAATAAAATATACGTTAATCTAGTGTAGTAGATTGTGTCGCCAATAACTAGGTAGCATCGTTGTAAAGTGTTTAAATATAACTACCTGCTAAGGTTTCACAAACTCAGTCCATTAAGAGTTAATAAAACAAACAGTAAAATATCCAATTACATGCCGCCGGGGTTTGCCCTCGCAGTCAGGTAGCTGTTCCAGCTCTGATTTCGTTACAAAAAAACGAGTTAGTTTCATACAAAATAAAGACCTACAGTAAATTGAAAAAGTGCAAGCGGTACGGAGCTGGAATGGGTAGAATGAATAGGGTGACAAAAAAAAAACTAATTAGTCCGTCAGATGGATTTACAAATTAATAATATTAAGCACATTTTTTTTCTTTATTCACATAAATAATGTATACAATGAAGACGATACAGTGCTTTGAAAACTCGTGTGATTTCATATTGCATGGCATGTTGTACCAGAAAGTAATGCAACAAGCCCCCAATCTTTGACGCGTTTTAAATAGCTTCATTATTTTTATTAATTTGATAAAACAAAAAACACGTACCTATCCAATATTTTTCGATAATCTAACTGACGGACTAAACAGAATCATAAATATTCTTTTTGGTCAGGTAATAATAAAATTTGACGTTTACATTGTTACCTTAGCCTTAGAAAGTAAATAGGTACCTGTGTTAGGGGATAACTAATAACTTGCAAGAAAATATCCCTGTGAATATGATTTATAATAATTATTAGTTTAATAGTATGATTATGTTTCCAACATTATAGGCTAAGTAATTATTATAAATGCAGCAAACAGGAGGCATGACTGTGTTGGTCGATGTCACATGTCTCCAATTTTTTTGGTTCTAAGACTTGTGACGGTTTTCTCACGATGTTTTGAGAGCAGTGGTCATATAATACAAATAATGATGTTTGTATTGTTTAATACACCAAAAAGTTTGATATTACTATTTTATCAAAATATTTGTATGATTTTGTGAATACGGACTAGTTCCGCAGCAGACCATAAGACCGTCGTCGGCGATAGTCAATAAATTAACGAATACATTCAAAGTTACCGTTTCGCGTGTCCGCCATTATTATATTTCATGATATTCGTAAACGGTGAAATGGTGAAATCAGAACAGTAATTATTGTTCTTTGGTATTGCATGATCAACTTCTATAAAGTATGTCCCATTGTAATGACTCAAGAGGGAATTATCATGCAAACTTTAAAAATTAAGTTAATTAATTGTGGAATAAATTACATTAAAGTATGTAATTTATTCCACAATTAATTAACTTTAACTTAATTAATTAATTACCTACTTTATTTAACTTAATTAATTAATTACCTACTTTATTTAACTTAATTAATTAATTACCTACTTTATTTAACTTAATTAACTTGAATTTAAGTCGCGAGTAAATAGGCTTCTTCTGGGTAAGCTCTTTCCATCGTCGACCTCATCTCTGCCCTTAGGGCAAGATTAAGGTCAAGAGTAAGCCCATATAAAATAAAATAAGTAAAAATAAATTACCGCACTAAAAGTTAGGCGTGAAAAGCTTAAATGTGTAGAAGCAAACATTTCTGGTGTATTATTATCATAATTTGATGAATGATGAACAGAACCTTTAATTTGATATGTATAGTTACCAAACTTTTTAAAATTTTATAATTCGATCCCCCTGTATTTAAAATATATATTTATTTTCGTTAAATGACCACAGGGCAGGACACATTGCTCGCAGAACGGATGGCCGATGGGGCCGAAAAGTTCTCGAATGGCGACCGCGAACCGGAAGACGTTGCGTTGGAAGGCCTCCCACTAGGTGGACCGATGACCTGGTCAAGGTTGCAGGAACCCGCTGGATGAGAGACGCACGGGACCGGTCAATGTGGCGACGCCTGGGGGAGGCCTATGTCCAGCAGTGGACGTCTTTTGGCTGAAATGATGAAATGACCACAGGGTCGCAGAAGCTTATCATGTGTAATTTCCACTGAATTGGTCCAGTAGATGAAATACCGGAACCCTAAAAAAGTTAGACCGTGGTCGATTTAAGTAAAAGGGAGTCTCGTCATCAGCTGCATCCAGTCAGACTGGAAGCCGACCCCAGCGACTGCCTATCTGGAATATTATTTTTCTGTTAAAAAATGATTATGCCATTCAAAGTCTCCTATTTTCGGTGAGCTATTGCAATGTATGAAAGACTTTATTGTCTGTTTTTGGTTTAAACCCTGAAATTATTAATTAAAAATAAAAAGTGTAAGCTCATCACAAACCCGTATTTGCAGGTCGTCAACAACGTCATTTAGTACTTAATACTGGAGCCAAAATAACCAGACCCTAATGGTTCGCTGGGGCATGCATGATAGAGGAATAATAATTTCCCTGTAAATTGGCTCTCTAATTTTCACGTTAATTATCTTCACACCGAGGAGCGTATTGTAATAAATTTCAACAATCACAACATAGTAATAATGTCCACCGCAATCAATTCAATAAATGATTTTGAGTAAATGTACTACTGTTACTTACATACAATATTTAGGTAGCCACTTATGACTATACTCATGAGAAAATACATGAGAATAATTATATTCATTGTTATATCTACATGGTAAACCTATATAAACTGTTTTCTTTTAATTGCAACGTCGTTTAGCTAGACGTCTTGGATTCGATCCCCGTTTAGGACAAAGTGTGAGTTTTTCTATTAGAAACTGTACATGGCGTGTTTTTAACCGGGACTATAGGTTGATTTTAAATGATGCTCTAACCGCGCACTCCAACACCGATTACTTGCATCCACATCGCGAACCACAACCACTATTGCAGTTGCAGAATATTGTATTGATCAATTCCTGTGCCTAAATTGTCGTGATAGCTTCCAGGAAATAAGTTTGAACTAGGTAATACACACGATTGAAGTTTTTGACCCTCAGTACCGGGTGAAATGATATATTTGCAAAAATTTTACAAAAAATCGATTTTTGTGACCTAGGCTATAATAGATAGATAGATTTGTGGATAGGCTTTAATAGTCGCAGAAAGATGATTATCGTGCTTTCTGAGGCATGGAGCGAACAAATTCGGTACGTAATGTGTGGTCCAATCAACAGACCAACCTAGGTTTAACCTAAAGATCGACCCGAGTGGCAGTTATTATTAAGTCACGAGCTCCTCATTACGTATTCTAATATTAAGATAGATATTTCACAACCGTCGGGTGTCTGTCCCGTTGGGGGCAATTGTTTTTCAAGGAGCTTCTACTTACATCGACTCACGTCCTTTTCCCATAGGGGTAGGCAGAGACCACAGAACGCCACCTGCTACGACCCCTTTTTTTTTTTTTTGGTGGGTGGAAAATCATCAAATGACCCCCCGCCGCTCTTGGGCAGAGCGAAGGAGAGTGTCAGACTTCTACTGACTAAAATCCGAACCCATGTTCCTTCTTTGCCCTTGCGCCGAGGCCACGTCATCTAGTACTAAAATCCGCGGCCCCGACGGGACCTGCTACGATCCTTACATAGCATTTCATTATTTCATAAAAATGGTTGACTTGTACAAAACAAGGAGCTCTTGGCTTAATTATAACTGGCACTCGGGTCGATCTTTAGTTTAAGCCGCGTTTGCCTAGGTTGATCTGTGGACGGGTGACTGCCCGTGACATACCGAGTTTCTTCCGTGCCTCGGAAAGCACTTATGGCTCGATCTTTGCCAGTCATCACAGGTGGTCACAGACCTAACAGTCTGACAACCAATCTTACGAACGGGTATCGTATTACACAGTTTTAACTGGGTTATGAAGGTCAGATAGGCAGTCGCTCCATGTAAAATACTGGTATGCAGCTGTATCCTGTTAGACTGGAAGCCGACCCCAACATAGTTGGGAAAAGGCTAGGCAGATGATGGTTGAATTGTACAAAACCCAAGTAGTTGTGTTTTCGGATACACACTTTTCGGAGGATTTATAATACAAAATTTGAGGAAAGCTGCAATTATGAAATAATTATCAGATACCATTCAGTATTGAGTTCAGCGGGGTATTAACTAAATTGGATGCTCAAAAACAAAAGGGTACTTAATATAACCGATATTAATCAAAAGCATACCATATTATAATCAATCAGCTTATAAAATCCCCACCTGCTGGGATACAGACCTCGTCTATGAGAGAGAATGGGCTATAACCCAACCGAACCCAGTGCGGGTTGGTAATGTCACATTTCTTCGAATTCTTGGTTCTACGACACGTTTTGAGGCAGTGGTGATGAATTTAAAAAAAAACACAAAGAAGAATGGACATATTTGCTAAAGTATTGTAGCACTTCGAGTAATAATCATTGGAAAGGTTTAATTTAGACAAACAATTTGTTGTATCACAGTGGTGCTGAAATTTGTATCAGTAAAAACTTACAGGAGCTTAAAGTTCCTTAACATCACATTTAAGTGTTTTTCGTAACGTTTTTATCAGCAATTCTTAAAGAACTTAACATTATTATTTGACAAGTTTTTAGACATGGAGCTGGAATGTGGCCTTAGGAAATCTGTAATGAAACGATGCAACCTCATCGAGTATGGACTCGTTGGATTAATCTTGACGAGTACTTCGTCTTTAGTTGATATTCAGGGTCTGATGATGGAACTAGAAGGTGGCCATAGGAACTCCGGTATAGAACGACATAAATCGCCAACGATATTGGTATCGTATGATTCGTTTTGACGAGTTCTTTGTCTCTAAATGGTATCATTATCGCTAGCACTTTTGGTTCGGATGATATAATAATTATGTCGTAGATTGATCTGATTGTCATCCACTTCTGACCAGGATGACTTATGAGGCGTTTAATACTCGTCAAATCCTACTCAAAAAAATATTGGATTACATTTATTTCCCCTTAATGCTTATTTAAATCCGGATCAACGTTATCGTGGAGAAACGAATCGTTTTCTAGAGATTGTCACGCTAAACATCTAACTTTGAAACAGTTAACTTATGGCTAGATCGTAATAATTTTAACTACGGCCTATTATTTCTAATTTGTTATTATAATATTTACTAGATCCTAATATTTTATAGTGGAACTTTAATCGTATAGGACTGGAATGTTTGGTGTGATATGGAATAAACGAATACAGCTGTTTTAGTAAAATAAGTTCGACGATTCTATTATAATATGTATTGACCGTTAGCAGAAGTACAAGAAAATACTAAGAGTGTACCTTAACTCAGTTGCAATTACATTCCACACCTGCGTTTTTCCGATAGCGAGTGAACTCTACAGACTGGTCGTAATTAAGAAATGGAAGAAGCCTACCTAAACCCACGGACCCGCCACGCCAGTGCCCGTATTCTATAAAAAGTTTACTACTCGACGGGCAACGGTCTAATTACCGTGTATATAGTAAATTATTGAACATGAACTTGAATGTAAAAACTGTAATGGTGTCGATTAATTAGGTCAATGAAGTAATCATTTTCTGCTTTTTATTTTTAGACCTCGTGCCTTAATCACAACTGCTCGGGTATATGCTTAGGTTAAGCTGTACTTGTCAAGCGGTGCGCCTCAAGTGGACCTGGGCAGGACATCTGGCTAGACGTGGAGATGGCCGATGGAGCAAGGCTTTGACCGAGTGGTGGCCAAGGTTAGGCCAAAGAAACCAGGGCCGTCCTAAAGCCCGTTGGGTTGACGATATCGTCAAAGTCGCCGGAAACACGTGGAAAAGATACGCACAGAACCGGGAAGTGTGGCGGAAAAAGGGGAGGCCTATACTCAGCAGTGGGTGATTCCGGGCTGATATGATGATGATGATGTCAAGGTTGGTCCGTGGATAGGTGACCACCCGTTAGATATCGAGTTTCCTCCGTGCCTCAGAAAGCCCGTTAAGCCATTAGTTAGTCATATATATATCTTTGAGTGCCGTCACAGGTAGTCCCCCCTGGCTGGAGGCCTTAAACTCAAGGCATCCACAGGGATTTGCCCGGCCCGGCAGAAAACAGGTTCTTAGACCTGTGAGATGCCAATTCGAAAAAAAAAAAGAAAAAAAAAGTCACAGGTAGTCAGTCAGTAGCCTGAAAGTCTGACATCCAGTCTTATCAAAGAGGGTCGCATTACCTAATACTAACTAAGTTGTGTAGGTCAGGTAGGCAATCGCTCCATGTATTAAACACAAAAAAGAAACGTAATGCAAAAAATCTTTTCCCTAGTATTATTACTATTACAGAATAGAACTGCTGCTAGTTTAAAGCAGCAATAATTATGCATTATGCTCTCGGCGTACTCTCCACTGGCATCTGCATTTATGAAGATTTATCGTAACTACAAACTTATTGTAGCCGAAAACGGCAACCGTCGGCTTCTTAACTTTAATACGAAATAACGTTCTTGATAAAATAACTTTAAACAAAGTAAAATATGGCACACGTTTAAGATACGTACTGCTTGTTTCATTTTAAAAATAAAGATATATATTTTGTTATACCTATTTGGAATTTGGAAAAGTCTCCCGGTGTACATTTTTTTAAATTAAAGTGTAATTTACAGTCGTTTTGCTATATAGTAATATCTTAAGCAATAAGACAATAAGTACAGGTATTGAAAAGAAAAGTGTCGCCTCGTCCGGCAGCAAGATGGGCAGACGATATTGTTGCCATTTCGGGAATATCATGGATGAGGCTGGCGTGGAGCTTGACACAAGCAAGGCAAAGTGGGCTGGCTGGCTGGGCTGTGGATGATGATGATGAAGCAGCAACATTCACATAGGTTGATTGTTGGAAAAGCTACGCATTCCAAGGTCATTCCGTGACTGGGCTCTTGGGCCATTTATTACATGCGGAGGTTCTGTTGTGCCTCGAAAAGGACTTAAAGTCTTTGGTCCTGGCTGGTATTCCTCAATCTCAAGTAGTCGATACTGAAATCCTAACACTGTACACCAGACTTACCAGTAAGTATGCGGTCAAGCAGTAATTACTGGATTGTGGAGGTACCTACAGTAAGCAGTCAGCACTTGACGTAGGTATAATACTGGTACCCAACTGCATCCGGTTAGACTGAAAGCTTGTTTTCGAGTCGACCATTCAAATTTTGTCCGACCAATACGTAGCAACCTGGACAGCTCCTTCGTTTGCCTTGTTTAAGTTCTTGATATAAATAGTTATTGATTTATGCTTAGTTCATAATAGTTTAAGAAAAAAACGGTAGCGAACTCTTAACGAACTCATCTAGAGTTAAGGCCGGGTTGCAGTAATTTTAAGATTTTTGAACCTATAAAAATCGAACTAAACACGAGTTTTTTAATAAATAAAAATCATTACATAAAAATTGAACATACTCTCTAGTAAATCGTAAAGATAGAAACGCGATTTAGAATGATCGGCTCGATACTTTTTTTTATCAAACATGACTCTAAATCACAATTTCAAACGTGTACTGCTAAGACATTTCATCATGAATTTATATAAAAGTTATATCAATAGATAGAACTTTTTATTTTGAAGTAAATGTTGAAAACATATTGTATAATTTCTTTATAGTTTTTCTCCAAGAAGCAAAAAACAGTCAAAATTTAGGCATTCTATAGCTCGCGCGGCAGGGCGGGGGGCGAGGTCGTGCGTACATAAAAACAAAGTACTGCAACCTCGCCTTAACCGAACGACGAACGACAATATGAATTTTTCGGCCTTCATCTAAGTAGTTTGGGTATAATAATAAAACATACTCATCATCATCATCAGCCAATAGTGACCCCACTGCAAGGATACAGGCCTCCTTTCTAGGAGAGGGATCCGGATAGGCTATAATCCACCACGCGAGCCCGGTGCGGGTTGGTAGATGTCACATGTCTTCGAATTTTTTGGTTCTAAGAGTTCTAAGACGGTTTCCTTACGATGTTTTCCTTCACCGATAATACTGATAATCCATACTAGCAATGCTAATAATTAAAATGTAATTTTGTAACAATATCCTGATTTAAAAAAAGTGTTCATGGAGTTTCTTGCTCTTTCATCTCCATAGAGATCAACGCTAGGGAATGGGCTACAGTACTTTCACAAGTTATTATGTCTTATGACTATAGCTTTGTTTTGTGAATTATTCTTCTAACATTCAAAAGTGCCTGTAATGTTTTAATTGAAATAAAAGCTTTGAGTTTGAGTTTGCATATTGTCGTGTGTCGTTCGGTTAACTTTAGATAAGTTCATTACGAGTCCACTGCGGTTTTATTATTAACCGCTGATAACCCGCCCAGCCTCACTCATTATGCATAAATAAATAACTATTTGTCAAACACTTAAGCAATTTTTTTTCTTTCACCCCTAATTATTAACTGTCTTAAACAAATTAATGTAAAAATAAGCTAGTTTTTAATTAAGTTTCGGTTTCGGCCGAAACTGTGACAAAAGTCGAAAGTTTAGATTCGGGCTAAAACCCTGTCTTAGATACTCGTAGACACTTATTAAAATAATGTTACAGAAACCGGTATATCCCAGTCTTAGTAGTGCCTGATTATCGTGTTAACGAAATCCATTACGCCTGTGACGGTTTTAGTGAGAGTACGTAGAACCGAAGACTGGCCAGTTACACATTGTTACTGTCTGCCTCGAGATTTATGGGCAACAGTTTAACCAGCCCGTTTTCGGCCCTTGCAAAAGTTAAAGCCAGTTAAACTCGACCCGCAAGGTCTTTCCCATTTGTAGAATTTTATTTCGATAAACGATGTAAATGCTTTTTCAAAAGGATACGCATAATATACATGTGCCTACTGCTTCGTAAAATGTTCACAGTATCCTCATAAAGCTTTTTTTTAAGTTACTGCTGAAATGATTGCAATTTTTTACAAATTACCTAATCATATCTTTAAGTTTGAACAACTTTTTTAAAGACGACATAGGCATAATTATTATTCTCTTACAGTTTGTATTTTAGTATTAATTTTGAAGCAGTGCGAAAACGAGATTACATCCTTTTCCAGGGAAGTCTCCCACATTTGCATAAGCATGTTTGTAATAAATCTGTTCAGCTATTCCACACAGATGTAATTTTAAGAAGGGTTTCTACATATTATTATTATGGATAGTTTTAAAACGTGAGCTCGGTCCATTAGTTTCACGCCGCCGAGGCGTCGACCACACTATCGATCGTAGCTAATGTTCCCTGGTTTTTACTGTATTACGCAAAAGTATTTGGCAAAACTGAACAGGAAGCAAAGGGACTAAAACTTCAAAGAAAACTAGCACCTATCCATTTTCTTCATGATTAAAGTACATCCTTTACATTTCCAGTGTCCTTATAAATTAAAATTAGGAGCTCGCAATGGCTTGAAATCTACGCTTTGGTAGAATATTATGTTCTCCGTTCATTTATATAAGCAAAACAAAGCCTTGAATCATCTGCGCAGTGCTCTTTAAAGAAAATTATTATCTTCAGGAAATTCTTAGAACTGAGAATTGCTGTATATTTCGAATGAAAGCATTTTATCATTAATTAGTAAAGTCACTTCATTTTCAAGCTTTACGCTTCGGAAGGTTTTTGAAGCAGGAATAGTTTCCACAAAAATAAAGCGATATGATTTCTCGATGCAAATACACTCAACCGCTAACAGGCGGTTTTGGTGTGGCTTAGAATTTCGAGTGACAGTTTGTCAGGACATTTGATTTTGTTAATTTAAGAGGGTAAGCACAAATAAAAGTTAATTTGTTTAATTTCTGTGACACTTAAGAGTAAACAGTGGCTGCGATTCTCCAAATGTAGGTATTCCCCTCTTTTCTTCCTGAATAATATCTACCTATAGAGCATTCATTTTTTCATATGATTATTTCATATGATTAGGCTACTGTAGACTCGTTTCTGTAACTTCCTTTTTTAGCAACTAATTTTTATGGTCGTGACTACCAAACAAATTCGAAAAGTTTTTAACATATCAGAAATTGAAAGGAACCTAGTTAAAGTAACTGTTTTATGTTATAATGTCTAAAATAATGGAACCGGTTTGGTTTTTGAGGAATAAAAACCGAGGGAACCGTGCGAGTACAAGCCGAGCCGAACCATGCGAGTCGAACTCACGCATTAAGGGTTCCGTACCATCGTAGTAGAAAAGCCCTCTTTAAACTTGGTTTTTCATAGTGTCTGTTTATATAAACTGCAAATATAACTTCGTAGTTTATATGACAAAGTTATAATAGAGAATTAGTACTCAGTACATCAATTAAAAAACGAAATAGGCAAAATGATATCTCCTGTAAATGCTCAGGTTGAGTAGACCTCACTTAATCTTAGTACCTACATGGACAAGGCGTATAATTAACGGATGTTTCCCTTCAAGAGATCTTATTAAGACTGTAGGTAGAATGGACTGATTTGGCCGAATATTCGCGTCAATGATGCGCTGATATCTGGAATTGATGATTTAAAATTTAAATTTAAAGATTTCACATCACAATGTCATTGGAACAATAAAAATAATTTGACATCGGAAGTCCTTAATCGGCACTTGCGTCGCGCGCAGTTCCCGATTTCTTGTTGTCGTAGCCCGCCCGGCCGAGCGGCAACCGCATCTGCGGGATTCTTATGCAAAATCGATGTTTTTATTGCTCTTTTATGGTTCCCACAGTCTCTCAGCCAAATCGAGAGTAAGAAGAGGCGTGAGAAAATTCATTCTCAATCTAAAGCGTTTTCTTAATTAAGCCGAGTCGTTCTTTTTGCACTTAACGACCTCTGTCCTTTGTAGGTATTGTTTTCAAATTGGCCAGACATACATACACACACACACATACACACACATACATATACATTTTCATATTGGCCAGATGTACGGCTGCGTGTTATATTCTGAAGTTTCAATTATCTGTTGTAGTGATCTTTTACCTGGTGGCATTCCTATAAAAAAATTGTGAATAAACCACATATTTAACTTCCTACAAATGTAGGGTTCAGATTTTTGCGAAAATTCGGGGTTGTTCCCATAATGAAAGTTATTTGATGCAACAGTTATTCCGATTACAGTTTGTATGTCTACTACTAGTATTATAAATTACGTCTTACTTATTAGTCGTTACAACAAAACAGTATGACGCTAGCTGACTTAATACTTCTAATGTCTTTAAGATTCAATATGTTTGAGGGCACAGGAAATTTAATCCGCTATCGAAGGCCAATTTTATTAGTAGTGCGTCAGGAAAGAAATAAGAAAGTTGAGAAATTACTTCCATTCATAAATTCATAAATAATAATAATAATTCATAAATTTAGGTACAATAATATATAGAATAGATTGACTTTCATGAAAAAACCGGCCAAGTGCGAGGAGGACTCACGTACGAAGGGTATTTATGCTATATTTATCTTAATTTTATTATTTATTTTAAAGTGCAATAGGGTCGCCCCTTATTACATGGGACTTCAACATAACTGGCGAAATGTGGGTATTTTATGCCTCTGCCTTACCCTCCGGGGATTACAGGCGTGATGTTAGATTATGTTATGATATGAATATTTCAAGCATCTACTTGTTGCCGTTATTAAAATCGAGCAAAAAAACGGCAAAAAAAATACGTTTGTTGTGTATAGGAGCCCCCTTAAACATTTACCACTGGACCACTGGACTATTACTCCTTTTAAAGAGGTAATTTATGAGTGTGATCCAAACCCAAGTCTGAGTCAAGTCTCTTGAATGCATCACCCAACGACCAATTCGGTTTCAGGACCAGACACACGTTCATCAAACAGGGTTACCTCGTCGAAGAGCACTTGAGCGCTATGGTGTCCAGTGTAGAGCTGACGGACGTGTGGACGATGACGGGCGTGTCATTCTTCGATATAGAGAAAGAAGAACAAACTCTGGTACATCGGCTTGCTGATGTATAATTTTGACGACACCAACGACGTCAACTTTCTGTATACCGTACCTACATCGATATTTCGAACTTCGGAGTTCCGTAATACAGACAAACTGAAGGACTTTCCTCGTGAAGCCAACGAATTATAAGGCTAACGTAAAATTATTTACTTATTTGTCAGTTTTCCCATGCAAAACTTCAATAACTAATCAAACCAACTATACAACATTATTTTTAGTATATGCGAAACCTGAATATAGTTTGTTCAGAATCAGTAACTGAATCGATTCCAATAATTTTTATACCATGTTATATTTTGTCCCAAAATTATTTAAAAAAGGATACGAGTTGGACACCTAGCGCCTGTGGTAGCGCGGACGGCCCGCGCCCGCCGCCGCCGCCGCGCCGCGCCCCGCGGTGACTTGGTAAGCATATTTTTGAACGGACAACCACGTAACTTAACAGACCTATAACTTTGTGATTTTCCAAGATACAGTTTTGAAATTTTGTACATGGATTCTTTACATAAAAGTACTAGACACGTGTTTCAGGTTTCGCATAAACAAAAACTAATGTTGTATAGGACAACTGATTAATGTTTTATTTGCCATTAGGTACGATGTTGGTACTATGAAGATTAGTTTTTAGTTGAATGGTTTGAATTGCACCACTATTAATATGACCACACAATTTTTTGATACACGATGTAGATGGGTAGTCGGCCTAGTAATATGTATTTAGATTACAAAATTACTGACTTTGTCGTTCGGATCGTCGAGCGAGACCCCTGCATCCAGCTTTATAATTACAGTACATCGTAGGATGAACCTTTAATGAGGATTCAATTATCAACGTGTGACTAGTCGCCAATCCAATCACGTTGCTATGTATGCTCTACGGGCACATTATTTTCATATTTTATGTTAGCGAATTCGATTACTAGGAAATTCTCGGGCCGTGAAACAATGCAATGCAGTCATACTAAAACACTTTCATACTGGGAGCGACTGCTTGAGAATGGCAATTTTAATTACCTTGTGCTTGACGTTGAGCTTTATAACGCAGCAAAATTTCACCGAGAAACTTATTAAAGATATCCCTACAACAATAGGGTAGTTGCCAAAAAAAACTATTCAGTCCGTCAGATAGATGTCCAAAAAAGATTGGACTCATCAAAAAATCAAGACGATACAGTGCTTCGAAAAGTTAAAGTTCACAGTTCGGTGATGACATTTTTTACCAGAAAGTGACATCACACGCCCCCACTCCTGATCTGTGAAAAGTTTTATTCTCGTCAATTTGTATTAATTTGATAAAACAAAAAAACACGTATCCAATATTTTTTGAGAATCTAACAGACGAACTAATTAGAATCATATTTATTAAGTCAGAAAACATCTCTATTGTTGAAGAGCCGGTGCTTTTATGCTGTCTTTTTCATCATAATTATAAATGTAAGAAGCTGACCAACATAGATATAGATTATCGCACTTGTTCCTTAGATCCTTTACTACTTTTCTGGTTTTAGATAAGCTAAAGGGTACGTCACACGTACCCTCCAGCTAGATGAAGATGCCATAAGCTATAGCTATGTTAGAAGTTCTAATATTGCATGGACCTATTGTTGAACATGAGGATAGCACGTTAAAAGTATAGTACAAAACTGAAAATAAAAACACCGTACCAACACAATAATATCTCAAGGTACAAATCGAAACTGAACAAAAAAATCACATTAATGTCTTGTCAAGTCACATGAGAAATTTCTCCTTAATAAAAAAATCTAATGATGAAATCTGCATTCGACCTGAGCAAGATCCCAGAACCGCCACACATTATTTATTTTCTCAGAAATAAAGTGTATCGGAAAATGTGGAGTTAGTATGTACTTAGCATAATTACTATGTGCATACCTGCTAGCTTGGTAGAGTGCTAAAGACAGGTAAATGTAATACTCACTTTACTTACATTCTCATCTTGATTTTTATATATGATATTCAGGGGACTGTTTCAAGACTTTTTAAAAGCAGCCAGACCAATCGGAGAGGTTTATCATCTCCCCAGACACACATTAAGTGTAGCTGTAAGTATGAGTAATAAGATCATAACTCCGTCATTAAAATGTATGAAACGATTTTAAAAATTCTTTTGTAGTAACTTTCAAAAACCAAATAAACCAACAATCAATCCAAAAAAAACTTTATTTTTAATGGGAAAAGGTGGACTTTAGGTGGCATAGAAGGACTGTTACGCCATGACAGTATCATGCCATTTCGCGTCACGGCATAAGTATGAGTAATAAGATCATAACTCCGTCATTAAAATGTATGAAACGATTTAAAAAATTCTTTTGTAGTAACTTTCAAAAACCAAATAAACCAACAATTAATCCAAAAAAAAACTTTATTTTTAATGGGAAAAGGTGGACTTTAGGTGGCATAGAAGGACTGTTACGCCATGACAGTATCATGCCATTTCGCGTCACGGCATACGCTTCGGTTCAACTAGGCGTAAACAGATGATTAACAACAAAAAGTTCTGGTTTTCTGTACGCTCGTTACAGGCACGTAACACGTTATTGAATCTGGTGTAAAGAATTTTAATCGTACCATATTTTTTAATATTGCTTTCAGGAAAACGTAGAAATTTACGGCGACAAATTATTTTTTGCTTAAATGACAAATTTAAATGACATTACATTATTTAAATGACAAATTGCATTACTAACCAGTGCTGCTATGAAAAATATCTTATTTTTTGTAGAGCAATAAGTGAATTCATAGAACTGAACATTTCTATCACATTAATAATTTAATCTTGCTTTTCTCTTACTTAGTAAAGAGTGTTTTAATCACAATTGCCAATCATGTTGGATCAAGAACGTTATGGCACCTAACAGGGCTTGTAAAAAAAAGCATGTAGGTACCTAATTAATTAACATTAGTAAAAAAATCGCGAAAGCTGAACATGAGGTACTGGATTTGATTCGGGGTTCGGAAAAAGTGTTGAGTTTTTCTTTTAGGAATTTCTTAGTAGTAGTATTGAAGGCGGAATTTGTGTCCAGATGATGGCAAAAGGCTCATTAGGCTCGTCCCCTCCCCTATTACATGGGACTTAAACTTAACTGGTAAAATATGTGAGTGTACTTGTAAGGTATACCTCTGTCTCACCTTTCGGCGACAACCAGGCGTGTGTAGTCATGTCATGTTATGTAGTTAAAAATACGTTTGTATAAAATATGACCTAGTATCGTCCATAAAACAGTTTGCCACACTCCATACTGCTCCGTTTTCTCTATTAACATATGTGTGAGAGCTCGGCGTTGATGAGTTATTCTGTCATACATAACATAGTGCTCAAATTAGGTCCCAACTGATTGTGCATATGTATGAAAGACAAATTAGTCCAGTCCTACCGCGCTGTAATAAATAGTCAGGATTACAGCTAAATTCATTACACGGCTGACCTGTGAATTACACAGATTTTGCACGTTAATCCGTAAATTAAAGAGTTAATAAGTTTGGTCATACATCACTAGTTTGCGTACAACGTTGACGAGGACGCGGCGCATTTTATTCAAGCTTTAATTATGTTTTCACTTAACTTAATGTAACTAACGTGTGATGCATAGGTCGATCCACAAGGCATTGGAATTTGCGAAAATGTCGTAGATTAAACACAGGTAAATCCCATGACAAGCACAGAAATTGACAGATATCACACGACTCCTAAACTAAATGTGATTTTATGCATAACATTTAATGATTATTTTTACAGCTTGGTTTTAATATAGAAAATTAAGTTTGATCGAAGTTGATTAAAAAATAAATTCTCAACTCAACTTCATCCCTAATACATCATAGTAGAAATAGGAAAAGATCGTGGCTAGATAATAATTGCGACTCGGATTGCTCTTCAGGTTAAGGCGTGCTTGCTTAGGTTGGTCTGCGGATGGGTGTTGACCTATTTCATTCCGAGTTTCCTCCGTGCCTTTGAAAGCACGTTAAGCCGTTGATCCCGGCTGTCATATTTTGTAGATCTTTGACAGTCGAAGCAGGTAAAGAAAGTTTGCCAACCAGTCTTACAAAGGGATGGGATGATGTTTATAACCATGATGGTTTAACAATTAAATGATTACAACTAAGATACATTAGGGACCGTGTAATAATATAAAAGTTAAGAATTAAGATTCAACCTTGACCAAAGTTTCAAATGAATGAGTTGTGGATAGAAACAAAACAAAGCACAATCAAAATGTGATGGTTTCAACCAGCCCTGCAACAACGCTCAATTTTTTTTAGGGTTCCGTACCTCAAAAGGAAAAAACGGAACCCTTATAGGATCACTTTGTTGTCCGTCTGTCTGTCTGTCTGTCTGTCTGTCAAGACCTTTTTTCTCAGGAACGCGTGGAGGTATCAAGCTGAAATTCATATCAAATACTCAAGTCTATGGTCTCTTGGAGCTGTGAAAAAATGAAACTTCTAAGTCAACGCGATCAAAAGATACTCCCGTTTATGCCGCAAATTTTCGACACTCGCAAGGGAATCAAAACCTACAGGGTACTTCCCGTGAACTCAGAATCTTGAAATTTGGTACGAAGCAACGTCTTATAGCATAGATAAAGGAATAATTACGAAAACCATAAATTTTTAGTTACATCAAGATACTCCCGTTTATGCCGCAAATTTTCGACACTCGCAAGGGAATCAAAACCTACAGGGTACTTCCCGTGAACTCAGAATCTTGAAATTTGGTACGAAGCAACGTCTTATAGCATAGATAAAGGAATAATTACGAAAACCATAAATTTTTAGTTACATCACATAATATTTTTTTTTTACGGAACCCTCGGTGCGCGAGTCCGACTCGCACTTGGCCGGTTTTTAACTTACGCTCACACTACTCGTACAATAGAACTTCCAGTACCACTCGCGTGTTTGAAAATTGAGCCGGGCCCACTGCCAGTCGCTTGGGTTTTGTCGGATGGAACATTATTGGTCCCCTTGTACGCGATAATAAGATTTTCGACTACTTCCTGGCCCACCGATTTCTTTCGTGAGGTAAACGCGAGCAATTTTCTGTTTTATAATACAGGTCTACAGCGAAATTGGTGTCCAAAGACTGATTAAATATGTTCTGGATTTAACCGTATATTTTTTTACACGAATAATAAAGTTACTTAAACATGATTGATCCATATTTTTTTTAAATTTATCAACGTTATAAAGTACACGGTAGTCTTCTCACTGGAAGCAGTTACTAAAAATCGTAATAGGTACGTTTTCTTTGGAACTTTAGTACCCCAGATCCTCACTTCATTATTGATACCTTTACAGTATTTTCATAACCAGCTTTGATATAGCCAAAAATCTAGATTCGAAAGCCTAAAGCAACAAATTTTGTTTGATAAGAACGTCATGAGATGTTTATGTCAAGAAATACTTAAGAATGCAAAAAGTACTCAGTGAATTGTTAAAAGAAAGAATGTTCTCAGGTAATAAGAAGAATAAATAAATCCAAGACGCCTTATGGCTATTATGCCATAGGGCATATTTTTAGGACCTTGAAAGTATTTTAATTTAAATAATATAACGTATTCAGAGGATTCGGGTTAAAACTAACATGTTAAATTAATTTGTAGTTTTTTGATGTAACTAGGTATTTGGTTACAAGTTTCAGTTACATTATCATGCCCTTTAATGTCTCTTTAATTAAGAAATTCAAAAACATGTCAATCAAAGTATGTTATTAGTCTTGTAAGATTCAATGACGATGAACTCATTTCAAGAGAATTAAACAAAATTTTAGCTTAGCCTAACTAAGGAAAATTTATTTGGTTTAAACGTCTAAGCCGATCATTCTGAAATTTTGCCTACCTATGTATTGTCGAAGTACAGAAATGGACTTTCGTTAAAAAAAAAGGTACTGATCCCGAGTAAAACAACAATAAGGTTCTTATGATAATAATAGATGGCGCCACGTATCTTTCGAATCATGATTGAATTATATTGTTATAGAAACTTTATTACTGTTGTTATAATAAATTCACGCAGACGAAGGTCATGGAACTCAGCTATAAAGGGTGTAAAAGTACCCGTAATGAAGCCGAAAGGTATTTGTTGTCCGCGTCACTGAGATTTTTTTTTTGTTCTAGACCAAACCTGCGAAGCCCCAAAGTTCCAAATTTTTCACAGCTGTTTTTTTTAATACTAGTTTTTCATGTTGTAACTTTACTTAAATTACCTCCATGCCCCGATTATTATTCAAGACATCCACTAGCACAATGTTTTTACAGTGCTACATTGAGTTTTACCGTAAATTGTGATTTTTCACCACAAAAAAAAATCGTTTCCAGCAATTATTTTTGCGTAGGCGTACTTAGTTTGTTGTACACAATGCTTGGTTGACGGCTTCGTGAAGGGTTCGTTTACATCCTGTAAAATGTGTATTAAGTAGTAAAGACAAAACTTGTTTTTTTCACAGACTACGTAAATGGAAAACAAGACAAGACAATGCTCTTTTCTAAAATACGCTTCTTTAGATACACTTAAGTTACGTCATTATTTTTCATTTTGCTTCAAATTTTTCCGTATCTTATATGTTTCCGAACTGTTCGACGCTATATGTTTCCGAACTGATATCAAAAGTTCGTACAAAAGTTTAACAAAAAAACCATTATGTAAAATACCAGGTTCATTTTTAGGCCCCGTCGGCGTCGTAGATGCCTATTTTTGCGATTTTATAGATTAAAACACGATACAAACGCGTGGCGGTCGGTTTGGGATTGCTGTATCTGCGCGTATATGCGTGCATGTTGCCTCGCATTCGCGCCAAAGTACATACAATTTAGTCTACATAATATTATTGTATTGTACGTATTATTGTTGTTTCTTATAGTCTATACCAATGTAAAGACTAGTTGCATATAAACTGGCAGGGTTTAATCTTATTTTGCAGCTCTATCGTTCGTGTAACCAAAAAGTTTTGCATTTTTTAGTAAAGGGTTAAGTTCGACTCGTGACAAAGTCAGGTATTTTCCCTTTTATCTCATTGATCCAGCTGTAGCGTTTTGATCGTGTGAAGTGAATAAACTATTTGAAATGAAACGAATACGGGTATTAAAAAATATTAGACTGGGTACTATAATACAATGGTTTGGCGACTAATAACGAGTATCATAAAAAGGTAAAAGTTAGCATACAAATAAATCAGTAATTGGCTCCGTTTTAATTTAAACTGACATCAAGTTTGTCTTTTGGCAACTGAATATGGTATCTAAGCGGAAACTTGATGATGGATAAAAAATATAAAATAGGCATTCATAAATAATACAAATCAGATTCTATTTAAAATTGTTTGTATGCTATATAAATATAAACCAGGTACTGTTTTTACATATATTGTGCGACTTTTAAAAGCTTTTAATAAACTCAAAAATGACATGCAGGATTTTTTTTTTGTTACTGCTTTTTCAATCAACTTTCAACACATTTTCTGTGAATTGTATGCAATTCCGAGATGATAGTAGGAAATATATAAAAAAGTAATGCTTTCTGTGACTAAAATAAATAAAACACGTTTGTAAACTGAAATCAGACTTTTTATTAAAGTTCTCGTGGACATAATTAGCTGTAACAATCACATCGTAAAATATGAAATATTCATAGGGCTATAATATAGTAGTCCGGGTGCCACGGTACATTTTTTAATTTGATTACTATCAAGCTAGTTTTTAGTGAGTAGGTAGCTTTATTTTGACGAGACGCCCAACATTTCCTGAACAAAAGCTCTTGATTGTGGTAGCTCGCAGAGGTTCACCAAATAAAATTATGGCAACCCAACCCACCGAGGCCCAGTCGACAGAGCCCTTCTGGGTGGTTTAAAAAGAATAGCAACTTTAAACCTAACTTGTCCGTGTCAGGGTTCCCCAAGTCCCGAGCTCGCTTTGCTCGCTCTTGCATCCAAGTTTTCCTGGTAGCGGGTTCGCAGGGTATGTCAGGGTCTCAGTACATACTCAGAGGGAGGAGGAGGGCTATCCCCGCTATACTTACAAACAGCAAGAATGTAACACATTTCCGATTGCTGTTTAGGAATTGTATAGATTTCCTATCTATTTTAGGAATTGTACACATTTCTTAGGAATTGTATACAATGACGGATTACACACTTTTCCGTTAACATAATTATATAATTCTACTGTACGTGTGTATGTCACTGAACTATTCGTAAACGGCTGGGCCGATTTGTCGGCAACTGCAGTGGCGTTTTAAAATTCTCCTGTATCGTGGGTGCGTTTTTACCCGGAACAATTTGTCTTTAGGCCATATAAATATTTGTTACGTACGGGAATCGAACCTGTGACACGTAGCGCAGCAGTCAATCGCTAAACCACTGCGCCAACCGTGTCTTTAAAATAGCTCCACGGGTGACGAAACGATTCAAATTTTATTTCAAGTATGGGATCGCAGCAAATGGCGTTCCTGTGGTGTCTGATTACTCCTTTGGGAAAAAGGTGTGAGTATGTGTGTTTAGTACCGGACGCCGAGGATGGTCACCCGGTACTTGTGTAAATTGAACTTTGTGTGTATACCAGTAAAGTGGAATGTGAAATGGAACAATTGATTACTGCATACATATCTATTTGAACTATGAACTCATATTTTAACCTAGTATTTTTGATCTGTTTTTTGCACTGATCTAAAATACTTTAGGCAGGGAGCCTAACTAAATGGCAGAGAATCTTAGCAGCGACTTCCAATTCGACATCAACGCCATCTAGTTTGATATTCACGACTGTGGCACGGAGGATGGGGCAGAGGGATAGCCCAATGGACGCAAAACAAAACTCTTGTAAGAGTTTTGTTTGACATGTTGAACTAAGCACTTGGTGAGCGGGTTTCTTACGTGCATGGTTCTAAACCATGCGAGTGGTGGTGGTGGATGTGTATATTTATGTAATAAAACCCTTAAAAGTAAGCGAAAGCGTTACGTGATTGCAGGAATTAGTTTGTTTTACCTTACCTTCGGTATAAGTGCTCGGTCTACCCCCTAAGAGGTGACTGCCACGATCCGTTTTGATATATTATTACGTGAACATTTTGGCGGCAAACATATCCGTATTTATTCAGCGTGGGGCGTTGCAACTGGCGGCCACTTGAGCCCCACTCGTCTTGTAGTCTCCCCACATCCAGTGGAAGCGTATTTTTACCGAGCCAAAGTTTTTACCGTACAATAATTGTTTGTTTATTTTCCGCGTGGATCATTGTAATATTTTTTTCTATAAGTTTAAAATTGTGTTTTTAATATTCCATTCGTCGGCTTTGTGTCTGTTATAACAACATTTACATGAATTGTCCTGAAACAGGAAGATAAGAATACACATATTTTAAATTACACGGGAATATTAAAT
This sequence comes from Diarsia mendica, assembly GCA_949316265.1. Lineage (NCBI taxonomy): Eukaryota > Metazoa > Arthropoda > Insecta > Lepidoptera > Noctuidae > Diarsia > Diarsia mendica. The sequence goes on from OX438886.1 coordinate 20,415,318, forward strand.
TTTATACAGCCCCGCGAGGGCAGTCTGACCGCTCATCGTAGCGGTGTAATGTGGCACAAGGACGGCTGGTTGTGTCGACGCTAAATACAGTTTCAAAATGGTTGGCGCAGTGATAGCATGCATTTGGCTACAGAATTCTAAACCCGATGTCCTAGCTATGTGCGCGTTCTGTTTCAGTGCCGGATTAAACTGAATTACGCTGAGTTTCATGTATAGGTCGTCGTAGAAACGCAGCAGCCCGTACCAAGCTTTCCCCGTTGAAGGCTGGTTTGGTGTTAACGTGTGATGTATTTCAGATAGTCCACAGAAAGTCCATAGTTCCAATAGGACCACACACATAAATTACGTGCAAAATCCGCTTGGCTTCTCAAAATATTTCTTTTTGTGACTGTAATAATCTAATTTTTAATTTTCCATTCATTCTGACATCATGTACTCTTTTGTAATTTGAATTTTCATAGAAACTGGTTAATTGTTAGCACAGATTTAATTTTAATCTATATAAATAAAAAAAGAAGTTCTGACTGACTGACTGACTCATCAACGCCCAGCCCAAACCCTTGGACCTAGAAAGCTGAAATTTTGAACAGAGGTTCCCTTTATGATGTAGACAAGGAATAAGGAAGGATTTTTGAAATTCAACCCCTAAGGGAGTTAAATAGGGGATGAAAGTTTGTATGGAAAATCGTCATTTTTACGCGGGCGAAGCCGCTGGCAAAAGGTAGTTTATGTATAATTGTAATGAACATTGATTTAATTTGTACGCTTCCACGCAAGACATAGATGGACTTCCTATATTAAATTGAAATATAGGATTTCATTTTCTTTAATGAGATTAAGTTGGCGGACTATCTGAAAATCTGTACTTGCTTAAGATGCGTTACTGCTATCACCATTTGCGCATCCTACTCCTGAACACCACAATGACATAGCTAATGTGTTGAGTTGACAACAGAATAGTTCCAAAAGGAGAAATTAAGTAACAAAAGATTCTAAACGAATTCCAAGGCAAAAGATCCACTTTTGACAGTTTGACTTTTACAAGTGTGTTTTATTATATTTTGACTAGCTGTACCCGGCTGCGTTGCAAAGGCCTATTATTTAGTATTTCTTATACCTACTAACTACCTACTGTAGTAAAGTGAATAAAGCTTCTTCTACCAACTTTACCGTAAATTTATTAAAATAAAAGATTTTGCTGCTCTCAAAACGGTGAAGGAAAACATCGTGAGGAAACCATGTCTTAGAACCAAAAAATTCGAAGACATGTGACATCTACCAATCCGTATTGGGCTTACGTGGTAGATTATATCCTCTTCCCTCTCAAAGACAAGAGGCCTGTGTCCCAGCAGTGGGAACATAAACAGGCTGTTGATAATGATGATGAAAAGATATTGAAATATTGAAACACAAAAGACAAGTTATAAAAAAATATAAAAATGTTTATTTTAGTCGTGGTATTATTTTTACACTAGTTTCAATTAGTTCCAGTAATAATTATTTTGTTGAAATATATTATATATTTTAATATTATACATTCATTTAGTTATTTCAAGTAGCTATTGCAATAGATATTTTGGTTTACAATTTAAGAACGTCATTAAATTCAACAATATTGTACAGTGCCAACACGGAATTAAAAAATCATAAATTTAACGAATTTCGTATTAAACTTCATTATAATTGATTAAGTTCGCGATATGAATCTACGGTCGGCCTAATAATACTCCCTGGTTCTTGTTGTAGCCTGGCGGAGCACCTCGCAATCGACGATGAATTTTTCAAGTTTCCTAGCAAATTCCACGACAAGTTTTCCACTCTACTTCTATGTATTTAAATTATTTCACTGCTTAGCAGGAAAATATGGACACAAATGATCCATTTGTTAATGAAATTTTGGTAGATGTCTACAAGACATGCATCCCTGCGGTGAATCTAAGAGGGCAAAAATGAGCCGTCACTATTCATCCGAAACTTATGACAAATAGAAAAACAAAACTGTTACGGAGGAAAGGAAGATAATCTTAGTTTTGGAACACAACACTAAAATCAGCATTGAACTAAATGTTATAAGAACGGAACTTATAACTCACTCAAAATACATACCATTTACAAAGTAGGCTACCACTTAGGACATCCAGATGATACTATGGAGGATAAAACCTCCTTAATTACTGGATGTCATTAAATAATTGTTTGGCATAACAGTAGTTCTTATTATATCCACCTTTAGAGACTCAGTCTCCGAAAGCTTCTTCTATACATATGAAATTCTCGTGTCACAGTGTTATTATTGCCATACTCCTCGGAAACGGCTTGACCGATTTTTATGAAATTTTATGGTTATACTAGCTTTTGCCCGCGACTTCGTTCGCGTGGAATAGTGACTTCCGGCAGATTTTTGGTTTATCTTGCGAAAAAAAAAAAAGAAAAAACTATCCTATGTCCTTTCTCAAGTTCCAAACTATGTCTGTACCAAATTTCATCAAAATCCGTTCAGCCGTTTAGGCGTGAAAGAGTAACAGACAGACAGAGTTACTTTCGCATTTATAATATTATAGTATGGATGGATGGATTTAGTAGGTCAGAGAATAGGTTGCAAAGTACTTTTCACCCTCTTAACCCCACCCGAAGGTAGGGTAGGTAGGAACAGGCACAATGCAAGTAATGCAACGCATGCAGGGCACAGCTAGTTCCTATATATCTATGAAGAAGAAGATAGAAATATAACTATGTCGCATAACCACAGATTTTACAAAAAAAATATGAGAAGGCAAATACCATTTGTTATATCAATCATAGAAATCGTCTTTCATTTACATCTTCCTGAAGTTCCTGAACATCCTGAGACTACAACCCTAATTACAGTCCACTGCAAGTTGGGCGCATCACTCTGCTGAAAAAGTCTGCGCCTTTCAATGGTCCTCTATGCATCGGCACCAATAATTATTATCTTAATGTAGCGGATCAGTGTTTTTGGCAGTATGTCGCTGCATCAACGGACCGGAATAACCACGTCCAAAACACAATATCGGTCTTACATTATGTTTACACCACACTGAGCTAACATAGGACACATTCATTACAAAACCTCATCATGTGAGTTAGTGTAGTTAGATAGTGATTTGTAGCCCTTGGGGGCACATAGGCTTTCGTAACGATCCCCTCGAATACTAACCTTATTTTTACAGTCGGTTTGTTTGTTAATGCCTCTTCCCTTGATTACCTACTCAATGTAGTGGTAGAAAAACATTATTGTTGTCATTGATTATATATTGCCACATTGATACTAAGCTTGAAGCACTTTTTCAGGAACGTTATTAAAACAAATCTTACAAATATCTGTATATGTATTTACTACCAAATGAGTGAATGAAGGAACCATCCAAATCGGTACAGTCGTCTCGGAGACTAGCCAAAATAAACAGAGAGAAAGATAAATTTGAAAAAAAATACTACTCAGTTTTTCTTCCTACTGTTTATAATTTTCGTAAAACGCTGTTATTTTTATATTACAAACAAAGACTTCAATTTTATTTATTTGTGTTGATGATAACGTATTGATTAAAGGCCAGTGACTAAATTTACATTGATGAAATGACCAGCACGGGTAGTTTGTTAACTGTTAAAAATTGTATCCGTAGCGGGCGTAGTTGTTGACTATTTATCTTGCCACTCTTTGTTTGCAAACGACCGATATGTTGGTATGTACTCCTATGTGCGTGCTTACTAAATTCCACCAAAAGTATACATGAAAAACGATTATAGACTAGCATACGCAAACGCGTGACTGATTAGGATTACTCATTATTAATTTGTTATGACTACCTCGTTGGTATAGTTATAAGCTTGTAGGTACCTATTGTACATTTTGATACAAGTGAGGAAAGTTTCTAATTGCATTCGAGGCGGATTTCGCCAGGTTGAAGAAGAAGCAAAAGTATGAAGCCGCTAAAGAAAAAAGTAAAAGTCAAATATTTTTTAAATAAGAACACAAATAAAATAATGTTAAATTGTTCATTAAAGTTAATAATTGTTTAAAATTATCATGTTTATTTATAGTATTATTTGTATAAACACAATTTAATATTCGTAATATTTTTTGTGCTGTAAAGACGCAAATAAAAATGACGAAATTAAAATAAAAACACCGCTGACTCTATAGTCGGAGGTGATTTTTTTTTATTAGAGGGTATAGTTAAGTATAAGGTATAGTTACTGTTATCTGTGGTAATTTTCTTCACTGCCCTTGGTTGTGGAAAAATAGGAAAAACGCACGTGTGTGAAATACATTGCACGTCAAACCTAATCGTAGTGCAACAAGAGCCAGTTTTCGAGGAAATGTATTGAAAAATAATTAACATTAGCATTTGAGCATAAAGTACCTAACTGGGTTTGATTCTGGGGTCGGGAAAAGTGTTCTTGAGGTTTTCTATAAGGAGTTCTTCAGTAGCAGTCCCGGAGTCTAGATTTATGCCCGATCGATGGCAATTTTCTCTCTCCCAATACATGGGACTCAACATAACTGGCGATACTAGGTGGTGTGGGATTTCAGGTGTAATGTTATAGTAGGTATAACTATTATTAATTTTTTAACGGAATGCTGGCTTGATTCCAGTTTCAGCACCATTATTTTACCTAACTACGACTGTCACTTCTCCAAAGACTATTTAAATCAGAATGATGGTATCGTAGTACTTTCAAAGGGTGGTCTCACTGTACAGGTACGTGAACCAAAATTTCAAGATGCTAACTGTCTGTTATACGATATCGGAACGGACTATAGTATTGTTGCATTGTATCGCTCACCCTCCATTCACAATATTTCTCACTTCTTGGAGTCACTAGAAGAGGTGATGTGTTTGGCCAAAGGTAAGAACTGCAAGGCTAATACTGGTGACTCGCGAGCTAATGAGTATCTCAAATTTGTTGCGTACAGTGGATTTATGCCTGGCCATAACATCCCTACTAGAGGACCTAATTGCTTAGACCATCTACTACTCAGAACTAAGTCATCAGCCATCGTCCTTGTTTGTGATTCTGACATTACTGACCATGTACAGTAATTGCCGGTATCAGCAAATCCTCAGCCACTAAAATCGTTCCCAAACTATGCAACAAAATTGATTCAAAATCAAAATTCATTTATTCAAACTAGGCTGATAATCAGCACTTTTCGGAGGTCAAAATTTACTTTACTTTACTTTACTACAGTGAATGATTACCACTAAAAACCAGTATTTTGGAGACGGATTGGTTAATTACTTCCGAATCAGACGTTAATGTTGCCACAGATCGTTTTATCAATTTAATGCCACAGTGTAGTTCAAAAGCCATACGGAAACCGTGGATGATGGCAGGTCTACTAAGATGCATCCGGAAGAGAGACCGCCTGCACTACAACTCCAGAAAAAAACCCAGACGACACTACAACTCAAAGAGAGTATAAAACTTACAGAAATTACTGCAACTGCATTGTTAAAAAAGTTAATGAGGAATACAACCGCAAGTTGCTGATGGAAATGGAAAATGAAAAAAAGTACTAGTACAAACGCAGACATCACCACAATACTAGAAGATCCTGTGGAAGCAGTGAATTCTGCCAACGAATTTTTTAGTACAGTTGGTAAAAAATTAGCTGATACCATCCTTTCTGAGCTAAAAGTTACTGAAAAGCAACTGGTGGATGACACAAAACTGGATGGCACTACTAGGAACTCCTTTTTCTTTACTCCCACTGGACCCAGTAGAAATTCGAAAAATTAATGATAACCTAAAATCTTGCTCTGCCCCTGGAAATGATCTGATCACCAATTCGATTTTAAAACAGTGCAAAATACCTCTTGCCCCTGTTCTCTCCCACATATTTAACCTAAGCAAGTCCACAGGCGTCTTTCCGGACTGTCTCAAGGTAGCCGATGTCTGACCTATCTTTAAATCGGGTGACCCGGAACTAGTTACAAACTACAGACCTATTTCCCTACTATCTTCAGTGTCTAAAATACTAGAGAAACTTGCCAATAATCGGTTACAAAAATTCCTTGACAAAGAGAAACCTCTATCTGACAACCAATATGGCTTTCGTCAAAAAATGATAATTGAGGATGCAGTGGTTACACTTGTTGACCATGTCACTGAAAAAGTAGATTCTGGCAAAAAAATGCATTGGTGTGTTTATAGATATGGCTAAAGCATTAGACACTGTGTTTCGGCCGATACTTACTCTGCAGAAGTTATCGTTAATGGGAATACGAGGTATAGCTCAGAACTGGTACCTGTCAGACCGACAGCAAAGAATCAGATATAAGGCGAAGAAGAAACAAGCAACTCAAGCAAGTATCTTGATATTCACTATGGCGTTCCCCAGGGAAGCGTGCTCGGGCCTACTTTATTCTTGGCCTATATCAATGATCTCTGCAACCATCAAATAGAGAATGCTAAGATTCTTACTTTCGCAGATGACCCGGCTATATTATTCCATAGTCATGATTGGGCTGGGGTAATTGATGCTACTCAGAATGGCCTAGCTAAGGTGATAAAATGGCTGCTGCAAAAGCTTCTGACGCTGAATGCAAGTAAGACCAAATACTTGGCATTTATAATAACGAAACGCCTAGAGCCCAAAAACCCACTGCGAATCAGGCTCCATTCCTGCAAGCACCCTAGTAGTGATCACTGTCAATGTGTCGAGATTGAACAAGTAGACAATATCAAATTCGATGATTATCCAGCCACAAAAAAAAAAAAAGGGTTAACTAGACTCCACGACACAGGGTATCCTAGTGTGGGGTCTAGCGTTACTTATTTGCACTTTATCTCTACTCCTTGTTTTATCTTAATATCTTTATTTGTTGTGCTTATCGTGTCATCCAATATGTCTAAATAAAAATATATTATTATTGTTATTATTATTTATACACTTTCCAAAATGCAGAACGTTTCGGTAAAACATGTGAGCTTTGGTTCTGTCGCATATCCATCGTATGTAAACCTCACGACCGACCGTGTTTGGATTAGTTGAAACAGTCTAAAGTTAAAATAAAATAAAAAGCAATAAGGACATGATATGGAATATAAAAAGTTGCATTAAAAAAACAGTGTTTATTGCATATAAATCATCATTATCTCCGATAACAGGGTCAGAACACGTTCCACTTTTTCTTTCTTTACTTTCACTAAAAGATTTACTAATTTATCGTAATCACCGGTTTTCCTTAATTCCCTTATAACATGTTCCTTTGATTTTGCATCGTAACCGTGATATACTTTCGTCCAGAGCATTTTCAACACCATTCCGTCCAATGTTTTTTTGTCGTATTTTTCCGTGTTGACCTGTAACAGTAATACATTGAATGTCATTAATTGCTATGACGAAAAATTTTACAATATCGTAAGATTTTCAAACTTTATCAAATTAATAACAGAATCTTTAATAAGTAAGTCACCTACGCAACAGTAATAGCCCAGTGGTGTGACCATTGGACTGCCAAGTCATAGATCCCGAGTTCGAAAACAAGACACGCACCTTTAATATGTTGGATTAATGTGTGTAATGTATATGTATCACTTACTTCGGTAAGGGAAAACATTGTGAAAAAATCAGCAATGCCTCTCAGAATATCTCAGATTCTCGACGACATGTAAAATGTAATTTTTGTGGCATGCACTAACCACTCGATATAGAAGGGACCTACACAACATGCTAAATAAAGTTAATTCTACATTTTCTATCCGTTACAAATAAGAGCGACAATGATTGAATTTAAGCCCTAAACGGCTTTTCTTTTACAACTGACACGAAACACATACACTCAATGAATACAAGTTTGTAAACTTCAACAAAAGCAGTTAAAAATATTAAACATATTCAGATGTTCAGATATTATTTAAAAAATAATTATGTTTAAGACGTAATGTTTCATTAGGTTTCGAAATGACTTTTTCCTTACTCCTTTTTAAAAGCAGTGGTAATGAAATAACTTAGACAAAATACGCCTGCCTGGGTTTTGAACCCACGACAGCAGTGTAGTGGTAACCACAAACCACAGCCGTGGGCACTATAGGTCACCACTGCTCCCTATTTTACTCACATGTTTGTAATTAGTGACTGTTTATACTATTTTTATGTGAAACTAGTATGAACGATAAGAAACAAACCGTACAGATACCGGCACGGTTCTTGAGCGCTCGGCGGAAGAGTGTGAATCACTGTGCGCATCGTATACTTTATGACAAATAAAACGCACACCCGTTTATTATTTATTGGTCGTGAGGTAAGTGCAGCAGGAGTATAGAACAAATCCCGAGTGACGGCTATGACGCGATGCGCTACGGGCCAATCACTGCACTTTCCCCGCCCCCGCGTCTCACTTCATACCACCAAAGGGACGCAATAACTCACTTTTGCGTCAGCGCTCAAGAATCGTGCCGATGATTATACCTACAGATAGCGCGCGAGTTGAATGCAGAGCTTAGGAATGCGGTAGTGCGTGACAGCACTACCGCATTACACTAGTATGAATAGCACAGCACTACACTGCTCCCGCTCTTTACCTCAGACCCCGACTGCATTCAACTCGCGCGCTATCTGTAGGTACCAAAACATTTTTGAAGGTGCTTTGCCGCAAACACAAAACGGAATGCAGTCACCGATTTCGTTGTCATATTCAGATGCCCCTGTGGCCTAATGGATAAGGCATCGGCCTCCTAAGCCGGGGATTGTGGGTTCGAGTCCCACCAGGGGTGTGTCATGATTTTGGTTTTTCTAATTTTTGTAAAATGATTAGATGTTATGCGAATATTTTTAAATTTTTCAAGTAGGTATTGTTTCTTCGATTCGTACCTCATTTGGACGAGTGCAATGTGTAGATATAGCAACATCATTAGACATTGCGAGACTTATGTTTTGTTGAATATTGTATTAAATAAGTTCAAGCCAAAACCGTTCGTTGTCGATTTTGTAGTTACATTAACCGTGAACGGTTGGGAAAAGGACATAATTAATAGCAGGAATATATCGGAAATAGGCTTTTAAATTTACCTTTTCAGTCACTATGCATAACTAAATACTAAGTGCAATAAAAAGGATCATGGTTTTAACCACGACGCGCTTGATGTTAAATAAAGCAGTGAGTAAATAATTGTTTTATTTGAACTGCTACCTACTTTTAAACCTTCAGTGTATGAGAGTTAATTTAAGTTTACCCATTTACTGATATTGCAGAAAAGCATAAAAGCCGCTGTAAATCCATTCATAGATTAATAAAATAATAAATCGTTAATACTTTACTATTTCAATATTTTATCAGACAAACGTGAACTAAAATTGAACAATATTCAGCCGCGCTATGAATACAGCGGCTGTACGGCACATTGCATTCACAGCTGGGCACTCGTTTGTATAAAAGCAAACATAAACAAAATGTTTTAAATAAACATTTCGCTGTTATGTCAACCCCAATTATTTCAGTAAAATACGTTCTAACTGAGACTCACCAGAACTAGCCGAAGGAACACCGATAAGAAAAGAATGAAAGTCGTACTATGAGCCATGTCGAGTAACTTACACTGCGAAGGTTTGTACGTTTCTGCGACTGGATAGCAAAAAGAAAAGAATGAAATTTCAAGAATGTACTAAACATCCTTTACTTAATGGCATCCATTTCTCTCAATACGTATCAGGGTTTCATGCAGAAATGAACCAAGCAGATTTTAGAATTTATTTTTTTAGCTTCAAACTAGGATATTTTCGAGGTAGCATAAATATACGATACCTAAGTAGGTAAGTACCGTACACTACGGGTTTTAAAAGCAGTTTCTACTGTGTCGTCTGCGTCAATCACATTTATAATTATGTGACAGCTACGTCAAAAATTCCATCATGAGTCTTTGGTCAACTAAACCCACGAGTTCAGTCGAACAAATCACATCTAATTGCAAGTGGGTCCAGTTGACCAAAGACTCCATAATATGCTTACAATCGTGACATGTCTGTTATTATTACAAGTGCCTTTAGTGTATTTATAAGTCACTAATCTACCAGATACATTTTATCCATAAAAAGAAAAGACAAGAGACGAAAATAAAATTTATTTACAATAAGTGAGCTTCGTCCTCTACCTTTCAAGACTTATCCAACTTAATCGAGCTTAGCAACAGTAAGTAAGAAACGTTTTATTTCTTATTCTTCGTCTAGCGTTTCCCCAATTGTTTTACTGCGCCTTTACGAGTCGGTCCTAAGAAATTACTTAAGGTTTTGGTAGTGTGTATAATTTAACGAGCGGCTACCAAAGCTTTAAGTGTATTTTGCTATTGTATAGTTAGTTGTAATAAAAGATATCGTTTAAAACAAAGTTTAAATACTAATCGACATAGTTCGGTTCTGTTGATCATCCTCCATATTGTCAAAGGTAATACGCACCTCAGTGCGCGCACGTATCATTTTACTTAGAAGAAGCAATACTAATACTGTTCACGTGTCACTGGTTTTATGAGAATGATACAATCACACTTGCGTACTTAAAGAACATTATATATTTGATAAAAATCATGATAAAACGATTTGAATCATGTCCGATAAATACGAAAAAGTTTACAATTCATACTACCGGGGCCGGCCAATGGAAAATGTTACATTCTCCTGTATTTTGTTGATGATTCGACTACAACAGTCCTTAATTTGATTTACAGTAGATCCTGTGGAAAACTTTGTAACTTTAGCTACTAAGCAAGCGGTATAATAATCCGAGCTAGGCCGAAAAGACTTTGGAATCGGCTAAGAACTGAAGAGGCCATGTTAGCATAATACCTTTTTTAAACTAGGTGCAAAAGTAGTCTGAAAAATTTATCAAATCTTTGACAAAACATAGAAAGGCAACATGGCACCTATTAGGCTCACTGTAACTAAAAACAGAACAATATAAAATAACCCATGTTTAGTATTGCCTGACTTAAAAAAATCGCATGGATGTCCCTTGCTTTTTAGTAAGTCTTATTTTCATTAACGAATACTCTGCGTAGAAAGCAGGCCAACTAAATCAGTCATCCGTGGAATTTAATCGCACGAGTGAATTTGGCAAATACTATTAATTAAAGTGGAGTAAAAGGTGTAATTAGACAAAGTGCGAGAATATTTATTTATAACACACATACCAACCACGTTTGTTGCACATACCAACGACAAGGACCAATTATAGACAAAACTCGTACATGATTAGGACGAGCCGTGTCTACAACGCGGCTTGCCAGGAGGTTGAGATCGACATTTTTAATACAAGCGTGTCGAAGTTGAAGAAGACGCTCTGTGATAAGTTCTTCAACTAACCCTTATCGTTTGTATTTTGCCATTTTGTGTTCTTTTCCATTCTTTTTCATTTATATTCTATTTATTACTAATCCTTATCACTGTCTTTTTATTTTTTTGCGTTATTTAAATATTGTATAACTACCTACATACTTGTGGAAACTTGTAATTGGCTCTATTGTTGTTATAAATCTATCTACTATGTATAACTAGCTGTAAGTTTTCCAAAAATAATAAAATAAATAAATAAATAAGAATCCGTTTCCTTAAAAATTGCACCTTCTTGTACATCCGTCACAAACGTTTTTCTCGAGATAAAAAAATAAAATAAATAATAAAATAAAAAGGTTTATTGCAGAAACTTGTACAACTTTTACAGTTTATCTTACGTAGGGACCTCCTTTTAAGTAAAAAGATATACCTGTGCTAGGAGATCCCGCTCTTCAATAACAATGAAAAAAATAGTAAAAGGTGGTGTACAGACACAGAATTTAAATAAAGAAAAAATTAAAACTAAATATATGAATTTAAAAAGTAATCTCAAATAAAACCAAAACAAGACAATACTTGAGCTATAACTAAATAAAAAGAAACTTAAAAATAAACACAAAAAATAGTGTGTGTGTGTGTGTGAGTATGTGTGAGTGAGAGTGTGGGTGTGACTGAGTGTAAGGGTGTGGGTATGTATGAGCGAGAGTGTGGGTGGGTGTGTGTGTGTCTTCAACTCATATTGACGATGCTTGCAGCAATACCTCAATGTCATCATAGGTCTTCAATTTCAGCCATTGAACTATTGCGTTTTTGCAGTCTTTAGTGGTCATAGAATAAATGTTAATTATTTTATTTATTTTATTATATAGAGCAGCGGAGTTTGTATTGTATTGTCTTTTGGCTTTTGGCGAGATCTACGCAACGTATGAATTTGAATAACATACATAATTTTAAGTCCCGATATGATGTAGGTATACAGAACAAAATAAAATAAAAAATAGACATAAGTATTTTTAGTAGTCAACCCGTGTTCGATGTTCAGAAAAAAATACATAGGTACTTATAAAATATGTATATCTCGCTTTTGTCCGTGGCTTCGCCCGCGTGATAATGACGATTTTACACACAAGCTTTGCCCCCTTTTTCACGCCCTTGGGGTTGTTCTTTGAAAATTCCTTCCTTTAGTGAATTTCTACGTCATTAGAGGAATACGGGTTCGAAATTTTAAGTTTCTAGTCGTTTATAGAAGATAGATAGATAGATAGAAGATGTCGTGTTAGGCATTAAAGAGGTTTCTTAAAGTATATTTTCATGATGTTTGGTAATTGGCAAAAAAAGAAATAGCGGGAACTCGAAACAATAAGTAAACATGGTAAATGTCCCGTTTTCAGTATAAATAATAATAGTGTTAGTGACCATGTCAGTTTAAAATCTTATAAAGAACATGATAAAGTCCCAATCTATTTAAGTCGCGAGTAAATAGGCTTCTTCTGGGTAAGCTCATTCCATCATCGACCTCATCTCTGCCCTTAGGGCAAGATTGTGGTTTTTTATTTGACGTGGGCTTACTCTTGGTAAGCCCACGTCAAATAAAAAAAAGTCTCCTTGACGTCCTATTTTTAAATTCTACAATATTTAGTTCGATTATTTATAAATAAGTTTCTTTTTCTAAACTATAATATAAACAATTAACGCCGTTCTTCAGCTGGTTCACATTTTAGCTGAATACATCGCAGTTTGCAACAATAGTGCTATGTGTATTCGTAAGACCGCAATTTTCAACCTACCTTTTATTGCAACCTTCAAGGCTTGAATGATTTTAACCACTCGTGATCGAAATTCTTCCCTGAAAGGATAAAAGCAAAAAAGAAAATACTTTTAACGGAAACAAGTGTGGGGTGTGTCTTTTGCCTATGTAGGTAACCAAAATATCAACAACATCTGATATATTGAATTTGGTTTTAGCCGTGTCTTGTCTGATACTGTTACCTTGTATTTTGTCAGAAAACTTCACTGTAAGACGTTGTAACTTTGTTAACAGAAGAAGCTTATGATCGGCTGATATTAAAAGTAAACAAGATAAAGAATGAGAGAGGACAATAGCAATTTAATTTGGGCGATGCAGATACAAATAGTGATAGGTGTATATGTGGATTCAATTCAATGTGAATCCCTGAATGTACGGGAAATCTATACAAAACGAGGCCATGTTATACTGAAAATGTGTAGATTGATGTGTTGCCGTGTGTAAGTAGTACAAAGTACCTATCAGGGTTTCAGACTCATTCAATGTATGTGCATTCATGTGTAAATTACTGGAATTGACCTGCATCGTGTTAGATTGGAAACCGAATTCAATATTGATCGTCTACCTAGTAAGGTAGACGATGACAAATTGATGACCAAAACCTTTTGAATTCTGGTCGAGTTTGACCTCAATCCTAAGTCCAAAGGTTGGAACTGTTTCTAGTATGAACTCACAAAGCTTAGGTGAGCCGAAATGCTGTACGCACCATACGAAAATAAATTAATAGACAAAAATGTAATTGTCAGTTGGCTAATAAATTATGAGTTTATGTGGTGGTTATATGTGAGACAATTGAATTCAACAATACTTTGCGCTTTATTTAGGATAACTCAAAGTTTATTATTCATTTTGTTATAATATCGAACAGTTGGTATACCCACCGTAAAATTAATTTCTTGTTCAAATCATCTGATTAATAATTTTTAAAGCGAATGTGACAAGTTCGACAAATTGAGTATGCTGCTAACACGTCAATAAGCTTTTAAATTTAATATTTTGAAACTTTATTTAAAACTAGCTTTTGTCAGCGGCTTCGCCCGAGTGAAAATTACGATTTTCCATACAAAGTTTCATCCCCAATTTAACTCCCTTAGGGGTTGAATTTCGGTAAATCCTTCCTTATTTCTTGTCTACACTATAAAGGGAACCTCTGTGCAAAATTTCAGCTTTCTAGGGCCAAGGGTTTGGGCTGGGCGTTGATGAGTCAGTCAGTCAGGACTTCTCTTTTTATTTATATATAGATAGATAGATATAGATAGTGGTACATAAGCTAGCTAGGCGGATTTAATGCCACAAGGCAATCTCTACCAGTCAACCGTAGGGTTAAATAAGACAACATTGTGGTTTTCGCTTTAGTTTCGTGTCCGTCGGATGATTTTTTGTACTATGACTATTGAAAGGCGCAGACTTTTATAGCACAGCGCTACGCCTGACTTTGTAGACTGCAGACCATAGGTGTAGATTTTCAGGATTTCAGGATGATAAATAAAAGACGATTTTCTTGAGTAGAAATAAGCTGCGTGATGTGGAGCGTAGTGCGTGTGGAGTGTAGGGGAGACGGTGATCTTCTAGTAACTTAGTTGTCTTCAAGCAGCGGTCGAGCGAATAGTGAATCAGAATTCATGATACATGTATATGTGTGCGTGAGCTTTAAACGCATGTCTGTATATGTGTGTAAGGCAACTTTATTTATTGTACATAAGGAACAATTTGGAACATACAGTTATATACTTGCAAATGGTAAAATTTAGTACATATGAGGTTGAAGCTTGACATACAAGGTTAAAACTTTATATATGTATACAATATCTACGTTTTAGATGTACATAACGAGTTAAACATTAAAAACTTATGTGTTAGGCACTAGACAGTACACAAAAGTGTTTCTTTACGTTAATACATAAGCAATAAGGCTCTTATGTGCCTTAGAAGTGGATAAAACTATTCCATCAAGGACTAATAACAAAAATAACAAGTTTACATGGCTATATTCTACATGTATCTAGTCATAAATCTAAACTATTATTAACCATTTGTATTGTAACAGAATTGAATATTTAGCGTTTTTAACTGTGTGTTAGTTTAAATACACCCATGAAAACAGTGTCTACATGTTTTCACAGCTGTACGAAATGCAATCGAATAAAAATTACGTTAGCGATTGGCAAACTCCAGCTTGTAGCCAGACGCATAGATGCGGGTGTAGAATTAACGAGTAATGTTAAAGATAAGCAAGCTTGCAGGGGAGAGGCTCCGAGACTAGTGAGGGGCGGCTCGGTTAGACTATGGCGTGAAACCGGGTGAAAAGTGACGGTGGCATCGGATGAAATGTGACTACACAAATGGCGCGACCGAGACACGCGATGAAAAATCACAAAGCGAAATAAATTACGAGTTCAACTCAAAAGTGCTTCGCATGCCGTTGTCGCGGAAATCGGACTTATCCTCGCTCGTAACGTTTTATAACTTTTTGAAAAACAGTAATATTGTTCAGTCGCTAGGACGGTACTGTCGTTATTTTATTTTTGATTGCAATAGCTGTGTAACACGCTCGCGTATTATGCTAAAATGTGTCACTGTGTTTCAAATAATGGGTTCAGAATTTTGCGGGCTAAATTATGATTGTTTCGACTACTTGAGTTATCCTTAAATTGTAAAGTGAATCCGTTTAAAAGAAGTAAAAATAGTTATGTTACGTGAATTCGTTTTGTGTGGTTATTATGAACTATCACTCAGGTCGATCTTTAAGTAAAGCTGTGCTTGCCTGGGTCAATCTGTGGATGGGTGACCGCCCGACATACCGAGTTTCCTCCGTGCCTCGGAAAGCACGTTAAGCTGTTGGTCCCGGTTGCCATATAATATATAGATCTTTGGCAGTCGTTACAGGTAGTCAGTGACCTGAAATTCTAACATCTAGTCTTACCAAAGGGTATTGTATTACCTAGTATTAACTGGGTTGTGGAGGTCAGATAGGCAGTCGCTTCATGTAAAATACTGGTATTCAGCTGCATCCGGTTAGACTGGAAGCCGACCCCAATATAGTTGGGAAAAGGCTAGGCAGATGATGATGATGAGTTGATATCCTCGTTGGTCTAGCGTTTGCAAGCGCAACTGCTGCGAGTGCTGACGGTGCATGAAGTCTTAGGTTCCATTCACGGGTTGGGTAAAGCGCTATTGGGTTTTTTTATCCGGAATTTCCCAGTTGCAGCCACGGAGGCGAAAAGTAGAGTTAAACATAATTGGCGAAAAGTAGGTGTACTAATGGGTATTATCATCGGCACGATTCTTGAACGCTGACGCAAAAGTGAGTTATTGGGTCCCTTTGGTGGTATGAAGTGAGACGCGGGGCGGGGAAAGTGCAGTGATTTGCCCGTAGCGCATCGCGTCATAGCCGTCACTCGGGATTTGTTCTTTACTCCTACTGTACTTACCTCACGACCAATAAATAATAAACGGGTGTGCATTTTATTTGTCATAAAGTGTACGATGCGCACAGCGATCCTCACTCTTCCGCCGAGCGCTCAAGAACCGTGCCGGTATCAATACATCTCTGCCTAACCCTTTAGGGATTACAGGATTTTACGTTGTTCTAGTTATTAGTTAAACTTGTATTTACTGGAAGTTACCGCAGTGTTTGACAGACGAGATAATTAGGAGGTTAGTTTCGCCATCAAATATGACCGCTAGTGTGTCACGTGACCGACATCAATACCCTTGTGCACCTGTCCACGTCAAACGTGGCTGCATTATGTATTCTCGCTGTCACTTGATACTTAACATGTTACCGGAATTAGTAATTCGATTGTAATGACGTCTATTGTCAATTCATACTTCGACTAGCTTTTATGCCAGCGGCTTCGGCCGCGCGAAAATGACGATTTTCCATACAAACTTTCATCCCCTATTTAAATCCCTTAGGGGTTGAATTTCGAAAAATCCTTCCTTATTCCTTGTTTACATTATAAAGAGAACCTCTGTGCAAAATTTCAGCTTTCTAGGTCCAAGAGTTTGGGCTGGGCGTTGATGAGTCATACGCTATAAATATAGCGTATTGAGATACATAACGCATTTTCATAAATATTTACTAAGTAAACATTTCACGTATGTTTTCACTTACAAATTATTTTTTAGTTCTGACTGAAATGGAATACTTTAGCCTTTTGTATGTGACTCAGACATCAGACCTAGACGAATGACGTCATATTAAAAATGTTTAGGTAGGTATTCATGTATTTTCATAATAAAGGATGTAAAAGTACCCGTAACGAATCCAAAAGGCACTTGCTTTCCCTGTCACTGCTATATTTTTTGTGTTCTAGACCACACCTGGGAACCCCATAGTTTCGGATATAAATAGGGTCAAAATTCCAAATTTTTCGCAGCTGTTTTTTTTTAATACTTGTTTTTCAGATTATAACTTTACTTAAATTACCTCAATTACCCGTTTACTATTCAACGCATCCACTAGTACGATGTACATAATGCTTGGATGACGGCTTCGTGAAGGGTTCGTGTATAGCCTGAAATAGCACTTTTTAAGTATTTTCCCGGATTACTCGAAGATTGGCTGGACCGATTTGGATTTTTTTTATTTTGTTTGAAAGGGTATTCTTCCCAGGTGGTCCCATGATCATCAAGCCAGGATCTAATGATTAACTTTCGAGATAGGCAACGGAACTTCTCAATAAATTATAGCAAATGGACTGGGATTGCTGCAATCCCAGTTCATAACATGACATAACATCACGCCGGTATGCTGTGAAGGGTAAGCACATGACTGTGAACCAAAATAAAACCGACTTCAACAAAAAATAAAACACAAAAAAGTGAAAAATAAACTTCAGAAGAAAAATCAGCTTCTGAAGTCGGTGACATTTGTTTGTTTGATTTCGTTTTTTTTTGTCACCGACATTAGTGTGTTTTATGTTTTGTTGAAGTCGGTTTTATTTTCTGTTAAAAAGTTTTTTTTAGCAAACAGATTAAAAGCGCCACAAAATACAATAGGGTAGTCGACCGACTAAAAAAAATATGATTCTGTTTAGTCCGTCAGTCAGATTATTGAAAAATATTGGATACGTGTTTTTTGTTTTATCAAACTAATAAAAATTGACGAAAATAAAGCTTGTCAAAGACCATGGAGAGGGGGCGTTTGACGTCATAGTTAGGTAAAATTGGACCAAGCTGTGACGTTTCACGACTTTTCGAAGCACTGTATCTGTCTTCATTTTTTGTTTACGTGAAAAAAGAAAAAATACGTGTTCAATATTTTTTGGAAATCTATCTGACGGACTAATTAGTTTTTTTTTGTCGACTACCCTATAGTCTGAAACCGCTATTGACGTTATTCCACGATGATATAGGTATTTACTGTTTTGACCACTTATAGTGTGTTAGAACCAAAGCAAACAATGTGACGGTGGAACAACCCAAGTGATTATTCCTGCCCTGATAGGTTTCGTTACGTTTCTCATTTCGGACTATCACACTAAAATAATGCATATTATGAATTATGGACATAAACACCCAGTAATGTTATCTATTTCTCATTATTAATTTTATCCATCAAATAAGGTTCAGAAATGTAAAAAAACTCTCAACAAATGAAGAATAGCAGCGAAGCAAGCAAACACACCTAGACAACACTTTAGCCTTGGATATATTCACGCTATACCAATAGTTCATCCCCGAAGTTACATAGTAGTTAACTATCGCCATTCTAGGGGTATTTATTGCATAAGTTTATAACTTATTTATAAACTTGTATTGTAGCTTGTGGTAAACTTAAGCGTGCATATGGTTGTAAGATACAAGGTTGATTTCATCTTTTTACCGCGCTTTTTAGTACGGTCCAATAAGATATTTAATATACACCCAGCTAACTTGGATTTCCTTTTAAGATTACACAGATACATTTGGAGATTGATGTCTAACGATACGGCATTTGTCATCAGTCACTTAATGCCAAACACTTTGTAAGAAATTGCAATTAATATTGTCATTGTATTGTAATTATAAAGACATCTGAGT
The DNA here is from genome assembly GCA_949316265.1 of Diarsia mendica. Lineage (NCBI taxonomy): Eukaryota > Metazoa > Arthropoda > Insecta > Lepidoptera > Noctuidae > Diarsia > Diarsia mendica. The sequence continues at coordinate 20,434,445 of OX438886.1, forward strand.
GTATATCAAATAGCTTGTTCGACTGTACCCAGAATATGAATGAAGTAGATTATGTCAAGACGCGTACCAATGTGGTTTCTAGTTTCTTGTAGGCGTGTCGTGTAAATGTTAAACGTTCAATTAGTTCCAATTGAACTGAAGGTAATCTGTGCGTCTAAGCTGTGTACATTACGATCAATGATGATTCTTCGAAATAAGCTTGCGAGCTTCGATTTTTATAAATTAGCAATAAATTGGGCAGACTATAAACGTTGAATATTTAATCCTAAAACTCTTACATCATAGTCACAAACTAGATTTCGAACTGACAATCTGTTAAAATTCAAAATAAAAACGTTTTAATTTTAGGTCTTTACTATGAAATTAGCGCTTTGTTACCACTTTGATCTGAAAAATGTCCTCTTTGGTTAAGAATTCCAAATTTATTCATTTAGCAGGTACATTTGAGTTTTGAAAACAGTCATTCATTGTTTTTTCCTCATTATTTTTTTCTTTGGCGTCGCTTATTACGGCACAATCATCATCATCATTTCAGCCAAAAGACGTCCACTGCTGAACATAGGCCTCCCCCAGGCGTCGCCACATTGACCGGTCCCGTGCGTCTCTCATCCAGCGGGTTCCTGCAACCTTGACCAGGTCATCGGTCCACCTAGTGGGAGGCCTTCCAACGCAACGTCTTCCGGTTCGCGGTCGCCATTCCAGAACTTTTCGGCCCCATCGGCCATCCGTTCTGCGAGCAATGTGCCCTGCCCATTGCCACTTAAGTCTGGCGATTCTTCGGGCTACGTCGGTAACCTTGGTTCTCATGCGGATGTCCTCATTTCTGATTCGATCACGCAAGGAAACTCCGAGCATAGCCCTCTCCATTGCCCTTTGGGTGACTTTGAGCTTTCTGATGAGGCCCATTGTGAGCGACCACGTTTCGGTCCCGTATGTAATCACTGGCAACACACACTGGTCATAGACTTTCGTCTTGAGACACTGGGGTAAGTTGGACGAGAAGATACCGCGCAACTTCCCGAACGCTGCCCAGCCGAGTCGGATTCGACGATTGACCTCTTTCTCGAAGTCACGGCACAATGCAAGACATGAAATATCGGTATTTTTACGAGTACGAGTTCTACCGTGGCCCAGTGCTGCAGAAACAGCTCGAAGGATTTATGATGTGTACGGCGCTGGTGTCGCAAAAGAAAGCACGGTACGTTTTTGGTTTCAACGTTTTCGTTCTGAAAGTTTCGACCTTCCGAACCAACCTGCTGCTTCACGACAACGCAAAATCACACACTGCACAACAAACAACCACAAATATAAATGAGATACAATTGGAATGTCTGCGACATCCAACGTACTCCCCGGACCTTGCTCCAATAGGTTATAATTTTTTCCGGAATTGGACAACTCTTACAAGGAAAAAATTCAACTCCGATGCGGCAGTCCAAACCGCCTTCAAAGAGTTTATTGATTCTCGCCCCCATGGTTCTTTTGTAAAGGGATCTTGTGATGGATGAACTACCTATGAGATGGCAACAGTGCATAGATAACAACGGTGCATACTTTGATTAATTAAATATATTTTACAAAAAAATTACTTTATATTCCTCCCGTATAAAACTCCAATTTCATATATGTAAGGACCTAATATCATGTTTACATCAACGCTATGAAGATAAATTAAATTCATAACCACCCTCGTTCGTGTGTGATGTGGATGACGCATTAAGCGTTCTGTACCGTAAGGCTGGTTATACAGTAAAATGTGAAAGGATACCACATCGAAAGCTTACTTCAATGTAGACGTATCCTGTTCGAAGTTTCAATGGGCTGCTTTCGCAAAGGGAACACATGTGGACAACAGCTATAAAAAAGGCTGAATGCGCTTCTGGGAGTTCGAGTTAGGAGTCACAATGAAAATGGAAACATGTACAAATTGAATCACATACTCGTAGTTACTTGTTTGCTACAAATAAGCGTCATTCTTTGAATAAAATGGCTTATTCACTGTTTCTTTTCTATTAATAGTACTGATACAGTGCTAAGTTAACTACACCTTTACTTTAGCATCGGGGATAAAAAAATAATGGATCAAAATCGAAATAATTTGAAATAGATTTCTTGGTGTGCGTATCCTGGCTACGTTTTTTTTTCCTCTTTGGGGAATTTAAAGGTATCGTTTGTGTAATTATGGATGAAGCAATCATGACGAACAAATATCGGAAATACATTGTCAATGACGATACGGTTGACATCTGTCAATGTGACTGTTCCTAAATTACCCCAGCCTGATAAAACTTTAGTTTTTCCTAAATCATAGTATCTAATATTAGTATTTCAATCGGTTTCCCAAATGGAGAATGGGCTGAGCTCCTTCTCCACCCAGCCCTGTGAGATTCGTCCCAGACTGGCCATCTCCCCACCATACTAATAGAAGTTAATTCCATAACCTAAAGAAATTCAATGCCTCGATCACTATAAGAACAAGGAAAGGATCGAAAGCTATAGTCAATCTGACAAAGGAATTCATAGTTATTAAAATATTATATTGAAAGAGGTTTCGAAATGTTATTTCATAACTGAGATATGCCAATATTGCAACCAATAGTTCATGTAAATAACCGATCACTTTCGCGGTATTAAACCGACTGCCCTTGCGTTCATTCCCTTTCCTTCATCCCCAGCACTTCCCAAAACAGACCGGCTCGATTCCCGGTACTTTCTCCACCTAGTTTTTATTGCAGTTTTTGTGCAAACGTTTTCAATAGTTTTAAGGATCAATTAGGGTGTACTGGCGACCGGGGTATATTGCAACCAGATGTGCGTGAGTTGTGCCTAGAAATCGAAAATTTTAGTGTTTCTTAAGAGTCCTTTAAACATTTGGCATGCCAGCCGACACTTTTGTCTCGTCCCTTTCCCACTAAGTAAAGGATTTATTGTGCCTTTCTAAGAAATCGAGTATTGCTTTACAATTTAAAATAAGTAGGATCATTTCTTGATTGCGTCGGTTTTTCCGAGTTCATATAACCCTAATCTATTTAAGTCGCGAGTAAACAGGCTTTTACTGGGTAAGCTCGTTCCATCGTCGACATCATCTCTGCCCTTAGGGCAAGATTGAAGTCAAGAACAAGCCCATTTATAATAAAAAAAGAGAGTAATTAGGTTAACCTGTCGGACTGTCAAGTCATAAAATAGAGACTTAATGTGTTTGTAAGTGGCCCAATACCTCGTGGTGATTTTGAAATAAGAATCATGACATTAGATTATTTCCATAATAATTAGGAGAATCTGACAGACAGTCACATCAAAATACGAGTAGATAGAAGACTTCAACAAGTCGGTAGGAGTAGACTGTAATAAATCCCAACTACGTTTTTAGACCTAGATACGTGCGTCTTCATACATTCGTGCAGACATCTAACTCTAGCAGTTAGATAGATTGGTTCATTTTTCGGGTTGCCAGTCGTATATTTTGCCGCAGAAATGTTGACAACCCTACTCACTTCCCACCTTTCGAAGCTATCCTTCCAGGCGTAACCTCGAGAATTCAGTCAATCGTCACTATATTCCTATAGTATTCCCACGTATTATGACAAAATGTGCTTCGAATTCCTCAGAATCGCTAAATCAGTATTTTCAACACAAAATACCCCAGTTCTATAAATACCTTGAATACACGGTGTAGATCCGGCTAAACCCGTTTCTTTCGAGGTATTTATACATGTTCTATTATGGACTTTCTATCTAGGTTGTTGATGGATCTACAAATGCGATGAACATGAAATAAATTTAACTAAGAAGGAACGAGTATTTATGAGAAATATTTTGGACTGAACAGAATATAATTTTGTTTGCTACATTGATATTCAGAAACAAAATTATATTTACATCGTCTATTAGTGTGCAATAGTAGTTTGCGTTTTAAACTCTCACACTCAAAGATAGGTACGTAAAAATGTAAAATCTCCCTGCTAACTTTTCTTTTCATCCTAATTATTAGTACTTATGTAGGTACTGCTGTTATTGTACAGTACATAAGTGAAATAAAATGGATTTACTATACATGTGAGTAAGTAACGCACTAAGGAATAAGTAAAAACCTATCAATAACATAAATACAGTCTTGGAATGCATTATTTCATTTGAATATCAGTTGCCTTATCCTAATCCTATTTGATCGAACGGCTAGTTTGCTTTTCAAAATGCTTGTTCACAAAGTTTGAGAATTAGCTACGAGTTCGTAGCCCGCGTAGAACAGACGCGTGACTACGTCGGCTACGGCGTAGCACAGGTTGTAGCATCTTCGAAATGTCTTTTTTTGTATAATAAAACTTACTCGATCTACGAACAAAGAATTCTTGCAGAATTGGATGACATGAATTTAAATAATAGTTTTAACTCCGATAGCAATAATGGTTATGTTAAATAACCTTAACATCCATTATTCAACATAAACATTATTATTATTAGGGTTAAAACTGTTACAATAACTGATACTGCGGTACTGTGTGTTAGGTTCAAGCACATGCATTAAGGTATAGTAAAAACCGCATACTTGTTCAATTTCATTATTAAAATGTTTTTCGAGAAACTGTTTGTATACCTATAATACTTTTAACCTTTTTTAAGGGTTCCGTACCTCAAAAGAAAAAAACGGAACCTTCATAGGATTACTCGTGTGTCTCTCTGTCTGTCTGTCTGTCCGACCATTCCCCCCCTTATCTCCGAAACTACTGATTCTCAATTCTGAAAAAAATACAGAAATTAGTTCAACACGTATAGATTACAGTAAAACCTATAAGAAGTAATGGTACGGAACCCTTCATGTACAAGTTCGACTTGCACTTGGCCAGTTTTTTCTGTCAATAATTTACTTGTGTAAATGTATCCAAGTTCATACATCGTTGATAATATACCCACACTTAATGAAACTACACATAATCACTAATAAATTATACTAAATACACAATCGTAACGTATTTAATTAATGCTGTTATATAAAATTCAACGTTGTTCATTAAAGTTATGTTAGTATATAAACTCGGTTGCAAAACCTCCAGTTACACCAAGTACTGCCGTAGAAAATAGAAAGACGAATACAGATATTTCCTTTTATGGGCTCTATAAAGAAACTAGAATAAGCATGAGGTACTCTCAAGACATGAGATAGCTAGACGAACTCGTAATAGAAGCGAGTTGAAGACAAGTGGCAAGTTTATGATACCACACGGAATCTGTTATAAAAATCTTCAAGTTTTCTGTGTGAATTGAAAACAAATATTTTAGTAATTATTAACTCATGGCACTTGCGACAGCATCGAATTATCGGGAGCTCATAGTAAAGAATAATCCTTCAAAAAAGAAATATCTAACAGCATCTGTCGTTTTAGTTTTATTATTAAATGTTTTTTTTTTTATGTGTTTGTATGATCGACTTTGTTACGTTTTTTTTATTTAGTTGCTACTAAATTAAAAAAAAAACGTAAATGAATTAATGTAAATGAAGCATTTTTAAATAAACAAAGAATTATGTCCACCAAATTAATGTATTCTCATTGAAACAGATTCGTGTATACAAAGTTACCTCCCTAAAGGTCGAGGGGAAGTTATCCAAACTCAACTCGCAAGAATCCATTCAAGTGAAACAAAAAGGTGAAGTTTTTAAAAACTCGTAATTGATTTGGTTTTCATAAATCATGTGTTTGTTTTCCTTAAGAATTTTAACCAACCATTTTGAAAGAACGCTTTGTTCAAATGCTCTGGCATTGTGTACACTGGTCGACAAAAAAAACGCTAATTTTTTTTTTTACTCATTGTAATGTCCAGCAGTAGTCCGCCAGCATACATGGACTCCACTTGCCCTGAAATCGTTTTTCTATCGTAGAGCTGTCTTGATGAAATATTTCACTGATTTTACCCAAAGAAGAATGTTTTCTTGATTATGAAATCCCGTACCATTTCGTTTCAAAATCAAACTTTGTTTTTTTATTGCCTACACTTATCATATTAACTTCTACTAAAGCTATTTCAGTAAACAGCTGCCGAGTTTCGGAGTAATTTTATAAAATCCAACATAACCTCAAAACCAGGCGATATGTATATTTTATTGACATACCTGAAATCATCACAAAATACAAACAAGTTCTACTTCTCAACACACATTACAATAATAATAATTAATTTATCTCAAAACAAACACAGACTGACGTTAATCAAATGTCAGCAGGGATTTAGGGATGGGGTCGATAAATCGAAATCTTTAATAAGAAAATCGATTGTGTCAATTAGTAATACTAAATCGTTTTAATGTACTGATTATATTTAATTAGTGTTGCCCAAATGCAAGACCAAGACGAGACTTAGCCAGTCTTGGTCTTGCGTCAATACACCTGGGCCCCGAGTCTGCTATTCAGTAGTGTCAGAATGGTCAATCATTGATCTCATAATTATTGTTGATTTTGACAACACCAAACTTCTCAAAATCAAAAATTATGAGATCAATTATTGACCATTCTGACACTATTGAATAGCAGACTCGGGGCCCTGGTCTTGGTCTTGGTATTGCGCTTTCAGTTTTGGTCTTGGTCTTGCAGCAAGAGTCTCGCAAGTCTTGCAAATAAATTAGCCTATTGCTATTTACTAAACACGTTAGTTTAGATCTTAGAACAACGTAACAAACTACTTAGGTAGGTACAAGTTTACATGGACAGTTTAAATTGACATAGGCATAGTAAACCACCAAATTAATTAAATTAACTTAAAAATTATAAAAAATATGCAATTTAGTCCCTAAGCGTAATTACTAACTTTAGGTATTTATCTAAAATGATTTACTGTGCGTGTTGAGTGGCTATCCTAAACTCTTCACAAACAGCTAGCGGTTAAATTAATTATCACTTACATACTTTTCATCTTCATCTCGACTTGATACTTCTAACTTATAAAATTTGTCGTCAGCTAGACTTTTAATTACCAGCACAAACATCTAACTAAAACATGAATGAAAATTTTGATAGGTACTCTATAAAATAATAATGTATCAGGCATGTAATTTTTTGGTTTTATATTGTGGCTTGTGACGAACGAGCTTATTAGTAGGGATTTTAAATTTTTAAGCATCTAATATTTATCCATCGAATTTTCACTGTAAATTAGATAAACGCAGTGGCTTACATTTCGAACAATTACTCCGTTACTGGGAAGAGTAAGTACCTAGACTTATGACAATACGGTTTTGATACTGGGAACGTCTATAGAAAACGGGATTGAAACCAAATACCTACTTAATTCAATTCAATTAATTATTTTATTCAGACATACATTTATCCATAAATATCCACAAATTCGCCAAAACATAAAAAGAAAATAATAACGCCCAATTCTCAGTTTGACTAAACTGCGAGACGCAAGAGTCTTGCAGGCTAAGTCTTGTTCTTGCTCAAATCTTGCAGGGTTCAGTCTTGGTCTTGGTCTTGCGAAAATGCAAGAACAAGACTAAGACTGCAAACCAAGACTGATTTTGGGCAACACTATAACCTTAATGGTACTGTTATTCAACAAGAAAATAGCAAAGGTAATACAAATAATTCGTGAAATGTTTTTGAAGCAAATGTTATAGTTATTTATTTTAAATTATAAAAGAAACAATTGGCATGACTGTTTAGTAGATTCATCAAAATAGTATTTAGTCTTTCTCTTGTACAAATACCTGTACGGTTCGTTAGAGTATTTCAACATCCGTTGTTGCTCTTTTTTAAACGGTTTATTTACTACATAACTGGAGTGCTGCGTACAGAGAATGTAATTTAAAATTTAAAAAAAATATTGAAATAGTAACTAAAAAAACGATTAAGAGTATGAAAATTTTCGGGAGAAATATAAGGGCCTGAATGCACCCTGTCAGTTTCCTTATGCCCTGTATAGTTGACATGTATTGTTTACATTATCGAATGTGGAAATCCTGCAAACGTGTGCAGGTTATTCTGTTGTCATTTCGTAATGTAGCTTATTATCCTTTCCAAAGTCTTTACTGTAAGAGACCCTGTAACATAAAACAAGTTGGATATAAAAATAACGTTACATTGTACATTGACTCTAAAGCAGTTTGAGCATAATACGGTATACACAAAGACAGGCACTAATGTCTCTGCCTGATCGGGCAATGCCGATTTTTATCGGACAGCAGTGTTGCATTTAAATGGTACAATTCCCTGAAGGGGGAATATAACGGTGAGGGCGATATAAAGTGCTTCAGGAAATAGATATTTTGGTGTTTATTTGCGCTGCATATAGTTGTTGCAGTTAACATTTTAAATAATGCAGCTGGCAGACGTTCTCTAAAAACTCAACATTCATAAGATACTCAGGTTTTACCGAATACTTAACTAATTATTTAACTTAGTGTCTTAGTTACAATATTTTTGACTACAAGAAAAACTATTTATTTGTTTTAGTTGAAAGTTGATCATTGAAATGGTCAAGAAATAAGGGCTTATTTAAGTATTACCTATTTCAATCGTAGCTGCTTGCCATATAATGCTTTGCGCTAGTGAACGCAGTGTTAGTATCATAAAAGTAAGCTTGTTGTTTAGCTAGTGTTATGAGATTAAAACAAGTTACGGTTAAAAACAAATGATACTAAGTAACTAGAAACGACGACGGTGCAATATTAACATCTCGTATGCCGTGTAATTAGACACAATTAAAAAGCTATTGTGTCTCGCGTAGATCTACGCTACGGCATACGAAGGGTTAACTCTATCCTGCTTAGGGTAAGGAGATGAGTACATATCTACCGATTAATTAACAATTGTAACTCGTCAAAGTTCACTTTTCAAAATTAAATAATTTTAATAGTTTTTATAATCAAAGCCTAATAGGAACTTTTGTTTATACAAGGGAATCAAACAATAGTGATGGAGTTGTTAAGTTCTATATAATATTAAAAACGGTTGGATCTGGCCAACTAAAAAGAGAATTCTAGTGTGCCCGATCCAACCGTTTTTTATCAATTTCCGAAGCTTGGATCAATTCATTATCTAATCATCTTTCGTTAGTAATTTGAACTTGTTGAGTAAGTTCAAATGAACACGCACATGATAGTATATTTTTACTCACTACTTCAAGTATTATGTAAATTAATAAACACGTATTCACATAATAGTTTGATATAACACTAATGGAACCATTAATTTAGCTACTTGTTCATGGAATCTTTTATTTCATTCATTGAAGCAAACGAAAGGACAGGAGTTAATATCCGTTTACGACATAAAGGTACAAGTTGGTAGCCGACTGCAAGCAGCAGCAGCAGACGACATGTCGTCGCTTCATAGAAAATAATAAATTATTATTATTCAATTTTATAGACACACTTAGAAACCAGTAGTGTCGCTGCGACACGTCGGTTGCTGCAACTTCATGTCGTCCGCTACCAACTTCTACCTTAATCTTGTCATCGCGTGATTATTTACTTCAGTTAAGATTCTTACTCACCTTCCATCTCAAATTAAGTCATTTGCGGTGTATCTCCCTGTACCTGATGGCGGAGACTTTCGTCCGACGACGGATCTCGGTGTGAAGCATTTGGTCTAGTAGGGTTATACCGAGCATGGCTCACTTTATGGCCCATTACGCAACTTGTATTTGTTGTCGGTGCTGTCTAACCCTGCAACACTATTTCCGAACAGCCTTCTCAACCATCTAATTCCATTATCAGAAACAATCTTTCAAGAGACAAAATATTTAACTTTTGTCCTGATATAGGAACCAGCTAAGCTATATTCTTTGTTCGTCAGCCTTAAAAAGAAACCAAAGATCAAAGACGACCCCTCTACCTGTCTGCACATCGATCTTGAAAAGGCATTGGATAGATTTCCCCGAGAAGCTCTGTTAGTAAAACTAGGATGTTGTTAAAAATTTGTTAGTATGATGCGACTTCTACAGACGTATCTGTCTTCTATGTCGTCGCATTAAAAGACCCGAACCGGTTTGTTCATCGGGCTGGCATTCGTCTAACTAGCGGGTGAGCAGTCAAATATTGAAACTACCAATGTGAGGAAACTCTAACAATACGTAAGTTCTAAACATTTACAGGCTCGATAGTAAAAGGAAAATGGGAATTAAAAAAATATCATCATAATTATTACTTAAACCCTCGAAGCTATTCATATGTAAGAACTAATTTGATAACGATATTAATCATAAGCGGGGACCGCAGAGTAAGTTTATTGCGTTGGCCAAACTTGTATAACCCATGTATCCTATCCAATTGAGCTTAATTTAAATTGCTTAGTTGAATACACTGGGGTATTATGTTCCCGATCGTAAAAACATTGAGACATTTTCACTCCTGTTCCAAAAGACTACAACCTAGTACCTAATGCTAAAATACTTAGTTAAATTGCATGTTACGTTTTGATTTCGTTATTTTAAGGTCTAGGCAACACAGCATTGATGCACTAAGGTAGCGGCCAAACCATTAGAGGTTTATAAAATATAACAATCGAATATACTTCACTAACATGTATGAACTATAATCGATAAAGTACTGGCACTTTTACATGAACTAAGACTTCTAGTTTGCAAGTTTGTGGTTATTATTGTGAACCCAAATGATTAAGGATAGTTATATCAGCTGTCCCTTTAAGATCAATACAGCTCTATTGTTTCGCTGAAGGGTACGCTTACCTCCTTTAGCTTAATCGGTTACTCATGGCAGAGATTGATAGCTGCTTGTAGTTACTAATACCTGAACGGCTCAGTGACTCGGTTGATTAGGCGCTTATCTTTCTAGGTACCCAGGCTTCAAACAATAGATTTGAGAATAATGATTAAGCTGGGCTCAAAATGACCGTTATCTGCAAATAGCCACAGATATAAATCAGAGTTATTTTTGTGAGTTAGTTACAAAACTATATTGTTATTTAGTCGTTGCCCGCGACTTTGTTCGCGCGGAAATTTTGACGTGTATGTATGTGTGGGACTGCCTCTGGATGTACTCGTACTATGCCAAATCGAATGACAAATGCCAATCGAAGCGATTATATTCCCCTAAACTGGCCCTCTCATAAAATCTGTTCCCACACATACAAATACATATGTCTTAACTATAATCTATCTTCCTACCAATTTTCAGCTCCAAAACGCCAAGGATTTCATTTATATACTTGCCCTTAGTCCAGATCGTCACAAAAAGAAATTGTTAGCTAATAGACTTGCTAAATTTCAGGTCGGTAGTACAAAAATCAAACTTACATGCAAACTCGCGAGAGCCTTTAGAGCTCCCTAATCCGACCCTGAACCAAAATCTTAGCAAACTTCTACTCATCATAAACTACGTCCCCGTCAAAATTCAAGACTGTTGCACAAAAAATTAAGAACTTTCAGACAAACTTCTGGAGAGCCTTTAGACCTCCCTAATCTGACCCTAATGCAAAATCTGTTCTTAGCAAACCTCTACTCACCATAAACTCCGTCCCTGAAAAAAATCAAGATTGTTGCACAAAAAATGAAAGACTTTCAGACAAACTTGTGACAGCATTTAGACCTTCCTTATCCGACCCTGTCGCAAAATCCGTTCATAGCAGACGTCTACTCTATAAACTACATCCCTGCCAAAAATCAAGATTTTAGCACAAAAAATGAAGGACTTTCATACAAACTTGCGAGGGCTCATAAACCACCCTAAAACGGCCCTGTCACACAACAGCTAATTCATAGAAGATGTCTACTGACTATAAACTAGTTCTCTGCCAAAAATCAAGATTGTAGCACAAAAAATGAAGGACTTTCATACAAACGTGCGAGGGCTCATAGACCACCCCAATCGGGTCCTGTCGCAAAATTATTTCATAGCAGACTTCGACTGACTATAAACTACGTCTCTGCCAAAAATCTAGATTGTAGCACAAAAATTTAAGGGCTTTCATACAAACTTGCGAGGGCTCATAGTCCACCCTAATCCGGCCCTGTCGCAAAATAAATTCATAGCAGCCGTCGCACAGTGATCACTTCCTGAAAGTTAGGGTCACTAAATTGTTTTTGGTCAAGGTGTCGAAATTTCGAATAATGTTTTTTTTTTAGACTTGGGGGTAAGTGTTGTATATTATTCTAAAACATGAACATTATGCAGACAGTAGTTAAATAGATATGTCATTTCAAAGTTGTCTCGAATTGCTCAATTATTGTAACAAGACTGATTTATCGATGTTTCGCGCTTCTATTCAAGTCAAGTTAACTAAGTATTCAGAGAATACTGTGAATTGAAAAAAATTGTGGCCATATAGGAAGGTTTGTACTTTTTAGTGCCCAAGGCGTTACGGCTTTATTATATTAAGTGGCAACACAAACAAGGCACACGACTACTGCCCCGGCTCGCTGGTCTCGCCCGTGTGCAGCGAGAGCAGCGAGCAAGGATCGTGTTATGATTATATGGTGTGAAAGTTAACGTTAACGTGTGCAACACGTGCTCGAACCAACGAATAGACTCGCTAACGCTGAGCCTCGCGACAATCTGTTTTGGAACGGTTGATCGGTGCCGAGCTGGTAAACTTTTATATCGACATGTTAAGTACGGTCGCCGGCACAATTGCAACATCTGCCACGTTCCGACGGTGTTTTCGTTGTTGTAATATACTTTACGACTGAGTTATATTTACAGGTGAATTTCATACATTTGTCATACATCAAAAAATACTACTTTCCTCCTGCAGTTGCTGGCTGTATGGTATTTTATGTTGAGCCAAATAACGTTCAGTTTTATTTTCTGGCTACACTCTAAAAAATTGAAGCCAACTAAGAGCGATTTTCTCTTAGTTGACGTTAAATTGAATAAAACAACCATGATAATAAGCAACTCAACGATAGCTGATTAATTAAAACAGCAGGTTCAGTTGTGATTGAACGAACAATGTAGGTGTGTTTATTAATTCTAACAAGTATAATTGTTGATTGCGTCACTATTCACTTCTTTGTATGACTTGATCATTTTTATTTAGTTAAAATAAACAAATACGTCCGTTGAATCAATTCAGAATTAAATAGTAAAAGCAATCAAATCAAATGATAGTTTCGATAAGTTTTATTTATAAAATTAACAAACATGTCTTGTTTGATTTAACTAAGATCTGATAATTACATCAACTAAAATTTAATGTTACATTCTACTAAAACTAAAACGTTGAATCGACTTTCATATTAGTTGAATTAATCATTCGATTGATCGATTTATTCAAGACTTCAAGAGATCCACGTCCACCCTTCCCTATTCCTCCCTCCCTACCGGCTACCCCGCCCCGCACTCACCCGCGGCTGAGCCAGCCGCGCGCGCGCCCGCCGGCGCAGTCGTCTCTGCGAGCGAGTGAAAACCAGTTTTTATTCATTAATAAAACGAAACTGGACTTCTGCTGTAGTAATAAAACGAAACTGGACTTCTGCTGTGCTTCTTTTTTAGAATCTTTATAGTAATTTCAGTGTAACTTATCAGTATCAGAGTCGTCAAAGATTTAGCTTAACCGTCGATTAGACTATAATAATATCTAAGTGCAGTGAGTGAGTGATCTCGTCCTTTGAATTATATAATTGAAAAAAAATGGAAGACGAGCAAGATCTTAGTCAAATCTAGGAAGATGAATTTGTTGTCTGTTGGTTTGGTTTGTTGATTTGTTGTTTGTTTGTTGTTTGTTGAGTCTTGAACAAATAAATATTGTTTATTGTTTATTTTTTGTTTTAATGACCAAGCTCTTAGGTAGTCGAATCTACGAAGATGAATTTGTTGTAATGACCAAGTTCTTAGTCGAATCTACGAAGATGAATTTGTAGTAATGACCAAGTTCCTAGTCGAATCTACGAAGATGAATTTGTAGTAATGACCAAGTTCTTAGTCGAATCTACGAAGATGAATTTGTAGTAATGACCAAGTTCCTAGTCGAATCTACGAAGATGAATTTGTAGTAATGACCAAGTTCTTAGTCGAATCTACGAAGATGAATTTGTAGTAATGAGCAAGTCCTTAGTTGAATGTATTAATGCTAATTAGTTATAGTAGTCATTTTCATATTTATATTGACCATGATTATAGATGAATCTATTATGTTGAATTTGTCTTATTGGTCATTTTCATGTTGACTTTGACTAAGGTTCTAATTGTTTTAGTTAAGAAGCAGATAGTAAGAGCAATAAAAATCCCCTTATTTGATTTATCTAACGTCTTGTTAGGCTCGTATGGAATCAAGATGCTTGATTGCAATAATCACAATCTTGTTAGGAGCAATCAATTTTTTTTTAGAGTGTAATATTGCGACGTTCGCGAACAAATCATTTAAGACGCCTGCATTTTCTCTGATTATTGAGAGCTCTAGAGCATCTCGACGCTCACTCAAATACAACTTCAATGTTCGTTACTTCCGCTACATCCACAAATGTAAGCTCTGCATTCAGAAGGGTAGAACTGAGCTGTTTGTACATATATTCAGTTTAAAATTGGCGGAGCGCGGCGCGCACCGAGCAGTCCGAGGCGACACGTGTGATAACATTACCGGCCGATAGCGCAAAATAATCTCCTTAATGCGTAAAATAAACGCTAGCTGCATTGACAGCGACTGATTAAATTAATTATACCGTGAATTAATCGCACATGTGAAATGGCATGTTTATTTTAAAATTTTATTTGTGCTGCTGGTCTCAATTGCTTTTGACATTATACCGTTAACGGTTGCTCACGTCGCGGAATAAGTCAATATACAAGTAGTAGGGGAGCCCTAGAAGGGATTTTGGGATTTACTCGAGCGCGGCAGATTTATGTACCCGGTTAAGTACCTACACCAAATATGAGCCCCATATAATTATTAGGCCGCCCGTCAAGGATAAAGGTATTTTATGGCAAAGAATAGTATTCTCGTGCTCCTAGTAGGATGTAATGTACCAACTCTCTTTCAATAAACAGTCATAGTAATAATCAACGCCTATAGACAAGTAACAGGTCAATATTTTATGTGGTCATTGTAGGTACCTACTCATTGTCGATCTTAACCTTCAAATATCTCGATAACATGACACTTTGGGGTACAGCACTGGACATTTTTCGTTCGTATCTATCCATACATACATATTTCAATGATTTTAAAAAAATGATTTTTTTTCTTTTTGTCAGATTAGGCGAATCCCTCTAGATAATCGTCAGATTAGGAGACAGCACGTCTAGGACATAAAGATGAACCATATATATCTTAATCTGCCGCGCTTTGAGTATGTCAAAATGGCGATTTTTTTTTGCAAATTAGAATAATAACCGCGAGTTTTCGTCTCATCAAAATCGTCAGATTATTGATTGAAAGCTTTTTTTTAGGTTCACTTAACATCCTCTTAGAAAATCTGACGCGCTCGATATATTTTTTTTTTTTTCATTTTCATCTTTCATCTACGACCACCCCCATCGTGCAAACGATCAGATTAACATACGTACAATATAAAAAATACGTAGGACATTGATGCTATCAATATCTGCCGCGCTCGAGTATGTCCATGCAACAGTTTTTTTTACATATTTGAAAATCTATAGCCGGAGCGGCTATAGATTTACCCCACCGATGAAAGATATACATTATATAACATTTTTTTCTTCTTATCATCTAAGCTTTGCAACCCAATAGGTCTCTAAAGCGCTCGAGTAAATCGTGACCTCCCCTACTAATAGATTTGTTTTACAAAAATGATTTGGTGCAAAGTAATACTCCCTTTGCGATTTCTTTACATGGTGCATTGGTTTAAAAATACATGCAACGTAAGTTTTATAGAAAAAAATCTGTGTGCGTTTTTTATTCGACTACGGCGAAGCCAAAAGGAATGGTAATGATTTTGCATGCCACCTTGCTAATGGCAACTAACAGCTGACTTATGTATCAATGAGAACACCATGAAGGAGCATCAGTGGCATGCGACTACGGCTGTTCTCCATAGTAATTTTACGTTATGTGGTCATTGTACTCATATGTCTTCTTTACCTTCAAAAATTCTTGAAAACGAGAGACTTTAGGGTACCATGTTACATGACATTTTTTGTTTGTCTATATGTCCTCTATCCATACATACTACTTTCAGCGAGGGCCGCGATTCCGCAAAAAAATGGGTGCGGTGGGTCCATATGGCAGTGTCCATACAAAAAAGTTTAAACCCCTTTCCTAAGCCCTTAATTTATACAGAACGAAGAACTAGTCAATGATCGAGTGTTTAATTCCGCGATTATTGTAATGCCCTGGCAATAATAATAATAAAATAAATATGGATCGTATTGATTCTATACGACACGCGTCGCGTTATTAATGGGTGGGTATGCTCATTTTGAATAATTGATTTCATGACGTTTATTTGCATTTTGACAATAGTTATGGAAGGTTCAATTCGGACAACTCCGATGCGGCAAGGCCAGTCGACACTGACGAAATCCGTAAAAAAAGAAAACCCTCCGCTGCGCACAGATGGAAAATATACCGGATTCTATAGAAACGGTACCGCTTGCACACTGTTGCTAACAAGCAGACACCTCGAACGATTTTTTTTCGTTCTCCACATAGAGGATTACATTGGGTTCGTAACCATATACCAGTTTCGTTATACCTACGTGAAAAACAGTTTAAATCAAATTTAGTTACCTTGGAGGCTGGAATAGATTGACTAAAATAAACATAATACACAAATGGGTTGCTATCATTCACATCCCTCAGTCACAGTTCATAGGTACTTAATAGTCCATTCTTTCAAATGCAAAACTGAAATTATATTCTTGATTTTTAATAATACATTTTAAACACATAATTTTCTGGAGTGTATGTAAAACACTATCATAATTCTTAGCGTGAGAGGTAGTTTGAAACACATTTCAACGCATAATTTTCAATTTTCCAGGTAGATTTACTGGCGTCTATAACGTGAGATGATGAAGGATTCGTTCCTGTTTTAGGGTAAAGAATAATTTGGCAAGCGTTGCGCGGCGTACACAAGTATATTCTCCAATCTGTTGAGAACGGGCGCTTCCGTTGAGGAGGCAAACGCCCCGCCTCCTTGCCGCCGTCGTCGTTCTGACATACACCCCACATTTATTTACACGACGCAGATTAATTCCACGTCATCCGACACATATCCACTGTAAGACCCTGCTATTCTCAATCACATCGCCACACAAAACACCAAGACAGGTCTCTTGTGGCGACTCGCCTCGCTTCCCTAATCAACGCCTAATGAGCACTTATCTAAATGCACTCTTTTGTATGCATTTCACAGAAAGCCTCTTGTTTATGACGTTTCTCAGTACAATTGGTATAACGTATATTTCATTGTGTTATAATGTACGATACCGATTCGTAATAATTGAACAGTAAATAAAATATTTACATAAAATTACGAAATTAATTAATTTGATTTTTAACCCGATAGTTTATTACTATAATCTACCTATCTTATACCTTTAACCGAGCAATTATTGTACACAGGGTGTAAACGAACCCTTCACAAAGCCGTCAACCAAGCATTATCCACATCAGACAAGTTAGTACCCCTACGCAAAAATTATTGCTGGGATATTTCTTTGTTTTTGGTGAGAAATCACATTTTACGGTAAAACACAAAATAACACTCTTAAAATATTGTGCTAGTGGATACTCTTTAATAAAGTAAAGAAATAAAGTAATCAAGTAAAGTTATAACCTGAAAACCTATCTTAAAAAAACAGGTGTGAAAAACTTGGAACTTTGACCCCCAATATCTCCGTAACTAGGGAATTTCCAGGTATATAATATAATGATAATTGTTTATTTATAAGAAGGGACACGTTTACAATAAAATAATAACAGTTACATTAAAGAGCACAGTAACTTTTTTGCCTGAACTAGGTTGAACCTGTGTTTCAGGCTACAGGGTGTTTAAATATCTATTTAAAACCAATAAATTAACATTATGTGTATAGTTAAATACTAAAATTAAATGGTATGGTCTAGAACAAACAAATTACTGCAGTAATGGGGAGAACAAGTACTTTTCGGTTTCGTTAAGAGTACTTTTATACCCTTTATATGTACCTATCTTCTTTAATTAAGTATATATAATTCTACTGTACGTGTGTATGTCACTGAACTCCTTCTAAACGGCTGAACCGATGTTGATGAAATTCTGTGTGTGTGTTCAAGTAGATT
This sequence comes from Diarsia mendica, assembly GCA_949316265.1. Taxonomy (NCBI): domain Eukaryota; kingdom Metazoa; phylum Arthropoda; class Insecta; order Lepidoptera; family Noctuidae; genus Diarsia; species Diarsia mendica. The sequence continues at coordinate 20,452,621 of OX438886.1, forward strand.
CGAGAATGGTTTATATTTACAGTTAAAGTAAAAAAAAAACCAGCCGTGTTAAGCCGAGCCGCTAGTGTATACTTGTATTATATTATATACTCGTATAATCTGAATCTCGGAAACGGTTCTTGCTCTTTCGATCAGTGCGTTAGAGATTATAAAAACAGTTAGTATTAAATTACTGTTTAAGAAGGAAACACGGCGCGCAGTAGGTATTACTAACTTAAATTAGGTAGTAAATATGAGTGAAATACTTAAATTGCTACGGCGCCAAGTTAATTAATCCGGAAGAAACAGGATTGTAATTAATACGGATGAGTGCAATATTATGTACGAGATTATTGTTTCATCATCATCATCATCATCAGCCTATTAATGTTCCCACTGCTGGGACACAGGCCCCCAGGTTTTGACGTACTAGTAAAATTCATCATCCGCTGCTTAGCCTTTTCCCAACTATGTTAGCGTCGGCTTCCAGTCTAACCGGATGCAGCTGAATACTATTATTAAATACTAGCTTTTGCCAGCGATCGCGATATATCAAGCAAAATGACGATTTTCCATACAAACTTTCATCCCCTTATTTAACTCCCTTCGGGGTTGAATTTCGAAAAATCCTTTCTTATTCCTTGTCCACATTATAAAGGGAACCTCTGTGCAAAATTTCAGCTTTCTAGGCAAAAGGGTTTGGGCTGGGCGTTGATGAGTCAGTCAGTCAGGACTTTTCTTTTTATTTATATATAGATAGATAGAGCGACTTCCTATCTGATCTCCACAACCCAATTAGTGTTAGGTAATATGATACTCTTTGGTAAGACTGTTTGGATTTTGTCTCTTCGAGAGGGAATGGGCTATGATCTACCACGCGGCCCCAGTGCGGATGGGTAGATGTCGCAAGTGTTCGAAGTTTTGTTTCTAGGACATGCCGGTTTCGTCACGATGTTTTCCTTCACACCGTTTTTGAGAACCGAAACAGTAAATATTAAAATAATATATTATATATAGTTAAAACTACTTTTAAACGACCACCATGTGGCTACATATTAAGAAGATACATTTCTATTAACAAGCTTATGTATCTTTGTTCAAAAAGAGTAAAGAATCATGTATTTATTTAACATCGATCCAATTGGGGGATATTTCGCTACTATGAACCTACCTAGTGTTATTTTCTATATTTCGGTTCATGAAAAATGGTTATCCGGTTTAGTATTTAGGATTCCGGAAAATATTGTTCTTTCTTTCTTAGACAATTCCGACCTCAGATTTATGAACATATCAATCAAAAGTTTGCCTATTGTTTTCCCCAAACTTATTGCCAGGTCACGGGATATCTAATATATTTATGACAATACAAAAGAAGAATTTAGAAGTGCTCGTTTTAGTAGGTGTGTTTAATATTTCGTCGCCGTTTTCAGAGGCTTATTAATTTAATCCTTTTAGCAATAAAACGCCTCCATTTCCCTGCCCTAATTATTACATAAGGCAGCGATAAAATCCGCGGAATAACTCTTCATTAACTGCATTGAAATGATGAATATCAAAACGGTTATTTACGAATTTAGTAAGGAAAGTTTGGGTTTGTGGAGTTACAGGTGAATATCTTTTCGTGACTTCATTCATTAATTAGTTTGGTAATTATTTCGTTTTTAAAAGGAAGGTATGATTGAAAATGTGCTTGAAGTTACTGAAGGTAATTTATTACTTTTCGTAAGTTATACGGCTAATTTTAGTAGGAATGATCTGCACATTAAAATAGATAAAAAACTACTGCTCAAAATCGTAATGTACTTTTTGGCAGCTCATTACCAACATTACCACGAGAGTGGTTGTAATTTTAATAGTTACCAATAACGATTTTTCTATCTCCATGTCTAACTAGCTATTAATTTGCTAATTTCATACAGTATCGACCCTGGTTTGTGTTCTATATAATCACATATTTTTCAGTGGTTGTAAACAAACTGAACCCTAACATCAAGGACATCTGGCCGATCAACGTAAAAGAAAGTTCCCTTTGACTTGCGCTTATTTACGTTACAATAAAAACTAAGCCTTCACATATCCTTCGGCAGAACCTTTATACACTGAAATGAAAGTCGAAACAACTAACCACTGAATTTGAGGATTATTTTGCAGAATCGAGTAAAAGTTAGTCGTTTTTTGAAAGTGTTTTTGTACTAAGCGGATATATTAAGAGGGACGCGAGGTAGGTATTTGATGAAACAGTTGCCGTCGTCCGCTGCGTCACGCCTGCCACCGTAGGTAGATAGGGAAAGCAACAACTCAGACCGATTATAATTTTATATCACAAATATTGATCAACGTTTCGTATTCCTCTTTTTTCTACTCGAAAACTGACCCTTATCATTTAATTTTTTATTACTTGTATCCATCAATTTCTATCATGTTAAAAACTTTTGAAATTATCTGCTACTGGTAAAATTGGGTAATTTTTTTTTATTTGTCATATTTTCTTTAGTTATTGAAAAAATGAAAATGACAGGAACGTGTCTGCTGTAGACCAGTGGTCTACAGTAGACCTTTTGCTCTGAGGCACTGTTCAAGAAAAACAAAGGGGAATACTTACATTTGTATGGGGAATCGTACCACCATGTTCCCTCTTAAGTACGGTACCATTGCTATTCTACGAAGAAATACTTCAAAGATATCCTTTACGTGACCGCTTTGAAGTAACTAACACTGGTGGATACAGAGCACCTCAATTTTATTTCTTATCACAAATCAAACAGTTTAAATGTATACTTGTTTTCAATGTACATTTAATTAATATATTTGCTTAAGCGAAAGTCGGATATCACAAAAGACGTACTTCTAATTTCTAACGTTATACGCAACCAACGTTGTATTAAAAACAATTTAATGAGGTGCCTAACACGAATTCGGTAATACCTGTGTGACAAGTGTGACAACCGTTGACATGAAATACATCTCATTATAGAAACGAGGTTTTCGAAAGCCAGGCAGAGAGGAAAAATCGTGCTACCAATTCAGACACATTCATCTGTCAAGTTAACATAACCTTGACGTCGATACTTTTGGAGTTCCAAACGTGTACACGAGGTTGTAACAACTTCTGCTCTAAACAGAATTGTGGGTGCACGATACCAGAGACTAGATTTTCATGCCACTTCGGGAATACTAAATTTTGTGCAACTACCACAAGGACCAGACTGTAATTTTTTTTTGTTTCCGCTGTCTTGGATCGAACGTCAGTTCTATGTTATGTCACATGACGTTGAAGCAAACGTGATTTTTCGTTTATTTTGGGAATGAAGCCGAAGCTTGTTATCTGAGTTTATTAATTTATTATTTTAGTTTTTACAGAGTTTAACTTAATACATCCTTCTTCTTAAACACTGTTTTAAGCTTTCACGGTTCATAACTATATTTAAAATGTCACTTACGGGATATCTTCCGTGATTATTATTGGTTGAGTTCCCGATATTTCGACGCTGTTGCAAGCGCCATGATCGCGGGTTGACTGGAGAAATGCGGGTGGATGGAAAAAATTGTTAGGAGCAGACGAATCTGTCTACCCTCTTTCTTTGTCTTTTATTACGCGCACTACTGGAACTCGACACTCGAAGGAAACTAAAAAACCTGGTGATACTGTGAGTGTGTTTTGCCGTGACTTAGTGTCGAGTTCCAGTAGTGCGCGTAATAAAAGACAAAGAAAGAGGGTAGACAGATTCGTCTGCTCCTAACAATTTTTTCCATCCACCCGCATTTCTCCAGTCAACCCGCGATCATGGCGCTTGCAACAGCGTCGAAATATCGGGAACTCAACCAATAATAATCACGGAAGATATCCCGTAAGTGACATTTTAAATATCCTTCTTCTTTCTTCAGAAACGACATTTCAAGTCTTTTCTTCAAATTATCAATTCGTATTGATACAATTTTAATGAACCAAACCATTATGTTCGATCACAACTATTTTGGCAACTCCTTACATATACTGCTTTCGCGACCATCTTGGCCATTGTTGGCCGCCATTACTCGCCATCTACTACGGCGTAAATGAGTAAAGGTTTACAGTTTTACTGATATAAAATCGAACAAAGGAGACGGAAAATGGTGGCTCCATGTATTATGTTGAGATATGGTCATTTTATAATATCTAAAATCAACTCAATTTTCAATCTGGAAGTGGAGAAAAATGAGAAAGATAGTTTTCATAACAATATCGATTTAATTAAATCGATTACAGAATTATAAAAAATATAAAACTTTGTACTAGGTAATTCACTCAAAGACGATAAAAAACCACATAAATGATAGTACTTCTATGCTGATAAATAAAGCAATTCGTTCGAAATTATTCCCTAACCATTCCAAAATATTCAAAAATGCAGAACGTTAATTTTCAAGTTTTCACTTCTGCCGGGACTCCCGGAGTGCAATCCGTTGTTTTATGTGATAGTTTACGTGTGTCGTGGTTGTTAAGATTTATATTGTTTTCCTCTTGGCCCTTGTTGACACGATGGCCTTGATCCATGACAAGACTTTGTGTGGTACATTCATTCATGACTTTCTGTAGCGGTTCTTAGAAGACACCTACTCTCCGTGGTACCAACAGTTCGGTCATCATCAGCCTAGCCTTTTCCCAGCTATGTTGGGGTGTACTTCCAGTCCAAGTGGATTCAGCTAAATACCAATTTTTAACACAGAGCGACTTCTTACTCGAGTCTGTCTTACGTCCACAATCAATGAATACCGGGTAATACGACACACATGGGTAAGAATGGCTGTCAGACTTCCAGGTAACTGACTACTAGTCACGACCCGCAAAAAACTATATACTTAATTATTATGGCAACTGGGACCAACAGCTTAACGTGCTTTCTGAGGCACGGAGGAAACTAGGTTAGTGGTCACCCATCCACAGACCAACCTAGGCAAGCGCGGCTTAACCTGAAGATCGACCCGTATGGCAGTTATTATTAAGCCTTGAGCTGGTGGTGACAACCTTCTCGAAGTAAAATAGATGTGACACACGGACGGAAAGCCGGACACGACGAATCTTTCTAATTTAGCCATTTACCTACCTACCGAACCATAAAAACCATTATCAATAATTGGCACTTAAAAAAAATTAACGTCAAAAGTTTCCTTGTAATTAAAATTTCCGCAAGTTTTCTTTTCACTTAGGTATCTTTCGCTTTACCGTTAAAATGCTTCTCGAACTAAGGAACGAATAAGGTTTATTTAATTTTAACCTCTATATTTTTTATTTGTATCAGAATCAATATTTATAAGTATTTACTAGCGTTTGGTATTTGTTGAACTCAACAAGTTATTTCAGTGACCGACCCATAGTCACACTAAACTACCACACCAGTGTGACTACGGATAATTTTACCTGATCCGTAGTCACACCAGTGTGACTACGGATCAATAAAACTTATTAGTCGTCTGTCGCTAGTCGTCCGCTAAGTGGATGAATCACCGTCTCGCGACAGTATCCTTTATGGGCGGCATGGGCACCGAGCCGTAGGCCGACGAAGTAGGCCGGCAGAGGCCCGGCACTTCGGGGACAGAAGATATTAGTGTTATTTAATATGCGAGCGAAGCGAGCGCGCGTCATGGAGTACAAAAATTATGGAAATAATGAAAATAAAAAATTATGTAAATTATGGATACTAACTTAATACTAATTAACCGTAGTCACACCAGTGTGACTACGGATAATTTTACCTGATCCGTAGTCACACTGGTGTGGTAGTTTAGTGTGACTATGGGTCGGTCATGGTTATTTCATGTATAAAAAATGTTGCCTACAAAATAATTCCTTGGGTTGGCTATTTAAGTAAGGTAAACACCTGGATGAGGGACGCACCACGCTTCTGGGTATACCCAGCAGTAGCTCCGAGCTTTAATGATGATGATGTCATATTATGTCGTCATATCATCATTTTAAATGAAATGGTTTTCAGTCTCTATAAAACTCAGGGAACGTGAGTAGGCACATCAAAAACTAACTCATCTCGCGTTCAAGCATGAGTTGAAAGCAAATATACCTGTTTCAGTAATTAACTTAGCGGGCACATCAAATCCTTAATATGAAAATGTATGTCAGCTTAGACTACAAAGGCTTGATGTTAATAGCGAGTGTAGATGGAAATTCAACATAAACTAAATATATTATGTAGTTTCGATATGTACAAAACTATTTAATGCTAACGTGTATTAATAACAATATTTTAAACGTTTTTATCATGGCTACTGAACGCTCGAATGAATATTTTTACTTTTAAAATAATTATGCAAGCATAAACTCCAAGAGCAAAAATGCCTTCCGACACACGACAGCCTTTGCACGATAATATCCTCGTGTCGTAAATGCTGAATAGCCAAAACAGCTTCTTAAAGTATGTTCTTAATAGTGAATAGTCTACAGCAGGTCTACACCGTGGTTTTTCACCAAGACTCCGGACCCCGGTTGACCGAAGCAAAAAATAGCTGATCAATTTTCGCTGTACTAAATGTGATGATTTTTGATAGGCATTTCTGAAGGTGTCAAACTCGTTATAAAGTTTTGGGCCGATTTAGATTGCTGTCGACACGCTAAGACGCCTTTTGGTATGAGCTCGTCATTTGTCAGTACGAAATTCTAGGACACAGAATTATTTTGTTACCTTTGCCATACAATCTAATTTTATTTTGTTATGGAACCGTCCATATTATGATAACAGTCGCCCAAAAAACTGCGTTAAATCATCGTCTTTTCCCAGACTATGTTGAGGTCGACTTTCAGTCTAACCAGAAGCAGCTGAATTTCATATGGAGCGACTGAGTATTTGACCTCCACAACCTATTTAGTACTCAGTCCACTTTCAGGCCACTAACTACCGCCAACGACTATATCTGCATATGACAAACGAGACCCACGGCTTAACGTGCTTTCCGAGGCAAACTCAGTATAAAATTGATGTCAACCATCCACAAAGCGACCTTGATAAGTGCGAATTAACCTTGAAGATCGACCCGTGTGGCTGCTATTGTTTAGCCACAAGCTCCTCCTTCTAGTTTTTCGTGACACTGACCTTAACAAGTCTTAGTGAACTATCTGACTTCTTGGTCAGTTCTCTTGGCACGTGGAACAACACCTCATTCACATTCCGGGGCAGAGACACCTATGAATCTCCACCTAAACAGGATTTTCTTTTTTTGTAATGGTTTCAAATTAATAATAAAAAGATGACCTTCAGAAATCAAACTATTAATTAATGTGTAGTGGTTTCTCAAAGACTAAATTTATTTCCCTAGGAGACAGTTAGGTTGGTTCACAGCATGAATCGTCATAGACGTGGCTAGTAGTAATGCAAGTATGTACATATAATTATTATGTTGATATTCATTCTAACATTAATGCCTTTGCATTACTTTTTCTGTCCACAAGCGTATCACGGCCTTTGAAATGAAATCCCGCAGGTTGCACCAAAACTTCGATAACACTGCCTAACACATGATAATAATTGTATGTGTCTACTTTAACACCACGTCATAAACCAATTCAAGGTTTACATTTTATCGAGTATGGAATATCAGATCCCTAAAAGCAATAACGATTTGTTGCAAAGCTCGCCCAATAAATCCATATTTTTCTCCAGCCAGACTAAAGCTATAAATTTCATACCGGAATACTATACCCGCGTATGCTTGCAAAACAATAAATTGCGAACGCCGGCCGCACACTCTAGTCATATTCATAAACCAATGAACGACTAAAGGTTTTATTTAATCATTATCATTTCCGACCGTAATGCGTCTATTTTATTGCTCTTTCATTAAAGCAGCATTTTAATGCACTCGGCACTGAATTTGAATTTGTCGTTGTTTCTAATTAAGTTAAACAAGCTTTAATCATTATAAGCTTTACACTACTGACAACAGCATAACATAAGTACCAGTTTTTTTTTCAAGGTAAGTTAGGCTAGTGAAAAAAAAAGGTTGTAACATTGTTCAGACGAATCATTGTCAACACCCCTTATTATATAATTGGTTTCCAAAAAACGCTACGAACTCAATTTGTATCAGGTGGCTTGATTAGCGCATAGTACCGAAGAGAATCGAACGTACCTCCGCAACCGGCTGCACTACGCACTTAGCACATGCGCGCTCTCGCGTCCGGCCCTGGTGCAAGGCATGGTCCGGGGCAAGGAGGAATGGGACACCGTCGCCTCCTTCTGCGAAGCAGTGATGCTAGCGAAGGAGGTGGCGGAACGCGATAGGGAGAGAACCTCTCGTCCCAGCCGCCGCGGGAGGCGCTCCGGGCGTCGGGGGCCACGTGATGGCTTCCGGCCACGGTAGACGTGGGTCTGTGGACGGTGAGTAATGGGCTAGATCGCCGTCCGGCCGTCTTATGACGGCTACGGACCGCGTCGACGGCGCGTTCATGTTCCACGCGCGCCTCAAAGAGATGTCAGCAAGGAGGGGCTCGCAAGGGCCGACGCCCGTCGGGGCTGTGGGATGTCCACAGGATACCGCGGCCTCGGTATATAGGTCTAAGAAGGAACGCGGGTGGTTTTTAGTCAGTAAAAGTCTGACACTCCCTTTCGCTCTGCCCAAGAGCGGGAGGGGTTATTTGATGATTTTCCACCCAAAAAAAAAAACTGTATGACCTTTAATATTCATTGTGACCTAGTCTTTAAGCAATTTTGAAGGTTTTTGTATAAATAAAGAATGTTTATTATTATTAAATACTTCACAAATAACATACCTTTTGTTTCTTTTTCAGGTGTGGTGTTTGATCAGAACTCGGACGAGGTACAGAATGCATTCAAGTTTGCGATGTTGCCATATGGAAATATAATCATTCTGAACCGGCCCAGCGATTTTCAGGTCTTCGTGGATATTATCAACACAGCCGATGCCTTCAAATTATCAAGACTAAGTAAGTGCATTTTCCCTTTCACTAATATTATATGCTATAAAAAATGCTATCACTTGTTTTAGTTCAGGGATTTTTAAATTTATTAAAAAAAAAAAACAATGTGCAGAAGTATGGAAGAATAACAGGCTGCGCTAACCCCAAATAAATTGGAATAAGGGCAGGAGAATTATGATAAGTTCACGGAAATACTATATATTACCCGACTATTACCTCAAATCTTATGAAGCTAATGAGCTGCCTATCATGGCAGCTTCAGCAGTATTGGCTACTTAATGAAATAATTAGAACGGAAATGGAGTTATCGTTGTTGTTGGCAGTTTAAAAAAAAAAACAAAGTACAGTAAAAATATACATATTTTATGAAATAACTTCAGGTTGTAAATAATAAGAGAAAAGTGTGGACATAAAAAAAACAGTGTTACAAGAAAATAAAAAGGTTTGCATAAAGCTGTTGCAACGAACAAGTTTTGATTATTCTTTTCAGTCATTATAACTACATACTTTTAATGTGCTTTGTCCCTATCACTATCACTACATAGTATAAAACAAAATCGCTTCACGCTGTCTGTCCCTATGTATGCTAAGATCTTTAAAACTACGCAACGGATTTTGATGCGGGTTTTTTTAATAGATAGAGTGATTCAAGAGGAAGATTTATATTGCAGAATTGTAGAAAACTGTATTAATCGTATAGAAGTGCATTATAAATCACATGAAACTACATTCAGAGAACAAGAGTCTTCCAATCAAGAAGAATTATTGTAGCACATTCTACCCGTGCGAAGTGGGGGCGGCTCGCTAGTTATGAATAAAAATAGACAACCGAGAAACAATTCTACAATAAACAATTAGTTAGCTTTAATTAGTTAGCCTGAAAGATGATGTAGACATCGAAAGGGAGCATAGAGCGCTGTCTGTTCGTGCGAATATGATCGCCCGCAGATTTGCTCGGTGCTCGAGGGACGTCAAATAGCCCTATTTAGGGCATTCTGTACGTCCTTTTAAACTGGCAGACTGTGGTTGGATTACACGCAGAAACAGTATAGAGCCCTACGTGTCCAGTATAACACTCTTGAGGCTGCCTCGCTTCTGTAGCGCGTCGGGGATGTTTGCCGAGGTTCGTGTGGATTGTTTCCACACAATCATGCGCAAGCGGTGCACATCCCTGGTGCGTAGGATGCGGGGCAGCCGCAATAGTATTCTGAACGCTTTTTCTGAACGTTACGACTGCTGTATGGTTCACCTACAGACTACAGACGTGAACCACTGCTGTATGGTTCACCTACAGACTAGTGTTTCAATTTTATTTTAATCCAAATTTCTATTTTATTTTGATTTTTATTGTATTTTAATTTGAATTTTGTAATGTTTATTTTGTGATTACTGTGCATACTAACATAGTTTATAAGTTCCAATTGTTACTAACCACTATGGATCATTGTTAAATTAAAAATTAAATTAATTAATTAATTAATTTTTTTATTATTATTTACTTTATAATTATTACTGCCTCGTTGATCTAGTGGTCGCAAGCGCAACTGCTTTGCTTGGGGACCTGGGTTTGATTCCCAGGTCAGGCAAAGTCCCGTAGGGGCCGCGGATTATAGAACGAGATACGTGGCCTCGGCACAAGGGCAAAGAAAAAACATGGGTTCGGTTTTTAGTCAGTAGAAGTCTGACACTCCCTGATGATTTTCCACACACCAAAAAAAAAAAGGTTTGGCAAAGTGTTATTGCGTTTTTCCATCAGGAATTTCTCAGTAGCAGTCTCGTAGTCTGGATTTGTGCCTGGTTCATGGCAATAGGCTCGACTCTTATTACATGGGACTTAAACATAACTGCTACACTACTGCCTAACCCTTCGGGTATTACACGCGCGATGATATGTTAGTATAGGTACTTATTCAAATGTGGCATGTTTTAGATGTTACCGGTCAGGTGTCAACATTATTTTTAAATTCTTTAGAAATTGAAACAACATTTGTAAAATAATAAGATAAATAATGACAAACAATGTTGACTCGTAAAACTAAGTACACTCTAAGTTGTGAAGTGCAATAATTGAAGATTTCGTAGAAAACCACTCTCCTTTTACTAGACTCCGGAAAGTTTCAGAAGTTTGTTGAAACAACGGCGGCAACCGTCAATACTCGTTATAACTATTATACAGAAATGTTTTATTCTCCCGAGTGAATGTTGCGGGTTACGCCATCATCAAAATAATATCTTTACACTGGAATGGTTCACAGGTTTGGTAGTTTTTTTAGGAAAACTGTTGAATTTTATTCATTATGGTAGTAACTAGTTAAATTTAAATTTTGGGCAAACCGACACTTTTTCCAAATCACTGTAAATCCTGAAAGCCACAATCAACAGTGGCGACCACCTGAAAAGCGCCGAGACAATGAAGCTCGACGAAGTCCCAGAGAAACGATTTAACTGTCTTGGTTCCCGCAACGAAATCAATCAGAAAAGAATAGATTAGGAAAAACCCTAATTTCCACTTCCATATCAGCAAAAGACAGAACAGAACCAGGCCAATAGGAATATAGGAACGTATACAACTGAGATAAGCCCAGTTGCCTAGCACCACGAATATTATTGTCATTAATACTATTGGGTCCTAAGTTGTGAGATATTCATGGTGCTAGGCAACTGGGCTTATCTTAGTGTTGATTCCAATAATAGGACCGCTTGTAAATAATAATATGACAAAATTAGAAAAAGCTTCATTGTAATATAATAAGGGGGAAGAGACACCGACCGACGTATAAACGATCACCACGTGCTCAGTACATCATTTCCAATCCCAACTTAGATTTCGTTCTGTTTTATGCAAAAGAGCAATACTGTCACGATCAAAATGTTTGGATCGGATGATTTTTTTAATATGAAGATTAATTTGCACATGAATACTTAACAATAGGTACAGTCACCTGCAAAAATGCATGGGCAATTCTGAAATCTATTAAAATTAAATAATAATAATAAATATGTTTATTTCTCACCACAAGCTAAAAAATACAAATAATAATTTATAGAAAAGTCCGCACTCGGGGTCTGTCAGCGAGCAATGGAGCGTAGTATCCTTGGAGTCAAGCTTACTGACCAAATAAGAAATTCGATACTGCGTTCCAAAACTCACATTGCCGACATAGGTCACACGGCTGCCAAGCTTAAATGGAACTGGGCTGGCCACATCTGCCGCATGCCGGAGGAGCTATGGGCTAAAGTAACCACACAATGGGTCCCAAACAGCAGTAAACGGCAACGCGGCAGGCCCAGAAGAAGATGGCGAGACGAACTCGACTCTTTTCGCAGGGATTGGCAATCAACAGCATTGGATAGGGATAAGTGGAAGGAGGGAAGGGAGGCCTTTGCCCTGCAGTGGGACACAAATGGCTAGTAATAATAAATAATAATATATAATAATAAATAAAAAATAATAATAATTTATACACAAAAAGTAGCCAAAGATTTTTGTTGTGGATCGCTGGTGCCTGTGGTAGGTAGTAACACCTGTAAAGAGGTCACCAGGTCCCCACCTGTTTAAAGTTACATATTTGATAGCATACATCTGGTATCACAGCAAATTACAAAAAAATTAGACAATTTCAATTCACAGGAAATACAAACTTAAGTATCCATGCAATTTTGCAGGTACATAATATAAATTAATTTCACTATATAGAATACTTACATAACATAAAATTATATAATTTAAAATAAAATTACACGAATTGCATGTGACTAAAAGAGTGATAAATATAAAAGTTGATAGATTGGTTTTGGGAAGAATGATATGAAAGAAAAGGAATCAATGTTAGCGTGACGGTTGATAGATGAAAATGGAGATACAAAACGTGTTGCACCCACCCCAAGTATCATGAGACAAGGGCAGGAAGACGATGACTATAAAATTACACAAGATTAAAATCTTAATTGTGGTACTATTCGACATTTAAAACATTGTGCTAGTAAGCACCCAGAACAATGCGCACCTATTTGCTTTGGATAGGGTTATTCGGTTAGATACACACGGCTACACATCAAGCTATACAAAACCAGTTAATCTTGGCCTCACTTTACTAGATCTTTTCGCACAATGAACGATCAGATTATACTGGTTTTGTATAGCTTGATGTGTAGCCGTGTGTACAATGTCTATATCTAATAGTAGGAATGTTATTTCTAAACCTAAGTACTACTAACGATATTTTGTTTCGTTCTTATAACGTGAATATACTACGGTACCTGACTGCTTATGAACTTTTTTTTATCCAATAAGTACTCAACCTCCCGAACATTTTATTTAAGCATTAACCGACGGAAAATACGAAGATAAACAGAAAAGTTTCGTTTGTGGTAAGGTCAAGAAAATTAAGTTTGTATTTTGCGGTGTCCTCCTTGACACAGAACTCTCATTTGAATGCAAGACCTTCCTCTCTTTTATTTCGCCTCGTCACGCGAGGCTGATCAAAACACTTTTGAGCGGTGCCGCGTGAATTTTCGAAACACCCGTTTGTACAACACGATTTAGGAGAAACTAGAATTTGGCTCTCTAAAACATTTTTATTTAGCAGTTCAATTCGATCTTGTGTAGATTAAATTGACAGTACCTTACATGTTTTATATTTTTTACGTCTCTGCCTAGACTACTTACCAAAATAATGTCAAGGTAAAACCCTCGGATGAATAATGTCACCGAGGAAGGCGCTAGTGAAAATGGTTCTTTAATAAAGTGTTAAGTAGATACCTGTTCAAAATTATGCGCATACATTATTTTTGGGTCAAAGAATATACAATGTACCTCGTGAACGGTAAAGATTCAAAAAAAGACATGTGAAACTACGTTCCCTGTTTTCATATACCCACGGCTTGTTGACATTTTAAGAGAATGTTGCGTGTTGATTTAGGCAAGGAATACATTTTAATTATATAAATTAAAATTACGACTTACAGTGTCGCTCAAAAGTTAGTAGACATTCTTCGCAAAAGATGTTTGGTCGCATTATCAATCAAACTGATAGTTTAGATTGTTATAACTATGCACTATGACCCTGTTACTGTTTACATTGACAATATATGATAAAGGATATCCCCTGTCCCTTTCTGGTAAAAAATGTACCAAACTGTGACGTCGCGCGACTTTTCGAAGCACTGTATCGTCTTCATTTAATTTTATTGTTTACGTGAAAAAAGAAAAATACGTGTCCAATATTTTTTGGAAATCTATCTTACGGACTAATTAGATTTTTTTTGTCAACTACCCTATTCATGTATTGCGCTATATACCTAATATTATTGTATGGTTACACAAAAAGTGGTCTGCCACTTAAATGTCTTAATTCTATACTATTAAATGAGCAATATTTGATATGTAATCACATTGTCAAAAATGGTTATAACGGAGTCGATGAAAATTGCGTTAAAAGAGATTGTGGGGGCGTAAAAACTAACTTTCGCTTTAATTTAATTCGTTTCGTTAGTATTCTCAGAACAAGGTAAAGATACCAACAGCCAAAGTGCACAATTAAACTTCATGAAATAAACATAATTTTTTATTTCGATCATTTTTTTTTAAATAGTTTTTAATATTAGTTAATCAATTTAAACTATAACTAAGTTATCATAGATATAAAAACATTTTTTTTTTATAACTGAGCAGTATAAGTAACGACCTGATTCAGGTATGTCACGTTTCCTACTAATTCCTACTTATAAAAAAATAAAGGTAATTGGCGGGAACAATAATTATTTTTACAATATTTACAAGTTGCTGTTTCATTTCCTCGCAATCGAAGTGAAAATTAGAGTGTACAACTCGTCCATAATAGTAGTTTATGCGACTGTGCATAATGAAGGGCATTACAACACAAGTGTGGGTTTAAGAAACGAGCCGAAGGCGAGTTTCTTAATAGCATCACACGAGTGTTGTAATGCCTAATTATGTATAGTTGCATACACTAATTTATCTACCCGAATATCATAAGGGCTCTATGATGGGTTCAGGAACCATAGGGAAATGACCAGCATTGTTACCAGTGTAATGCAATAAAAAATAAACAGGTTATTATTTGCATTCGTCGCTGCATTTACGATATCGCGGAGTGTTCATGTTAATTTCCGAGTCACTATCACTCATTTTCGGCAGAAATAAAGAACTTATCAGAAAATTTGTCTACTCGTAACTGGAAATAAAAAGCTAACGAACAAATGACAGCTCGAAATGGCTGCGTTTCGGATATCTGTCATTTTTTTTAAATCATAGGCAAACGAACAAAGTCACTATTCTTGTGTCACTCGAGATCAAAATGTCGTGCGATTTATAATTAAAATCATACTGAATTGGGGTTTCGTATCGATAGGTATCTGTTTTAATGTAGATACGTGCGCGCGGAACTAGTTGGCCGCGCCTTAGGCATGTTTTTGTTTTTTATTTGTATTCTTTTCAATAAATTGAACAAATTATTGTTCACGATATCTCGAGATTGGTCATCACTGTCTAAAGTCTCCTGTGCATTGTGAGCTGTAGGCAACCCGCCCCCTCACCCCTGTCGCCACCTAAGGCGCGGCCAACTAGTTCCGCAAGCACTATAGAATAGCACACTCACTTGAATTTGACACCTGTTCCAAATTTAAAACTCATAACCTACTGTTTTCAGTAGGTTATGAGCTCATTACAGTTCTGTTAATTTCTGCTGGTTGGTAATGCTGGTCATTGCCTATGGTTTTTGAACGCATTAGAGAGGGTTTATGATATTTGGGTAGATAAAACCCATTTTACTCTTACTTTATATCCAATAAACGTCTCGCGCAAAATGGTGCGTTTTATGCACTTGTACAATCTACTATTTTGATTCTAGTAAATCTCGTTTCGATATTATTATATGTACTATGTACTAGGCAGCTTCCATTGAAATGAAAAGCTTATCCTGGCTCTTAGGAAGACAATCAAAACTATCCATTAATAACAAAATACTAGTTTACAAAGCTGTAGTTAAACCAATCTGGACATACGGTATAGAAATATGGGGATCGGCTAGGCACTCCAACATCGAAATTTTGCAAAGGTTCCAAAATTTAGCCCTAAGAACTATCTCAATAGCACCCTGGTTTGTCAGAAACACAGAAATACACAAGCACTTAAATGTACCAACAGTGAAAGAAGAACTATGTGAAAAATGCAAAAATTATAAACAGAGATTGAGCAAACACAGCAATATCTTTGCCAAGAACGTCCTGAACAGACAAGGGGATATAATTCGCCTAAAGAGATGGCAAATCCTAAACTTGGACCAAAGACAGTGACAACTTCAATTAAATTTTAGTACAGAACCATATAATGTGAATGTTTACTGGAACATCACAAAAAAAATCTCAAACGAAGACCACATCTGATTATAGCTAGAAAGCTGATC
This sequence comes from Diarsia mendica, assembly GCA_949316265.1. Lineage (NCBI taxonomy): Eukaryota > Metazoa > Arthropoda > Insecta > Lepidoptera > Noctuidae > Diarsia > Diarsia mendica. Next base: position 20,468,953 of record OX438886.1, read on the forward strand.
ACAGATAAAATGAGAAGAAAAAAAAAAAAAAAAAAACTATGTACTAAAAATATACAGGCCAAAATGTAACATTTCAAACGGAAGGTGAAAGGTAGTGACATACGTGAATACTTTAAAAAAAAAAGTAGTTAAAAAACTAAAAAACCCGACTGAAAAAACTGAAAAGCAAAAAACAAGCACATTTTAAATTAAACAAAACTTGGAAGCAGGCGGGGTCCATGCTATTTTCATTTTTTCTTTTCATAATTTAATATTCAAATGAACCCCGCCTGCTTCCAAGTTTTCACGTTCCGCCAACTTCTTCGCTAGAAGAAGACGATGTTGTCCCATTCCCAGACCATAGCTTGAACCAGGGTCGGACGTGAGAGGTCACCACCGCCAATCGCCGCTACTAGAACACGGCGGATCTCCGCCCAAGCGGAGCAGACCTCCACGGATTGCTCTACCGTGTCCTCCGGCCGATACTCGCAATGGTAGCATGCAAGCGTTTCCTCCCTCCTGATTCGGTGCAGGCACCTCCCGAAACTACCGTGTCCGGTTAGGGCCTGCGTCGGACGGAAGGTGAGGGCACCGTGGCGCCTCTCCAGCCATTCCTCGAAGGGGGGACTTACCGCCACTGTCGTGGCGAGCCTTGCAAGGTGTTGCGACAGTCGCTCTCTCCATGTGTCGCCATGAGACCGCCCCGGTGTGGTCTCATGGCGACGGTCTGTCCGCTGAGCGGCGATAAGCCGCGGCAGTGGAGTTACCCCCCGATGCAGCGCCTCCACGCGCCATTAGTGCATGCGCGCGAGGACTATCGCCTCCAAATCTCATGGTGGCAAGGAGGCTCGCCGCCTCGCCGGAGATCTTGCGGTACCCCCGGACTAGCTTTACGACTAACACCAGCAGTCCAAGTCCAGCAGTGGACGTCTTTTGACTCAAATGATGATGATGATAATTAAAATTAATTGCCACTAACGACTCGCACGGTGTCGAACTAAACCAAAAACTTAAAAAAAACATTGAAATCGGTTGGGTGTTTTCGGTGATTAGCGTCTACGGTAAACACGTGATTTTTATATCCTACTCGTATGATTTTAGTAATCCTAACTAAATTCATACTATAGACTGTTACTTATACAAAGTGACTCTGATCAAAGTGATCCAGTCAATCAAATCGCGTTTTTTGTGAAAGTTTATTTGTGGAATGTTACCCTAAGGAAATATTAATTTGCACAGAACAGTCAAGCGATTTCCTGAGGCCTATACATTAAGCTCTCGGCTTGCCTTGCTAAGCGCTATAGTCAGTAGAAACATGCAATAGCTTTCAAGCAGGATTTAATGATACGAAGAAAGACTTAAACAAAGATTGAAGACGGAAAAATCTTTATTTGAAGCTGTTAAGTTGATTGAGTGAGACTTTAGATAACAGGTAAAAAAACATTTAGATGTTTTTTGACTAAAAATACACTCAAATGTGGTAGGTGTTAAAATAAGTTAACAAGACGACGGGTTAATATGACGGGCACGTTTCATTTAGCACGTCGCACAACGTTGTCGCAAACATTAGCTTCATATTAATTCGCGTGAACACAGATTGTTGGATGTTCCGTCTGCACGCACAGTTTCTCATTCTAACTCTCCCTCGCCTCGGTTCGCGCTCTGGCAATGCTGAATGCTCTAGTGACATCGACACCGTGGTGTAATTTATTTGCCTCGAGATAGGTAAACGCATGTCATGAATCTATGAGTTTCTGTGACCGGACGTTGTCTTGATATTTAAAAGTAATTTATTTCTTATTTTTATCATTCCATATCATGTTTCATTTACATTCACATTTTTCTGTTGTATTGTGAATTATTTTCTTATATAAATTATGCTGAAAACTGTGTCGTTACTTAATCGGTTTATTTATTTTATACACTTTCTTTCGGTTACACGTAAAAATAGTATGAATTAGTGATCACAGGTACATAATTGTTTGTGAGAGCTGCTTAGTATGTTCGGGTGAATTCTTGCAACTCAATAATTGAAAGCTGTTAACTTTCAACCTATTGAGCTGATGCACGCATATAATGTATATTGCGTGACCATACAATATTATGCTTACATGGAGCTGATACGACAATGGATCTGGAAGGTGGCAATAGGAACTTCATCATAAAGCGACATCACCCCATCGAGATTGGACTCGTTTGATTCGTCTTGATGAGTATTCGGTCCTAAATGGTAACCAGGCTTTGATCATGAAGATGGAAGGTGACCATAGGGTCTCAGTAGTAAATCAAAGTAACTGCTTCGAATTTGGGCTCGTATGTTTCGTCTTGACGAGTACTTTGGACCTGAACAGTAACCAGGGTTTGATCATGAAGCCGGAAGATGGCCATAGGGTGCCCGTAGTAAAACGACGAAACCGCTTCGAGTTTGGGCTCGTTTGATTCGTCTTGATAAGCAATTTGGTCTTAGATAATATCCATATGCAACCATATCAGATTTGAGAAAATAAATTCATTCTATCTAACTGTCGTCGTGCCCGACTTATTGTACGCCCAACTAACATTAGGCGCTAATATAAGAGATAGAATAGATATATAAAAGAGCTAAACAGATCCTAAGGTCATCAATAAGTGCTATCACATGGGAGTTATAGCGAACTATAACTTTACTATACCCCTGGAATGGGCACAAATTCTTATGGTCTTAGGTTCCGCTATGGCGATGTAGTGGAGTTACAGAATGACATTAAGAGATATAGTAGAGCAATTGTGGAGGTACAGTAGCGCTAACTGAGACATAAAACGCTGTAAGAGTGGTATGTTAGTGGCTAGTGACTCCTCAAGCGGTATGGTAGAGCTACATGCTGCTTACTGGCACTTTGAGCGCTACATAGGGAGCAAATGTGTGAATATAAACTCCGTAAGGGGTATACTAGATCTATGGTGTATTTTACTTACTATTTGAGTGGTTAGAGGGTGGCAATAAGGTAAATTGTAACACCTTGAGCTGCAGTATAGATCTACAATAGGAAATTTTAGCGTCTAAGGATATAATTTTTTACTTTTTTTTATAGCCGGCTGTTATATGCGGTATGATGTTTCTATAATGTTGATCCCTTAACAAAAAAAAAAACATTGTGCGTTTACAAAAATAAATGGCGGAGTTGAGTGCTAAAATTTTAACTCATTGTTAGTGGAAACTGAAGGGGAATTTTCATTGCGAAGGTAAGTAAACTGTAAATATGTGTATATATTATTGGCAAATAATTGATGGGCCCACTCTTTGTTGTGTATTTAACAAAAAAAAACATTTTTTTGCTTCACATCGAGCAATTATCATGTTCGAATCTTGCGCGCGCGACGCGACCGAGCGCCACGATCTTAAGTAGCTCCGTATCACTTTATGTTTAAAAATATTTTTACCACCTAATTTACGTTGTGGTTAGTACCAAAGTAAAGTAAAAAGTGCAAAACATTAGTGCAAGTGTTATTATATCTCAATGACTTAATTGGACATTATTAATTAATCTACTTTTCCACAAACTGATCCAGTAGTGACAAAGTTATAAATGAGCATAAATCAGATAAACAGTGCCAAACAGTGATATAAGTGCCATTTAAACAACATTATTTACATAATAAAACACTAAGAAGTGCAATAACAGTGATGGAACGGAACAAAAACCAAAACAAAATAGTGTTCTCTAAACAAAGAAACGGACTTTGAACTTTCTGATTTGAATCTGTTTGCAACGGGCTCTTTAAACATTTTGAAGACCAAATCTATACAGACCGTAATTTCATCATAGAACTCGTAGTACGAGTGGCTCGTTTGGTTAGCGTTCGACACTACTAGTGAATGATTGTCGGCGGATCGATCCCCACGATAAACTTTACTTTTTGTGTTGTTGTTTTTTTTTATTTTTGCATTTTTTTTCTTTTGTTATTTTAATTATTTGAAGAACAGAATATAGTTTTATGATGTCTTCTAATTCTAAAACGGGTACAAAAACCGACCGCAAGCCGCCAGAGAAAGCTATATGCTTTAAATGCAAGAGAGTAGTGGACACAAAAGAAACAGCCTTATGTTCAACGTGCAACAATCGGTATGAACCAGATTGCGATGGTTACCCAAAACAAACCTACCGTCTAATGGACCAGGAATCTAAAAGCAAATGGAGATGCAAGACATGCAAAAGCCAGAAAATCTCAAACACTAGCCATGTATCTAATGTCACAACGAGGAGAAAAGCAAACCTACATCGAAACTGCTCCTCTCCAGAACCAAGTGGAAATATCCTGAAAGAACACGAAACTGTGACGCCCGCCATTCAAAAATCTTCTGATATCTTGGACTCTCACATATTATCCGAATACGGAAATTCAGATGAATCGTATAATACTCCCAGTAAACTGTCTCAGAGTGTAGACGGCACAATATCTGAAACATTGACAGTACTAGAAATGAAAGAGACCATAAAAGAGCTCACACATAAGCTAGAAAGTACAGAAAATGAGTTAGAGAATATGATACTGGAAAATAATAATCTCAATCATCAAATAAATAAGTTAAATACCGAATTAAAAATGTTGAAATCATTGTGTCATTCTCCAGCAACCTTAGGAAATAGTCCAGCAAATAAATATAAAAGGAAAAGACATTCTCTTCTTGACCAAAATGCATTCTCCACGCCTTCTACTCCTCTGGCGAGTAAGTCGATTGTCAACAGTGTTCAAAACATCGAAATAATATGCCTTCAACAAAAAATTGAGGATTTGCAACAGGAACTGAAAGACGCCCAACAGAAGATTGAAGCTTTTACAAAGAAAATAGATACGTTAAATCGCGATTATAGTTTACCTAAACATTCACCGGTATCAAAAATCTGCACACAAACGCCTATTTGTACAGAGGAGCAAAAACATGAACCGACAAATAGGATACTTATTTTCGGCTCTCAACAATGTGTCGGCCTAGCAGCAGCCATGATAGATTCAAGACGAAATACAACGTATGAAAAGTATAAGATTGTCGCGGATACTAAACCAAATGCTCTCAGTAGCCAAATAATAACGAGTTGCTGTCATGCTAAGTTAAACTTGGACGATAAACTAGTGATTTGTATAGGAGAGAATGATCATAATTCAAAATATGTTTTATCTCAGTTACGAATTGTTCTAGATACATTTTACAATAATATGATAATTGTATTAAATGTGGTCAAAAATTATTACTTGGATGTTAATAAACTTAATTATAGTATCAAAAATGTGTGTATAAGTTATAAAAAATGTAAATTTTTAGAATGCGATACATTTAAAATATCTGATCTATGCACTAAAATAAATTATTTAATTGACTGTAATGATTATAACGAGAACTATTTGAACCCAAGAGAACTTGTAAAGCGAATAGCGAGTATCAGATCAAGTTTTAAGCTTCCTAACAATGTTAATGAACCCAAGAGAGGCACAATTCCCTTCTATTTTGATCGCATGAAATTAAAAACGCAAAAAAGTAATGACCTTATTAGTCCTACAGAAAAAGCACAAAAAGGAACTATTCCTTATTATTTTCCAGTGACACAAAAGAACTTGACATTTTTTCGGGCATAAGACTCCACCGTTGGTGACACATAATTTTAAAATAATTCATCAAAATATCGCTAGTATTTCATCCAAAAAAGAAATCCTTGAATTAACCTTACAGGAACTACGCGAAGAACAGAATGGCCCAGATGTGATATGCCTTTCCGAAACCTTTATAAAGAAAGGCAATGAAAATTTTATTCATATTCATGATTACGAAATGGCTGCCAGTTTCTCCAGGGACAAACAAAGAGGCGGAACTTGCATTTTCGTTAACCGTGACCTTGTCTACAAGGAGCTATCGTTTTTATATAACCATGCAATACAAAATACGTTTGAAGTATGTGGCATAGAACTTACCTGTCACAAGTTGATAATTATATGTATCTATAGAACACCTCAATCTGACCCCAACCAATTTTTAATCAAGTTAAATAGTCTTTTGTACCACGTATTTCAAAAATATAACTCGAAAACAAAAGTGGTTTTAACAGGTGACTTTAACATTAACACTCTTAAACAAGGCAACATTACAAATCAGTTACTGGATCTAGCATACAATTATAATCTTAAACTGCACATTAATGAACCAACTCGTAAGTCATCTTGTATCGACCACATTCTCAGTAATATTCCTGATGCTATTGGTAAAGTTATGCCACTCCATTTATCCGACCACGATACAGCACAAATGTTGAGCTTCCCAGTGAGACATAATACACAAAATCAAGCAACGTACTATGCCTACAAAAGAGTTTTCAGCTCAAATAACATTAAGAAGTTTAAAGAATGCTTAAAAAATTTGTCTTGGTCCGAAACTTACGCAGAGAAGGACATAAACAAAGCATTTGGTACTTTCCATGACACACTGTGCCTGTTCTTTAATTTATGCTTCCCAAAAATAAAAGTTAAGATAAACACCAAAAATAAGAAAAAACAGAACTGGATAAGTAAAGGACTTAAAAAAAGTTGTAAAACAAAACGGTTCTTACGTTATCAATATTATAAAAATAAAAATATAGAAAATAAAAATTATTATAATCAATACTCAAAACTTTTACAGAAATGCATTTATAGTTCAAAGAAGAACGCAAATATCAAGTTTATTAACAAAAGTGAAAACAAATGCAAAGCGGTATGGAATGTAATTAAAGATGAAATTATGGGCAATAACTATAAGAACGACATAGAAAATATCCTAATTGACAATAAAGTACTCACAGACCCCGTAGAAATAGCAACTGCGTTTAATAACCACTATATTGATACGGCACATTCCTCTAGCACAAGTACAAAGCCGAACTGTGACGAAAGTTCACAAGTTCATTCGATGTTTCTAAAACCTGTGTCTGAAAAAGAAGTCAGAGCGGTGATGACATCTTTAAGAAACACAAGCTCGGTAGGTTATGACGAAATTAATACGAAGATTATAAAAGCATGCACTGATGAACTTGTTAATATAATGACATATTTAATAAATCTATCATTTATACTTGGCACTTTTCCGGAATCATTGAAAGTCTCAATAGTTAAGCCACTTTTTAAAAAAGGTGATAAATCTGACATTAATAATTATCGACCAATAACTTTAATACCTATTATATCTAAAATTTTCGAGAAGTGTATGTGTAAGAGATTGATTGACTACTGTGATAAATTTAACATTATTAAAAAAGATCAATTTGGCTTCCAAAAAAACAAATCCACTACACTAGCTATCTTCACTCTTGTAAAAACCATATTGACTAGTATTAACCAAAACCACCTAACTACAGGTTTGTTTTTTGACTTATCCAAAGCCTTTGATCGAGTATCTCACGATCTGTTACTACAGAAATTGGAGGCAATTGGCATTAGAGGCATTGCACTTCAATGGATATCGACATACCTGAGTAACAGACAACAGCGTGTTATAATTACAAAAGTGAATGGAGATAACGACTTGACACCTCACTCTTCGGAACTCAAATGTAACAAATATGGCGTCCCACAAGGAAGTGTTTTAGGCCCAATTTTATTCATTCTTTATATTAATTTTATTACTAATATTACTAATCATAGATGTATATTATTTGCTGATGACATTTCCATTATTGTGACATCTGATAAAAAGAATAATACAATTGACGATCATGAAACTGACATTAATAACACAATTGACATACTAATTGAATGGCTAAATAAAAATAATTTATCATTAAATCTTGCAAAATCTGTGTTTATTCAATTTCACCGTTCAAATAATTCTAAATATAATAACAAAATGAATGTAAATAAGATTAGTGAAGTAACGCAAACTAAGTTTCTAGGTGTTACTTTGGATCAAGACATGAACTGGAAATCCCATGTCGATAATGTCTCAAAACGAATAAATCGGTTCGTATACGCGCTAAAAAAAATTAGGAATATAACAAACGTCCATACGGCAATAACTTCATACCATGCTTATGTCGAATCGGTGTTACGATATGGATTGATTATGTGGGGCAATAGCACCGATCAAAATAGAGCATTTGTTGCACAAAAAAAATGCATTCGAGCAATCTACGGGCTTCAATCCGATGATACTTGTCGGCCTGTATTTAAAAAACTTGGTCTGTTACCGTTACCGTCTCTTTATATATATGAGATATGTATGTTTGTGTGGAGGCATAAGGAATTATTCACAAAAGCAGACGATGTACATCCTCGAAACCGGCGCGACCCTCACAGGCTCGTACTGGATGTCATGCCAAGGCTAGCTAAATATAATAAAAGCTGTTTGTATATGTGTGTAGAAATATTTAATAAGATACCGAACGACCTAAAAATTCTAAATACAAGATTATTTAAAAGAAAATTGTATGATTGGCTGTCCACTAATAGTTTTTATAGTATTAAAGAATTTTTTGACAAGAAATTTAAGTGACTGTGAATGTAATGTTTTATTTAATTAAATTTAATGAATGCACGAAAATTTGCACGCTTATAATGTTAAGCAAAAACATGTATGCTCTGTATCTAATTTTTTGTACCATCTTTTATACCATGTTTTTATGCAATTAAATATATTCTATTCTATTCTATTCTAAAAACATTTTTGTACTAAATATGTAACAAAACTTGCCTATTGACTTAAAAGTGTCATAACCCTGGACGCTAGAAAATAAATACCTTCATTGTGCTACGTATTCGTTTCGTACGTTTAACTGTTTTTAATTCTTATAATGGTGGGCGCATGAATTTGGGGATCCGTAGTCATTTCCCAAAACAAAAAACCAAACAAAAAACCTAGCCTACCCACGAGTCGACTAGTACACGTCATGACACTTTTAAGTCAATAGGCAAAGTTTTGTTACACATTTAGTACAAAAATGTGAAGCAAACAATCAATTATTTGCCAATAATATATACACATATTCACAGTTTACTTACCTTCAGTTCACACTAACAATGAGTTAAAATTTTAGCACTCAACTCCGCCATTTATTTTTATTACTCAATGAGTAATAACAGCGGTCCTGGAAATATCAAAACTTGCAGTTGCGATATCACTTCCATTACATACGGAACCCTCATCTTCAAACAAGACTATGTTGCGACGCCATTTTATGCTTACCAATTAGGGGGAGGTACTAAAGTGGTAACAAACCCAATAATGCAACCTTAAATAATATGGAGGCCATACTTGACACTATAAGTTCTATTAATAGGGTGAAATATCTCCACTATTCAGCCCTAAACTATACAAGGGAGTTTTGTAACCCTTTAGGGGTTTGATGTTGTAAAAGATTTAATGAACACCATTCTAGAGCTAGTAGCGTTAATTGCTCTTTTTGTGCAACTCTCAGCGCTCCGAAAGAGTTTGTGGTAGCTTGCTTAGAACTTTAGAAGTTAATAGTGAATGTTAATTTCTTATATGGATCTGATAGTCGTAAGATTCGCTCAAAGCTATAACTCAGCAGCTTTGGTCTGTATTGTAGAGATAATAATCGCTGCTCTACAGGTTTAACCTCCATACATTGCTCGAAACTTGCTTTGTCACTATAAGCGTTATTTTTTATTACTAACACTCTTTTGTCGTCACAAACTATAATTGCAGCTACAACACTACCTTCATAACACTTTAGGTTCTACAGTAAGCTCTATTTGCAGCCATAATGTTTGTTGGGAGTTTACTTACCTTCAGTTCACACTAACAATGAGTTAAAATTTTAGCACTCAACTCCGCCATTTATTTTTATTACTCAATGAGTAATAACAGCGGTCCTGGAAATATCAAAACTTGCAGTTGCGATATCACTTCCATTACATACGGAACCCTCATCTTCAAACAAGACTATGTTGCGACGCCATTTTATGCTTACCAATTAGGGGGAGGTACTAAAGTGGTAACAAACCCAATAATGCAACCTTAAATAATATGGAGGCCATACTTGACACTATAAGTTCTATTAATAGGGTGAAATATCTCCACTATTCAGCCCTAAACTATACAAGGGAGTTTTGTAACCCTTTAGGGGTTTGATGTTGTAAAAGATTTAATGAACACCATTCTAGAGCTAGTAGCGTTAATTGCTCTTTTTGTGCAACTCTCAGCGCTCCGAAAGAGTTTGTGGTAGCTTGCTTAGAACTTTAGAAGTTAATAGTGAATGTTAATTTCTTATATGGATCTGATAGTCGTAAGATTCGCTCAAAGATATAACTCAGCAGCTTTGGTCTGTATTGTAGAGATAATAATCGCTGCTCTACAGGTTTAACCTCCATACATTGCTCTTATAAACTTGCTTTGTCACTATAAGCGTTATTTTTTATTACTAACACTCTTTTGTCGTCACAAACTATAATTGCAGCTACAACACTACCTTCATAACACTTTAGGTTCTACAGTAAGCTCTATTTGCAGCCATAATGTTTGTTGGGCGTTCACGAACTTAAACGAAGCAAAGGAAAGAGCTGTCTAGGTTGCTACGTACTGGTTGGAAAAAATTTGAGGTAAAAACTCGAAAAGAAGAAGTGGGAACAACCAGTAACTAAGTTACTATGTTTGTTTAAGTGAAATCCTTCAGCTAAAATTTTGAATAAAAAAAAATCCTGAGAGCTGAAAGCAGAAACAGGGTTTGCCAATTTTTGTTTAAAACTTTTCATAATTTTTTGCATAAGTCTTTTTTTATTGGGGTTACTCTTGATCTCAATCTTGCCCTAAGGGCAGAGATGAGGTCGACGATGGAACGAGCTTACCCAGAAGAAGCCTATTTAGTCGCGACTTAAATAGATTGGGGTTATAGAACTCGGGAAAACCGACGAGTCTGTTGTATATTAACTCATAACTTCTTCACTGGGAGGGTCGACCAATATTTTTTCGGTGTCAAGCATGTGTCGCTAGATTTACCTGTGTTGTTATACAAATAAATTAAATAACTTGGTGTGATTGATTTTAATTTTTGTTAATCTTCAATCTAAGTCAATACCAGTCCTACTTAAATCTCGCGACAAGCTTTTATATCATACAAATTGTGAAGTTTATAGTAAAAGTTATATTGAATATGTTTATTTTATTTATAATTTATCGAAGGCATTGAGTTCAAGCCATCGTAGTGACAGGATTACTTAGCTAGGCTCTGAGTTACCGCGTGTTAGCTGTCTAGGGTGCGGCAGACGTTTGGAATAGTACTTAGTTCGATTAGGATTAACGCCACTCGGGGCTGCGGGCTGTTCGAAAGAGATACCACGACCTCGGACACAAAGGGCTAAAAAGGAACATGGGTAGTTTTTAGTCAGTAGAAGTCTGACATTCCCTTTCGCTCCGCCCAGAGCGGACGGACAGACAGACGAATATAGCGAAACTATAAGGGTTCCATACTGACTACGAAACCCTAAAAATGAAGATAACATCGTGCAATGCTCCAAGATCTGTTTATTATTATGTATTGCATGCTACTGGAAACTAATAGCCGAAGTTAGCTCCGGCTGACTAAGTTCCGCACACTTGTGTACGGCCAGCCTTAACGAGCGAGTCACTCAGGGTTTTAGGCGGGTTCTGATTTATTTACCACTAGCACCATCTGTTACATGACACGAGTGTCTAAATGATACTTTGAAGTTGTCAAATTATCGCGTACTTACTTTGGGAAAATTGGGATTGCGCTCACAAGTTTCTGTCGCAAATTAGTGCGCGCCCTTCATTCAGGACGCGGCGCAGTTAAACCTATTTCACAGATAAGTTTAGTTCTCGAAACATACATTAATTAAGCATATTAATCTAATTCTCAAATGTATTATAGATGTGGTCCATTAGTATAATGCATTATAGATACCTATATCGATAAACAATGGAATAGTCGACAAACTTATAACAAAATGCTTGTATCGTTTTCAACTTGTGATATCGTTTTTAAACGGTTTTACTTAGCTCACCCCGTTTGTTAAATTACTATGTGAGGCATTATAACCACACCTTAAATTATATTAAAGCTGATGAAAAAAAAGACAGGACAGGTAATATTCTACGTACACACGCAGTACGTGGATACTGCTTGTCCCAATAGACCGCAAAGTGCGTTTGGGATTTATTATACATTATGACGGTGTAAAGTCGAAAGATGTTCAGCGGAGTGCGCACGGATTTAATTCCATGAGTAGATCGGGGAGCTGTGAGCATGGAGCGGGGTAGCGGGATACGGGAGAAGTGACCACAACGGAACGCGCAGTACAAAGATTAAATTGAATCTGGCAAGTTGCCAGATTCGCCGTACCTAAAATTACAAAATATTATGCTGATTTTATGGCTCGAGTAAAGAACTGCATATAGTCTTGCTTCGAAGGTTTCGGGTGAATTATACCGCAACAATATAAATGTATACCTGTATTATTGTGGTTGGTTTTACGGTTTCAACGGTGCTCATTAACAGAGTGCATGGTTTAATGGAATGGTTTGAGAATATTATTAAAGCGTACGTTGTCCGATAATATTGCGGTTGGCGAGGTAGAATCGTAAAAGCCTATAATTGGACCAAAACCGAGAGGGGTTTTCATAGACAGTCGGGTATTTAAGTAGATGGGTAACAATAGAGTAACAATGATTGACAATAAAAAACTTAAGTGGCATAACGTATAGTAAGTACTGTTTCTCTTATCATACATAAGAACTGATATGGTCTGTTACTTTACCACCGTAAGTTGGTTCGATGATGGACCTGCGTGGGTACAAAATGGTATGCTGATTGAGTCCAAACCAGAGAGAGACCAGTAATTATCAAATTAAAGGTTTTCTGGGTAAGCTCGTTCCATCGTCGACATCATCTCTGCCCTTAGGGCAAGATTGAAGTCAAGAGCAAGCCCATTTATAATAAAAAAAAAATAAAAAAAATGTCAAATTAGTTACATCCGTGCATCCGTGCTTCGGAATGCGCGTCAAGAAAGCCGTAAGTCACGGCTGTCAAATTTTGACAGTCTTTACAAGTAGTAGTCAGTGACCGCAAACTGGTTTGTATAATGTCATAATATCTTCATAGAAAAATAATCTAAATAATTTCAAAGGAGTTTCAGCGTGCTTTACACCAAAAAGTAGAGGTTTTAAAATAATAACCGAAAACTGAATGCATCTTAGATTTCAGTCAATAAATCTAAGATTGTTAAATTTAAGATTTACCGAGTGTACCAATGTTAAAAATAAAAGATTTATTTGAAGGCATTTTCTAAATTGGTACAAAAATATCTTGCACTAGTGGACGTCCCGCGGTTTTACCCACGTAGTTCCCGTTCCCGTGGGAATACAGGGATAAAAATTAGCCTATGTTACTCGTGGATTATGTAGCTTTCGAATGGTGAAAGAATTTTTAAAAACGGTCCAGCATTTTTTAAGCCTATTCATTACAACCAAAAAAAACAACGGTTTCCTCCTTATAATATTAGTGTAGATAACGGTATCATAAATTATAAATGCATGTTGAACGAGACATGTCGAAAATGTGCCTAGATAGAAAACCGATATGCGAGTATGAATGTTTCCCGCATGTATAAAGTACTCTACAATATGAAAATTCACGGTAAACCATTTCACCCGCATACGATAAAAACGTAAATGTGAGTCGGGATCTAGCCATCAGAGTTCCGAACAGAAATAAACAAAAAATAACAGCCAAAAGTCTTAAACTAATAACTTTTGTTATCCAAACTAAGAATTCTAGTCTAGAAAAAACTCTATCAGTTTAGTCTATAAGTTTGTAAGTAACGTAACCGTATCTTAATGTGACATATAATTTTAAATAATAATTTATACCTACCTAGTTCGGCGACAAAATGCAAATCCGCCGGGTTCATACATGTTGTTACGAGCTGGGTATGGGATAAATTAAAACACTACCAATTAAACGTAGCACAAAATAACTTTAATGACCACAAAACATTGAATACACAATCACTTAAAGGATCACTTTGAATTCGCTCGTTGTCTCTCTCAAAAGTAGACTGACTGCCTTCGACCTTTTATTTTTTTTTAATGCCGTACAAAGCTCCAAAGGTAAATAATTATAAAAAATTACCATTTTCAAAATAAAAGGGTTGTAAACCAGTAATAAATCGGGAACTTCCATAATTACAGGTTTTATGCAGGGAAACACTAGATATGTATTAAAAAAGTTGAGCTATGTGCAACAAAAACAAATAAAATAAAAACGTTCACTGAAGCTTTCGAGCTAAAACTACCTTAACCTACAACCATTACCCTTAACTAACATTAACCATCGTTGACGTTACAGGGGTTAAAATTCGGCCTACAGCAACTGTTTGCCAAGTAGCTTTTTCGGAAAGTCTAAAAAAGACGGTCGACAGAATAATTTTAGTAATGAATTTTAGTTAAAGGTATAGATAGACACTCGTAGTACGACAAAGGTTGTTGAGTCAAATATTTAAATGAATAATTTCGAGATTTTGTAAAAGGGCACAGAACCATTGCTTAAAAAAAAATATATATTTTAAATTCCAGTTTTTCCTTACTTATACTAGTACCAGTTATTCGTTTGTGGTATATTTATGCTGAAACATATGTAATTATGTATTGATATAACGGTTTCGCATGACGAAAAAGCAACTCAATTTTTTTGGATTTTAACTATATATTTTTTTTTTAAAGAAAAAGAAAAAAGTTATTCGGAAAAGAATGAATAAACAAAATAATAATTTGAATGAAAGTATACTTAAAATGTTTACAAAAAAAGGTAAATTAAAGCAATGAACATTCACGATACCTTCTAACAGCGATAGCGTTTTCTTCGTATTTTAATAACATCACAAAAGGGAAAGCAAAGCACATAAAATCCCTTCGGTACCTACACAGTTTAGACGTTTAAACTTTTTATAGCGGCCTTTAGAGTGAAAATTCAACGGATATCTGAGAACAAATAGTAGTCCCTGAAGAACGAAAACTGCCATAAAAATTCGCGTCGTCGTCATTAGTCTCAGACGTGTTTTGATCAGGGACCGTATTATGAAGTGTTAGAGCTATCATTGTTCCGTTGCGAGAAAAGGATGGTGCTTCTCATTTCGTATAGCTACGTCCCTCTCAGTCGTACAAGATAATAACACCAATGACACTTTGTACGAAGGAGCCCTCAGTCCCGCCTCTTTTTATCTGCCTATTGAGGTCTCGTGAATTCTTAAAACTTCGCTTTGAAGAGTACCTGATTTTTAATCCCTGAAAGAAAGAGTTTGTACATACAGGACAATAATGATCCGGGGTTCAATGATGGCATTGGGGCAAAGACATTTATTTAACCTGGCGAGGCTGGTATGAATAGATGCTAGTACCTCAAATACGAATTTTGCAAGCATAATGCGTGGTAATGTTTGTTATTGGGTTATAAATACTCTTTTCAAACATCTTTGCGAATACTTTTTGTGTGCCGTCAAGTCACTCAAAACTTTTATGTTGTCTTTCTGTCATTGTTATAATAACATCCTTAGTATTTGTTTCTTTCCTTACCGTATCGATATTTTTTATTCGTTTGCTAGTTTTGCTAGCTAGCTACTTGACCACTACAGCTGCTGGTGCTCCTAGTTGAATTTGCTAATCCATACCGCATCAAAATTTCAAACACCCAGAGTAATCCAAAGACCGCCTGTTGTTACGCTAACTTCAGTTAGCGCAACAACAGACGAAGTCTTTGATCCAGCTAGTTCCACTTATAGTACCAGCAACGGGAGTGGAACAAGTAAGTCAAGGCGACAAAACTCTCTCGAAAGTATGGTACAAGTGAAACCGCGATTCGTAATCACCGCAGAAATTCCAAAGTAGGTATGTCTGCAACGTATCAAGTCTCCAAAGCAAATTCAAGCACGAGATATTTCCGTCGGGGCTGCGGGTTGTTCGAAAGAGATACCGCGGCCTCGACACAAAGTTCTAAGAAGGAACATGGGTGGTTTTAGCCAGTAGAAGTCTGACACTCCCTCCCGCTCTGCCCAGAGTGGGAGGGGGTTATTTGATGATTTCCCACAACACACAATAAAAAAAGTAGGTATAACATATTTTTATTTTCCTCTGAACGCAAAAGGTCAGAACCAAACTTAAATAAAATATTGTATATATTGTGTTGTTTGTGTATATTTTTAACGTATTACAAAACTTGCTTCTAAGAGTTACGACGCCAAAAGTGCAGAATAAAGCCATTACAATTGAATTTCACTTTAGTAGGATTCTCCTGTAATTAATTCATTTTACACATATTTTTGGCGACGCGATGTCGGATTCTGCGCTTCAGTAATTTGAAGCGTCCAGTACTCTGGCAACCTAGGCCCGCAAATCAGTGTTAACTTAAAGCTAAACAGCAGCCTGACCTGACCACATGGATACATTCTTGCTTAAAAACATACCATCCGCCTCGGTCACTATAAGTTACTTGTAATACACAAGTAATTATTCCTTCAGTACGTTATGAATGACTTTAGTGTATTCATCTTGCGTCTTTGTATACAGTAATCCGAACATTAGACCTAGATATTCTTTTTAACGGAGACGCAGATAGCGACTCCGTCAGACGTGGCGTACCTCAACTACCCTGGTTACTCGCTTGAACATAGGTTCGTAAAGCGAGCTGGGGTCTGTGTGTACGTCCGCGATGACGTTTGCTGTCGGCGTCTCCGTTGCTTTGAGGATTCAGGGTTCTCTACAATTTGGATACTGGTGGACACCGGGGTCGAGAAATCTCTCTACGTCGGTGTCTACCGGTCGCACAGCGGTGACCAGGAGACGACCAGGCTTTTCGAACACCTGATGGAAAAGGCGGATTGTGCCCAGCAACGGTACCCAACGGCGGAGCTTCTTTTTCTGGGGGACTTTAATGCCCACCACGATGAGTGGTTGTTCCCGTTCCAGAAAACTGACCATGCTGGGAGAGAGGCGCGCAGATTTGCATTGTCGCTAGATCTCACTCAGCTGGTGAATGAAGCTACGCGGGTGCCGGATGTTGATGGACACACACCTAATTGCTTGGACTTGCTGCTGACTACTGACCCAGACAGGCACTCAGTATCGGTATCAGCCCCACTGGGAACATCTGACCACTGTCTGGTGAAGTCCATATCTGTCAGCTCCCCTCCAGATGATAGCCCTAAAGGCGAGCGGCGAGTTTGGCGATACGAGTCAGCAGACTGGGATGAGATGCGGCACTTCTTTGCGTCCTTCCCTTGGCAGTCAGTTTGCTTTTCTGCGCGCGACCCCACTTGCTCAGCTGAGGCGGTTGCGGCCGTGATTCGGCAGGGAATGGAATACTATATTCCATTCTCCGACATACCGCTCGGTCACAAGGCCCGTCCATGGTTTAATGCGGACTGTGCTCGTGCTGAGGCCCGAAAACAGTCTGCATACCAAGCCTGGGTGCAAGCTCGTGACCGTAAAGTTCGAGCGCGTCGGGTTCGCGCGAAGAAAAGAGCTTTCAATTCTGCCGCAAAGTCCTGTAAGCGGGTGATCCGAAAGGCGCGTTTCGACCACGTCAGTCGCATAGGGGCCAAACTGGCGTCCTACCCTTCTGGCAGTAAACAGTTTTGGTCCCTATCAAAATCGGTCGAATCAAATTTCTGCCGGTCCTCACTTCCCCCCCTGCAAAAACCGGATGGGTCGTTGGCTCACTCCGCTACCGAGAAGGCAAATTTATTTGCATCTCTGTTTGCGAGCAATTCGCGTCTAGCTACTGGGTCTAAACCGCCACCAACGATTCCTCGCTGTGATTCTTCGATGCCGGAGATCGCAATACACTTGAAAGAGGTTCGTAGAGTACTTCAGAGCCTAGACGTGAATAAGGCTAGCGGTCCGGACGGCATACCAGCAAGGGTCTTAAGGAACTGTGCGCCTGAGTTGTCTCCTGTGTTGACACGCTTGTACCGCCTCTCTCTCAAAACCAGAACGGTGCCGAACTCCTGGAAGGTTGCTAATGTACAACCAGTGCCCAAGAAGGGTAGTCGTGCCGAGCCCTGTAATTATCGACCAATCGCCATCACCTCCATACTGTGTAAAGTAATGGAAAGGGTACTCAACGGTAAGCTGCTGGCGCACCTTGAAGCGAACGACCTACTCAGCGACCGTCAGTATGGTTTTCGCCGGGGACGGTCAACTGGGGATCTTCTGGTGTTAGCTACGCACTGCTGGGGCGAGGCCATCGAGAAACACGGCGAGGCCCTTGCCGTGTCGCTGGACATCTCGAAGGCTTTCGACAGGGTTTGGCACGCAAGTTTGTTGAGCAAACTTCCGTCATACGGCATCCCCGCTGACTTTTGCTGCTGGATATCTGACTTCCTGAGTGAACGGTCGATCCGAGTGGTCATTGATGGCTGCTCCTCTGACCTTATGGCTATCGATGCCGGAGTTCCTCAGGGGTCTGTTCTCTCCACGACACTTTTCCTGCTGCACATCAATGACCTCCTTGTTCCTGGTATTGTTGGGTACGCAGATGACAGCACTGTCATGGAGAGTTATACATCCAGCGCAAAAGCCAGTGGTGAGGAAGTACGATCACTAAGAGAGGCCATGGTAGAGCGAACGAATTCAGCCTTAAGACTTGTCTCCCAGTGGGGTGACGAGAATCTGGTAGATTTCAACGCCACCAAAACGCAAGTGTGTCTGTTCACCGCCAAAAGGAGTCCGTTTAATCTTGCCCCTACTTTCCGGAGTGCGTCTGTACAAGTTACTGACAGTCTCGAGCTTCTTGGCACGAAGTTGAGCGCGAATCTGAACTTCGGCGCCTACATCAATTCGAAGGCTCAAACTGCGGCGAAAAAGCTGGGCATCCTAAACAAGGTTAAGCGGTACTTCAAGCCTGGACAGCTTTCAGTATTATATAAAGCTCAAGTCCGGTCTGGCATGGAGTATTGCTGTCACCTTTGGGATGGCTCAGCCAAATACCAGCTTGCCACACTTGACTCTGTAGAGCGCAGAGCCAGGAGGCTAATTGGTGACGATAAGCTGGTTATCAAGCTACATAGCCTGGCCCACCGTCGCAAAGTCGCATGTCTGTCGGTCTTCTACAGACTGTACTTCGGAGAGTGTGCGCAAGAGCTCCACGAGCTGATCCCACCATCTCCCTTCTTCCATCGGGAGACTAGACGTACTGCAGGGTATCACCGATACCTAGTCGACATTCCACACATTCGAACGAAGCGCTTTGCTGGGTCCTTTATTATGCGCACAGCCAAGGAGTGGAATTCCCTGCCTGCGTCGGTTTTTCCGAGTTCATATAACCCTAATCTGTTTAAGTCGCGAGTAAACAGGCTTCTTCTGGGTAAGCTCGTTCCATCGTCGACATCATCTCTGCCCTTAGGGCAAGATTGAAGTCAAGAGCAAGCCCATTTATAATAAAAAAAAAAAAAAAAAAAAAAAGACCAGGGCCGAAGCCTTCAAAAATATTAAAAAATGAAAAAAAATTACAGTAGGATGAAACCCATTAGAAAAGGAGGGGAATATGATCAAAATGAAAGGAAAAATAAATTACGGTCGATCCGAGTTCGGGAAGTGGGGGTGGGGGGGGGTTTTAAGGGGGGAAAGCGGTTTATCTCGATTTCCGGCAAAACTACAAGTCCTATGGAAAAAAGTTGAATGGCAAAGTTGTAGGTAATAAAAAGATCTACAACTTTTGTATTTGCAATTTTTTCACAGAGGAGGTGAAAAATTAAAAAAAACAAGTTTTTGGTTTTTAATTTTTATCTTTTACAAAAAACTTTTTTTTCACGATATTTAGTGAAAACTTACATTTTTATGCCCTAAATACACTGTAATTTTTTTGATTAAAAATATTTATTTTTCACCTTATTATTGACTTAATATCGAAAAATCAGCCATATTTTCAATCGAAAATTCTGACGTCAAAATATCTGCTTTTTTTTAAACGTTGTATTCCTTCTAATCTCTACTTTCTGATGATGTATAAAAAATATACATTGCAATGGTAAATTTTCTCAGAAAAAGCAAAATCAGCTACTACAAAATAACAGGTAGTAAGGGCCAAACCCTCCTAGCCCTTCCCCACTTCTCTGTGAAATACCTTTTGATAGGCCAAAATTTTCCGTAGGTCTCCACGATATATAAATTATCTTAAAATAACAATAAATAGGCATAAAACAGCAATAAATACGCTTATAATTTCTTGTCTAGGCCATTATTTGGTAGTGGGTATTTATTTCGCAGCAGCTGACTTTGCATTTTCTGAGAAAATTTACCATTGCAATGTATATTTTTTATACATCATCAGAAAGTAGAAATTATAAGGAACACAACGCCCAACGACTTTTTAAAAAAAGCAGATATTTTGACGTCAGAATTTTCGATTGAAAATATGGCTGATTTTTCGATATTAAGTCAATAATAAGGTGAAAAATAAATATTTTTAATCAAAAAAATTACAGTGTATTTAGGGCATAAAAATGTAAGTTTTCACTAAATTTCGTGAAAAAAAAAAGTTTTTTGTAAAAGATAAAAATTAAAAACCAAAAACTTGGTTTTTTGAATTTTTCACCTAAATTTTGAGGTTATGTGAAAAAATTGCAAATACAAAAGTTGTAGATCTTTTTATTACCTACAACTTTGCCATTTAACTTTTTTCCATAGGACTTGTAGTTTTGCCGGAAATCGAGATAAACCGCTTTTCCCCCTTAAAACCCCCCCTCACCCCCACTTCCCGAACTCGGATCGACCGTAATTTATTTTTCCTTTCATTTTGATCATATTCCCCTCCTTTTCTAATGGGTTTCATCCTACTGTATTTTTTTTTGGTTTCAAAAATTATCGACCCTGGTCTACATATCAATTACTCCTTGGTTTTTAAAAGTGCTGGTTAAGTGAGACTCTACTGTATTGTGATATATTTTTAAGTTATGGAATTACGATGATCATTGGATGAATACCGTATTTTTGTTACTGTCGCAAATAATATATGAACATATAGGACGGAACTGAACGTTGCGCAGTGCGCACTCACCCACTGTGCAAACCGTGGTGTCCTTTAAATAGACTCCAGACACAGGTTGACCGAAGCAAGGAAAACCTATACAGGTGGAAATTCCTAGATAGCTCTGGAGTGTAAATGTGGTGTTACCACAAACGGTGGGACATTGATTTCGTGTCCTATTGTTTACACGTCACAGAAGCTGATGGACACTACCTGTGTAGTAACAAAGTGCCAAACTCGTCGTCAAGTGGGCTGAGTCAATTTAGATTAATCGACATGCTAAGAAGAAGATCAAAACAAACATTATAAAGTTAAAACCGTAATTATAAAAGTCTTAATGAAAATATTCCTGAAACATCCTATTTTAACAAATTGGGAAGGTTGCAATATTTTAAGCGACAAAAATAGCTCGACGGACGTTCGAGTGCCAGCTTCCCCGTGGACCCAGAGAATTAGAAGAGTACTTAAAACTTTGAAACAATGTTTAAATTCTATTATTGTAGTCTTAATTTTAAAATACCTTTCTTAAACAAACTGTAATTATTTGGGGAAACAAACATTTTCATCTCAATTTTCTAATTGTTTATAAGACCGTATTCTCAAGGAAAGGATAAGGGCAGGGAGATGTTGATGATGATAATTCTCAAGGAAGAAAATTGTCACAGCAAGCAGCTAATAATTATGTAAATAACATTTCATCCATAACCTCGATAAGGCTAAAATTAAATAAGCTCTTACATTTTTTTCGTATTGACATACGTCCTGATTTCACTAGGTGTGGTTACATATAAAACAAAAAAATGACGTACTGCTTTTCACACGATCTATTTGTATTATTGAATTGTAACTCTATTTCTAGGTAGATTTACAGTTTACTGTGAATTGCTCTAGGCTAGGCACTTGAGGTTCATTCGACCAAATGTGTATTTGTTTTTTAAATGCAGCAGGCACTCGTATGTTGCTATATTTCGCAGAAAGCGGTAAATATGAGCTGACTGGCTCTTTATTTTTATTATTTTACGAAATCGTTTATTCAGTAAAAATATTTCCTATCATGAGATTTACAAGACAAGGTGCAGTTTTGCATCCCCGTCAAATTCCGGGTGGTTGTCACAAAATATATAATCATCATCATCATCTGCCCTTATACCATTCTATTAGGGGTCGGCGCAACACGTTTTCTTTTTCCATTCTTCCCTGTTAGACGTTACGGTGGCATTTACTCCTTTCTCTTTTATATCATTCCTCACACAATACATCCATCTTTTCATAGACCTTCCTCGCCATCTCCATCCGTCAATATTAAATTTATATCCATCACCTTTTTAGTCACATGCGATTCGTTCCTCTTCATAACATGTCCATACCACGACATTCGATTCCCTTTCAACTTTTCTGTAACTGTAGCAACTTTTAAACTTCCTCTAATATATTCATTCCTTACCTAATCCATTCTTGTCACACCAACACCACACATCCACCTCAACATTCTCATCTCAGATACATGCAATCTTTTTTCTTAAATTTTCTTCACAGCCCAGCATTCCGATCCATACAGTACGACAGGTCTAATCACGGACTTGTATATTTTTCCCTTTAACTTGAGGGGTATCCGGTATTGCTGGCGATAAAACGCCAGTGTTCGTGCTTGAACATCTATCCCCTGCTAATAAAACGCTACATGCAGCCACGAGACAAAAGGCAAAGGACAAGGGATATAAATTTGTCTGGGTGAGAAACAGCAGGATTTTTGTTAGAAAAACTACCGAAGACGAACATATATTGATAAGGAATGTAGATTCCTTAAATAAGTTAGTATAGACTTAAAAGAGGCTCCTATCTTTCATTATTTACAAAATGCATGCCCCTGTGAATTTTATAGCGGTCATAATTCGATAACTTGAATATATTCTATCAGAACTGCAGAGGATTGCGAACAAAAACGCACATGATTTTCCGAAATGTCTGTATTAATAACTATGATGTTATAATTTTTACGGAGACCTGGCTTAATGATTCTATCCGGAGCAGTGAGCTATTCGATGACAGATATACGGTCCATAGGAGAGACAGAGAAACCTCCCAACTTGCTGGTAAAGAAGGTGGGGGAGTTTTAATAGCAGCCAAAAAGAAATTGAATCCTAAACGTGCCAACCACTTTGAGAGTGGATGTGAGGATCTCTGGGTTACCTTGGACCTTCCTTTCAATAAATGTTTCCGTCGAATAGCTTTCTGCGCTGTATACTTGCCGCCACCATTACGCCTCCCTCACTTGGAAAAGTTCCTAGACAATTGTAACGCTGTTTTTGAACAGCTTGATGAGTCATGTACATGTATCATAGGTGACTTCAATTTGGGGTGCATAGACTGGAAACTAGACAGTAGTTTTAATAAGAACCTCAAACTGCCCAATACGTGTGAAGCTTTGCTGGATTTCACATATGTTAATAAACTCATTCAATGTAATAACGTTTATAATGTCTCCTCTCGCATACTTGATCTTGTGTTAACTGATCATTCATTGTGTAATGTAAGTCAAAGTATTGGGTCGCTATGTAATATTGATCAGTATCACCCACCCCTAGATATAAATATTTGTTTTAAAAAAGAGGCCAAACTCCCATATAATGTTAAGAATGAGTTACGTGACTTCCGTAAAACAAGCTATATACCGATTAAGAAATACCTAAAAGAACAGGACTGGGAGGAATTATTTGAGGGACATGACGTTAATGAAATGGTACAGACTTTTTATGATATCATCAATGACGCGATTAAAAGATTTATACCTATTAAAATACCAAAAAATAGTAAATATCCCCCCTGGTTTAGCAAACCTCTAATTAAAATATTAAACACGAAAAATAAGATTAGGAAACGTTATAACACTTACCATAACCCTTTGGACAAGATTGAGTTGAAAATAATCAGCAAACGCTGTGATGCACTTGCTACGATTTGCTATAATGATTATTTAAAAAATCTTGAAAACACTCTAACCAATAACCCTAAATCTTTTTGGACTTATGTTAAAACTAAGCGGGGTGGCTCCAGCTCGTACCCTTTATCTATGACGAATGGTACTGCTGCATCATCAGATGGAACGGAGATATGTGAGTTTTTTGCTTCTTACTTTTCT
The DNA here is from genome assembly GCA_949316265.1 of Diarsia mendica. Lineage (NCBI taxonomy): Eukaryota > Metazoa > Arthropoda > Insecta > Lepidoptera > Noctuidae > Diarsia > Diarsia mendica. Next base: position 20,493,067 of record OX438886.1, read on the forward strand.
TCGGTATACTGCCCTGCTGAACACGGTTGCAGAACCGATAAATCGACTAGCAGTACTGGTATTCAGGAAGGTAGCATACTTTTAAACAGCCCAGATATCGACAGTGGGGCTTTATACAAAAAGCTAAAAACGTTAGACTGCAACAAGGGAGCTGGTCCTGATGGCTTACCACCAATTTTCATATATGAGTGTGCAAATGAGCTGGTCACGCCTCTATTGATTATTTTTAATAAGTCTTTGTCCAGTGGTATTTTCCCCTCAAAGTGGAAGGAAGCAAAGGTCGTCCCCATTCATAAATCAAACAATGAGGACTTAGTCTCGAACTATAGACCCATTTCAATCTTATCCACCCTAGGTAAAGTCTTTGAGTCTATGATTTGCCCTTACATTCAAAATCATCTTAAACTTTACTTAAGTGAGGAACAACATGGCTTTGTGGAGTCTCGTTCTACAAATACCAATCTGACACTGTTTACTGAGTTATTGACAACAGCAATAGACTCTGGCCATCAAGCTAATGTCATTTACACAGATTTCAGCAAGGCGTTCGATCGGGTCTCGCATCAAATTCTCATTGATAAATTGAGAACTTATGGTATCGCTGGAACTTTACTCGCATGGTTGAGCTCGTATCTTGAGAACAGAACTTTCTTTGTAGTAGTCAACGGTTTTCGATCAACCGTCAGACATATATCCTCGGGCGTGCCACAAGGGTCTCATTTGGGGCCGGTTTTATTTAATTTTTTCATAAATGATATTCCGAACTGCTTTCGCCACTGTCAAATTTTCATGTTTGCCGACGACTTAAAATTCGTTAAAATAGTCAAATCTACGCATGACGCCTCTGAACTACAAAGTGATTTGGATGAATTGGTGAAATGGTGCCAACTAAATCAGATGCTCCTAAATCCTGGCAAGTGTTACCATGTAAAATTCACTAGGAAACATCACCTCATTGACCAAGATTATTACATTGACGGAGAAAAGATAAAGGAAATGGACACAATAAAAGACCTTGGGGTTATGTTTGACCAAAAATTAACTTTTATCCCTCACATTGATAATGTAGTGAAAAGATCTTCCAAAATGCTAGGTTTTGTTATCAGGAACATAAAACAATTTAAACACTGCAGAACCAAAATTATTTTATATAATTGCTTAATTCGAAGCATATTAGAGTACTGTAGCGTGGTCTGGCGGCCACATTATGCTACCCACTCATTGCGTCTCGAACGTGTACAAAAACGTTTTCTTGGACACCTGGCCTACGCTAGCGGTTTGTCCAAGAAAATACGCTCATATAGAAATAGACTAATCCATTTTAAAATGGATTCTCTGGACAAACGCCGACGACTGAATGACGCGATGTTTGTGTGCAAAGTTATGGCCCATAAAATCGACTGTCCGCAAGTATTAAATAATTTTTGCTTCCGTGCCCCATCCAGAATTTCTCGCAGTCCTATAACGCCACTCTGCCCTCCGCAGAGAAGAACAGTTCTAGGTACAAATTCTCCCTACGCGAGATTTTGCAAGATCGTTAACAGTTGCAGTGATAAGATCGATCTCCATTTTGATGGTTTAGGCAAATTGAAAGCCTGTTTTTACAAGTACCTTCCCGAATATTAAGTATCTTCCCGAACATTAAGTCTCTTAGTACCTACAACTTTTATAATTATTTCACCATATTTCTGTTACCTAGTTTTATTTAGTTTTATGTTAATTAATTAAAATTTTTTTAACTTAGTTTAATTAATTTGTTAAGTTAGCAACTTTCATGAATTGTGTTTTTATTATTTTGTAAGTTACGACGTTTTGTGTGCATGCTGAGTTTACCTCTAAGTGATTGTTACACTTTTATCTGTTTTTTTTGCTTGTATCTCATTTACCATGTATCAGTGTAAACAATTGTTGGTGAACCAAATAAATAAATAAATAAATAAATAAATCCGTGGGTCACAAGTTGTTCCAGTGACCTGTTGCCATTTCATCCTGAGTTGATCCGGTGCGTTACGTCTCGGTCTACTTCACCATCCACTTGGACAAGGTACCGGAAATCGGAACAGATCGTTTAAATTGACTATAATTTGCCGGGACGCCCATACATCCCGGCAAATTATAGTCAATTTAAATTAAAGTACCTACTAAAATAATATACACTGTTTTTGATTAAAATTAAACAATGTTTCAAAATAAACCCCATACCTACAATGTTTTAAGAAACAAGAGATTATGGAATAAACCTTTGCGTTTGTTTGTGTGTTTGTAAAAGCGCGAGAATCAGACGGGGTGCGTTTTAACGTCGTGGATCTTGCTTGCCAATTTAGGTAACTTACTTGGAGTTCAGAACCTCAGTTTAGATTTCACAAGTTATATAAAACTCGATCTAAAACCAGTTAAGTTTATGAACGCCCGATTTTCAACATTCAAGAACTAATTTGAAACAACTTATCTACACAAGCGAGTAAACACCATAGAATTTAAATAAATGGACCAAGATTGACATATCGCTGCAAATATTTCTAACAGTCAACGCCTCCTTTTTTTTTGGGTGGGTGGCTGACTGAATGACTCTTCCCGCTCTAGGCAGAGCGGTAGGGAGTATCAGACTTCTACTGACTAAAAACCACCTATGTTCCTGCTTAGCCCTTTGTGCCGAGGCCGCGGTTACATCTCTTTCGAACAACCCGCAGCACGACGGGAGGCAACGCCACCTTGCATGCACTCTTAGGCCTCAGCCTCGAATTTTGCGGGCAGCGGGGCGGCGGCGGCGGCGGCGCGACTTGTATGGAGTGCACCGCTCGTTGCCCGCTCCCGCGCCGCTGTATCCGAGAACCGGTCCATTTGATTGTACGCATAAGATCCTGCCGCGCCCGCGCCGCCGCCGCCGCCGCCCGCTGGTCATTCTATATCTCTTTTATTATGGGGACTATATTTCTTGTCACCAAAATTTATATTTATCATCAAGTTCTATCGTTATATCTATCGCCACGAATTTTTTTCGTTCTCAGATAAACAAAAAGTGTTCTTAGGTATGAATTATCGAATTAAGGCGACACTGAATGCCAACGTCCTTGAGAGAAGGGAAACCCACATTTATTTCTTTTACTCTAAAATCACATCAAATTTGAAAAATCCTAATGCTTGTTTATTCCTTAATAGATTTGCAAAAAAACATTTTTGTTTCTTCACAAGCTGCATTTTTGCAGATTTTGCCACCGTGTTAATTGTGCCGATAGTTGTTACTTTAATTACGGTCAATGATCTAATCGAATTGCCAAGAGCCCGGATCATAATTTGAAGAGGCTCTCGTAAGGCAGTAGAGTCAAGGATTTGATTCGAAAGCGGTACTCTTGGACACGACTTGTATTGTTAGGAGATGCTTCGGTGTGGTTTCCAATAACGATATTAGGTTAATATTGACTTCAAATGTTATATTTATTCCTTATGTGACTAAAAGAGTGATAGATAGATATACATGAATAGGGACAAAAGGGTCAAAGAAAAGACTAATGGCTTGTTTAACGAATGATATAAATGGTTTAACGAATGATAATTAAAGCCGTGGCGAGGTAGTGCATCCTTACCTTACCCATTTGTTCCACCTGCTGAACATCTCCCACCTGGACAAGAGTTGCCGTGGCTGACCTGGTAGTCTTTAAACAGACTCCGGACCCAAGTTGGTCGCAGCAAAGAAAACCTACTGAGGTGGAGATATATAAATGACTCTATTTAAAATGTCACTTACGGGATATCTTCCGTGATAATTATTGGTTTTGAGTTGCATATAGTTATGAACCGTGAAAGCTTAAAACAGTGTATAAATGACTCTGCTCTGGAGTGTAAATGTGGTGCTGTTCCTCAAACGATGGGACACTTAATATCGTGCCCTGCTTGTCCTGCTGGTTGTTCACTGCAGGAACTGATGGACGCTACCGAAAGCGCCAAACTAGCAGCCCAATTCTGGGCCGACACAATTTAGATTGCCATCGACACGCTAAGAAGAAGAAGAAGGAATGATATGAAAGAATAAATGATACCGTAATGTCTGGCCTAAGAGAATGAATGAAGAATCCGTGTTGCGTCCAAGTAGAATAAGACAAAGGCAGGAAAATGACTCTTTTTTTTTTGTATGTTCAGCAATATCTTCCCTAATTGGAAAGGATCAGAAAAAAACATTTGATAAAGATCTGATGCTGATCTTTGGAGATATACAATGTAATGTGAATATTTATATATTATTTAATGTACTGTGCATATTTCAACAGTTAAGTATAATATTATATGTTAATTTTCATTTTATTGGAGATAAGTCATATTACCATTTTTTTTGGGTTTTGGAAATCATTAAATAACCCCTCCCACTCTTGGGCAAAGTGAAAGCGAGTGTCAGACTTCTACTGACTAAAAACCACCCATGTTCCTTCTTAGCCCTTTTTGTCGAGGCTGCGGTATCTCGTGCGAACAACCCGTAGCCCCGACGGACGTCGGTCCTTGCGGGCACTTCCATGTTGCTGACACCTCTTAGAGGCGCGCGTGGAGCACGAACGCGCTGTCGACACAGCCTGTAGTCGTCATAAGACGGACGGACGGCGAGCTAGCCCATTACTCACGGTCCACAGGCCCGCGTCTACGGTGGCCGGAAGCCATCACGTGGACCCAGACGCCCGGAGCGTCTCCCGTGGTGGCTGGGACGAGAGGTTAACTCTCTCTCACGTTCCGCCACCTCCTTCGCTAGCATCACTACATCGCGGCATCCCATTCCCTCTCGCCCCAGACCATGACTTGCACCAGGGCCGGACGCGAGAGGTCGCCGCCGCCTATCGCCGCTACGGGAACACGGCGGGGCACCTCCGCCCAAGCGGGGCGCACCTCCACGGTATGCTCCACCGTGTCCTACGGCCGATCCCTACAATGGTGCCATCCGGGCGTTTCATCCCGCCCGATTCGGTGCAGGTACCTCCCGAAACATCCGTGTCCGGTGAGCACCTGCGTCAAACGCAAGGTGAGGGCGCCTCTCCAGCCACTCTTCAAAGAGGGGACTTACCGCCTCTATCGTAGCGTGTCCTAAGTCATATTACCGTGACATGTTTTGGTAACAGTGTCAAGTAAATGCGTAACAAATATTTGTATAGGATATTACAACCAGATATGGAATAATTAAAATAAAACTTTAATATGATAAAAATAAAACCGACATCAAAAACACAAAATATTTTATTCTCCATTTTTTTTCAAATACAGTTTTTTTTGTAACCACTGCCCAATAAGTGACAAAAACCTAGTTGTAGTTCTCACTACACATAAAACTCAATTTATTATTATATAACTATTGGTAATAGAGAGTTGCAATAAACTGGAATAATTTCTAGTCAAGAGCACGATCGGAAGGTAGCTTTCATTGGAAATTCGCGTAATGGCGCGGAAAGGAATGTGGTGTGCAATGCATAGTTATTGGGGCAGTATAGTGCCACAGCCGAGTATAGCTATTCGGGTCAGCAAGAATGTTTACGGCATGCGTCCGCGATATAAAACCGAAGCTGACGGGTCGCGTGTCACAATGCTGGCACCTACTCACAATACGGAGGGTACCAAGAATCGGAGCCATTGTTACGCTACTCATAAAATTAATCTTCCCACCTTTTATTTGTTAAAGCTATTAAATCAAAGTGTCGTTGGTAGTCACAAGTGCTTGATGGCATTGCGCGTCGGTTTTTTGATTTCAGAACTTCCTGATGAACGGATTATTGTACTCGTACCTGTCTTTTTTATGCGGGTTTATTGGTGAACAGAGAAGGCAAATAGTAAACAAACTTGGAAAGCCATGGAAAAGACTTTTGCCTTATAGTCTAGATTGCAATTGGCGAAATGTGGGTATACCTATTAGGTACAGTTCTGCCTAACTCTTTGGGGATTTACAGGCATGACGTTATTTTATGTTTTGTGTTAAGTTATTCTTACAATTAAATAATAGTCCATTTCCACTACCAAATCTATTTCAATTCGCAATAGGCATCGAACAGGGCTTTCGTTAACACCATCAAGGCTAGTAATGAACGGGTCGACAAATGAACCGTGGTTCCATAGGGCGCGCTACGTTGAAATGTCATATAATGTGAGTAAACTCAAACTGCACGACAGAGGCAGTTATCTACAAATGTTCAACTTAATGGAATAGAGTTGGATCCTGTTGAGTCAACAGTTTTTCTTGGTACTTTTAACTATTGATTCAAAATTACAGTGGGGCCCACATATTGCAACATTGTCAAAAAAATTTAGTTCGGCCGCCTACGCTGTCAAGAAAATTAGACAGGTTACTGATGTTGATACGGCCAGAATTGTTTATTTCAGTTATTTTCATAGCGTCATGTCGTATGGGATTCTTCTCTGGGGTGCCTGTGCGGACATCGACGCTATCTTTGTTCTACAAAAAAGGGCTGTTAGGGCCATTTACAATCTAGGTCCTAGGGATTCCCTCCGAGAGAAATTCAAAGAGATGAATATTCTGACCGTAGCCTCTCAATACATTTTTGAAAATTTATTGTATGTTCATAAAAATATATCAAATTTTAAGAAAATGTCCGATATTCATAGCTTGAATACTAGGAATAAGCACAACCTCGCTGTACATCGCACTTGCCTCCACAGAATAGGCAACTCATTCATGGGTCAATGTATACGCTTTTACAATAAACTTCCCATTGTCATTAGAAATTTATCAATTAATCGATTTAAAATTTGCATTAAAACTAAACTATGTACAAAAGGGTACTATAAAATAATTGATTATTTAGATGACAAAAAGGCTTGGGATTGAATTGCTCGCTCTGCTAAGCTTTGTGTAATTACAATATTGACATAAAAATCTGATAATAATATCGTATTGTATATTTCCTTTTTTAATTTTATTAAGTAATTCTTTTAAAAATTTTTGACATGTAAATTTGACATTATAATTATTATCCTATTTTGTATGCTCAAATTATTATTTAATTCATTGTAACACATGAAACATATTGTACATGCTTTAAAACAGACTTTGATCCCTGAGTTTGTTTCACCATTTCTTCTCAGGGTAGTCAGATACGAAATGTCGACCCCATCTAGCTTAAGTTTAAAATGTGATGACGTGTAAAAGTGATTCCTACATCCTATTTACTGAATAAACAATTTCATTTCATTTCATTCGATTAGCAGGACTGGGTTTTCAAAGCCACTGATTTAGGTAACTAGTTGAACTAATTTGTTTCGAACCGATCTCCTGTCTCTGCCACGCCTGTGAGTAGTGGTTCATGTCAATCTCTAAACACGAAATTAGTAATACCGGCCATGTGCGAGGCGGACTCGCGCACCGAGGATTCCGTACAAAGTTTAAAATTATTAAAAATAGTTTTATTATAATACTAGCGGGACTTCGACCGCGTTATACTAAAAATGTTTTCTTTGGTAAGTAGATCTATCATTGATTTTAATTTTAAATGAAAAACTCTTGCGATAATATCATGGCAGTCATGCGGTGCTTTACCCTCAAGAAGCTCCCGAGTGATTTCATCCCACTTGGGCTTGGTAGTTACAGTAATAAATAAGTCGGGACGTTCATATTTTCTTACGTAGCAAAAAGCGTCTTGAGTACGTAAATTTTACTCAAAGGAAACATTCCTTTATTTTTGAATAGAAAGCAAACTGCATTCAAAACAATTCGAAAATTCTCTTCTCCCACACCCGGGAATCGAACCGGCTAAAATCTGAAAAAAAATATACCCTGTACTTTTATTGCATCGATCGTTAGGGTCAATTATAAGGATGAAATCTCTCTAACAAACATGATAAATTAAACGAAAGGAAAACCTGCCTGCGAGATCGCCAGATCTCACTCCATTAGATTTTTTGTGGGTTTATCTCGCATGCCGTCTCACTTCAAACATATTCAAAAGAAAGTGACGGCATGCGCGATAAACCAAGCGTAAGTTAAACCAGGTTTAACTATTTTTATTAATAAGGCGGTATGATTTTACTGTTGCTTGTAGAATTATTTGGCAAAAAAATTAGAACGATGACATGTATGTATTTTATTTAGTATGGTTTTTACTCGTTAAAAGAAATTTTTAGAGATATCTTTGTGATTTTTTTCTATCGAGGAGAATTAGTTTTATTATGTTTTAACACACTATGTTACTAGCATATATCCTGAAGAATATCATATATTTTTCTGAGTTTGTTTACTGCAGTGAATCATATACTTTTACGCATTATAAAACTCACGTTTAACTCCTGTTCGCCCCTTAAGGGATAGTAGTAGGGATGAGCGTTGAATCAACGAACTAGTTGAATCAACCGTTGACCTCCCGTCAACGTTAACTGTATATGAATCAACTAGTTGAATTCATATCAGCTTGATAGGTATCAAGCTGAAATTTATATCGCATATTCAGGGCTACGCGGGGAGGTCCACGCGTACCTGAGAAAACGGGTCTTGACAGACAGACGGACGACAAAGTGATCCTACAAGGGTTCCGTTTTTTCCTTTCGTGGTACGGAACCCAAAAAAGTAGTTAAAAACTAAAAAACCTGACTAAAAATCTGCAAAGCAAAAACAAGCACGTTAAATTTAAAAAAAAATTGGAATCAGGAGGCGTTCATTCTATTTTCATATCATAATTTAATATTAAAATGAACCCCGCCTGCTTCCAAAGCTTGTTTAATTTAAAATGTGCTTGTTTTTTGCTTTTCAGTTTTTTCAGTCGAGTTTTTTTTAGTTTTTTAACTACTTTTTTTATTTCCATCTTTTTAGTTCTTTTGTTGTTTGTTCTTTCGTTGGTTGCGTAAAATTCTTCGCAGATGATTGACCTTTTTAAACGATTTGTCACTTTGAATTCCTTTTAAACATATTATAATATAAGTTTTATATTTTTGTACTCTCCTTGTAAAACTCTTCATTTTGATACCCTACTTGATGGCAATGGAAGAAAAATAAAATTGAGTTCCGCGTTAGGGCTCCGACACATAAACACGATACGACGTCGCGTCGTACAACGTTGCGGCGTCGTTTCACGATACGACGTCGCGTCGTGGAAATCTACGACACGACGTCGTAACGTGTCGATGCACGATACGACGTCGTGACGTTAGAAACTCACGATGCAATCCTGCGCAGTTGTCTTGTTACTTTAATGAACAAATTAACATTTATTTGGGTTCTAATTTCAAAAACATTTAAATATTATTCTCAGAATGCGTCTAGAGCGGTCCATTTTTCGGAGTGAACTAAAACACCCACCCCTCTGTATCGACGGTATCGTGCCGTATATCGTGCGTGGCACATTACGTTACGATGTCGTGTTTTTTTACGATGCTCATCGTAGATTTCCACGACGCGACGCGTCGTATCGTGAAACGACGCCGCATCGTTGTACGACGCGACGTCGTATCGTGTTTATGTGTGGGAGCCCTTAGTGCCCCTAAAATCTACAATTTGTCTTTATTTTTTAATTTCATTGTAGCCAGTTTGCGCCACCAAGACAAATCTTACGACGTATATTTTATCCATTTCCGTTTAGGAGTTATGAGGGAACAAAAAAACGGACATGCATTCATACATACAGGTCAAACACATAACCCTCCTTTAGGGTTTCGGCCGCAATCGGGTAAAAACACGGTTCTACGAGATAATAATACATAGACATAAGGATAGTCGAGGGTATGAATACCACAAATACTCAAAAACTGAAGCAAAAAAATAGACTTTGATTCAATTGTGTATGGTCAGATTTTCATGGGAAGTCCTCTCAATCTTTTCTAGGTAACTGAAAATTCGGACAATAAAAGTTCATGTTTGGTTCGTCCATCGTACTTTTCGAAAAATCGCCAATTTTAATTATTTATTTCTCGAACACTGAACTTGGACACTTGACTTCCACAATGGAATACGTGTATTTAATCGTTCTATAATCAGCGACTAAATACTTATCCGCAACGCTGCCCAAATAATACCCAAAACCCGGATCACGTCACCATCGTACGCGGAAACGAGTAATTACCCACCGGAACTAGGTGTAATTAAACCCTCACTTAGACCAAGTTTGCACTGACAAGACCTTATTTCATGACACACCACTACAGCACTTAAGAATTGACCGTCATTTGGCATTAATTTCCTATTTCAAAAGGTCAACTATGTGGTCATATGTATTTAGTCGATCTCTGGTGTATTATTCAGTTTTGACTTGTGTTGGTTCGCTCCAGTTGTATCTGTAAGTATCTGCGGCTCGTGTTCGTTAAGGTGAAGGCGACAAGGTAGCCCGCTAAATTCGTTTTTTATTATGTTTTTTGCAATTTACCGATCAGTGTCAATTCGTATGTTAAATAAAACAAGATTCGCGCCAGTAACAAATGTCTATTTACTATTTTACTGAGTAAAATTGATTATAATCACCAATACAATCTTCTCAATTCATAAAGGTCTCTAGAGTGACTTTTTGATAAAAAAGGCATTCTTTACCCCCAAAACACAAATGGACATTTACAGCCCCTAAAATTTGAGAAAGTATTTGAACATAATTATTAATCTTCATTGAAAATCATCAAATTATAATGAATGAACAAAATGGATTTTTCAAACAAGCATCTTTGGCAGCCTTCCAATTTTTGTAATTTATAATAATACTGAGTCTGAAAAATTCTGGTTTCAGTACTCTTTATGGACAGGAGTAGGGCGTTCGATACTTCCTTACACATGTCAGTCATGAACGGTTATTAGAAAACATTTCAAGTTACAAAGTGTGAGGAAAATCATACAACTGGCTGGATTCACTCACTCTCACTGAACGAGTACAAGCGGTGGAAGTGTGAGTTATTTCAGTATTCTTTTTTTCAATAATTATGGTGTCCCTCAAGGCAGTATTTTTGTTCCGCAACTATTCTTTATCTACACTAATGATACAACTGCTACACTAGACTACATTTGTAAATATCTTGAATCATTAATTGGTTCCTAATATTTGCAGACAAAAAATACCCATGAGCTGGAAATTATCACGGCTCTCAAGTCCAAGAGTGGCTAGAAGCTAACCAAAACTAAATAACCATTATATTGGCTAATTTTTTAATTATCCAAGTCCCACTGCCCGGCCAATCAGTCACGAACGAGTCCAATAGTCTCGCCAGCGTTTCTTGGGCCTGCCTCGTTGACGACGACCGTCTTCGGGCACCCACTTTGTAATGATTCGGGCCCACCATTACACATTATTTAAATTAAATTGATTTAATTTCACACCTACCGCACAAAACCGTTTAACCTAATTGCAGTATATGCCTTGACAGAAACTAATTCAGTAAAATTTCTTGAAACATCTTTAGAATAATTTAACTGCTATGCCAACTACCCTCTGAGGCGTATTACCTGCGAGATATCTATAGAAACGCTGGACTTGCCGCATAGCACGGCTTTACCGAAATTCCGAATATCCTCCATTTTGCAGTATGGTATCATTCTGCGGGGTCGCTGTGTGGAAAGTGATCAAGCTTTTCTAATGCAAAAGAAACGGTTGAGCCTTTTCTTTTATATTAGAAAAGGTTCTAAAATAGCCTTTAGCCACCTATTCTTTTGGAAATATTATAGGATACTACTGACTTTACAGTGCATTTATTGGTCTTGACCTATGAAATTGCCGTTCTGCAGTACTGGCCATTTCAAATCAAAATAATTTTTGTTAAAGAAGCTGATGATACACAATCTACGGCTGAATTAGCAGCAGCTTTCGACGTTAGCGTCAAAACAATAATGGTCCATTTGCGTCAAATTGGCAAGGTTACAAGAACTGGGGTTGGAAGCTCTCCGTCATCCGCCCTACTCACCAGACCTTGCGCCTACAGACTACTACTTTTTCCAGAATTTGAATAACTTCTTGGCGGGAAAAAAATTCAATACCCGAGAGGCAGTACAAAATGCCTTTGAAGAATTTGTTGCCTCCCGACCCGCTGATTTCTTTAAGAAGGGCATCAATAAACTGCCACTGCGTTGGTGCATTGATTGCATGAGTGATTACTTTGATTAATACAAATGAAAAAACATGAAAAAAAATCGTTTAAATTTTTTCAAACAAAACGGCAATTTCATAGGTAAAGGGACCCATTATAAAATATGTTGGAATCCTGTGTATTTGATTGCAAGCATAAGAGTCTTTCTGATCAAACGACTAGCTACTATAACCCTAAATCAAGGCGATTCTTACACTTAAATCGAACAAGAGTTACTGTTATATAATATTATCAAATTCCAAGTACCATAACAACACTCCTAATTATCTTTTTTTTTAATTTAACCGTATTCGTACTAAAATATGAAAACATGGCCAAGTGCAAGTCGGACTTGCACATGAAGGTTCCGTACCATGACTTCTTATAGGTTTTCCTGTAATCTATACGTATTGAACTGTTTTTTGTATTTTTTTTCTGAATTTTAGGCCCAGTTGCTTCGGAGATAAGGAGGGGGGGGGAATGGTCGGACAGACCGACACGCGAGTGATCCTACAAGGGTTCTGTTTTTTCCTTTTGAGGTCGGAACCATAAAAACAACAACAACAATATGACTAAAGGATGATACATACACAAAAATATACATGTAAGTTTCGTGTAGAAGATACTACTTACGAACACGTGTATACTAAAATAATATAGGACCTCATGGCTTAATAATTGCGGCGTGTTTGTGTATGTGAGTTTCAATGCTTGTAAATGCACCCACGATACAGGAGAAATTCCTAGTGTGGGACAAAGTTTAAAAAATAAATAAATAATAATAACTGCCACTCGGGGGTCGATATTTTGGTTAAACCTTAACCACCTTATTATAAAAAGTAGTTAAACCTGGTTTAACTTCGACTTAGTTTATCTCGCATGACGACTCACTTCAAAAATATTCAAAAGAAAGTGACGGCATGCGAGATAAACCAAGTCTAAGTTAAACCAAGTTTAACTACCTTTTGTGATAAGGCCGTCAATATTTGTCTAGGTTGGTCCGTGAATAGGTGAGTTATTTTTTATTACATTTATTATACTAGGTACTGATTTTCCTTTACATACTGAGACATTACATACTGAGTTTCCTTTGTGCCTCGGAAAGCACGTTAAGTCGTTGGGTATATAGATCTTTTGCAGTCTTTACAGGTAGTCAGTAGCCTGACAGTCTAACAACCAGTCTTACCAAAGGTCTATATATTATAGCATCAATGTTTTCGTGCTAACTAGCACACGGTGTAAGGCGTGGGTGACAGGGGAGTGGCTCCTTATTTTATGGTGTACTTGATATGGTACTAGAATTTTAGGAGGATTTTATATTTTTTGGAGGATTATAAGTCATAAAATGGTGCTCATTGATTTGGAGAAAGCGTATGAAAGGGTAGGTGTTGTACCCACGTCCGGTCAGCTGCTGGAAACACCGATGAGTTCAGTGTGGGTGTAGGCTTGCACCAAGGTCCAAGGGTCGCCTTTAAGTCCTTACCTCTTCTTGTTGATTATTATGGACGCTCTGACGTCGGACATACAAAAAGAGGCACCCAGTGCATGCCGACGACATTGTTCTTGGCGGTGAAGATGGACCTGAGATCTAGAGCAGATGGAGAAATAGCAACAGAAACTGGACAATGTTGGCTTGATAATCAGCAGAAGTAAAACTGACCACATGTTCTGCGAATTCGGCGATGTTTTCAGTACTGGAGCCATAGTGTTTGATGGCGTGCTTCTTCCAGTTTGCTCCGAACCTCGGTATCTCGGTTTATTCGTGCAAGTCGATGGCGAAATAGATCGTAGTGTAAATCACAGAATTTACACTGGGTGAAGGAAATGGCGGCAGGTCACGGGAACAATATGCTAATCCTCTTATTCCCCTTAAACTCAAGAGAGGAAGCATTATAAAACCATGGTTAAACCTGCTGTCGTATACGAATCAGAATTTTGGACCCCAAAAAGGATAAATGAAAGGCAATTGCATGTTGCTGAGATGAGAATGCTAAGGGGGATGATGGTGTAACACGAATGAATAAAATAAGGAATGAGTACTTACGGAAATATGAAAGTGGCACCGATGAAGGAAAAGTTGAGTGGTAATCGGTTATCATGGTATGGACATTATGTGATGAAAAGAAATGAGGAAAATGTTGAGTATTAATGTAGATGAAAAAAAAAACGATGGATGGACTGTGTGAAGGAAGATATGGCAATAAACGAGATGACGAATAATAGAGAAGCGTGGAGAAGAACACATACTGCGACGACCCCAAATAAATTGTTGTAACTTTATGATCCCAATCCCTTTTTAATCTAGCAGACTTATCGCCAACATTGGCGATGCCTATCTTAGCCCGTATTAAGGTGTTGCGCATTCGATCGGAGAGTCGAATATTGGCAATGCTACTACACATCCATCGCCACAGACATTCCATCGCTCTTTGTTTAACGTTTTGACCTTCTGAGCATCAGTGAAAGGCCAAGTCCGAGTGCTATAGATAAGGAGAGGCAGGATACACCATGTCGACGAGATATTTTAAATCTTTATAAAATATTGTAGATCGAAGCATTGTAATACCAACATTTTAGCTAACCAGGCCGATTGATCTGATAGTTTGATGTGAATGAAAATGTATTTATTGCGTGGCACGTACAAACATAGCCGATATTGTTGTCAAAAGGTTTTAATCGAGCATGCACACAATTGACAAAAATGAATATGCAAGAGCTGTTTTAAAATATTGAATAGGTTAAACATATTTGGTTATTGAAGTAAGTAAGACTTGTTGGTGTTCAAATAAAACGTTCGCTAACCACAGATCATTATCGTTTGTATTGTTATGAATAGTAACTATACATAATTTCTCTATAAATTAGCTTTAAACTTCAGGAAGTTTTTTGAGTAACAACTTCAGTTGTGTAACAGACTTTATTACTCGAAGTTACATCCCTTTCCAAACATAAAATAAAACCATGAAAGATGAGAAGATATAGGTACGCTTGTATATCTTCTCATCTTTCATGGTTTTATCGTGATTGGTTGTAGCTACACGGACCATACTCAGTTGTCTTATAAAAATTAGAGGCTGTTGGCATGGTTTGAATTTGACGTAACGATTATCCGCAACTTTCTCGCTACCTGCGGTGGATGCGAACCTATATCATGTCCGCAATTTGGAATACGGAAGAGTTAATGGAGAATGGTTTAATTAATAATGTCAAGACTAAAAAAATCTTATTATTTTAACAACTCACAATATTGTGACTGCTTATGTTCGCCTGCTTTTATTTTTTCTGTATATATAAGGTAATATCATTCACTATCTAGTAAGGTTTAAAGAATACACAAAATGGTAATAAAAAAATATATCAGCTCGCCAAACTTCAGGGGGTCTACTCCGAACGTGTTAAATACGAACTATCGGCCGAACGTTCGCATGTTTCTCACTACGAAATTAATTCTATATCGTTCGGTCGGTTCGTTCAAATGGTTCCGACCGAACATCATTTTGACATTTGTTGTATCGTAAACCCTACCATGAAAGTTATTTTACCGACCGAACATTTGAGTTTGACAAGCCTGTCATCGTCCATTATATGTCAAAACTCACGACAACAAATTCGCTGCTTTTTGAGTATCGTAAGTATCGGATAAATTGATTTATTTTACGATTACCTTGTGTTTTATATCTGTTGAAAGTGTTAAAGTGAATGTGAATTATTTACAATTGTAGACAAATGGCGGTACGAATGTTTTTGGTTGAAGAGGCTCTCGAAGAAGAGCGTTTGGAGCGCAGAAGGAATCTCAGACGACTTCGTGACTCCTTCAACATTAATATAGTGCCCGACCTTGAGTTTGTATCTAATTATAGACTCAGTCGAGCACTTTTCGAAGAACTCTGCCAGGATATAGTGCCCCTGTTACCTCGAAAGCGTAATCGCCGTGCAGTCGAGCCTACTACAAAGGCTTTGAGGAGTGGACAAAGACAGAGGGAAAGATTAATTGCTCTAATAGAAAATAATAATTAATATACATTTTTTTATAAGTCACCATAGTCTTTTCTTACTGAAATCAACCTTAAATAACAAAACTATCATCTATTACTAGTATTCAATTACTTCAACACAAAATTACAAAAGTAGAAGTGGGTTTATTTATTATTAGAAAGAGTACAGCCACATCACATCCATTTAAAATTTCCGATTTATAATAAAAGTGGTTTGATGCACGTAGCATACATAGCATTGACAATTCTTAAAAAAATAAATAAAAGAAAACTACATTAGCATAATTAAAATATTTTTTAAATGTTAGGCCGGCTTTGTTGCTGCACATGCCTGCACAACTCTTCAAGAACCGCCTTTATACCAGCTAGTGACACATTCCTCTGTTCCTCGAGGTTCAATCGACGCTCATCGTTCCTAAACAGCCTGTCCCGCACAGAGCTATCAGCTCGAAGAGACTCACGAGGGAGGATCGCTCGCCGAGGTCTTCTACGCCGTCGTGTAGCTGTAAAATGACAACACCATTTTTATTTATTTATTTTACCCTTTATTTCAGGCAACTAAATGCTCGTAGATTGCCCCACATACTTGGTATATACTCTTTTTATGTACACATACAGCATACAATTTACATTAGATGGTACATTGTTTATAGGTATATCAGCTTATGCTAGTGATCACAATCTTTTTTTGATGTGTATATATTATGAAAAATCTATAACAAAAGGATGCTGATTAAATGCTTTCTAACAAAATTAAACAATGACTTACGAGTCCGCTGGTTTTGTGCTGGTGAGGCATTTCTGGGTGGTGTGGCTGAAGCCTGCTGGCTTGGTTGTTGTTGGGACTGTGTTTCTGTTGGAAAAAGATGTACAAAAAATAAATATAAGTATGAGAAAATATGTATAAAAAACAAAATAATGTTAAAAAACCTAATCACTGAGTTCTTATATGTATTTAAGTTCATGAAAACAAAATAATAATGAATGAATGAATGAATGGAGCAACTCAATAGAACTTGAAGGAATAGCTGCTTCGAGCTCGCAAACAAGCACTCGACTAAGTAGGAATCGTGCCACGCGTGGCTACGGCTTATGAAGCTGCTTCGTAATTACGTTTCATCACTTCGCTTTAAAAGCCTTTCTGTTGAACATGACCTCGCGTGTGTATGCAAGTAAAGGCGCGGGCCCACCGCAGCGCATGCTGTGCACGGCCACGCGGCGCATTTTAGCTATGAGTATTAATTTGTTTGACAACGTGGGTCTACGTTTCCACTGGAATACACGAAGACCCACGACTATGCACGCGCACAGAGAGGCTACGATATAACGTAATAAGCAATTAATCGATAAACGAGTTGTACCTAGTCGTGGGTCATATTCGTGTACTCCAGTGCCTAATTAGAAAATCTTTAACACAATCGTCGGAAGAAAAATCTGAGCTAGAGCTGGTCGAACTTGTAGACTCTTCGCTATTAAAATCGCTTTCTGCTACGTTTGATTTTTAACATGCATCATCAAGTAGAGACAAATCGAGACTGTGCTGACTGTTAGGAACAGAATTATTATCAAAAGTATCAAACTGAGGTATATCGTTCTTCCAACATTTGGATAGTCAGTTTGCGGAGGTGTCCATATGTGTCTTCGAAACATTATCCTGCGAAAATTGTTACACCGACGACAATACATCGAAGCCTTGATAATGCGATATTATGTTTAAACTACGCCTGTTTTGTTCGATGTTTCTTAAAACCTATACTTAACCTAAACTTACATTGAACCTTTGTTTCTCCGACGTTTGTTTAGCCAACATTTTTTCAATTCAACACAGTCATTTATCTTTGAAATATAGTTACATCCCAGATGCAATTAAATATTCCTAATAGATAATACTTTATTAATATTTACACAGAATGACTGAAGTGTCATAATGTCAAGTTATGAAAGTTCTCAAAACCAAAACAAACAGTTATTGTATTGGCTGTTCGTATCGAAGTACCGTTACATAGAACAAACAAACGTTTTAAAAATCAAAGGTTCGATGTATGGTTATCGATTTTAAGAAACATCGAACAAAAAGCCATAGTTTAAACATAACATCGCATTATCAAGGCTTACTTAACGTTAATACTTACGGAATAATACGTAAAAACGTACCTAAAATTTTATAATTACAATGATAATGCTTTGCACAATAAATTCTAAAGTACCTAATGTGTCTCTAAACATGACCTTATCGATTAATCTTTCTAATACTTTGGCAAAATAATGTTGTTAGCAAGGCCTTTCGGATGTATGGTTTCGTCATGAGATCGTCTAAAGACTTTAAAAAAAATCTACTTTCTTATTTTTATACAAGACCCTGATTCGCTCCCAGTTAGAATATGCTGTTCCTATTTGGAGTCCTTTCTACGACAAATACTCACATAGACTTGAAATGGTTCAGAAAAAATTCCTACGTAACGTGCAGTATAAATTTTATCACTCGAGAATTTCTTATTTAGAACTACTCAAACAGCACACTCTGTTAAGTTTAGAGTCCAGACGTACGCTCCTTATGGCCATGATGCTGCATGGCATTTGTAATAATAAGTTTGATTGTAATGTACTTACCAATAAATTATGTTACGTAGTACCTAGAACTGTTATACGGCGGGAGGTGCGCGTTCCTCGTCTGTTTCACACTGTGAAGTGCAAAACAAACGCCGGTGAGCGGGCACCTCTCCGTCGCCTTGTAGTAACTTATAACACACACTTTACCGATTTAGATATTTTTGCATTTTCTCCTGCAAAATTCAAAAAAATGACTATAGCTTTGCTTACCAACAACCTATCATAAATTGCTTTCTTTAAATTCACAAATTAATATGTGACCGTCTGTCCTTTCCTCTTTAAGATATTTTTATTTGAATCCGTGGACAATAGTGTGGGTTATACGTTTGTTAAATGAATGTAATAAGCTCCGATATTCGAATTGTAACGTGTAACTGTTTTTTGTCCCTAAATAAATAAAATAAAAATAAAAAAAAATAAAAAAAAATTCCAATGCTGCTGGCAATTTTGGTATTTTACCGGCAGAGGCAATATTGCCACCAGGCACATCACTAGCTGCGACAAATATATAAGTACTCGCCGGTCGCAGCAGTGCTGCAGTGGTATGAACAGACACGAGTAACTATCTTTTTTACTCACACGGGATAACCCTTTGTGGGTATGTTTCTTATGCGAGAAAATTGTTATTAGATAAATTATTCTCTTCCTCAAGTGTCTTCATAGCGCATTTACTTTAAAAACACAGCACCTGAATATATTACTTATTTATCAACCCATATCTCATATCAAAATTCAAACAGGAATGAGTTTGTAACTCGGAACAACTAGAAACTGTATTCACATCAGATAAGTTAAATACTTCGAACCGGGTTGGTCCCTAAGCGCCATTCGTTTGGGGCAAGTTTCAACTTGGTTGAACAAAGAATCCCTCAAAGGTGAAGGTGTAGGGGCCCAAAACAAAAATAGAAGTATTATGAAGTTCGGTAACATGAGCACTAACGGTCTGGAGGCGGTGAAGTGTTTGTGAGTGTATGAGTCGCAGCGTGATGCCGGCCCGACGTGATCCGCATATTGGGCTGTCCCCGCGGGCAAACCGAGCGATATTTGCTTTTTTTACTACCGTATCCATATTTCAACACCGATACCCGCAACAATATTTGGAAGTACTGAGAGAGCTAATGCGTGCGTGGCAGGAAAAATGATATCCGTTTCCCATTCGTTATTCTCAACATAATCCTACAGGAAAGCTACAATTGAATAGTTAACCATGAGCGGGATGGCAACGTTTCAGTTCGAGCGTTATATATTTAAATTGTACGTATCGATCTTCAATCTGTTCAATGTATTACAAGACTGATCAAAGTTCTAGGCTATAGTTGCTGCCAGTTAAGTTGTCAATATTAGTCATTGACCCACCTACATATTATATTAAAGTTCTTAACTTTGAAAATCAAAAAAAAGCCTGTTGATGTATTGAATCGTCATCTATCGTGATCTTTAACCTTTTTTGTAACGAAAAACGATACCTATGTATCTTTTGAAACCGATACCTATGTATCGTTTTTTATTTGTTTTGATTCGTATGAATAGATATGAGGGAAAGAGCAATGACCGCTATTGGCATCTTAACTGGTAGCAACTATAGAGCTAGTGCTGATTGTAAGTTCAGATGCATCTTACACCACTCTGCCCACCGCAAAGCAGAACGGTTCTAGGCGCCAATTCCCTCTATGCAAGGCTATGCAAGGTTGTAAATAACTGCAGTGATCAAATAGATTTGCACTTTGAAAGTTTGGGTAAATTAAAAGCCAATATTTTTAAGATTCTTGCAAAATAGATTACCTTTTCACTATGCTTTTCACTTTCACTTTCATCATCACGCATGAGAGGAAATGTGTTTTACACATTAATAAGTACCATAAGTTGTTATATAAATTATTTAGTTATTTTAAATTATTTAGACCTTAAGACTCTTATGCCCGGTTTCTGAGGCACTTTATCTGTGGTTTATCTATTCTTTCTTTCTTTACATTTAAATAGATAAACTACAGATAAACCACAGATAAAGTGCGTGAGAAACCGGGCATTAGTTAATTAAAACTAGAAAATTAGATTAATATTATAAATTGTACAACTACTATAAGCATGCGGAGTTTACCTTTAAGTGTATATTGCACTGTTGCATTTAAATTTTTGCATGTTACATTTACCATACATCCTGTGTAAATAATCGTTGGTGAACCAATAAAAATAAATAAATAAATCATTATTTTCTTGCGCCCTTAAGTCCCATGTTACTTGAGATCGGCGCAACACGTTTTTTTCTTATATTCCTCTGTCAACCTACAAAATTTTCTTAACAAGCATCTTAATTCGACCGCCTAATATTATGGACTGTGCATGGTGATACACACCTAATTATTAAAAACGTAATCCAAATGTTGAAATACTTTGAACCTTATAATGTTATAACTATTAAGTAAAGTTTGTACAGCTGTAGTCTAAACAAGTTATCTGTATGCATTAGGAACGGTACAAATAAATCACGAACGTTTTGCTAATAACGGTTTATTATCTGCGGGCTTGTATCCCAACACTATACCGCACTAAATATTCGACTCCAATTGTCGCATTAGTATGCTGCACAGTTCTTGTTAGACTAATTCAAAATAACAATGGAATATAATATTCATGTTGTTACTAAATTATGAATATATACAAATATCACATACAACACAGGAAGATACTCAACTTACAAATTATAGTATTAATGTACCTTATATCAAATAACCGGGCCGACTTATGAGCTTGAAATGAAATTAAAAGATTGCTGTTATTATAATTTGTCAAACAATGACTGCTTTGTTGATCTAGTGCTCGCAATTGCGACTGTTGAACATGTAGTCTTGGGATCGATTCCCGGGTTGAGCAGATTGTTATTAGATTTTTGCTTCAGGAAATTCTCCGTAAAGAAAGAATGAAAAAATAGCTCAGCATGGTGCTGTAATTGTACCAAACATTTTTTTTGAGAGTTGGAAATCATCACCAACCATGGAGTCTGGATTTCTGCCCGGCTCTTAAACATAACTAGCGAAATGAGGGTGTACTTTTAGGTACACCTCTGCCTAATTCACACGTGATTCACGGCGTGATGTTATGTTGCCAAACAATATAATTATAGATATTGGCACAGACAAACCTATTGTTGGGAGTAGGGACCACATGAGTAGATTTAAAACGGACGTTCGGACCAACAAGAGGTTTGTGTGTTATGAATGAATTAACGATGTTTCTTGACTAAAAAAATTTATTCTATTTAGTTCGTCTATTAGATTATCGAAAAATATTGGAAAAGTGGTTTTTGTTTTATCAAATTAATAAAAACTGACGAAATTAAAACGTGTGAAAGATCACGAGTGGGCTTGTGACGTAACTTTCTGGTAAAAAATCTACCAAACTGTGACGTCAGACAACTTTTCGAAGCACTGTATCGCCTTCATTTTCGGTTTTAGTGAAAAAAGAAAAAAATATGTGTTCATTATTATAAGGAAATCTACCTATCTGCCGGCCTAATTAGAACTCTTATTATGAATTTTCAGAAATTATTTATATATTTAATTGTAAAGGTTGTTGGGCCGTCAAAAATTTAATGAAAGTTATATTCTTTGTTTACAGTTTGCAACCAGTTGACGCGCAGCGTGATCACCATGCTGGGAGCTGTGTCTCCGGATTCCTTCGATACTCTGCATTCATATGCCAACACTTTCCAAATGCCATTCCTAACGCCTTGGTTCCCGGAGAAGGTATTTCTTTTGTTTTATTATTTAGAATATAATATCGGAGTCAGAATTAGTGTCCGTTTGATGGCAATAGGGGCCTATTGCCATCAAACGGACACTAATTCTGACTTCAAAGCCATGTCGACAAGTAGTTTTCAAGAGTCATCACGAATCGTCTCGCACTCCCTTAATAGATGGGAAACGTAACGGACGAAATAATAATAAATAAATAAATTATTTGAAACAACTTAAAAGTACAGGATACAAAGGACAAACGAAGATAGCTACAAAAGTAAAATACTGTGGCGCAGCTATCAACGCCCAATTCAAAATAGAAAATGATACACATCTAGACATCTAGAAATGTGGGTGTACTAATGGGTACACCTTTGCCTAACCCTTCGCGGATTACAGGCGTGATGTTATGTTTATATTATTTAGAATCCTTTGATTCTACGTCGACCATTGCGATACGAATGCGAAAGTTTGTGAGGATGGATGGATGGATGTTTGTTACTTTTTCACGGAAAAACTACTGAACGGATTTGGATGAAATTTAGTAAATAGCTGGTTTATAACCTAGATTGACACATGGGATACTTTTTATTCCAGTAGTATGATCCCGTGGTTCCCGCCGCTTTAATACCAAGCGTATAAATGACGCAATTGAACGGAACAAAGGCTCTAAGTTATTTGCAAGAGATCTGGCTATTGGGCAGAGCCAGCTCACGAAACTGAAGACCGACGATGGCAGGATTGTATTCGCTAAACCGGAGCTTCTGAGAAAGATCGAGAGTTTTTATGGGCAACTGTACACGTCAACTAGTCAACCCGTTGAAATTCTAGCGAAAGACCCCAGAGTTAGACTGACTCGACACTATACCGAAGACAACCCGGATGTCAGTCTGTACGAGATTAGGATAGCTCTGAAACAGCTTAAAAACAACAAGGCACCGGGTGATGACGGAATTACGGCCGAACTTTCGAAGGCGGGTGACAAACGGGTCCTTAAGGCCCTTCAGAAGTTGTTTAATTCCGTCGTACTCGAGGGGAAAACGCCACAGGGTTAGTGCAGGGGTCTGGTGGTGCTCTTCTTCAAAAACGGTGACAATGTACGGTTGAAGAACTATAGGCCCACCTTACTTCAAAGCCATGTCTACAAGTAGTTTTCAAGAGTCATCACGAATCGTCTCGCACGCAGGTTTGACGATTTCCAGCCTCCCGAACAAGCCGGATTCCGAAAAGGCTTTAGTACCGTAGACCACATACATACGCTGCAGGGATGTAGCGCTTCCATTACTAGATTCCCACCGGCTTCCCTTTGGGAAAATTACACTCTACGTAGTGTCTACTTTAGTAAAAATATTTAATACATCATAGAATTAAAAATATTACAAAAATGCCAACATTTTTCATGGAGGGAGGCCTTTGCCCTGCAGTGGGACAGTACGGGCTAGATATAATAATAATAAGTTTATGATTGTATGTCAATAAATTTTATGTGTAAATAGTTGGGGAAATATTTTTTTGATTTTATTTTTTACTAGTTTTTACTTAGTATTTTTTACTTCGCACGAACCTTCTTCCTGAATCAATCTATTGCTGAAAACTGCATTAAATCCGTTGCGAAGTTTAAAAGATCTATGCGAACAAACAGTACAGTGCAGTTATGTCGAGACCTTATAAGAAAATATATGTCCTCTTAATTGGTTTCGCCTGCTTCACCTCAAAGTAGTCAAGTACGAAACGCCGACACCGGCCACTGTAAAAGTGTTTGTAAAAACCCATTTGCAAAATACCCATCATTTATCATTCGTGACTAAAACCACGACACATCAATGGTTTAAAAGCTGGAATACACATGCTACGTAGTAGTAAAAAATCATGCTAGATTCGAGCACCTGTCACTTAGTAGCATACAAGTAGCACGTCTCTAAGAAAAGAGCATGCTTGTGAATAAGCTTGCTACCTAATCGCAAACCCGTCTATTTTTCGTGTTAAGCACGACACATAAAACCTCTTTTTTGATATTCTTTGATTTTACCGTTTTACCATTTTAAATGTTTTTTTAATCGTGCTGCCACCTTTTTGTTGTTTTCTGTCAGTGTATCCATTCAAAACTGTAAAGCCGTGTCCCCACTTACGTCACCCGAAACGTTTCTTAGGCTCACGGTTCGGCCTCACGGAGCCGCGCGGCCTAAGCGGGGATGCCGCTAAATGTTCCTTTTAGTTAGACTGCGTGGCTTAGGACTCGCTCACGGCCACAATCATGAGGCACGACCGCGCGGCTCTTGTGGGGAGGGACGCGGCTTAAGAGAATGTCACTCAGACGTGTTAAAAAGAAGTATGCTCGTAAAAAGAATACTTTCGAGGTCTGTGCTTTAGAGCAAATGTAAACACTCTGAAAGCATGCTAGAAATTACCGTACTATCTAGTAGCAAACAAGCATGCTTTTCTAGTAGCATGTGTATTTCAGGCTTTATTCGGTTTTACTTGCATTAAATTGCGCCAAGAACAGTGGATTTTTGTGGTTTCTCATAGATACTTTTTCAATTAAGGAAATAAAATCAAAATATTTTATTTCATACAGGGTTACATGGGCACATATAAAACGTTTAGAAAAGATGCAGGGTTCGGGTTGGTCGTTTTCCATGGAGAAGAACTCGCAAGAAACTCCCTAAAACCCGCTAGTGGCTAAGTAAGATTAGATTTTTACGGTTTAGATCGTGTATTGTTGGTTCTTTCGCCTTACATAAAGGCTGAATAAAGCGTGCATGTATCTTCTCATCTCAAGCTCCGCTCTGCTTGGCAGTCTGGCTTAACGTTGTTGCCGTAGCAGTCTGCACTGTGGAAGTAGATGTTTAAAACTTTTGCGTTCATTACGGCGGGACGAGAAGATTGCTGAACACGAGGAATAATAGAACATCTTACGATCGGATATCATAGGGCTATCTTATAAAGTCAAGGGAATTTACTCATAGCTCTAATTTCGGGATCAACAAGCTCTGGGCGGCACTCGGTTTATCGACTATAAATCCCTTGTGAACAACATTGAAAAGATCGAGTGTGTCGTTCAGGGCTTGCAATTTTTACCTCAGAATCACAAAAAAAATCGTTGATACATGTACCTACGTATACGACCTAACCTTGGAATAATGTGACATGGATGATCTTTATTTGATAATATAATATATCGAGTATTTCTATAGGGCAACACGTTCGGGCGCTATGGTTGGTCGTAAGGAAAAAGTGCGGTTACAAGACACTACCTTGCGGTAGACCATTTTATTGTGCTCTCCTACGACTTTTATCAGAAAGAAAGTATACCACCACACTCTTGATCATTGTTCAAGGTCTCCATTTTCCACAACAGCCGTTTGAGCTTAACTGTATCGCAGGCATCTGATAGGTTTACAAATACAGTATCCGTAAATCCTGCCTCGTAACCACGTTCGTTGTGTTGGACGAGTTTAAGGGCCTGGTTACTGCAATATAAGACAGTTGACTTGAAGCTTCAACTAATATCGTGTCCATATTTCGCTTAACTGCTAAGCATTATTTAGTAAATTGGAATGTCTAGCAACATTGTTTATTATGTATATATTATAATCTACAATCTGTTTATGCGAAATAAAAATGATTAATAAATAATTATTATTTATTAATTACTAGTGCAAAGTTAACTGCCTGTTGGGCATTCCGCAAATATTGGAATAAAAACCGGTTATTCCGCCATTATATAAAGCAACCGAATTATTGGTGTTTTCTGCTATGTTCATTTCCAAATTCCATATTTTGTGGAGCAATTTTCAGTAATTGGAACTGTTTATTAGTCACACTTAAAACAAAATAAAAAAGTTCTTATAAAAATATGAATCAGTAACTCAAAGCTTTCTTCTACTCCTTATCATCTCCCACGAGCTCTCCTATCCAATTTAAATGTTCAAAATTATTTGCTTGCATAATTTATTACGAAAATATCCTAGCATTTAACATTATAAGTGTTTCAGAAAGCATTTCTAAACTAAAACTTGTACAGATTACCTCACACGATCTAGACTAAAGCTACTGAGCCTGGGCACTTGAGCAACTAAATGATTCAAGAACTACCCGCACTCAAACTTCCAGTGCCGCATACTTGAGAACTACGCCAGTTTAGTTTTTCAAGGGTTTAGTGTGAAACCATTAGATTGCAAAACAACACTCTAAAATTATATTCTATGTGTAATAATGTGTTGTGTCATCTAAGTAGCTTCGTGTAAATTATGTATGCGCTGACAACTTGCAAAAACTTAACTACGCTTAGCAACTTGGCTCCAAGTGGTATTATACACATATGTATAGAATACACATACATTATATATATATATGTGTGTATTCTATACGTTATGCTGTCACAGTGTAATCCGTTTCTTCTTTATAAAGAAAATTTAAAGATCCTTTCAAAAAATGTGGTTACCTATGCTGTTTTGTCTTTTTACGCCTCATACGTATAAGGGATATCTTTACAAGTATGTCGATCATGGAATCGAAGGATGTATTTATAATTATGACCGTCTAAATTAAATGACATCGGCAACCATGCTCAATAATTATAACATAACAACATTTATTCACTTGTTTAAAAACAAAAAGACAACTAATAATAATAAAAACATTCTTGCGTCTTTAGAAAATCCGTCAAAAGAAAAATAATTATGATAATAACATAACATAAACACCACGCCTGTAATCCCGGAAAGTGTTAGAAGTAGATCAGCGACATTTCACCAGTTTTGTTTAAGTCCTATGTAATAGGGGTCGAGCCTATTGCCACACAAACCCAGACTACAAGACTACTTCTGAGAAAATTTTGATGATTAAACCCTTTGTTTGAGTACTTTGACTCGGGATCTCATAACTCCCTCCGTGGTCTAGGCGTTTGCCTTGTGATCCCAGTGGTCGTGAGTTCGATTCCCACGAGAAGCATACTTTGCAAAGTTGTTTCTAGTTTGGCTAGAACATTGCAGGCTTGAATCACCTGATTGTCGGATAACGACTATGACAGTAAAATAGATCGAATATGTAATCATAAGAGTTTCGTTGGACTAGAGTCGCGAGTGCTGAGCATGAGATACTAGTGCCAGTACCTCATGTTCAACAGTCGCGATCCAGGAATCTGCCGGTACTGGGTTCCATCCCGAGGCGATTCCTGAGTCGGTCAAAGTGTTTTTGAGACATTATGTCAGGAATTTCTCATTAGCAGCTGCGGAGTCTGACTTTGTGCCCAGTTGGTGGCAGGCTCGCTCCCTATTACGTACCAGGGACTACAGGGGCGATGCTATATGATGTTTATTATGTTCCGGCCCCTTACACAAAGAGCTAGTCATCCTACTCTACTAAGTATCTAGTCTACACTTAGTTGGTAGGAAGATGATTGCGATAAAATATGTTTGATAGCAATTGAAATATGATGCGGAAAGCTTCACGTCTTCATAAAAACATTAGTATAATTTGAACTTAGCGTGATACAGACTTCCAATATTTTACCAAAGTGATACGACTGAAGTTGAAGAAGAATAAAGGTTTGACACACTTGATATTTCAGCAGTTTACTTATAATTGTTAAACTACATAACAAATTATAAGAAGAATAAAAACGACCTAAGTAGTTTTGCAGCACATTGCACACACGTAGTGATGTAAGATTTAGCATAGTTTTACTTAAACTTATATGTTTTTCTTACATAGAGAAGGAGTGTAGAAAGATAATTGTCGACCATTAGTAAAGAAAAAAATGTTGATGCGAACTCTTACAACATTTATTGTATTTACAGGTGAACCCGCCGACTTCAGGCCTCTCTGATTACGCAGTGAGTCTGCGACCCGACTACCACCGCGCAGTCATGGCAACTATCGCACATTACGGATGGAAGAACATTATCTATATCTACGATTCTCATGATGGTATGTTATTAAATTCCCACATGTCCTTTTGTTGCCATAAAGAAATAAAGTTCGTTATCTAAAGTTTTATCAATACTTAGAATGAATATTGCCAGAACAGACTTCATTCTTAATTAAAAGGTACTAGCTAGTGTTATATTAATAATTCTGTACATTCACAACGCGGCATTTTGGATACTTATTGATTAATTTGAGTTACACGTTTAATTTGGGTACGCAGTGAACGTGATAGTTTGAATGACTCCAGATTATTGTTGTTGAAGTCAGATGACACAATCGGTGCGGGATTCGCGTCAGTTTTCCCAGAGCTTCATTATTGCTTAATTTTAAAGTATAAGACAAAGATTATACATATTTATGGACAATAAGTAAAGTGTAGTCGGGTAACGTAACTATTTACTGTATCTAATTAATAACATTATTATTAACACTTAAAACGGGATATTTACTTGCTTACTAGGTATTTGTTTTGCAAAACAACAAAAAATAAATAAACGGTTATTTACGTTATCAAAACAAATAGTCAACAATGGTACTTAGGTACTCGTATATCCCGGTTCATGTGTTAATGATAATGTAAGTATCTATTTTGTAATCGGACGCGGTGTTACGATACATTTGTATCCTTTATTAATATTCTCAACTGTGAGAGTATTAAGACGGTTAAAAGTTACGCCTTTATTTCTGAGCGAAAAAAGCGAATTTTTAAAGTACTCGCGTCCGGAATGTTAATTCACGGCGTGGGGTGAAATATTTTCAAGTCTCTTCTCCGAATAATGACTGCAGTATTTACAATAATGAGTTGATTTTGTATTCATGACACGTAGGTATAACTAATTTAGTCATATAATACGCTATCTGTTTTTCATTACTTAAAGTTAACTATGAAATTGCAATTTGTTAGGTACTCAAACTAACTATGGGCGAAGAAGATTACTACAAGGCTGCATTGTATCCGTATAGTTCTACTGTTCAGTTCAACTAGTAGGACTAAACGGAGAAAAAAATCCATTTAGTTCTACTATCTGCTGTATGAATTTTAATTGAACTAAACGGACAAAAAAGTTCTTTTAGTACTACTAATTTCCGGAATTATGTCCAACTGGTTGGACCACGGGGATAGGATGATCGTGTAAAACAAACATACATGCAACGCATGTTGTACTCCATGACGCGCGCTCGCTTCGCTCGCATATTACATAACACTATTGTCTTCTGTCCCCGAAGTGCCGGGCCTCCGCCGGCCTCCTTCGTCGGCCTACGGCCCGGTGCCCATGCCGCCCATAAAGGATACTGTCGCGAGACGGTCGTATTATAATTTTGGTTAAAAGAGGAGGTAGTAATTGCATTGCACTTCAGCATTAATAGATAACCTTTTCCTGTTTATTACCAGTAGTTGTTCCATAGATCATACATTCAATTCCCAGAAGTACAACTAGTTGGACCAAGGAAAGAACAACTCACTGCAATTGAACCATTGGTAAAGATATTTCCCCATAGAACAACCAGTTGAACCCAGTTGAACCATGGGTAAATTTACTTCTCCGTAGTACAACCCATTGTATCCGTTTAGTTCAATTAAAATTCATACAGCAGATAGTAGAACTAAATGGATTTTTTTCTCCGTTTAGTCCTACTAGTTGAACTGAACAGTAGAACTATACGGATACAAGTCAAGGCTGAGGTAAAGTTCAAACACTAGATTCAACAGTACCATTCTCAGAACTATTGCTAATGCTCTAATGGGCTCAGCCAAGCCGATTATATTGGTTTCGCTGGAATTCTGGGGCATTTATGTAGGTCCAATGCCGGTGGGTTTCATGTTCAGCTGAATTACTTGCATGGCTCTTCATGCAAGGCACTCGCTTGGGTCCGCCGTGCGGTCATCGAAAATCTAAATGTAGGTAGGTATATTTTTTAGTTACATTCAGTTTTACTTGATTTAAGTAAAAGTCCGTGTACCAAAGGAAGAATTGTGGTTTCTAGATTATGTTAATACGGATAGACACGCTTAACAATGAACATTACAAATTGATTATAACCACTCGAGTCGACTAGTCGGCGCTTTTGTTGACTATCCCGACTACAAACTCCCTTAGGGGTTGAATTTCGAAAAATCCTTCCTTATTCCTTGTCTTCATTATAAAGGGAACCTCTGTGCCAAATCTCAGCTTTCTAGGTCCAAGAGTTTGGGCTGGGCGTTGATGAGTCAGTCAGTCAGGACTTCTCTTTTTATTTATATAGATTGTATTTGCAGGCAGTTGATCTGCTAGCATTGGCATTTATTTTACTTGATTTAAGATTTACTTACCAGAACAAGTATTTTTTCAAAATACACTATTAAGGAGAAGATTTATTTCAATCGGAAGTAAATATCTTTGGAAAACGAGGTTCTTTCGTTAGTGGAATAACACGCAAAGTGGCACCAGGAATTTAATAAATATACCTATACACACACATGACAACATAAATACGAGTAGTCGACTACCGTATACATAAACAAGATACAAAACTGATAATGTAATGGTTTTGTATTGTAAACGCGTATAAAACTTCTTTAGAATACAGACATAATTTTTTGTTAACTACGGACTTTTCTAGTAATGCTAAGTTATTAGCATCAGAAATAGGCTAATCTTACCACGGGCCGTCATTATAAAAATAAAACAGTGATAGCCTAGTGGGGTGACAGTCGGAGTCGGACTGTCAAGTCATAATTAAAAGTCTCAAGTTCGTACCCAAGGCACGAACCTCCGATGCATTATTATGTATTATTTATTTATGATTACTTTTGTTAACTTGGGTCTTACCTGTCACAACAAATGTATGTGTGAATGAATAAATAAATAAAAATAAAATAAATAAATAAAATGTTTCGGATTAATGTGGTTACGGAATCACTTGCTTTGGTGAAGCAAAACATCGTGAGGAAACTAGCATGACAGATATTTCTCTACAACATGTAAATACAGGTCAGAGGCCCATAGGCGTCCTAAAGCTCTGACATCAGGTTACGCACTAGCCACACAATAAGGAAATTAAAGAAAAAAAATAAAAACTTATAAAATAACCCGATCTCACACGGGACGTCTGTTTGTAACTTTGTAGACTATGATACTTTTTGAGAAATCCCAAGCTTAAGTACCTAATCAGCTGCTTGTACAATAAAACCATAGATACTTGAATTAAAAATCTCTTCTGAATAATAATTCATAAGACAATTAGGTATCAACTATATATTTGAATTGTGACTCGTATTTGATATCAACTATATATTTGAGTTATTTCATAAGCACTATAGCATAAAAATATGTATGTTCAAAGATGTAAAAAGACTCATCTACCCGCGTCCACCGTGGTAATATAGTTAGGCTTCACGTTATTTCGCATCACCATTATTTCAAATCATAATATCTAAGGCAAACCACTTTAGTTTCATACACCACCAGCTACTAGATTAGACCAAGCTATATGCTATAATTTCAATGAAGCAGTTCTAGCACCAGCAAGTAAATTAAATTAAGTTTAATGCACAGAGACTAACTTAATTCTCAGGAACGTTTAATATTTCTTAAGACGCAGTCAACGGGGGAACCGTAAAAACGACCTGTTTTTCGTCGCAGAGTTAGCCGTATTGCTACTTATTACAATTCCAAAAAAAATACAGTGTATAGTCAAATGTATAGGTAAAAGACTTATGCAAAAATATTTTCTAAAAGTAATCAAGAACCTCGAAAAAAAAAATCACAAAATCACAAAAAAATCACACGAAAAAACTTTTTCGTCTCGAAATGCTCAATATTTTGAGTGACAACTGTTATTTATTTTTTTACTATCAGAAAGGAAATTTAACCAACTAAAGACATATGTAAAAATATTTTAACATTACAGCGTATTTTTTTTTTTAATAAATTAAATCTGCGAACTATCGTTCATTTTGGCAGTCACGAGCATCAAACGCGTCGCCATTTTCAACCTTATTTGTTTAGGCGATGAGTTATACGCGCGCTCAAGGTCGCGGGCAGCTAATGTCGCCTTAAGCATAAAGTTATTACCGGAGCAAATAATCTTGATTAACGTGATCAACTCATTAATACAAATAATCAAGTTTCCTCGACATTCGCAATTCATAATAATATAAAATATAATACGAATATATAAAGAAAGTATATCAACAATATGTCAATGGAGTCATATAAACATGGATATAAATACGATTTTTAGAGACACGTAGTCACGGATCCGATGCGACGTAAAATTCATTTTATGTCACAGTTGCAGGATCACCTCAGAAAAAAAGGAGCACTTTGCAAACGGAAAAGCCCATTTACATATAAAATGTGGCTGAATAGGTACGTATACTGATAGCTATGAATACGCACGTTCACTGAGGAAACTGTTTCAGTAATTTTTGTTGTATCCAATGGAAGAGAAGATGCTTCACTTTTTATAAATAAACCTTTCGAATACTTGTTTCTGTGCGGGCTTTTATACAGTATGTTAGTTTAAACGAGGGACTTATTGAAACCCGCATTAGGGCATGCTTAAATGATATTAATAAAAATATGAATAAAAATCACTGATAAATAACAGACAGAACCATATCAAATATTTCGAAAAAGTGTCGCAACCCTTGCGCTTATCACAGAATATATGCGCGGGTCAATGATTTTTAGGTATAATCCATTTTCATATTATAAAACTGGCGTAGGACAATGACGACAAAGAAACATATTTTAAAGTGCGATCTGGAGATCAATTACGTCACAAATTGAACTTATAGTTTTTTTTTATACACAATTATTTGGGACGAGAATCGAAATACGAAACCGAATAGGTACGGAGGGTATTCAATATGTACCTCGTTTAAACTAACACACTGTATAGATAAGCGTTATTAGGATAATACACATTGTATTTTTTCAACGGCTCATAACAAAACTGGTAAAAAGCAAATGAAAGTCGTAACAACCAAAGTTCACCTTAAAACGAGCCACGCTAAGAGAAAATAAAAATGAGAAAGACATTAAAAGCAAGTGTCGTGGCAGGGGTCGGGAGTCGCGGGTGCCGGATGCTGTACAGATGCTTAAGAGGTACGATGTAAAAACCAGATTTTTTACAACCTGAAAGAAATAACATAACTAAAGCGACTATGATAAAAGAAGTATTAAGTTCATAAGAAGCCGCATACAAAGATATCTGGTATAACGGAAATAAACTGGAGATCGGATTCGCCACGAAAACGGAAGACAGATCGTTCGGATATCCAAATAACACCCTCTTCAGAACGTCTGTAACGTCAAAGTCGATCCGTGTAGGGCACTAATTTGAATACCATCTACATACAACTTAAGTTTTCATTCTGAGTTTATCTTCCCTAAGTCACTTTGACAGCTGTCATTAGACGAAACGATACTAACAAAATACGAAATTGTATTACTAGTTTTACCAACTACTGACTACTAAAACTGCTTAGTTTTCTTGAAAAAGTCGAAAATTTCCGAGAATTACTAAAAGTCGTAAAAATTACTAAAGGTCAAAAACCGAGGCAAGTGGCACACGTCTACATCACAGTTGTAATAAAAAACAGTTCTCGAAAAAATTCGACAGACGTACTAAACTGAGTAAAAAAAGATTTTATAAAGGACGTCTTGTTCATAAAGTCTAAAGACAAATGCTAATCGCAAAATAGAATGAAATAAAATGTCATCTGAGATGTCGTAGCTATACATATTCCCTGTGATTTATAGGGTACGCAACATAAAAAATAAGGTAGCGGGAAAGTAGTAGGAGGAAATACGACCTGAACCGAGAACTCTCTCCGGAATGAGCTCGCGGAGCTTGTCTATGAAAAGGTATAATCTGAGATACCTACTCCCGTCCTAAAGGTAGTTCAGTTTATAAAACTTTTTCAGTTTTTCTGAAGTGTCATTGAGTCAAGCCGGCACATGAAAGACGTCAACAGAGGGGTCCCCGTGTAAAATATTTCGAATAAACGTCGAATATTTTACCAAAGTTACGAAGTTACGCATAATATAAATAAATTGCCTTCTTATTTTAGTGAACGCTTCAGTATAGTCTATAGTTACAACTGGTGGTTGTCAGACTAGAATACGCTACTAAGTTCTTATACAAACAAAAAAACAAGACTATCTTTTCCAATTGATCTGGTAACTTTTTTATCACCTTAATCAATGAAATCTAGCCCGCGGCTTCGCCCGCGACTTCGCCCGCGTGTTTGTCTGGGTCGGGTGGCTTTCAAGACCGGGACCACGGTCCCGAAAGCCACCTGTATTATTAACCCAACCCGTTTGTTTAAACAAAATTGGTGAAAACAGCATGAAAATCAGTGCAGTACTTTTTCAGTTCATCGCGAACCGACAGACAGACAGACGCGGCGGAGGACTTTGTTTTATAATATGTAGTGATAATGATTTCATTGTCAACTATCTAATAAAACTTGGACCAATGAGACAAATCTAACGTGTAAGACTAACAGCTATATTACATTTAAGATTTGACTTATTTGAGTGCGATACGTGATTCCGAAAGTAACTACGTCGAATGTTTGTAACAGCGAATACTGTAAGTATAGGTACTAACAGTATTCGTTGTTACAAAACAACAAAGTAGGTACTTAAGTGCTTTCGTAGGCGAAAGCACTTAAGTACTTCAAAAATGACAACGCGAAATTAGAACTATTTATAACATCGTTAATTTTCATTATTACTGGTGTCATTTATAGTCCCGCACTGAAACTCAACCGTTTAAAATTATTTTCTCACTCAAATTCAAGTTCAGCATAAAGGCGTCATGAGTTGTTTATAATTCGTTCCGGTATATGCAGTGTGACATTAAGTGTTCTCTTTGTTCATGCCATATATTTATTAAGCAAAATCACATTCAGTCATTTGTGGTCCTCGAATGCAAAGCAGCCTTTGCTCGCCCGGCAACAATGCCCCCTTAGAAGGCAATAAGGCCATCTCCCCGCTGGCTCAAACCCTCTTTGCCTATTTATCGTATGCTCTCTTCCTTCCCCCGTAAAAATGGCTGCTTCAGACTTATTCTTGTTGCGTAGAGAAAGGTTGTTCAACAACAACTACTCTCAGATAAAAAGCACGTTGTGGGTATTAGGTACTATTCTGTTGTGAGTAGCAGTTCTGTTGTAAAAAAAATAGAATAAAGCAATACGTTTTAAATGGAGAATAAATGGGTTGTAAAACACCTTACCCGACCCGAGATCGAACCTAGAACCACATGGTCAACAGTCGCGCTTGCGACAAATAGACTAATGCGGCGTGTATTTTAAATATTTCGTCTTACTTATCATCAAAGAAGAAACCAATAAAGATGGAAGACAAGCATTCTGGTCCTGAGACCAGAATGCTAACGGGTGTGTGGTCTCAGCACCTCTAACCATAGTTTCATAATCAAGTTAAGTGTTACGGGAATGCGGGAGGCGCATATTGTTGCTCTGACGCCATTTCATCCATCCAGTGTCCATTATGTGGTTACCTAACACTCTGACCATCAATGGTTTGCACGAGTGAACCAGGATACCAACAGTCGGAACAGACTGTTCCTGCTACTTTTGCTGATTTATAAGCCATCGTTCTCCAGGTTCTGTTGCCATGTCTTCAATCTTCTTTTGATCTCAGGTACGGCTTTTTTTTATTTATTTTTTTTATATGGGCTTACTCTTGACCTCAATCTTGCCCTATGGGCAGAGATGAGGTCGACGATGGAACGAGCTCACCCAGAAGAAGCCTATTTACTCGCGACTTAAATATGTTGGGGTTATATGAACTCGGGAAAACCGACGCAGGCAGGGTGTTCCACTCCTTGGCTGTACGAATAATGAAAGATTTAGCAAAACGCTTCGTACGAATGTGTGGAACATCGACAAGGTATGGGTGATAACCTGCAGTACGCCTAGTCTCTCGATGGAAGAAGGAAGATGGTGGAATAAGCTCGTGGAGCTCTTGCGTACACTCTCCGAAGTACAGTCTGTAGAAGACCGACAGACATGCAACTTTGTGACGGTGGGCCAGACTATGTAGCTTGGCAACCAGCTTAGCGTCACCAATTAGCCTCCTGGCCCTGCGCTCTACTGAGTCGAGTGTGGCAGGTTGATATTTGTCTGAGCCATCCCAAAGGTGACAACAGTACTCCATGCCGGACCGGACTTGAGCTTTATACAATATTGAAAGCTGTCCAGGCTTGAAGTATCGCTTGACCCTATTTAGGATACCCAGCTATTTTGCCGCAGTTTGAGCTTTCGACTCGATGTAGGCGCCGAAGTTCAGATTTGCACTCAACTTCGTGCCAAGAAGCTCGAGACTGTCAGTAACTTATACAGACGCACTCCGGAAAGTGGGGGCCAGATTGAACGGACTCTTTTTGGCAGTGAACAGACACACTTGCGTTTTGGTGGCGTTGAAATCAACCAGATTGTCGTCACCCCACTTGGAGACAAGACTTAAGGCTGAATTCGTTCGCTCTACCATAGCCGGTGATGAAATACGTTCATTGAGAGATCAATGAACGTATTTCATCACCGGTTTTTGCGCTGGATGTGTAACTCTCCATGACAGTGCTGTCATGTGCGTACCCAACAATACCAAGAACAAGGAGGTCGTTGGTGTGCAGCAGGAAAAGTGTCGCGGAGAGAACAGTCCCCTATATTAATTATCTGCTTTTGCAAGCGGCTTCGCTCCCGTTATGTGCGGAAATTAACCCACGAGAACGTTTTAAATGTAGCCTACATTCACTCAGGCATTCATTTAGTCATTGGACACTCGGGGAATATGAAGCTTCCCGTTAGTGCTAGATTTTGGAATCGTATTAGTACTTCCGAAGAGTGCCCCTTTCATATAAACTTACTTTATCTCTTTATCATATTATGTATAGACATCAGACTTTTCCTTAGTTGAGACAACCTGCTACTTGAAAATATTAATAAAATATATATTTTATTAATATTCATTTTACCAATCATGTAACTTTCATAACCAATTTAAAAACAAGGGTCACATCTGGAATATAAAAATTACCGACCAATAACCATACTAAATTCAAGTATTATGGTTATGGAATTTATACTTAATCAAATCACAAATTACTTAGACCAAAATGAAATGATTACCGACATGTATGTTTGGTGGTTTGGTTTTAGACCAAACAGAAGTACCATCGCCTACAATAATGCATGGGAAGTTCAGAAAAAATACCGTGTGAAGCAAGAAATGACGCCACCTGGCGTAAATAAGTACTCGATTAGCAACATTGATTATATTGTTGATGCTACACTAACTAGAGGGCGCTCACGCTGTATAAAATGTTCATGTAGTTTCTTTTTCTGTATTTTACATTCAAATAATTTATAATCAATTATTTCTATTATATAAATTTATTCCTAACTACCTACTATGATTGTTTAAATTGAATATTATTATCATTTTATAACTAGGTATCTGATTTTAATTATCTATGTTTTAGTTTTCAAACTTGAGGGTAGGTCGAATATGAATTCATAAATAAATTTGTAGGTAGTAGAAATAATTAGATTGAAGATTTAGATGAGTTAAGACTAAGCTCAATTGATTGTTCGTTATGTTTGTTTCGATTACCTCATTCGAGTGTGTTTAGCTCACTTTTATTTTAATTTAGGTGAATTAACTTATTTCATCAAAATGAGTACGCGTTGTAATATTGTTTTCTTTACAAGAGCTCAAATAACTGATTTGCAAAATCAAGGCAAAAACTTATCGACACTCGAAACTTGTCGACTTGTTAACTGTTAACGTAAGTAGTTTAGATTTCAAAATTTTTATAAGAAAAAAAAAATGTTTTAGTTACGTCTATACTACTTAATAAATAATCATTATTGCGTGTTATTATATTTCTGTTATAATTATTGTTGCAGAGAAAAACAGTTGTTCTATTGGTACGACGATTTGAAGACGAGGGATCTTTGCAACACCATCAAAGAACTAGTAGACCACGGCTCATAAACACATTACAGCGTCAAATCGTGATAAGAGAGTATGAAGAAAATGGATTCCTGCCGATGACCGACTATGCTGCTTTATATGACTCAAGTGTTGACAATGCCCGTCGTGCTCTTATAAGTGAAGAGCTGCATTATAGGAGGCATGTTGTGAAACCCTGGCCCACAGAAAACCAATAAAGGACAAGATTACAGTTCGCTTTGGATCATGTTAACTTTGATTTGAGTAACTTTTAAGTCCAGTGAACACGGACGCTTATGTTTGTGGTGTAGAAATATTACGTGATAAACAAGTGGTTATGTGTGTCCAATATGCTGGTCATATTGCAGTGAACGTGTGGGGATAGATAAGTGTTGCCGATCCAGGATTTATATTTCATAATACTTAAAAATAATATTACTTAACTTTAGTACTTATTTTTTATATTAACTGGAGACCGGGTTATTATAACCTATTACGACTGACTGTT
This sequence comes from Diarsia mendica, assembly GCA_949316265.1. Lineage (NCBI taxonomy): Eukaryota > Metazoa > Arthropoda > Insecta > Lepidoptera > Noctuidae > Diarsia > Diarsia mendica. Next base: position 20,531,828 of record OX438886.1, read on the forward strand.
ATTATATCCTATGACTTACGTATTTTTAATAACTAAAAAAAGTCAAACAATTTTTATTTTTTTTACATTACATAAGAACCTTTTCGTATGTTTTTGTGCAATTGTATAGCTGTTATCCTACCTATTTAATTCATTTAATTTAACTTTTCACTTTTGTGATAAAATAATCCGGTCTCCTGTTTGTCTTTGTTGAGGTTACAAAAGCTTCAATCCTCTTTCCGATTTTGGAAACGAATACTTAAGCTATGGCCTCAGAAGTTTTATATAATGTAATAATGTTGAACGATAATAAATGTCTGTTATTGAATAATAAACTGTAAGAAATAAACCTCTAAAACTTGTGTGTTTTTTTGTTTGTCTCCGTTCATCCCTGTTGCTAACTACTACTAACTCGAATATTATATTTTTGAATGCTATGCGCACTTATTAGCTTAATGAAAACATTCTTTATGGTTTCTTTCGTATTTTTTTTATCATTTAACTTCTCACATCCAACCTAATACGTGTTTCCTAACTTCTTACTTACCTAACCTATTCCCAAGTCAAAGTTCATTTTTTTCTATATCTCAACAGAATAGTTTACATTTAGTTAAGACTAAGTTATAAAAATCTACCTCCATTTTATTTCACCTACAGGTGACACCGGGTAATCCGGATATTGTCATTGCGGAAAGTAAAAACTTTAAAGGTTTAATTTCTTATTATTATCTATGTAGGAATTACAAATAAAATTTCTGTGAGGTAGAAACAGAAATAAAACTTATGCCACCTACAAGTGACACTGGGGATTGAAGAGTTTAATATCACAGTTGTGCAGAAACCAAACGCCATCTATTAATTATTTTCGAAAATTTGATTTCTACCTTCACAGAAAAATAGGCCCTAAGGTATCCATGCACTTTTGTAGGCGACTGTACGCTGGTACGGACATAAAATTTGCGTGGAACATACACTTCTGGGTAAATTGTAAACCCTGAAGCCGGTAGTCAAGAGAGAATTATTGTATACGCTGTACTATGCTATTGCAGACTCGAATAGAAGTTTAGTTATGGATTGTGTGGTCATGTACCTACTTACTTTTAAAACATACTTATCTAGAAAAAAATAAAATACTACAAAATAAAACGACATCTCAAATTTTTGGTGGGCAAAAGAACTACACAAAACTTAAATAAGGAATATGAAAAACTTTTTAACAAAAACTGAAACCACCTTCAACAAAAAAATAAAACACAAATAGTCAAAAATAAACTTAAGATGAAAAATCAGCTTCTGAAGTCGGTGGCAAAAATACGAAATCAAACAAACAAAAGTCACCGACTTTAGAAGCGATTTTTTTTGCTAAAGTTTATTTTTTACTTTTTGTTCATGTGCTTCAGGGGTAAGCACTTGTGCAAAAAGCAAAAAGTGAATAATTAACTTTACACAGCGTAAAAACAAAAGTAGAACAAACAATAGACATACATGAGATTTCGGCAATCCCAGTCCATTTGCTATATTATTTATTGAGGAGTTCCATTGCCTGTTTTCGAAGTTAAGTGAAGTCCTTCGTCAGATCTTCTCCAAATTGAAATGGGACTACTCCGAGAAAGTACTCTTCCAAAAACTACCCAAATCGCTTCAAATTAGCCTATAAAATTTGAAGAGTTCTTCTCTCTATTTCTCCAGGATTCTGTCATCAGATCCTGACTTGATGATCATAGGACCACCTAGAAAGTATACCCTTTGAAACAAAAAAAAAACAATCTAAATCGGTCCAGCCATCTTCGAGTAACGTATAAATACAAAAAAAAAACGATGAATTGAGAACCTCCTCCTTTTCGAAGTCGGTTAAAAATGATTTCAGATCTCAGCAACACACCTGCAAGTGCTTGGTTCACAACTTTAGTCCCTATGCCTCCCGGTTCCTCTTGAATCTGTTGAAAGATAATTTAGTAGAGAGATATGTTTTGTCTCATTCGCGCTGAGATCCCTCCTACTTGAGCATTATAGTTTTATGAGACCGCAATAATCATTATTATAGTATTTAAGATTACCTAACCGTCGCGAACTGTTATTGAAACTCCCTAATCGTGAACTCGATACAAGCAACAATAGAGACGTGATCCCAACGCATTGTCGCTACAGAATAGGAAGGATTTACCAAGACTCTGAAATACTCTGAATAAAACAACCTAGCATCACGACTCAGCCGCGTAAATCACACTGCACGGGCGCCTGTGGGGCAAACGCAAAATAAACTTTTGAGCCTCTGTTTAGTTGTAGCGTACGACTTCATTATAATTGGTTTAGCAGCAGTACATCGCTTTGTGAGTTTCGTCTTTGGGATGTTGTGTTTACTATCAAACGTTTTAGGTCAAGACGAATAGCAAGTTATGTGTGCCAATACATTCTGGCCTATTTAATGCATGTATAAAATTAAATATTATAAATGAAATAGATAACAATATATCAAAAATATTTAGTCCGCAACATCCTACTTATATCCCGTCTTTAAAACCAATAAAGGACATCACTATCACTACCATAGATATAGAATTCCGTAGATTGGGCTTGAGAGTGAATGAGAGCTCCCGCTTAAGCGGAACTTTGCTGTGTTAGAAAGAGAGAGAAAGTGACGCTGATAACAGGGCCAAAACACGTATTGCTACCGGCCCATACCGGCCCCGGTAACTGTTTACGCGAGCGTTTCGGCAATTATTTAAGTGAACTACAGTGATAACCCGTGATTGAATTACCATAATACGATGGTTTCTTGTGCAGTACCAGGATGTGAATCTTCCAAAAAGAAAAATCCCCAGGATTACTCGTTTCACCAGTAAGTTTACAAGTTGTTTACATCGTTATTTCTGCAATAACAATGCACCTAATAAGCCGGCTTTAAGCAAAATATTATGAGAACATTATTTTATTTACGATCTAGATGAATTAGCATGCCTAAAACCGACGTATTTGAGAAATAACAAATAGAGAAATACGAAGGAGCTAAAACCTCACTTTTTAGTGATGCGATGGCCTAATTTTTGTTGATATCGACAGCTAAGATAGCGTCTTACAAATGCATAGTCTTAGAAAAATAGATTATATGTAGGTACTTATTGTAACAAACAAAATAAAATATAGATAGATCAATGGTTTTTGGTCTCGTTTCATTGTTGACATTACCAATCTACGGAATTCTATATCTATGATCACTACATAGTATAAAACAAAGTCATTTCCCGGTGTCTGTCCCTATGTATGCCTAAATCTCTAAAACTACGCAAAGGATTTGATGCGGATTTTTAATAGAGTGATTCAAGAAGTAGGTTTTAATACCTTTTTTGCACCCGTGCGGAGCCGGGGCGGGTTACTAGTACAGAATATAATTCTAGAGAATCTCTTATAAACCAGTGATCATTTGCAAATGATATTTCAACGGTCCTCCGCCATCAGTTTGCAATAACACCTCGCCGAATAAAATTTTATGCATAGATATTTTAGAATAACTAGCAGGTTCAATGTGGATTCTAGATAGAAATGGTCCTATCGACTTCCAATTTATTCAGCGAGTTTAATGTATAAAACCCACGGATTTTCCCGCTTCTAGCCACGCACAACCCCGGGAATCTTGCTCAAGCCGTAATGAATTTTATTACTCTTGCATTATAGGTAGCAGACCAAGTTAGTTTTCGCACAATTAAATTTGATATTGATGTCCGAAACTATCCGGTATGGATTTCCCTAGTCAAGTTTTATTATTAAAACAGATTTTTTGTAAAATACAGAGCGGTAAGGATAAAGTCATTATCATAACTGGTTATGTAGACTTGAAGAAGGGAATATTTCTTTTTAGGGTTCCGTAGCCGAATGGCAAAAGACGGAACCCTTATATATTCATCATGCCTGTCTGTCCGTCTGTGTTTCTGTCGGTCCGTCCGTATGTCACAATCATTTTTTTCGGAAACTATTAAGACTACATAGTTGAAAATTGGTAGGTTCTTTTCAGTAAACCGCTTTACACCTACTTTTAGGTAGGAAGTAGGTAGGTAGGAAGTAGGTACGTAGGTAGGTAGGCAGGTACTAGGTAGGAAAAAGGGTATAGCAATGCATGCCCATGGTACAGCTAGTGTTCAATATAATATACCTATTATAAACCCACAGATGACAGAAACAACAGAAACCCAACATTTAATTTGGATAATGTGGACTTTAGCGACACTTTAAGAGCACTATTTTGTATGCCTTTCGGCGGATCATTAGGATGGACCAAACATTTTTTTATTGAACGTCATAATATTATGTGTGTATGTGAGCTAAATGTTTGTGAACGCACCCACGATACAGGAGAAATTCCTAGTGTGGGGAAACGTTTAAAAAAAAAAAACTGTACCAAAGAGATATAAGACAATATTTGAATGTCTTTGTTCTGTATGTACCCTGTGTTCACACAAACAATAAATGAATTTGAATACATTTAATATTTGTTATTATATATTTATGTAGGATACGTATGTGTAGGATTTAGACATATTTTAGTAGAGAAACACATTTAGGTACTTAAACAATACCAATGTCTTCGTAATTACACTGTTTCTTGCGAGAAAAAAAAATACGTGATATTTGCAAAGACCCTTCCTCCCTCGTGAGATTAGGTGAGATTTGACTGTACTTTAGGTTAAGGGGTTAAACGCCCCACGTAATTAAGAGACCCATCTTATAAATCTACAAAAAAACAGAAATCGCATAAAATGTCAACTCCGTAGATACACCAGACCTATTTGTATGTGACCTGATTTTTATGCGATGTCAATTTAAGGTACGAAGCTTTCCCTTTGATACTTTGAACCCCAGTAGCCCATTCACATAAATGGCTAGGAATTTACCGATTCTTTTGAAATTAACGTGATCCTTCCGTAACTAAGGTAGATAGATACCTGAACTACTATTATTGAAATGCCGTTTTCATCAGCTAGAAAGGTAATCAACAAGAATAGTCACTTTGTCGTCAATGCACGTTTTTGGAAAGTTTTGTGCGATTGCCTTGTCGGTCGTCGTCATTGCATTAATGTGTGATGGGAGCATACCAGCGACTGCAGCATTCCGGTGACTTTCTTGCTCACAATAGGGTATTAGACTGACTAAAAAAAACATGATTCTATTTAGTCCGTCTGTTAGATTATCGAAAAATATTGGATACGTGTTTTTTTTCATCGAATTAATAAAAAATTACGATAATAAAACGTGTCAAAGATCATGATTGGGGGCTTTTGACGTCACAGTCTAACAAATGGACAAAACTATGACGTCGCACGACTTTTCGAAGCACTGTATCGTCTTATTTTTTTGTTTACGTGAAATAAGAAAATAGATGTGTTCAATATTTTTTGCAAATCTATGTGACGGACTATTAAATTTTTTTTGTCAACTTTTCTATCTCGACTTGCCTATCAAGGCAAGTGTCACTATACAAACTCAGATCCGGCAAGGATCTGAGTTTAATGGTCAGAGCTTAATGGAATTATTGTGACTTCAAAGCTAACCGGTGGCTCCGTTAAACCATTCAGCCACCTCAAGCAATGGGTAGTACTCCCTACAATAATAGCCTAGCAATTGATTGGAGTAACGGCCACCTCAAAACGCTCAGACCTGTTTTAGGCTACACGTAAATCCCGGATTAGCTGATGCTTCTGTCAACACGTGCCTGACAGTAGAGCTGTAAGTCATCGTCGTAAAACTTGATATGTGATATTTATAAGATCTATAAAAATAGAGAACAAATGTGGAGACATCATCGTATTCACACATTGGACACTCAATTTTTTTCTTTAATGTGTATCTAGGCTGTAAGTATAAATTGGTTAATATAATGGTTAATATAAAATATAATATACAATTTCATAGACTAAAAGGAAATGTATTTAGTTTAGTCTGATTCATGATTTTTATCAATATCATGAATAAGTTATTCTTCAGTTACTTTCGAGCTATGTTATAAGTGAGATTGATGAGGAAGTTAAAAGCAAATAAAAATAATTAAAAGTCTAATCAGAGTAGGCTATAATTAATAATTATTTATAGAGTATTTATATCGAGTAGTACCTAACTGGTAAAATAGATGCCTATTGCGTTATGTTATGTAAATAAATGATATTGTTTCTCCTAATAATTTATCGTTGCACGAAACAGAAATTATGCACAAATTGTTCTACGATTCAAGATTATTCAAGTTAAGTGACCGTAACTAAATACTTACAGGGAAGCATTCCATACTCAGTCACGAACTGTGCGCAATTGACTTCTTGGCCACCGACTGAAGTTCCATTCATCTCACACAATATAAGAAAAGACGTAATCATGTCTAGAGAGGAATCACGTCCAACGAGCGACAACGCCGGAATTCCGTCTGGCCCGACATCCCCCGTAGTCTCCGCTGTAGATAATTTTCTTTACAAAAAGAAACGGATTTCTTGCTTACGGTTTTTATAAAATTAGGGTCGACGCAATTTATCACGTTTTCCAATTTTCTTTCATCGTATAGAAAATGTTACTCAGTAATTTTCAATTAAACACTTCTGAACTAAAAATTATGAGTAGAAGTTATTTTTTTTTTATAATCGTCTTAATTTCAATTTGAAATTCGAAAGTATTATAATTCGCACGGAAGTGAAGCTGTAGATTTACAAAGCACGGAAACTTTTGACTAAACGAAATGCAATACCGTGCAATAATACGTTTTTCCTAAGTCTCTTAATCAGCTAAATCAAATTACGAGTAAAGTTATATGTTCATTTGTAACTAGTCGAATAGCCTATAAAATCTACAATGGAACCTTTTTCGAGCTTCTACGATAAGCTTCAGTCGTTACCGAGTAAGACATTTAAAGACAAAGAAAAAGTTTTGGATTCGAATTCGGCCGATGCTGCAAAAAGACGTTCCGAAAGTTAGTGCACTTCACGATGAACGCGAATGCCCCAAGTCGACCCGTCTGACTCCAAAAAAGTAAAGACTTTACATAGTTCTGAATGAAAGTAGGATTTTCTCAAAAAAGGAAGAGCAGATACGTGGGGAATTCTGTTTGGTTTCGACAAACAAAGACTACTAACTTATTTATTTTAAGAGACGATTGATAAAATCCATCCCAGTTATTTAAGAGTACAGCAATACCTTTTTGTAATAGGTACTATGTAGACAAGCCTCGTCTTGTTCACTGACTTGCAACTTTTCTGGTATCAGGAGCTTAAGTAACATGAACGTAATAGTATATTTCATTATTAGTGCGGAAAGCCTGTCATTGCAAAGAGTTCCGACAAATGTCTACCCGAGCCGAGGCGCAGCCGAAGGTGAGGGTTGACAGTCGGAACAAGTTGCAATGACGGTTCCGCACGTGTACTGAACAACTATTTTTAATACAGTTGCGAAAAAATGAAGGAATTTAATTAAGAACATTTTTGGAAAATGGCGCTAACCGTAAAAGAATTTAAGCAGATTTTTTTTTCTTTTGTTTTTTTCACCCATTCTGGGTATGGCAAAGGGAACTATGCCCATACAGCCAAGTCTTCAGTAGATTTTTTTTATTGTTATGAAATGAAAATGAATTTTAGTGAGATGAAATGGAATGAAACCTAACCAAACTCATTGAATCAAATAATTAAATCTGATATTGAAACAAATTAGTAGCTTCTTTAGAAATATTTGCATGAATCATAAAAACTTCTATGATTATTTTTTTATAAAAACTTCGTGGTTGGTTTTTTTAATGGACATTATTTTGACAGTTGGGAAAGAGAACGCACGAGTTCAGAAATGGTAAAGAAAAAGCACGAGTATGTAATAGCCCACATCCCGAACGCTATACGTCCCTGCAATACGGCGCTTTTTGAGCAACTGTATTAAAAAATAATTACTTGAATTTCCGTTCAACATATTCAACGACATCCAATTCAATGGGATTCTCCAAAATATTAATGCCCGGCTGTATATTCACAGGACGGGATCTGCCAATGCCTACTATCCGTCTAGAAAAGTGATTGAAGTCAGTCGTAGTGGGTAAAATAATAATCTCTTATATCTCAATTTTAATTACGGCAGAATTGTTTCGAGTTAAAATACATTTTAGGCAAAGGTTTTCACGTGAAACTAGTAGGTACTATCGCAGCTTTATCAGACGTTATTATTTGTAATCAACGAAAAATGAAGTGAGTTACGTAACAGGTAAAAGGTGTTACATAGAAAAGGAGAGTTATGACGCGCTATGAAATTGCAATGAGGCGACGGTCCTACCGAGGGAGGGCAAGTCTCAACAAATCCAACGATAACGCCTTCATTACCCACACGTCAACCCTCTTCTCCGTGCGTCTTCGTCACCGCTTCAATCTTTTCGCGGATATTACTCTTAAATTATGACAAAAGCGCCAGTTTCGGAGCTGCATAATGAATCCCTACTAGTGATGAATGGATAGCACCATTCATCATCATTTTGGATTGACGTTTTGATTAAAACATTCTTATGACGAACAAGGACATCCATTTTATTTTGTTTTTGCTGATTGCCATTGTTTCGACTTTAGCGTATATTTCGAAGGTACAAGCTTGCAAGTAAGACCAAATAATAAGGTGGTTGGAAAGGTTAAATAGTGTGCGTAAGAAGGTTGGATTATATAGTAATATAAGCTAACATAAAAATAGGTGCTCAAAATAGTCCATAATTTACTTCAACAATATTGTTCCGAATAGTTCACTTACAACGCGACACTATCAGCAGCGCTCTGTTCATTTTAGATAGAATGCGCTTGCAAGGTTACAACATAGATCCACTCTCATTTATATTATACCAATAAACATTATATGATAAGTGTCTATATTGTAAAGCGAACTGATTCAGTTTCATAAGTACTGACAACGACTAACGAACACCTGAGGCACCCCAATCAGAATAAGTACCTGAAAATAATGCTGTGTTACTCACATATCGTCATTTTCAGGAATTTCGCTTATTTTGGCTGTTCTTTAGACCTCATGTCATAAGTCTGACATGAAAATTCTCAAAAAAATAAGCTATACTTAAAGTAGTTCTAAACATAACTTTTTTTTTTGGTGTGTGGGAAATCATCAAATGACTCCTTCCGCTCTGGGCAGAGCGGTAGGAAGTGTCAGACTTCTACTGACTAAAAACCACCCATGTTCCTTCTTAGCCCTTTGTGTCGAGGATCTATTTCGAACAACCCGCAGCCCCGGGTAACGTTGTGAATTTATGATTTACCAAAGCCCTGTTACTGTTACTGTTAGCCTGTGTCATCCCACTGCAGGGCAAAGGCCTCCCCCCATGATTTCCAAATTTTGCGATCCAGGGCCAATGTGGACCACTGGTCGTTTGTTCTGTCAAGCTCGTCCCGCCATCTCCTTCGAGGTCTACCACGTCGCCTTTTGGCTGTGTCAGGGTTCCAGAACGTGGTTGTTTTGACCCACAGCTCGTTGGGCATACGACAGACATGGCAAGCCCAGTCCCACTTCAGCTTAGCGGCTTTTTGAGCAACGTCAGTGATTTGTGTTGTGGAGCGCAGTGTGGTGTTGCGTATACGGTCTATTAGTTTAACGCTTAGGATACTACGCTCCATTGCACGTTGGCAAACCTTGAGCTTGGACTTTTGAATGTTTGTCAAAGACCAAGTCTGAGATCCATAACCTAAGCCCTGGCCTACGTAAAACTAGTCACTCCAGTCAGTAGACAATCTTTTGCGATTATAATAAAGTAACATAATTGTAATTCTCTTTTTTAGGGTACCGTCCGAAAAAAAACGGAACCCTTTTAAGATCAATTTCTTGTCCTTCTGTCTGTCTGTCACCACCATTTATCTCCGAAACGGGTAAAGATAGAAAGTTGAAATTGATACCACAGATTAAGGACTATAGTCCCTATTTTCTGTAAAAAAAAAATAGATTTTATGTCGACGCCATCAAAAGTTATGGCCGTATACAGGATTTTGGAAAAGTTTGTAAGTGATCAAACTGACCTTCATTTTTTACTTTTTTTATTTTTCATAATTATTCCTTTATTGATGCTACAAGAGCTTGCTTTTCACCAAATTATATAATTCTGGGACCACGAGAAGTACCCCGTAGATTTTTTAAATAACAAAAATCTAAACCTATAAGGCACTCCCGGTCATCCTAGAATTGTGAAATTTGGGTTGAAGTAAGCTCTTATAGCATAAATAAAGGAATAATTATGAAAAATAAAAAAAGTTAAAAACTCCCATACAAAACATTAAACCAATATAATTTAGTCCCTGAATCGTATGAGCGCCTATACAATCCAGAGGTCAAGTTTCATTGGCTCGTAGAAGAAATTGTGTAAATTCTAGCATACTTACCGTAAGAATATACTAAAATGGTACGGAACCCTTCATGTGCAAGTCCGACTTGCACTTGGCCAGTTTTTTTTTTATTATAAAAGCGAAAGGTCACTGACTCGCTCATCACGAAATCACAAAAACTGCTGGACGTTTATAGATGATTTTTGGCAGGGAGATAAGTTATAGTCACTCTAGACGTCCGCTAAGAACGGATTTTATGACAGGGCCGGATTAGGGTGGTCTAAGGGTCCTCGCAAGTTTGTATAAAAGTCCTTCATTTTTTTGTGCTACAATCTTGATATTTGGCAGGGGCAGGGACGTAGTTTATAGTTAGTAGACGTCTGCTAAGAACGTATTTTGCGACAGGGCCGGCTTAGGGAGGTTTAAGGGCTCTCGCAAGTTTGTTGATAAGTCCTTCATTTTTTGTGCTACACACTTGAATTTTAACAGGGACGTAGTTTATGGTTAGTAGATGTTTGTTTAGAACGGATCAACGACGGGGTCTGCAGATTAGGGCGGTGAAAGGGCCTCACGAGTTGGCATTAAAGCGCTTAATTATTGTGCTAACAACTTGAATTTTGGCAGGAAGGTGCTTTATAGTTAGTAGACGTCCGTGTTAAGGAAGTCTGAAACATTTGTCTTTTGCGTATTCTCTCTCGAATGTTTGTATCGCAACCTGAAATTTAGCAAGTCTAGAGTTTATGAGTAGGAGACATTAGCTAAGAAATAATTTTGTGACAGCCTGGACTAAGGGTTCTCGCAAGTTAATATGAAATCCATTGCTTTTTGTACCAAAAAAATGCTAGAGAGATAAAATACAGCTAACACATATTGTCAGGTAGGAACAGATTTTACGACAGGGCCGGTTTAAAGGAATACAATCATTTGACGTAGTACATCCAATACACGTCATAATTTCCAGGCGAATGAAGTCGCGGGCAACAGCTAGTCTGTATATTTAAAAGGCAAAGTTGACTGACTGAGGATTAACGCACAAGCCAAACCCTTAGGGACAGAACATTAAAAAAAATTAAATACTTTGGATGGGGTTCAAAGTTGTTGCAGTATGATCAAAATAGGTAAAGTTGAAGGAGCAACATATTGTGACAGGTGAGGTTGTTAGTGTAAGACTCATACCATACCTCATACTACATTCATATTTATAAAATATTTCCTTCAATGTATTTTCCCTACACAACCCGTACCTATACCTAGGTGGTTTAGGTAGCCACACTTGAGTCTAACAAAAATGTTCACTTTAAAGCTTAATATTTCACAAGCGAATTCCTTAATCGAAAAAGTGTTTTAACAAGCTCGCAATATTTTTAAAGACCTATCCAACAACATCCAACACAATGGACTTCACGAGAAAAAAATCATCCCCACGGAGATACCATAAAAAAGAATAATTTTCAAAATTTAATTTTATCACTTTGTCGGCGTAAATTATTTGTATATTCATGCCAAACTACAGTTTGAGTCTTTGAGCTATAATGCGGATGGACGGACAGACAGACGAGCATGGCAAAACTGTAAGGGTTCCATGTTGACTACGGAACCCTAAAAAGTGATATTCTGAATAAAAATATGGGGTATTTATAAGGTAAAAAAGAGCTACGACATGTAAATTATGTGTCTGCTGGTTTACAGTTTATTGGTAGTAGCTTGCTGCAGTATACTCGTATGTACAGCTACGTACGTATTGTCCAACAGTTCATTTTATTTACTAAATGACCTAACTTCGCTATAAGCTGTTATTATATGCACATCAGATTTCCCGCACCGTATTGCGCCATCTCTTCAGTTAATAATGCCATATTTCTAGTTATGGGGTATAGATTACAAAAAAAAAATTGTACAAATAAAACGGCAAACGGCTAAGGATCTTGACAAAATATGCTGTACCATAATTGCCCCGACCAATTTGTAGGGTTACTTCGGCTACAGCAGTTGTACCAGAGTCTGCAACCGGGAAGAGCTTCGTTCCGCATTACAAATGTGAAGCGAGTCTCCAATGCGACCGACGTGGTCTACTTCCTGCGAGCTATTGAAAAAATGGACAGATGGAGCAACAAATATGTTGTGCTAGATTCAACGACTAAACTAGCAAAAGCTACACTCATTGCGCACGTACGTGACGTGCAGCTCGGCCGAAGGAACTACCATTATTTCTTAAGTGGACTGGTAAGTTATCTCTCAGATCATTGTTAGAAAGCTAATTGAGAAACAAGATCCTGACTTTGCAAGTTGGTTGAACAATATGCGAAATGTCAATGTCAGAAAACTTCGAGCTAAAGCCCGGATTTGCTTCATCTTAAATGATAATTTCATTCCAATTGCCATAATTTTGCTATTATGGGTTTGTTTTAATCGTGGAGTTTCAGTTGTTTATCGTCTATTTTTTTGTTTCGTTGTAGCAAACATTTTGGATGCACTCAAAATTGAATTTAGTTTATTTGAAAAGTTTAAACATAACTTAAGAGCTAGATATACGCCACTGTCATTTCACCCTCCCGCAACCGATTTATAGCGCGCCAGAGGGGTAGTAGCTACGTGATTTGCGAGTAAAGGTTCTAATGTATCCTAAAAAAGGCCAATTCGCGTATATCCACCCCTTAATAGTGATGTTTACTAAAAAAAATATAATTCTAATTAGTCCGTCTGTTAGATACGTATTTTTTGTTTTATTAAATCAATAAAAATTGACGAAGATAAAACGCGTCAAAGATTGGAGTGGGAGGTTGTGACGTCACTGCTCGCTAAGAAATGTCATACTAATGTCTTAGAATATGACGTCACACGAGTTTTCAAAGCACTGTATCGTCTTCATTGTTTGTTTACGTGAAAAAAGAAAAAATATGTGTGAAATATTTTTTGGAAATCTATCTGACGGAATAATTAGTTTTTTTTTGTTATTATCCCTGTTGAATGAAATTAGATCTTAGACTAACAGAATAATTGTAACTTGCAAAATGTCTCTGTTATAAACGAAATAACATTGCCCATAGGTACAAACGTCTATTTGCTCATGTCCGTTTTCAATTATTTATTTGGTAACTTTTTCTGAAAAATTATGTGTTGATCCAGGTAATGGATGATCGCTGGGAAAAAGAAATTACGGAGTACAGCGCTATTAACGTTACCGGATTTCGACTTCTGGATTTTTCCCGTAAAAAAGTCCGTACCTTCGCTGAAGCGTGGAAGAGCAAGACAATTTCTGTAAGTTTACTTTTGCTTGTTATTTCAATTTTCACATAAACCTAATAATGTAGAGAATTTTGTGAATTTTTACTAAATTTACATTGATGAAAACAACAATATCTCAAAAGTGTGGATACAAAATTGTAATTGTTTTTAAAGTTCTGACATTACAAAGATATGAAAATAAGCAAGCAATGAAAGTAGTGCTCCATACATTGTTTATATCGTTATAATGTATGGAGCACAGATTAGGTACTTGTCATTCATCAATGCGTCTTGTCCTTTGATGAGAAGTCGCACGAGCGGATCAAGGGATAGACTTCGCTTCACGTGATAGAAATATTGAATCTACAAGAATTTGTGCGATTTTCTACTTCAGTACCTACCTACATGGAAAATAATATTTAAAAAACCGAGCTTTTATAAACATATATAGTATATATATATATATATTCATCGAACTTGTTTATAAAAGTTGAGAATAATAATATTATTCTCGACTGCAATGTTATGACATATTATGTCAATTTGGGGTATTGGCTGGTCATTTTGGAGTAAGATGTTTTGCTGCAAGCGTTTTCTAATTATTCCACGCTGGGAGCGATTCTTCGAGCTCTATCAGGCGTATACAGTATACAGTATGGAAAGTGCCAAACTCATCGCTAATATTGGGTTTGGAATTTGAATTGTCATCGACACGCTAAGAAGAAAGAGAAGATATAGCGGTCTTGCTCCGGTGAAGCAGCGTCTGTTTGCTGTCTGAGTACTTGTTGCAACTTAAGCAGCTTCTTCAGGCGTTGTGTCCATAGTTGCGTGAAAACAATAAAATTTATGGAATTTCTGGAGATGTGTAATGGCCAAATTCTGGAAAGCCACTGATAACGATAGTTTTCTAAGACGTGATTCGTAATGCAACTCGTGGTTACCGAAAAAACTCAATTTTCCTATTCGCCTATTATACTATAATTATATTACATTAATATTTTTACGTTATTGGTGTCAAATTAGAGCTTATTTGATAAGCATAACATACGGTTTGTAAATGAATTAAGTACGCATTTCTTAAAAAATACTTATATTTTGGCGCTCTTATGGTGTAATAGCTAGGAAGCTGGCAAATAAAAAATGTATTTGATTTGCTCATGTGGCAGACTTTATTAATAGCGATAATTATACGATAAGAAATATTAAAACCGCATCAGCCACCACGGTAGCGCTGCGTTGTCAATTGACAGCAGTACGAGCAAATCATTAACTTTTAATGCTCGCCAGCTCCCTAGCTATCAGTCGATTAAGTTGTGTAGTCGGGACTTAGAACACATAAAATTTTCTATAATTGTATGCTATCTCGTTTTATTACATTTTGTCAGGTTGCAAAACTAACTTTTATGTTTGCTCATTTTCAAACAGGCGCAGGCGGCTCTTACGTATGATTGTGTTCAAGTGATGGTCGATGCCCTTCTTCGTGCGTTCAATGACAAACCTGAAATTTTTCTGTCAGTTTTGAGACCAGATTACAGGAAAAACAATGACACCATTATTAGTTTGGACTGTGACTTTAAAGCCCTTAAACCATTTGAGTGGGGTCCTAGGATTTCTGAAATGATAAAAAAGGTACGTAAATTAAACTAACTACGGTTTATTTATATTAATTAGAGCGTAGACACATATTTATTTATATTTTATGATACACTAAATAACTGTTAAATAATGTATGTAAATATTTCATGCAAGGATATTCAACGACTATTCTCCATAGAGTAGTAGTTTATTATCCTTGCATATGACTCCAGTCGTTTAAGATGCCCCGGTGCTCTTGCGAATGATTGTTACCAATTCATACATTCAAGTATTAGGCGCTTTACACATAGGTAGAGCAACTTAAGTTACACATAGGCAACTATCAACATTCTAAAAGTTCCCTGTAACTAGTTGATAGTTGCTATAACGTTTACGGTTGCCGCAATTTATGGCAATCTGTGAGCTACTTTCATTATTTCATAGCCGAGTTGCTCAATCCACGCAGCGATCAGCGTTCAGGTTTAATATTTAATAGTTGCTAGTTGCGGCAATTAGGAACTAACTTAGTCATCGATTACAGCAACTGAAAACTGTTGATGAACTCGAAACTCGAGTTGCAATGTGTGCGCAGTCCAATTGAAATATGTGTAAATAAATAGTTGCCAGCTAGTTGCCAGTTGCTGCAATAGTTGCTCCATGTGCAAAGCGCCTTATTGCACGCGAATGTTTCGTTATTTGTCCGAGTTTGATTTGCGGAGGTGTCGTGATTGTTAATAAAAGTATGATTAAAATAGCGTACCTAATTTAATATTATCGGCACCTACTAAGGTGCGGATAATATTTAAATAATATAATAACTATTGTTAATATTCCAAAAAATATATTTGAATAATACCAAAACAGAAAAGAAAAACAAAAATTGACAAGAGTATGCATAGATGGTTTGATCATGTGGAGAGGATGAGTGAAAGTCGATTAACTAAAGGACAGAGAGTGGCAACGCCGGGAGGGAGGACTCGAGAAAGAAAAACTCTGATCCTATTGGTGAGGTTCTTCAAAAAGGTCAGATGCCTGCGCAGTAGGTACTACTACCTACTCGCAACCAGCGTGCGTGTATGACCAGATGTATGAATGTGGACGAGGCAAAAGGAGAATGTAAGGATCGTAGCAGGTTGAGTTCTGTAGTTTCTGCCTACCCCCATGGAAAAAGGGCGTGAGTTTATATTCGTATTGGTATAATATTTATTTTACAGAAGCTGCAAAAAATAGTAGTTTATGCGACTGTGCATAATGAAGGGCATTACAACACAAGTGTGGGTTTAAGAAACGAGCCGAAGGCGAGTTTCTTAATAGCATCACACGAGTGTTGTAATGCCTAATTATGTATAGTTGCATACACTAATTTATCTACCCGAATATCATAAGGGCTCTATGATGGGCTCAGGAACCATAGGGAAATGACCAGCATTGTTACCAGTGTAATGCAATAAAAAATAAACAGGTTATTAGTTGCATTCGTCGCTGCATTTACGATATCTGGCGGAGTCTTCATGTTAATTTCTGAGTCACTATCACTCATTTTCGACAGAAATAAAGAACTTATCAGAAAATTTGTCTGCTCAATGAAAGGGAATAAAAAGCTAACGAACAAATGACAGCTCGAAATGGCGGCGTTTCGGATATCTGTCATTTTTTTTAAATCATAGGCAAACGAACAAAGTCACTATTCTTGTGTCACTCGAGATCAAAATGTCGTGCGATTTATAATTAAAATCATACTGAATTGGGGTTTCGTATCGATAGGTATCTGTTTTAATGTAGATACTAGAATAGCACACTCACTTGAATTTGACACCTGTTCCAAATTTAAACTCATAACCTACTGTTTTCAGTAGGTTATGAGCTCATTACAGTTCTGTTAATTTCTGCTGGTTGGTAATGCTGGTCATTGCCTATGGTTTTTGAACGCATTAGAGAGGGTTTATGATATTTGGGTAGATAAAACACTTTTTGACTTCTTAGATAAAAGTTATCTATCGGTCTTATGTTAAATTATTATGTAAGATATAACAATATCTTATTATCAGAAATCAAATGCAATTAGGAATTGACACATCTAAAATCCTTCAGATTTGATCCAGGCTAAATTAGGTAGGTGCATAATATATCTCATGGGTTCTCTATATAGAGGAATACCAACAGCGTGGTTTGTATTCCTTAGTAGAGTACCTATCATCATCATCATTTCAGCCCGCAATCACCCACTGTTGGGTTAAGGCCTCCCCTTTCTTCTGCCAGTCTTCTCTGTTTTGTGCGTCTCTCATCCATCCACTTCCCGAGCTCCTGACGATATCGTCCATCCAACGCGCTTTAGGGCGGCCCTGGTTTCTCACGCCCGACCTTGGCCACCATTCGGTCAGAATTTTACTCCATCGGCCATCTCCGCGTCTAGCCAAATGTCCTGCCCAACTCCACTTTAGGTGTACCTATGCATTACTGTTTATCAGAAAGTGAATATCTGATATTAAATAATGCTACTGGACGGGCTAAATAATATTCGGACCTCGACAGACAGACAATCTCCTACGATTCTTTGATACTATTTTTGCCTCGTCGAATGATTTTAAAACATTGAGTATTAACAATTACGACCCATTTATATATGCAGGCGCAGGTACTTTGATCTACTGCCGCATACTAAGAATATGTGCCGAATAACTTGAAAAGAAACATTTTGAGTTTGTAAATAAATTGTTGATCTTAATAATAACTATAAAAGCAAAGAAAAGTCAGCAGAACGAAATAACCACGTGGAATGACATTTCGCTTATACGACAAGTATTCGCTTCCTTTATGCAAGCATACATTGTGCAGAGATGAGTTGCGGAGCTCACATACATTGAAGGAAGGAATGTAGTCATACTTCGTGAGTCAAACGTGGCGCCACTGATGCGGTGTGTGGTCAGGTGACGTACCGTGGTGTGCACAACACTTAAGGCGCTGACAAGAGCCAAATAGGCTTGTATTGAACAATTTTTTAGCCAAATCTATACAGTTTGACACGGCGGAAAAAATATATGTTAATCTTGAACATATTTCTGATAATTTCGTTGTTTTCAAAACACGTTTTTGAAAAGTTTTCTCGATACAAAAAAATGGTAAACTAACCTCTTAAAATGATCTTCCAACAAAAATATCTGTATTACTGATGAACGTACGTTGGTAAAATTTATAACAATAACGTATCATATTTAAATACAAAATTTGGTTGTTTTTAATTTTTGATTATTTAATAAATTATTATTTTATAATTAATCATTATATGGTTTGTAAGAAGTTCGAGCGTTGCGTCATCGCGCTCTCTTTCTTACGTATGCAATCCGACAGTGAGCGCTTAGGCGCGGTGCTAGACGGACGTATGTCACTTTGCGCCCCACTGACAGCTATCCGTTCATCTATAAATTATTATTGACCGCGTCACAATGTTAGTCCAGGATCCACGGTACATTTTTTCACTTGATTACTATCAAGCTAATTTTCCGTGAGCCAACATTACCCTATACGAAAACTCTCGATTGTGGTAGGTAATAGGGGCAGCAGGGATAAAATATATATTGATTATATATTATTATAATTATTTATTTGATGATTTTCAAAAATCTATTACTAACTATTTTATTTTTATCTGATGATCATTATCTAAATCCAACATGTATTGATAACGAGCTCATCAAAAATTACTACAAACCAGCTGTTTTTAGGGGTCCGTAGCCGAATGGCAAAAAACGGAACCCTTATAGATTCGTCATGTCTGTTTGTCCGTCTGTCCACCCGTATGTCACAGCCACTTCATTCGGAAACTATTGAGACTACACAGTTGAAACTCTACAAGTATTCTGTGAACCGCTTTACGATTTTTATACAAAAATTAAAAAAAGGATTTAGGGGGTCGCCCCATACATTTTTTTTTCATCAAACCTATACCTACGTGTGGGGTGTCTATAGACATTAGACAGGTCTTTAAAAATGACATTAAGGTTCCACAAACAATTTTTTCTCAAAGCCAATCGTTTGGAAGACAGACACTTCCAAATTTGTAAAATGGCGACCGGCCTCGCGGTCGCTTGCCTTCGGTATTGCCAACAATGACCAGCTTTTCAAGGCTGCTATATCCTCTTTGCATTATGTGGCCGAAATAAGACAAAATACGCTGTAGGCAAACTGTTGACAATCGAGTCTTGATATCGAGTTGGTAAAGGATAGACACATTTGTGCGTTTGGCCGTCCATGGAATTCGGAGAATCCGCCTAAAACACCACATTTCGAATGCGTCTATCCTCTGTCTTACTCTTGTTTGGATTGTCCATGTCTTAACTTGTGGGGAAAAATGCTCCTTCCGAGAAGCCTGTGCCTGAAAAGGAACCGATCCAGGCTGATGATGGTTTCGTGACGGTGTTGAGGAGGAAGCGCCGTCAGCGAACCATCAAGAACCGCTGCGGCACAGCTCCATCGGAGCCCAATGTGCATATTCGTGCCGCAAAGCCGAACACTCCTTTGTACCTCTCCCGTCTACATTACACCACTACGACGGAGGACATCGTGGAGTACGTGCGCCAGAAGATCAAGTACCTACGTGGCGAGAGTGCAGCTGCTCGAGTCGCGCCGCAACGTCAACTTTAAGGCGTTTGTGTGGTGCGAGTACCGACATGCTACCTGCACCTCGTCTTGGAAGAGGACTTTTGGCCGCAGGGGGTGGTGTTTCGACGCTTCCGCGGGCAAGTGCCACATGATCGCACAGTGACGTAGTGCAACTGTAGTGATACTAATATAGTTTTAAGGTTTTGTTTACTAACACAAGCTGTCAATTATATCGTATGTATGTTAGTCTGTAAGGTATTTATCTATGGGCCAAAGTAGCCTGAAAATAAATAAATATTATTATTATTAACTCTATGGAGGAAAATCAGGAAAACTAGTGCTCTGACCAAACGGGCCTTCGTTTTAAAACTTATACCACGTTTTTCCCAGATGTTCCGGGGGCGTAATATAGCATCTTTAGTCATGGCTATCCGCCGTTTTATTTCTGTGACGCAGCTACCTTCATTAATTATATTGGAGCCCAGTTAATCGAAGCTGTCCACAGTATAGATGCCTTAGATGTTATAGGCGCCCGATAGCTTTCCCGCACGATCTACCACCATAAGCTTGGTTTTCTGCCTATTTATTGCAAACCCTACTTTGCCACTTTCCACTTCCAATCTGTGCCGTATCTCTTTCGCAAGGAGAACGGTGTCATCAGTGTACCTCAGATTGGAAATCCACTTTCCACCAACAGTAAACCCCTTGTCCCAGCCCTAAAGAGTCTTGAATGATATTACTCTTCATACATATTGAAGAGCAGAAGTGAGAGGATGCATCCCTGCCTAACGCATTTGAACAGTGTGTCTATTTTGACGAAAGAGCGGTTGTTGATGTGTAGGTAGAGGCATCGGACTATGTCAATAAGATGTTGAGGCGTTCCCATGTCTTTAAGAACCCCCCACAGCTTGCCCCACTCCACGCAATCAAATGCTTTGGTATAATCTATGAAACATATCAATACAGGGCTGTTAAATTCCCGGCTTTTCTCTATAATTTGGCGAACGTTCAGGATTTGTTCCCGCGTGTCTTTGCCTTTAACAAAACCTGCTTGCTCTTCTGGAATTTGTGGCTCCAGAAAGTGTATTAGCCTGTTGTTTATGATGTACAGGAGTATTGATGGTGCGTGGAGTAAGTGCCAAACACTTAATATAATTTTTAGAATCTTGTAGGCAACTTGTAAAGAGTGGGTTTAATAGAAAATATCCAATCCCCAAAACCCAGTTAGTAAGTAATAATTTTTAATGACTTCGTTATCGATACATATTGGAAGGAAGGAAGGGGACTCTTTGATCAAACCATACATTTTGTAGGACAAATATTTTTCAAATAATTTAGATAATTATCATCAGATTTAACAAAAAAAACCCAGCTGATGATTCTCAAGAGTGTTTGTACTTAACACTTTTGAGAATCATCAAACCAACATATTTTATCCCTGCTACCCCTATTACTTACCACAATCGAGAATTCGAGAGTTTCGTGCAGGAAATTGTTGATCTCATCAAAATTAGCTTGATAGTAATCAAGTGCAAAAATGGACCGCGGATCCTGGACTATTTGTTTCTTACTTGATAGTATGGCGCTAGGGTATCGGAAAAATTGTGGGCGTGACCAAAAATACTGAAACATCAGAAGTCAATAGCTATTGTCATCGTCTTAACCCCACGTCAACATCCGTGGCTGCTCGTGACATATTATCTTTTAAATGTTATGTTATATCTAATTAATATGAGTCCTATTGTGTTAGGTCGACCACGCAATAATGTTGGCACCAAAATTTAATTGAGCGGCATTATAAGTACACAGGTGTTGAATACGGGTCCCGTCTTTTATATCGGATGTGCGCGGTGGGTAAAGGTTCGGAGGCTCTAACGATTAATTAGGTTTCGTTGCGTGACGAGTAATTAACCCTCGCACTTCCTAACTGCCTCCATTCTCACGCGGCCCACCCACGCGGGAAATTCGAACCCTTCCCTTTTGCATTTTTCCAACTTCCACCTCCGCAAAGCTGTGCTAGGCAAGTTAGCACCTGTAATAATGTACTTAGTTGTAAAATCAAACAGACTATTTGAAATAAAACGCAAGGGAAACTTATGTTTTGTTTTAGACGCAGATTGAAGGATTAACTGGCTTTATTAGATTCAATAGCGAAGGACATCGCAAGAACTTTACACTGCAAGTCATGGAACTGACAGTCGACGGTGATCTCGTAAAGGTAAGAAAAGTCTGAAAATAAAATATAATATTTAAAATTGTCACAAAATAATAAGGTACATAAGTTATTAACGACTGGACGTAACTTTGATACAAGGCGTCTAGGATTCAATAAAAGTAAAGTTTGCAAGTTGATTGGTGTATGATTACGTATAAACTAGAATTTGCAGCAAAAGTCATAAATAAATAAGACTCACGATCGAGCTATTTCATAAGTACGCGAGTTTTGTCACTGCACCCAAAAATATAAAGAACGGTGTCGACTGATCTAATATTACGGTTATTTCTGAAACCAGCTAAATAATTTTAGGTTTCAATTGCTATATTGTCAGGGATCAATATTGTTCGTCTCTAGTCTGACGACTGTATTTTAATACCTTACCTACACTTTTCGATACGTCTAACTAACCTAAATAAATAGGTGGCGACTTGGTACGACAATAGGGGCCTCATCCCTGTCGGTCGCAAGCTGGCTCCTCTACCTTCCCCGGGATCCTTCGACCGCAATAGAACTTACATTGTGACCACCATCGAGGAACCCCCATATATAATACGCACGGAGTCTGAAGACCCCGAGTATGACGGTTACGAATCATACAAGGGATTTTGTGCTGAGCTCACCAAAATGATAACTGATAAACTGGAAATCAAATGTAAGTAAAGCATCTTAAAATTAATCATCATTTCGGATTACTTTTTATGGTTAAAGTTAAAATAAATCAATCTTATTAGCTTTCATGGGGTTCCCCATGAATAATTGATTTATTTTTAACTGACATTAAGTACGGAACAAAAAGACCGACCCCAAATGAATTGGTACCTAAAAGGGAAAAAAGATAAACTATGGTAGATTTTCGTATCGGGTGTTTTTAACAAGACACTTTATTAACTACTCTTCTTTCAATAATTCAATACAGCAACGTTCCCAAAGGTAACTAAAAATCCTCTCTGAGACAAATGCAATTTCTTGTATATACTTTACAATCCGTAAGTACTTTTCCCGCAAATAATGTGTCTTTATGGTCGATATGTCTTTATTCGAAAGGTCGATAAGTCCGCAGAGTGTATGAAGTTCCGGCTGGGTAAAGTTAACTTTGCACAAGGTATAGGCATAGTTTCGAAAAATCAATTTACTACCTGAGTGTGCTTATTTCGTTTTACCAGGAACAAGGTTCACCTGTTGAATTAGCAAGAAATACAAACATGAATAGCGTTGAGAGTTCGTTTTCTTTTTTATCTCCACTCTTTTTCGTTTACGCAGACAAGTGCCTATCAGACATCAGCCCTTTTCAAAATATTTTATTTACAAATACAGAAATCATTTACATTATAGCAAAACAAACGATCGAGTTGTTGTGGTATCAATGAAATCGATTGTGCCTGTAAAAGCAAACACATGCTCAACTAACTAGTAACTATTTACTAGTATGGCAGTGTCATCGACCGGACAAAGTCAAATAAATATTTGCTTACTATGCGTACAAGGTGACGTAGGCAAACAGCATCAGTATGCGTAGAAGGTGCCATAAGTCAATTCAACTCAGGTAGTGCTGCGTCCGAGGGCCCCAGTAGATTTCACATAATAAATCCTAATAATACATCATCATCATCTTTTTGACCTTGTCCGATGATATTTGGGTTCCGTGCAACACATTCTTTCATTTGAAGATCTATTTATACATACGTATTAAGTTAAGTTTGAATTAATTTGAATTCTCTTCTGTCTATCGTCACGCTGTCATTTACTCCTGTTTCCTTCACATAATTCCGTACACAATCTATTCATCTTTTCTTTGTGCTCCCCATCCATCAACATTAATTTAATAATTCCTTTCTATTATAAACACTATGTTAAATTAATTAATAATTACAGATAAAATTATAATAGTCCGAGATGGCAAATATGGAAACCAGAATGCAAAAGTCCTTGGTGGTTGGGACGGAATCGTCGGAGAACTTGTTAGAAAGGTATGTCGTACGCACATAATTATTGTTATGGAAAAATACATAGTAATTATTTATCCTTGTTTTTGGTAGCTTAAGTTACTATAGGAGTACCTAGATACTCTGTCGATATTCAACAGTACATAGCAATTCAAAAGCTGTATCGAGTAATGTAACAGTGAAAATACAGGCAACCCATATATTTTTTGTGTTGATACAATTTTCATATAAGTGCGATATTGTGCAATTCATGTCGCGGCGCGGGTCTTCCACGTTCCGATATGTTTATATATTATGTGTCTATATTTAAAATTTAACCATAAACATATAGTGTTATATTGTCGCTAGACAATACGTGTGGTCTATCAATACTCATGCCATTACGTACAATGATTAATACATTTTATGAAAATGAATTAGGTATGGCCATGAAACTAATGGAAATACATGGGGGAGGCCTATCCTATGCCCAGCAGTGGGACAAAATAGGCTAATGAAAAAAAAAGTTGATCGTTGTCGAACTATTTTTGCCTTTTAAGTAACTTAGGATCGATTTACCTTGTGTTGATTTTGATTTCTTCCTATTTCAAGGGTAGTTTTACAAAGAGCCGACGGCGGTGTAGTCAAGTGTTAACCAGGAGTTCCGTCAACTAGGCTTAACATTAATCACATAATTATTAGAAGAAAAAAAACCATGTAAACTCCCACACGTTGAATATTTCTGACAGTAGGTTGGTTTTGTGATGTGCTGTTTAAAAATAAATAGTTCGAGCTTACTTAGTACTTTCTTTAAAAAAAAATACGCTTCTGATCCATTAAGAGTATAATAATATTATTGAGTGTTAGTTTACACCAGTAGGCACTAGTTAATTTATTTAAAATTATAAAAGCTCCGTTAGACTTCATTATCATCATCACCTTATAATTTTTCCACAGCTGCGACGCAGGCCTACTCACTATGAGAGGGAGTGGGCTATAATTGTGATGTCGCATATTTTCGAATTTTTGGTTCTATGACGCATGTTTTCCTTCACCGTTATTGTGAGCAGGGTGATGAAATAAATGACATAAAGTAATGCGCCTGCCTGGGTTTGAAGTTTCGAACCCATGACTTACTGCTCGTAAGTTCAGGCCGCCACCAAGGGGCCACCGCTGCTCTCAGCTTCCAGTGTTAGACTTGTTGAACATAAATTAACCATCGAGATTCTACCGCCCTGATGCGTAACTGTATGTGAACTGAATAAAATCAATATAAAATGATATTTTCTGGACTCGAACATAGTAGTCTGGCATCAAAACGCGAAATTAAAAAAGGAAAAGTTTGATAAAGCTTACTAACTGCATAACGAATATTCTGGGTTCCATTGTTATAATCTCGTAGGAACATCCACCGAGGATTGGTCGGTTTTGCTATCTGGTGGCCAGTGAGCAATAAATATCTTTGTTAAATCCCGATGTCCCAGAGCGTTATTCCAAAGGCTGTTATTGCCGACTGGTTTCTCTATGTGTGGGCTCCAATTTATCGAATCAAATATTATCATTATTTTAAAAGCACAAATAAATAATGGTTTTGTAGTTACAGGTAATTATGGATGTTGTAGTTACAGCGATACAATTTTTAGACAATACAAAAATAACTTACGTTGTTCTAGTTTTTGTCCACCTCAGTGTGTGTCTAACACTGAGGTTACTGATTGTCATACCTATTATTGGAATCAAATATAACAGCTCACGACTCAGGACTCGTTGATATTTATGGCAATAATATCTTTGGTACTAAGTAACTGGGCTTATCCCAGTTGTATACGTCCCTTGGTGCCTATTCATCATCATCATCATCAGCCTATATTGTTCCCACTGCAGGGACTCAGGCCTCCTCTCTAGGAGAGGGAGCCTATTGGTCTTGTTCTATTCTGTCTCCTGCTGATATGGAGGGAAGTGGAAATTATGTGTTTCCTACTCCTCCTTTATTATTTTCTTATTAATTTCGTTGCAGGATCCAAGACCGTTAAATCGTTTCTCTAGTTCGTCGAAATTTATTGTATTAGCGCTTTGCTGTTGATCGCCACTGTTGATTCTGGCTTTCAGGAGTTACAGTGGTTTTGGAATAGTGTAGCGGGCTAGTCCCAAATTAATAAATTTAAAAAATCAGGTTTAAAATGCACACATAATGTAAAACATTGCGTGTAAGTTGGGTCCTAACTTACACGCAAAACTAACTGTTAGCATACGGTCTATCGCACTCTACTATCTCAACTAGTCACTAAAACTCTACTCAGAAAATCTGCCTATTCTCTCCTCAGCAAAAATCAGTGTGTGTTGTAAAGTGGTGGACCGTCACGAAACTCAATAGTTAATCAGAATAGGGTAATGGCAAAAAAAAAACTAATTAGTCCGTCAGATAGATTTCCAAAAAATATTCGACACATATTTTTTCTTTTTTGACTTACCTAAACAAAAAGCAAAAACGATACATTGCTTTGAAAACTCGTATGACGTCACAATTTCTTACCACGTAGTGACGTTACAAGCCCCCACTCTTGATCTTTGACGCGTTTTTATCTTGGTCATTTTTTAATAATTTGATGAAACAAAAAACACGTATCCAATATTTTTCGATAATTTAACTGACGGACTAAACAGAATCATGTTTTTTTTGGTCAGGAAACCTCCCTATTGTACATATATAACTGAGAACAATTAACAAACTGCAAATACTTGATACTTTCGGACCGAACCAACATGGATATTCATTTTCCTCTTTCGTACATTTGAATTTTCTCAGTGTAGATGACTGTTATGAATAGTCTAACAGCAAATGAACGGTCGATCGGTCTTTTTGCGGTACGACTATCCAAATCCACTTGCGCAGCTTGTAGGACTATTTTAGTTCCAGAACGCGCAAAATTTCTGTTGGTTATTCTTCTGCCCTTGGTCTCTTTTGTGCTGTTATTTCAGACCACAGAACACTTTTAAAAACAGTAGGCATTTTCGGTATCGTTTTTTTCTGTTTATACTAACTGAATAATAATACATCCACAAAACAATAATATGCCCTAAGCTCTTATATTTATAGTTAAAAATTTTATGAAAGACAAACAGGGGTGATTTAGTAGTTTTAAATGAACTATACAGCCTTTTCCCAACTATGTTGGGCTCGGCTTCCAGTCTAACCAGATGCAGCTGAGTACCAGTATTTTACATGGAGTGACGGCTATCTGACAAAAAAAAAAAAAAATACAGCCTTTTCCCAACTATGTTGGGCTCGGCTTCCAGTCTAACCAGATGCAGCTGAGTACCAGTATTTTACATGGAGTGACGGCTATCTGGCCACCACAACCCAGTTAATACTGGGTAATACGATACCCTTTGGTAAGACTGGTTATCAGACCTTCAGGTCACTGACTATCTGTAACGACTGCCAAAGATCTATGTAATGGCAGCGGGGACCAACAGCTTAACGTTCTTTCCGAGGCACGGAGGAAACTCGGTATGAAATGGGCGTTCACCCATCCACAGACCAATGTAGGCAAGCGCGGCTTAACCTAAAGATCGACCCGAGTAAACGAACTATAAAGGTCATTCTATAAAAATACTTTCCTTTTTACAATGTGGTCGTATTACAGTGTTAACATCAGCATATTGTAGGCCTGGAGGCCGACAAATCGTAATAGTTTAGGAGTTGTGTATAGGTAATATTTTAGCACAACCATAATAGAATAATAATATGAACCACATTTACTTGCTTAAAAGGACACTTCTATCACTAGTATGTAGTACAAACTTGGTAAAGAAAATAAACTATTTGTATTTGTACATTCCAATTCTTAAAATGGCCACAGGCGTGCATTGTGAATTGACACTTGCGACCTTTTTACTTATTGTAACTTAATTCATGTTATTATCCCATTACCTACGATTACGCATAACCAACCCTCACTAGGCCCGCGTGGTGGATAGCCCATTCTCTCTCACAGAGAGGAGGCCTGTGCCCCAGCAGTGGGAACATTAATAAGCTGATGATGATGAGAAAAAACTCAGCAAGTCAAAGTACCTACGAGTCTACAAATACAAAGCCTACAACATTCTCCCATACAAAATCGAAAATTAATATGAAAATTAATATGAAAAGATTTAAAAACCTGCCAAGTGCATGTTGGGCCAGGGAGTCTACTCTCTAAACACGAAACCCGTATATGGCCGTATAAACGGGCGTATTCTACTCTCTAACACCTACGAACACAAAATTAGTTCGAGGCCCGAACTAAGAGTGCACGACTACTAGATTTGACAGCTTGTCAAATCTTGAGTTTTAGCCCGTCCGTTTTGAATTTGACACTCGTCTATACGGATCTTTATGTCATTTGATACGATATCTAACGAAACAGTTATCGTGCAGGCCACAAAAGTTGAAGTATTTTAGAAAATCAATAATATGGCTGCTTTTTAATGCTCGAAGGAGCTCTAAAAGAAGATTCGCCGGTTGCTTTCGCGCCAAAACTTTCGGTTGTCGAGTATTCACCAATTTGAGATTAAGGAAGTATAGGCTCACAAGGGCATTATTTGAAGATTTGTGTGAGCCTGCGAGGAACGTTTTTTGCCTCAAGAAAGGCGAAGAAATGGTATTGATTCAAGAACGACATAAAGGGCTAAGAAGAAACATGGGTGGTTTCAGTAGAAGTCTGACACTCCCTTTCGCTCTGCCCAAGAGCGGGAGGGGTTATTTATTGATTTCCCACACCACAAAAAAAACATAGTTGGGTAATGGTTTGGTTTGGCACTGGGACTGGCAGAAGATTCTGATATAATTAAAACAAAGATTTCTACAATAAAAGCATAATTTAATATTGTACAGAATGTTTTTTATATTGCACCAATGAAATGAAAAAAAAAAGTTTAAACGATCAATTACTTATTTTCAGGCATTTAATGCCCTATACAATACACAAAATAATCTTCAAGTACAATAATAAACTAATACATAGAACAAAACACCAACTTTGTTTGGTGGGCTCCGAGTCAAGGTGCAATACACAATATCCTGCGGGCAAAACTCCTTCATGTGGGTCTCAAGATAATGTGTCCAGCACCATAAAAGACTTGAAGTTAAAGTTGTACTCCATTATCTAAATACTCCAAAACCTCTGGCATCATGATGTGATTTATAAAGAATTATGTCTAAAAAGACATAAGTAATAATAGTAGCCAAGGGCTGTAAGGCATCAATTGCGCACCCTCGAATGATGCTTACACCCGAGCTAACTACTCTGCTTTACATCTCGATTATGAGGTACGAAGAAAAAAACCGGCATTTTACAAGAATAAAGTTTTCAAATATCTCTCTTTAGAACTTTCAGGCAAAATATTGTTAATTGCTGCTTCAGCTTCCATTTTCATTGAATCGGGAGTGCAGCTTATATCTTCATCACTTGCAGAACTCATGTTTTTTTCCTAATTAGCACGTAATTATAAAAAATCCCAAAAACAAACAATATTTAAAGTAAAAGTTTTCTATTATCGCCTTTTTCATCTCTTTTTTTTATTTATTTTTTTCAAGAACGAAATTGAGCTTTGCCATTCGATATTTTAAATTGATGACTATTAAGCCTCCCCCACACAGGCGCGTTTTCCGTGAAAAACGCTCCTGTGTGGGGGAGGCGTTATAGGGCATATTATTGTTTTGTGGATGTATTATTATTCAGTTAGTATAAACAGAATAAATCGATACCGAAAATGCCTACTGTTTTTAAAACTGTTCTGTGGCATGAAATAACAGCACAAAAGAGACCAAGGGAAGAAGAATAACCAACAGAAATTTTGCGCGTTCTGGAACTAAAATAGTCCTACAAGCTGCGCAAGTGGATTTGGATAGTCGTACCACAAAAAAAGAGAAAAATAAAAACTTTTTAACAAAAAATAAAACCGACTTCAAAAAAAAGGCAAAAATAAATCAGTTTCTGAAGTCGGTGACTTTTGTTTGTTTGATTTTATTTTTTTGTCACCGACTTCAGAAACTGATTTATTTTTGCCTTTTTTTTGAAGTCGGTTTTATTTTTTGTTAAACAGTTTTTATTTTTCACTTTTTAGTGGTTCACCTAATGTGGACAATGTAGTTTTTTTTTTTGAGTTTTGTTGATTTTTCAAAAACCGCTTGTCCGATTTCGATAAAAAAATTATGGGACCATTTGGGAAGTATACCCTGTCTAACAAAAAAATAATTTTTCAAATCGGTTAGCAAGTGACGGAGTTATGCCCGAACAAACATAAAAAAAAAAAACAAAAAACAAACATCCGAATTGAGAACCTCCTTCTTTTTTTAGAAGTCGGTTAAAAAGAAGATTCGCCGGTTGCTTTCGCGCCAAAACTTTCGGTTGTCGAGTATTCACCAATTTGAGTTTAAGGAAGTATAGGCTCACAAGGGCATTATTTGAAGATTTGTGTGAGCCTGCGAGGAACCTTTTTTGCCTCAAGAAAAGCGAAGAAATGGTATTGATTCAAGAACGACATAAAGGGCTAAGAAGAAACATGGGTGGTTTTTATTCAGTAGAAGTCTGATACTCCCTTTCGCTCTGCCCAAGAGCGGGAGGGGTTATTTATTGATTTCCCACACCACAAAAAAAAACATAGTTGGGTAATGGTTTGGTTTGGCGCTGGGACTGGCAGAAGATTCTGATATAATTAAAACAAAGATTTCTACAATAAAAGCATAATTTAATATTGAACAGAATGTTTTTAATATTGCACCAATGTAATGAAAAAAAAAGTTTCAAACGATCAATTACTTATTTTCAGGCATTGAATGCCCTATACAATACACAAAATAATCTTCAAGTACAATAATAAACTAATACATAGAACAAAACACCAACTTTGTTTGGTGGGCTCCGAGTCAAGGTGCAATACACAATATCCTGCAGGCAAAACTCCTTCATGTGGGTCTCAAGATAATGTGTCCAGCACCATAAAAGACTTGAAGTTAAAGTTGTACTCCATTATCTAAATACTCCAAAACCTCTGGCATCATGATGTGATTTATAAAGAATTATGTCTAAAAAGACATAAGTAATAATAGTAGCCAAGGGCTGTAAGGCATCAATTGCGCACCCTCGAATGATGCTTACACCCGAGCTAACTACTCTGCTTTACATCTCGATTATGAGGTACGAAGAAAAAAAACCGGCATTTTACAAGAATAAAGTTTTCAAATATCTCTCTTTAGAACTTTCAGGCAAAATATTGTTAATTGCTGCTTCAGCTTCCATTTTCATTGAATCGGGAGTGCAGCTTATATCTTCATCACTTGCAGAACTCATGTTTTTTTCCTAATTAGCACGTAATTATAAAAAATCCCAAAAACAAACAATATTTAAAGTAAAAGTTTTCTATTATCGCCTTTTTCATCTCTTTTTTTTATTTATTTTTTTCAAGAACGAAATTGAGCTTTGCCATTCGATATTTTAAATTGATGACTATTAAGCCTCCCCCACACAGGCGCGTTTTCCGTGAAAAACGCTCCTGTGTGGGGGAGGCGTTATACTCATACGAAGACAAGGCTGAATAGCGAAGCGACCTCTTTTGTCATTGGGCTGAATGCATGATGTCTATTGCCAGTATGATGGTTAGATGTACGTGAACTTTTTGAAAGAGTGAAGTGTTTTTTTTTTAATTACTTACCGCCCTAGGGCTTTTCTTGCTACATTAATACCCTAGAGCGCTAATTGGTCACCTACAAGCCCCATTTGGGGGTAATAAGGACCTACTTACCGAATAAATGAGAGTGTATGTATGTAAAAAGTATTTTGTGCAAATGCAGCCATTTTTTTAACAATACCAAAGATATTTTAATTTAAATGCTTGAAAACCACGACGTAAGAAAACCGGTAATCAACCGAAAAAGTAAAGCAACACTCACGACATTTATCATTCGTTCACTAATCTAAACAAATCTTGTCTATGACTTCGTTCGAACCTCATTGATCCGTGATCACTAGGGAGTAGGGTTTATTAGTTGACGGAGTTAGAGAGCCCCCTATATTGTGCCCCAGGCAATATAGGGTTCCGTAGTTGCCCATCAAAATACCTATGTGAACTTACCAAACTGATTAACCACCCTGCCTAACCACCACCGAACGACAACTTTTATTGTAAAAATATATAAACGTATATTTGCAGTTATTAGACCTGTGGTCCCATACATTACATTTGTTTAGGAAAATATTTAATGCAAGTAAATTTTTGTAAGTTGGTCGACTAGTAGACTCGTAGTGTTGTAAAGCCTACTTTTTTTTTTAAATTGTGACAAATCGTCACACTATTCCCATACCACTGTAAAACCTGTAAGCCAGAATCAACAATGGTGATCACAAGAAAACCGCCGAGACAATGAAGCCCGACGAAGTCCCAGAATAGTACATTGTTACCTTAGGGGTGAAAGGAACTTATTTAGTCCCCGAGACGGGGTTTGGCGCCTGAGCGCAGCGAGGGCGCTAATAGTTCGAGGGACTAAATAAGTCTTTAACCCGAGGTAAACACTGTGCTTTTCATTACGAATACAAGGAAAGTTGATGGGAATAGGCTTGCGCCCAATTACCTAAATCGAAAGAATGAAGAAAGAAAACGTATTTATTGGTTCCAAAAATGACAAAAAAATTTAAAAAGTAAACATAAGAGAAACACTTAAAATCGGTTAAATCTAATCGGTGGATGGCAATAGGCTTGCCCCCAATTACATTAGTTGATGGCAATAGGCTTGCTCCTAAATACATTGGTTGATGGCAATAGGCTTACTCCCAATTAGTCAAATCGGTGGATGGCAATAGGTTGCTCCTAATTACATCTGTTGATGGCAATAGGCGCACTCCTAATTATATCGGTTGATGGCAATAAGCTTGCTCCTAATTAAATTGTTTGATAGCAATAGGCTTGCCCCCAATTACATCAGTTGATGGCAATAGAATTGCTCCTAATTAGATCGGTTGGTGGTAATAGGCTTGCCCCAATTACATCAGTTGATGGTAATAGGCTTGCTCCTAATTACATTGGTTGATGGCAATAGGCTTGGTCCCAATAACATCAGTTGATGGCAATGGGCTTGCTCCTAATTACATTTGTTGATGGCAATAGGCTTGCACCTAATCACATCAGTTGGTGGCAATAGGCTTGCTCCTAATTACATTGGTTGATGGCAATAGGCTTGCTCCCAATTAAATCAAATAATTTGACAACTGTTAGTAGAAAGCGATTCTCCCTAGGGCTGAAAAGTAGTACTTTCAACCCGCTCCGCAGGCATGTTATGACCTACTTTCAGAGTATGAGTAATGAAAAAACGATTAAACTGCGTTGGATCCCGCAACGAAATTAATCGGAAAAGAATAACGGAGGAGTAGGAAAAACATAATTTCCCTCCATATCAGCAGGAGACAGAACAAAGCAAGGCCAATAGCACAGGGACGTATACAACGTGGAAAAGCCCAGTTGCCTAGTGTAAAGCCTACTTATCTATGATAGTTTTCCTTTTAATTTCGTTATACATATAATTATATACTACTATCATGATTGTTACACAAACACACAACCCGTTTAGGTGGTGCACTTAATATTTCACAGAAAAAGTGTTTGGCCAAAGTCGCAATATTTTTTAAAGACCTATCCAACGACATCCAACACAATGGGCTTTGCGAGAAAAAAAAATCATCCCCATTTTAATGCGTACTGGAGATACGCTAAACAAAAATTTCAAAATTTTATTTTACCACTTTGTAGGCGTAACTCATTTCTATATTCATGTCAAATTACAGCTTTCTATTACTAAGAGTCTTTGAGCAATCGTGCGGACGGACGGACAGACAGACAGACAGACGGAAATGGCGAAACTATGAGTTCAATCAATTTTTGTCAAAAGTTTTCATTGCCATCTACAGCATATAATATATATTTTTTCAGATTTTTTACCTCTTACTTTAATACATAGTTGGAGGGGGGAGCTGCACACATTTTGTCCCTTTGGAAATGTCTATATTTTAAACGACTTGGACAAAAAATCTTGTTAGCAAAAAAAATAAAACCGACTTCAAAAGCACAAGAAGGTGAAAATTAAACTACAGAAGAAAAATCAGCTTCTGAAGTCGGTGACCTTTGTTTGTTTGATTTCGTTTTCTTTGGAACAACTAGTCTCCTGTATTGTGAGTGGGTTTACAAACATTCAAACTCTCATACACCGGGACACCGAGTCCCGGAACTATCTCTAAGTCATACAAATATTTGTTCCGTGCGTCGACTGAACCCGCGACACACAGCGCACCAGTCAATCGCTGAGCCATTGCACCAAACGTGCTGTTAAGGTTCTTATTGTAATATATACTTTTCAGGAAGCAGACATAGCTATTGCACCGCTGACCGTCACAGCAGAACGAGAAGCCGCCATTGTTTTCAGCAAGCCATTCCTTTCTTTCAACCTTAAGCCTAACAAGGACGATACTCTTAACAATACAATCGCAATCTTTAGCTTTCTTCAACCGCTATCAATGGAAATATGGGTAAGAAAAACCATGTTTTACATAACCACGAAAACAGTTTCAATAATAATTGCATAATTTATACATATCTAATATATAAAAATCTCGTGTCATAGTGTTTGTTATCGAACACCTCCGAAATGGCTGGACCTATTTTTATGCAATATTATAATATTTTATATAGTATGTAAGGTTACTTCATGTTCATAACCTAAATTTTAAAAAAAACAGCTGTTTCCTACAAGTATGTGTGTCCCTTTAAGAGGAAATGCGGCAGGTCTTTTCTCCATAGAAACGCTCTTGCCTGTTTTCTTTTTTGTTAATGACTATACAGCTATGATTTTCACAGCATAATAAATATTAACTACTTGTACGCCCCTATGTTTTTCTTTTTGATGATACATTATTTTTCTAAGAACCTTCAAAAATGCTCAAAATTGCTTATTTAGATCGCTGTCAACAGAGGCCTAGTGTACAAATTTGACAACTATTAACGAAAAAATAAAAACATAGGGGCACGGAATATATTCTTCTTATTCAGTGTCTAACCTTATAAATTGGTACAATATTGGAGGAAGAAATAGGCGAGAGCCAAACCTAGAAATATGACTTTTTACTTAAGCTATTGAGTCGGATCTGCAGTTGTCCTTATCGCACGAATTTGAGAGCAGGGGGACGGAGAGAGACAGCGACAGTGGAGAGAGACAGACGGATAGACGGAGAGAGTCAGCGAACACATTTCCTCTTAAGAGATTTCGTGTATGAATAGATAGACCTTTTATTTGATAGGTCTGAGAATAGAAAGTAATAGTAGGCTAGGAATAGTAGGCAATGAAGGAAAAACTTGATTTGCAAAACTAGTATATAATATGACATTCTTTTCCAGATTTCCATCCTGTGTGGTCTCTTCGCTGTGAGTGTGGTTTTATTCATTGTATCTCGGTTTTCTCCATATGAGTGGCGCGTGGTTTCTGTTACGGACTCACATATTACAGAACACTCTGATGTCGCTACCACAAAGGTAATCACAAAAACATATTAGTAACCATTATTCTCCAAGTCAAATAATCGTTTATTTTTCATTATAGTATGGTTCGTACCTAACTAGGTGTCAGGGTTTTATGCCGCCCAAGGGACTCTGACGTGACTTTACATGCCGTCGAAAAATATCTCTAAGGCATGCTGGTTTCCTCACGATGTTTTCCTTCACCGAAACCTGCGTGTCTTGGGTTTGAACTCGAGACCTATAACCGTCAGACCTAGTCTGACGGGTCAACGCCCTAGACTATCACTGCTTATAATTAGAATAATTGAATGAACATTTGTGGGGCGCTCCACATCGCTGTCAATGTGGTGAAGTAGTCGACAGCCTCGGACACCATGGCCTCTCCTGCAGTAAGAGCGCAGGTCGGATTGCGCGACACGCCAGCATTAATGATCTCATCCGACGTGCTCTGGCCACCGCCGGTGTGCCTGCTGTTTTGGAACCAGATGGTACCATAATGCCGTGGAAGTTGGGTAGGCATTTGGTGTGGGACGCAACTTGCGTCGACACCCTTGCGCCATCCCATCTTCCTAGCACGGTGAGCTGTGCTGGGGCGGTTGATGCAGGTGCTGAAAACCTCAAGCGGCGCAAATACAACAACTTAATTGGCAGTTATGTGTTTGAGCCGTTTGGGGTTGAAACACTGGGGCCTTGGGGTCCGAGTGCTCACCTAATCTAGGAAATTTCCAAGCGGTTGGTCGACTCTTCACGTGACCAGAGGGCTGGCCTATTCTTTGGCCAACGTGGGAATGCTGCCAGCCTTCTGGGCACTTTTCCTGTTGACAGCAATGTGGACGAATTTCTTGACGCCCTGTAATTCTTCTCTTTTTGCTACTTGTATATATTTTTTATAATTTTAGATCTACAAAATGTAGTTTGTAAACATTTGTTAAAACTTTCATACGTTATTGCAGACCACAGTGGTAAACGAACTAAGCTTTTGGAATTCTATATGGTTTTCGCTGGGCTCTATTATGCAACAGGGCAGTAACGTTAACCCCAGGTCAGTGAATATTTATTATTGTCTTAAGTAAAAAACCGGCCAAGTGTGAGTCGGACTCGCGCAAAAACGTTTATTGCTACCAAACAATCTAATAACGTCTTGACCCAATACCAAATCTAAATTTGTTTTTCATAGTTTGTTAATGAAAAATAAAGTTGGCTGCAGTTTCTTAAGAACTCGAAAACTAAATTTCAAACCTTTTTAAAACTAATTTTCGTTTAAATACGTAATTAGTTTATTACAACTCTAATAGGTATATTCAGTGATTATTGAGTATTTATGTATATTTTGGTTATGTCCTTGTCCGCAAGAATGTTTCATAAAATATTTTGCTACGAGAATTTAATTCTGTGAATATTTTAGGTCTGCATCAGGAAGAATTGTGGGATGCGCGTGGTGGTTTTTCACTCTGATAGTGGTATCATCGTATACGGCTAATCTAGCTTCATATCTAACACTGTCTCGCATTATGGAACCCACCGCGACATACAGTAAACTAGCTACGTGCCCTGAGGTAACTCCATTTCTGTTGATAAATCAATCCTTTACAGCCAGTAGGAAATGTGAAAAACGAAGCTGCATTACATAATTGTGTTCAAATTCTTACAAAATGTACATTATTTCGGGATTATAAGTTAATTTGCATTTATTAATTGTAACTAAACTGTACTATCTCCTTCAGGATACTCTTGAAAAGCCAGATGTCATTGTATTACCCGAAGAACCGCCTGTTGATGAGCATGGATGGCTCGCATTCCTCATGGACCGCTCCACTGAGCCTGAAGAACCACCTTGTGAGATGATCGTCTCCATTTCTCATAGTGGATATAAGGACTTCGCTGTCGGCCTTCCCAAGGGATCGAAGCTGCGGTAAGCATTCGGATATTTCTTTTACTTACGCGACGCTTTGACGCCTATGCGAAATGAGCTCGTGATATTTTTATAGCGAATATTTTGCGAATTATTCTTTCCTAAGCTCTTAAAAGCGCTTCAGAGTGTTTTCATTAGAGAGTGTTTTACAGGGATGGCGTCAATATGGCCTTGCAATCGCTGAAGGAAGAGGGTGAGATATCGAAACTGGTTCGTAAATGGTTTACCAAATCTCAATGTGAGGCCACTGACGTTGTAAGTAACATCTTGATAATCCATATTAATAGATATTATTCGTATTATTATATTTCTTCATACTTTTGATTTCGATTTGAAACAACTTCAATGTCCGTTCGTTTGCTATTTTAGTATAACTTTCGTTATTATATTTAAGAAGGTTATACAATGAAATGCAATAAGTACAAATACAGTTTGAGTATGAATTTTGAATATAAATGTAGATCACACGACACAACAACAACAACAAGACACAAGACAACACACAACACAACATAGTAACAAGCCACAAGAGCACAAGAGGCTACAAGAGTAGAGAATGAAACGACGGATGAACTGTATAAATAATGAAATGTCTAAAATGGCGGTGACTGCTGTATAAAAGAAAAACACATGAAAAAAACCGGCCAAGTGCATGTCGGAACACGCACAATGTAGGGTTCCGTAGTTGCCCATTAAAATATGTGAACTTACTAAACTGATTAATCACCCTGCCTACCTGCCTCCGAACGATGATTTTTATTCTAAAAATAAAACAAACTTAGTTGACTACGGTACCCTAAAAAATGGGATAAGGGCAGGAGAATGATGAATGATAAGAATGAAAATGAAGAAGGTTGGGGGCAGCTGGTTTTTTAGCAACCATATTCAACCTGAAATCTTGATAGCTGAGTAGGTAGGGCGTGACGAGAGATCGCTGAAATTATACTACGAAAAGTTTAGAACAGAAGCCCTTTGGGCAGCGATCCACTTTTTGTTTTGAAAAAGGGTCAAAACTAACAACGGGCTGTTCTGCTACGTTGACTTTCATTTCACCGTACGGACGTAAATTTATCAGAACATCTGTGTCGGTCATGGAGAAAGAATATGACCACCCCATCTCATCCCATGGGTGTCGTAAGAGGCAACTAAGGGACCTTAAGACCCAGTGCATACCAAAAAGCACTCTAAGTCACCCTCACGGTGGCGGGTAAACCACCAGCAATCGCATTCCCAAGGAGGGTTAGTGACTGGCAGACGGCCGACTGTAAAACTAAAGCAAACACCCTTTGCAACATGAGTGAAAATGGTATGATGTGCGATAGGACTAGGGCGTACCCCGCAGGCGACGCGCAGGGGCAGCACCCGGTCCACGCGGGAAATGGACAACGGTTGTTGCACCACCCCGGGCTAGTGCGACGTTAGAGGCAAGCTCGGGAAGTGAGATTGAGGTATGCTAGTTGGAATGTTAGGACAATGACTGGAAGGGCCAGAGTTAGCGGATGTATTTAAAAGAAGACAAATAAAATGTAGTGTGTTTACAAGAAACGAAAAGGAAGGGTACAAAAGCGTCCGTCGGGGCTGCGAGCTGGGGGTTGTTCGAAAGAGATACAGCGGCCTCGGCACAAGGGCTAAAAAGTAACATGGGTGGTTTTTAGTCAGTAGAAGTCTGACAGTCCCATTCACTCTGCCCAAGAGCGTGAGGGCTTATTTGACGATTTCCCAACCCCCCAAAAGAAAGGGTACAAAAGCGAGAAAAATTGGTGACAAGTTAAAGGGCAAAATATACAAGTCCGTGATTATACCTGTCGTACTCTATGGATCGGAATGCTGGGCTGTGAAGAAGATGGATGGAAAACAAAAAAAAAAAAAAACTTTTAGAATCCTGTTTCTAAAAATATGATTGCATGTTGCTGAGATGAGTGTTGAGGTGAATGTGTGGTGTGACAAAAATGGATAATGTAAGGAACGAGTATACTAGAGGAAGTTTAAAAGTTGCGCCAGTTACAACGGCACGGCACGGTGACGGCACGGTTGGCGCAGTGGCTAAGCGATTGGACTGCTGCGCTGCGTGTCCGCGGGTTCGATCCCCGCACGGAACAAATATTTGTATGGCCTACAAATAGTTATTTCGGTATTTGGGTCTTTGTGTATGTGAGTTTAAATGTTTGTGAAGGCACCCACGTTACAGGAGAAATTCCTAGTGTCGGGCAACGTTTTTAATAAAAAAAAAAAAAAAAAAAAAGTTACAGAAAAGTTGAAAGGGAATCGAAAGTCGTGGTATTAACATGTTATGAGGAGGAACAAATCGCATGTGACTGAGGTGATGAATATAAAAGTTGATGGAGGGAGAGGAAGGTCAAAGAGAAGATGAATGGATTATATGAAAGACAAAGGAGTGAATACCACTGACGTCAGGGAAGAGTGGAAAAAGAAAACGTGTTGCGCCGACCCCAAATAGAATGGGTTAAGGGCAGGAAGATAATGTTTACGTAAATTAATATCAGAAGATACTATCGATTCTAAAAAAAAAATATTATTTGTATTAAAGAAACTACTGGACGATAATAACTTTCATCAACTTCCTGTTATTTGGGGTCGGCAAAACACGTTTTGTTCTTTAATTCTCCCCTGTCAGTCGTCACGCTATCATTTATTCCTTTTTCCCTCATAATTATTCATTCCTCACACACTCCATCCATGTTTTCTTTGGTCTTCCATTGGGCAAGAAAAACATACGAAAAGGGAATAATCAGTTTTGTGCTATATAAAAAATATTTTTGGTTTAGCACCAAAAATATTTTATTACAAATTCAGATATTTTATCTTACTTTCTGCTCTATCTCAAAAAAACACAGTGTCGTCTGAGATTATTAGCTGAAAAGCAGTTGACCAATATTTGCAAGCTTTCCATCAAGTAAGTAGGAGGCGTGCTTATACTACAAATTACAAATATATAACAGACTAGGCAGAATGATGATGGTTTCTGTTTTAGGAACTTAAAGGATCCGAGTTGACGCTGGGCCAGGTGGCTGGCTTATTCTACGTTCTGGTGGGAGGTTTGTGTCTGGCTCTGATGGTTGCGTTGATTGAGTTTTGCAAACACGGTCGCGCGGAAGCCAAACGGGCTAACGTGTCACTTCGGACTGCGCTGACGGCTAAGGCGCGCCTCACTTCTAACATGGAACACAAGCCCCAGGGCCAACGTGGAACTCAACGCGATCATGAACGTCTTGGATGGCACAGCGGAGCTTACGGAGGGGTATATTTACTTTTTAGTCTATCTATCAATTAATTATTTATTTAATAGTAGGCTGTGCGAAGCCACGGTCGTCAACGTGAAAGTGAATTCTTGGGCGTTCTGGGATATTATTATATGGGAACAAAACACGACCGTGAAGAAATTCTCCTCGTGTAATTGAGACTTAACAGTTAACGATCGTCCCTAAACTGCATAGTGCCTACAACAAAATATATAGTACATGCATTTAACTGCCTGCCATTAGTTATGTTTAAAGTCCCATGACTTCAAACAAAACTCACAAAAGTCTGCTTGTACTATTAGGTACACTTCTGCCTAAACCTTCGGGGATTACAGGCAGTAACGCATGTACTATCTATTTTGTCACGCCTCTATTTGCATGGGCAATAGAGGCGTGTCATTATTATTAAGCATTTGTTTCCCACTGCAGGGTAAAGGCCTCCCTTCCTTTTTTTACGTATCCCTATTCAGTGCTGGCTATTAACCACGCACAAATTCATACTCTGTGGCTACTGAGAAAAGCACTTTGCCTTACCTAAATTGAACCCAGCCTCATGCTCCGCTGTTGGGGTTGGGCTATACTGGGTGTGGGCGTACAGGGTATATAAGGTCCCATTAAAATAGGTGGACAAAATTTTTGTATACATTCAGACCACCAAAATAAGGACAATGGTAAAAAAAATAATAAGAAAAACACATTTAAGTGCATACTCATTAAGTACGAGTTTGTTTTAGAGTACCGGCAATTTATTATTTTAAGTCAATATAAAATCACTTTATTTAGAGTTTTGTTTTGTTTAGATATCTTTGTTTATGCGTACTGAACGCTGTGTAAAAAATTGTCCACCTATTTTAATGGGACCTTATATATGTGGTTACAACTCTGACTTCGAAGATTACAGACTTGATGTTATGTGTATATGTCAGGGTTCCATGCGAAATTTAATCACAAATTAAAACCCATGAAATTGTAAACAAAATCATAATTTAATAGGGAAGTAGACAAATATGCATTATTTGTACAACAACCAATGTGTTAAGTGAAATATTTTGTCGGCAGTACTACAGCCCAGCCAACCAGATCAGCCAGGAGGAGACTGCTTTGCATTCGAGCTTCACGCATGTCTGATCCGAGGCCCGGGAGGCAACGACGTCCCGTCGTCGTGCATCCCACTCCAGGCAAAGGTCCAACTCGATGGAGCTTTATCAGTTGTAAACAACCCGGCTATAATCCACATGACTACCGATTATCCACAATGACGACCGAACTACGGCTTTTGCCTCGGCTGACATACGATTCAACTAAAATAAAAACAATTTTTAGCTTTTACTAAAGCATTAATAACACCGGTACAGAGTTACAGACCCCTCCTACGGGCCTAAAGTCACTGTAAGTCAAAATAAAAAAAATAGATAAAAAAAATGTTGTACTATTACGAGCACTGTCAGTACTTCTCGTATTACGTTTAAGTTAACGCTGAATGAACGATACCGAACTATTTTCCTTTCCATTCTTTCTTAAATAGTAGGTATGGACTTCCAAGGTTTACAAGTGAAGGAAAATGACGAATTAAATTTATGTAAACTTACATAAATTTAATTCGTCATTTTCCTTCACTTGTAAACCTTGGAAGTTGTACGTACGAACCTTGTACGTTCTGTGAGATTATAACGTTCGTATGTTTAAGTGAATTATACGACATCACTGTTCACTAAAGTAAGCATATTGTGATATTATTTCGAAGGGAGTACTTGTGTAGCTAATACGGATTTTTTTATCTAACTAACGCATTTTAATGGAGCATACCCTTCCCCTCCCAGTATTATTTTATAAACGTAAAATTGCATTTATAAAAAATTAGGTTCAATCCATACACCATGTTGATATTTGGTTATTTTCGAAAAGCCTGGCGTATTTTACAAAGTAGATGAATATCAGGGTCCTTATAATTACGTGTTTAGTGAGTAAAACTTTTTTAATTAGGTGTCATAATTTAAAAACCTGTAATTCTAAATGTTATACCAGGTAGTTAGATAAAGATAAACGTTAAATATGGCTAAGTTACCGCTGTGAAGGCGCAGTGGTACTCCAGTCGTTGTAATTAACGACTACTTGACTGCAGAGCGTACTAATAATGCGCAACTTGTGACGATACGATTGTCATCGCGATATAGATATATCGTTACAACCGCTACCGTAAAGGGCCGTTTGTACAAACACTACATAGAGCTAAAATTGAATTGGTGACACATCAATTCGGGGGGGGTGAATTTGTTCTAACATCTTTCTTCAATAAATGTTTCAAGGCCGACATGAATAAACGGATAAACAGACGGGACATAAGAGAAGACGGACTGATAATACTATCTATGTAATTCTATTAAAACTATGAGGTAAATTATACCGTGAAAACCTTCTTACGAGGTCAATTTTACTCGGATAGTTATAATCATTCCAGAGACGTACAGTATTTGCAATTGATAAATTCATTGCTCAATTGCTG
The DNA here is from genome assembly GCA_949316265.1 of Diarsia mendica. Taxonomy (NCBI): domain Eukaryota; kingdom Metazoa; phylum Arthropoda; class Insecta; order Lepidoptera; family Noctuidae; genus Diarsia; species Diarsia mendica. Next base: position 20,574,878 of record OX438886.1, read on the forward strand.
TTTGCTCATTACATTAGATCAGTCATTACCGTTAACGGCTTAATCGAGTCCATTTCTGGAAGTTTTAACATAATTGATGTGCAACAAGCATTTAGCTGTTAGTTATTTAGAGGTTACCGTGATCACATGAAGATGTATATTTGAAGTAATTACAAATTACGCGTAATTTTTTATTTTTACGTGACACAATGAAAGGTGTGCATTGACATATGATCTTGTGAGCATCCTAAGGGTGTTGTGCAACTTACGCATACCTACGCGTATTAGCGTATACTGTGTGACACCCACGCTTTGCATGCACCAGCATAAGCATATATTTATACATTTATTATACAAATGTATGTGTAAATAAATAATAAATAAATAAATAAATAAATAAATTTATAGATATATATATTACAAATATATATATATATATATTGTTATATTGTATGCTGACATCTAGTCATCATGTGATTTATGTAACTTGCTGGTAATTACCGTTAGAATTATATTATATTATAAGCAACATATAAACATATAGAAACTAAAAACAACAAAATAAAAAGTAGTGAAAATATTACGTCTATATCAAATACCAGTTTTATTCAAATATAACATGGAATATGTAATTCGAAATTGAAAAAGTAGTATTAAGTAATTGCTGTGTGATAACGTTATGAATAAATATATAAAAAAGTAGAACAAATTATAACACACTAAATTCATTTTAGGTTAAAATTAATAGCTCAGGTTTATTGGTACTATCAATATTGTATGTGTTTACAAGTAGGAACTGTTCTCTCCTTCGATTTTTAGAAAGAGTTTTACCCACGCTCAGTTTACTCATTAATATTGTGTATTTTTTGTAAATGTTCTTTAAAACTTATAAATTAAGGTGAATAGTTAACAATGCCAAAGGCATTTGTAAGTCATATCAAAATTTTAATCGTCAGTAAAACCATTAGGGATCCATAACTAGTTAGGTCTTCAGGGTTTATTTTCCAGTCGTATATGTATGAAAGCATCTTTCTTTGAAATATAGCTTCTTTAATTAATTATGCTTCCGTCCTAAAGCTATTTTAATAGTTAATTTAGAAGTACCATTAGCTGATAAGTTTGCGCCTGTCTACTTATTTTCTTTATCCAACTTAAAGCATCCATCGTTCTTTTACTAAATATTGTGCCAAATGTAAGTATCAGGATTAAACTCAGGATGGTTTTAAAACGTTAGTTAAATTATTGACACTGTTATTGTAAAGCAAATTAATGAAAATGTACGGTTTAATCCGTCCGTCTGTGTAAGGCTGAACTTTACTCCGGCAACAGCAGCGCTGTAAAGCGCTTTTAATTAAAAATAAAGTGAAAAAGATTCACCGCTTTTAGCTAACACCGGTTGGTCACTTCGAAAAATCCGACATCGCTTAAAATTGCAACATTTGCAGCTCATGTTATTTGTAAAAACCATTTTTTACATTTTTGCATCTCTATAACTACAATTCTATTCCTAAATATTTATATTAAAGTATTCTTCAAACGACTGATTTACATAATTGTTTCATGAACGTAGTTTAGGTCTAAGTCATATTTTAGTAACATTATGTTAATAACATAATATATAATATAATGCAATTTGATTTAAATGGTATATCTGTGAAGTCATCTTTCACATACTAGTTATAAGGTTGAAGGCTCAAGGCTCTTGTAATCTGTAGTATGACGTCATAAATAGTAAAAGTATAACTCTCCAAATATTCCTTTTCACAGTCGACTTCTGGGTAAACACTAGTTTTATTTTTTTAAATAAGTCTTTCAGTACCAAACTCAAGTACTTCCAGAACAAATGACTGCATGGCCATATTCACTAACAATGATATACTAACAATACACTTGAATTGTGGATAGTTAACAATACCGCTCCATAAAGCGCTGGGAGCCATATAATTATTAAAAACCTTCTGAACTAAAAAGAAGAGAGGGCTGAAATGGGCAACATTCAAGGCGCCTTAAGGTGCCACAGTGGCGAAGTCGGTTTTAACTATGGTACCTTCATTAGAGAAAGCATCTAAAGCCGACATCGTAACTAATTACAAATTCATATAAAATTTATATCAGTTGCTCTTTTTCGATGACATCATGATACAGGTCGCCTTTTGAAACCTAAACATGAATTTAGGTAACTATTACCATATATTTATTATAGTTGTCCTAACATAATTACTTCCATGTGAATGACTATCTATTATATATGAGAGTTATTATAAACTAAGTAAAATAAAATACTTGAAAAATTATCTACTTATTGGTGTTTAATTTCAACCTCTCAATGTTATACCCTTTTATCTTTACGATCATCACTTCCTCGCAAAAGTCGCCGACGGTGTCGGTGCTCCCGACCGTGGACTGAACCAGGACCGGAAGTAAGAGATTATCCGCAGCAGTTCCGCACCACCGGCCGCTGCGACAAGGTCACGGGGGGCGCTGCATTGCCCTCCAGACTGGGCCCTTAGAGTGTACACGTCGTGCCATCCTGCCAGGGTCCGCAGCGTTGTCAATCGGGCATTTTTAGTAAACATATATGATGGTCGCAAACATATAGTGGCGAAATACCCTGTCGACAAATCGACTTTTTGCAGTTAAGTTGAGCGAATTCATTTTAACATCGGATGCAGCAACAGGTGTAGTCGTTTCAACGCCTCCACGCATTAATACGCGTGAAAAAAAATTTATGATTGTTATGTATATAGGTACAGTGTAGTATTTATGGGTGACTGCAATTCGCATCCGAGGGAATTGGTGTCATGCTCTGCAGCAGAACCACTTCGCCTATAATACTTAAAACTTATAGGATAAAATGTAGATAATGTCTATATTATTGTAGGTTAATTTAAAAATATATTATTTATAATATTATTTATTGTATATCAAGATAACATCGTCAATTTTAGAAAAATATTTACAGAATAGTAGTTAAATGTAGATGAATTACAACAATGCGCCTGCTATAATAAAAAATACAGGATACAGTGTAGATAATGTCTATATTTGTGTAGCTTAATATCAAAATTTGTATATTGTTAGTTTCTTGGGAAACATCAATTCAAAGTGGCCATGCTGAAGAGCATACTCCCCAGCAGAACCACTTTAAAATAACGGTTATTTCACGCTGATTATGCACAGGTCTTATTATAAACTAATGTATATTTATTGTATATTAAGATAACATCTACAATTTTAGATAAATACTTACTTATTGATTTTTAGTAACATATTAATGTTTTATCGGAATGCGCCTGCCATGAATTTCTTAGCAAATAACATGATTAATAGATTCATATATATTAATATTTCTTTACGACAAATCTATCTATATAAATAAAGAGAGAAGTCCTGACTGACTGACTGACTGATTGACTGACTCATCAACGCCCAGCCCAAACCCTTGGACCTAGAAAGTTGAAATTATGCACAGAGGTTCCCTTTATAGTGTAAACAAGGAATAAGAAAGGATTTTTCGAATTTCAACCCCTAAGGGATTTAAATAGGGGATGAAAGTTTGTATGGAAAATCGAAATTTTCACGCGGGCGAAGCCGCTGGCAAAAGCTAGTAAGGTATAAAGATTAAGAAAAAAACAGACAAAAATGTAAATAGAATTTGTTTTATTTTTAAGTAAGTACATAAATCTTGACATCAGAAGCATGGTCGGATGTACAAATGCATAGAGAGTTTTGTACATCCGACCTTCTGCTTCTGATGTCGAGAAATATAGATCTCATATATATAGATCTTTGGCAGTCGTTACAGGTAGTCAGTGACCTGAAATTCTGACATCCAGTCTTACCAAAGGGTATCGTATTACCTAGTATTAACTGGGGTGTGGAGGTCAGATAGGCAGTCGCTCCATGTAAAATACTGCTACTCAGCTGTATCCGGTAAAACTGAAAGCCGACCTCAACTCAACATAGTTGGGAAAAGGCTAGGCAGATGATGATTTTATATGTACTTACTTAAAAATAAAACAAATTCTATTTACATTTTTGTCTGTTTTTTCTTAATCTTTATACCTTATGAATTCATTTCCTTGATATACCTGCCATTTATTTATTTATTTGTCGTAAAGAAATATTAATATGTATTAATCTATTAATCGTGTTATTTGCTAAGAAATTCATGGCAGGCGCATTCCGATAAAACATTTATATGTTACTAAAAATCAATAAGTAAGTATTTATCTAAAATTGTAGATGTTATCTTAATATACAATAAATATACATTAGTTTATAATAAGACCTGTGCATAATCAGCGTGAAATAACCGTTATTTTAAAGTGGTTCTGCTGGGGAGTATGCTCTTCAGCATGGCCACTTTGAATTGATGTTTCCCAAGAAACTAACAATATACAAATTTTGATATTAAGCTACACAAATATAGACATTATCTACATTGTATCCTGTATTTTTTATTATAGCAGGCGCATTGTTGTAATTCATCTACATTTAACTACTATTCTGTAAATATTTTTCTAAAATTGACGATGTTATCTTGATATACAATAAATATGCATTATGTTTCTATTAAGACCTGTGCATAATCAGCGTGAAATACCTATTATTTTAAAGTGGTTCTGCTGGGGAGTATGCTCTTCAGCAGGGCCACTTTGAATTGATGTTTTCCAAGAAACAGACAATATACATTTTTTTTTAAATTAATCTACAATAATTTATAGACATTATCTACATTTTATCCTATAAGTTTTAAGTATTATAGGCGAAGTGGTTCTGCTGCAGAGCATGACACGGGAATTGTTTTCTCATGAATTCCTGAACTTCTGCAAGGAACGAAGTGTTACCAAGTTGTCTTAACATTTATTTACATACTTAAGTGAGGCTCACAGAACTGAAAGTTGGTTGTATCATTGTCTGATTACGTACGTGGCATTTCCAAACAATTGATAGTATTTATTGTCCTAATCCAGATCAAGTTCTAATTGTTGTTGTTCTAATGTGTGCATTTCGAAGAAATCTGATCAGTTAATAATAATAATAAGAATTATAGACCGATCACATGTTTGCCGACGGTCTATAAACTTCTTACATCCATCTTGAGAGCGAAAATTAATAAACACATTGTGAAAAATTCAATTATGTCTGCCTCTCAAAATGGATGTAGGAACGGGTCCCGCGGTACTAAGGAGCTACTCCTCATCGACATGGCCATTAGCCAACAGGTTCGTCGAGCCCGCAAGGATCTGTCGATATGTTGGATAGATTATAAGAAGGCCTATGACTCAGTGCCACATACATGGCTCATGAGGGTGCTGGAGTTGTACAAAATAGACGCAACTCTACGCACCTTCCTTGAGTCGTGTATGGGGCAATGGAGGACGGTCCTTCGATATCCAGGATGTCGACAGATTCAAGGGAACGATGAACCTGTATGGATTAAACGGGGAATTTTCCAGGGCGACAGCCTGAGCCCGCTTTGGTTCTGTCTAGCCCTGAATCCTTTAAGCACATTGCTGGAGGATTCAGGTCTAGGCTACCGGATGAGGAGAGATGGTCTGGTCACATCTCACCTTCTTTACATGGATGATCTGAAACTCTTTGCCCCCAACAAATTGCGACTGATGGAGCTACTGAAACTAACTGAATGTTTTAGTAGCGCCATCAGGATGGAATTTGGTGTGGACAAATGTGCAGTCATGCATGTAAAGAAAGGCGAAATTGTGGAATCCGAGGGAATTCAGCTCTCGGATTCCATACACCTCAGATCCCTTTCCTCATCCGAAAGTTATAAATATTTGGGTATGTCGGAAGCGTTAGGCATTAACGCAGCTGACATGAAGCAATCGTTGAGGGAGCGCTTCTTCGGACGCCTGAAGAAGGTTTTAAGTAGCCTTCTTTCAGGTGGGAACAAGGTGCGCGCCTTCAACGGTTGGGTCATGCCAGTTTTAATGTACTCTTTCGGCATACTCAAATGGACTCAGACCGAACTTGACGCCTTGGATAGAAGAGTCCGTACATTGTTGACCGCAAATCGGATGCATCACCCACGATCATCGGTGATGAGACTGTACATCCCGCGGAAGTGTGGGGGTCGAGGCTTTTTAAACGCGAAGACCTTCCACAACCGCGAGGTGTGCAGTCTCAGAGAATATTTTTTAAAAGCCGATGTGGGTATGCACCGAGATGTGGTCGCAGTGGACAAGGGACTCACCCCGCTGTCCATGGCTAACGAGAACTGGCGCAAACCTGTGGTGCTTACTGCTGATGACCGCAAGGAAGTATGGCAAAGCAAGGAGCTTCACGGTCGTTTCTACCGGGCTCTTCATGGGCCCGATGTAGATTTTCTAGCGTCCGTGTCCTGGCTACGTTTCGGCGACCTCTTTGGGGAAACTGAAGGTTTTGTCTGTGCAATTATGGACGAAGTTATGTTGACGAACAACTACCGGAAGTATATTATGAAGGATGGGACGGTTGACGTGTGTCGGGCATGCCATCGTCCGGGAGAGTCCATCAGACATATTATTTCTGGTTGTTCTCGTCTAGCTAACGGCGAGTACTTGCACAGGCACAATCAAGTAGCCAGGATTATTCACCAGCAACTTGCCTTGAAATATATACTTGTGGAGTCAGAGGTACCGTACTACAAGTATGTGCCCGACCCAGTTCTCGAAAAAGACCATGTAACGTTGTACTGGGATCAGTCTATCATCACTGACAGGACTATTGTTGCCAATAAGCCTGATATAGTGGTGATAGACCGATCAGCGCGCCGCGCAATGATAATCGATGTTACCATTCCGCATGACGAGAACCTCGTGAAAGCTGAGAAAGAGAAACAAATTAAATATCTGGATTTAGCACACGAGGTTGTCGATATGTGGCATGTGGGCTCGGCTATCATTGTGCCGATAGTAGTAACGGCCAATGGCCTTATAGCCAAGAGTATGGACGACCACCTGTCCAAACTCTCGCTTGGCGGTTGGATCAAGAGCCTGATTCAGAAGGCAGTACTCCTTGATACGGCTCGCATTGTGAGGAGGTTCCTCTCTCTGGAGCCCTAACCACCGGTAGCTTGGACCCTGCTCCCGTCACCGGTGGACAACTATTTTTATATTTTTAAATGTTTTTTTATAAGTTCTGTATTAAATATTTAAAAATGTAAAAAATATGGATGAAAATGAATAAAGGACATAATAATAATATAATAATATTCCACAACTATCACACAACGCCATCTAGTCCCAAGCTAAGCAGAGCTTGTGTTATGGGTACTAGACAACTGATAAACATACTTATATATTTCTAAATACATACATATTATAGATAAATTACACCCAGACACAGAACAAATGATCGTGCTCATCACACAAACATTTGTCCTGGGTGGGAATCGAACCCACGACCTCCGGCATAGCAGTTAGGGTCACTAACCACTAGACCAACAGGCCAGTTGTTAAGTAAGAAGAACAAGACAGAGTTGCTTTCATGTTTGTTGAGTGTGGTGTCCTACGGAATAAAAGATAATAATTTAATAAAAGTGGTTAGGTAAGTTGTTATTTTATTCTGGAAAAGAAGTGTGTCCACGAGAATACTACTGCCGACAAAGTGTTCTGCGGTTTTGCAGGAGTTTTACGTTGTTACATTTGTGAAATTTCTTAAAAATATAATTATAGTAAAATAAATGAATTAAAAATATTGGTTTAACATAGCATGTGAATTCAAAGGGTTTACAGGAAATACTACTTTAGCCAACTGACGTATATTTACCTAAATAATGTATTATGTTTGTCTTCCGTAATGAAGATCCTACTAATATTATAAACGCGAAAGTTTGTAAGTATATATGTATGGATGGATGTTTGTTACACTTTCACAAAAACTACTGAACGGATTTGGATAAAATTTGGTACACAGATAGTTTATAACCTGGAATAATACATAGAATACTTTTTATCCCGATTGTATCTTCCCGTGGGATAATTTTCGAGTTGTAGCGGGCGAAGCCGCTGGCAACAACTAGTATTATAATATAACACACAGTAAGCCACTAAGTGTCAACACGGCCGCTAAGTTCAGCTGGAATGTGCTAAAATCTTTTTTCTTCATTTGTAAGTGGCAAGAAACGAACCGAGCTGGCTCGAGGGCGTTTTTTCCCCAAGATGTCATAAATCAGAAGGCGGCAGATGGTGTTGACCTACACCATTATTGCCATGTTCCTAGCTAAGAATTATTATTGCTCTCGCTTTAGGTAAGTCGTTTCCAAATAATAAAGGAAGTCTTTAGTTTTAAAACGTCGGACTCATTTTGGATAAAGAGTAGTTTACACACATTTCGTGAAAGTATTTCTCGTTGCACTGCTTTTAGTTAGTATACAAGATTGCATTGTACTTAATATACAAAGCAATGTTTTTAACATACCTACGTACGTTTCGCTTTGCATTCCCGCATAAAGATTATACCAGATAAATTCCCGGGTAAGATTTGAAATGATTATTGTAAGCCATATAATAATGTTTGTATCTCTAATTTTTTTTTGGGGAGGTCCAAAGCCATTAATAAAATGCAAATTCATAGACAAAGCATAGCAAAACTATTCTAGTAGGGAGTTATTACCTGTGGTATTACTTACCTTTTGATTATTATAGACTAAAAAGTCGGTAAAAAGAATTGAAAATAAGAGTCTTGACAATTCAAAAAATATACTTCGCACCGTGCGTTTTAACAGACAATGACAGAATTAGAAGAAACGTCACAAAATTGACAAATGACGCACGGATTCTGGCTGTGTTGTCACTGGACAAAAAAAAATTGCAGTAGCTATATCAGATAAACCCTTTAGCTTATTTTTTTCAAAATATAGGTAAGTACATAATAAACTACAAATTACATGAAAACGGCCACTGTCCCTAATAATTGCCAACTACCAGAATGCTTGGTTGACGGCTTCGTGAAGGGTCTGATTACACTTTGTAAAATACTTATACTGAAACATTGTCATCAATTTTCTAATATATGTTGGTAATCGATATTCGATATCTTGATTCGTTGTATTGATGGACACGACCCTCATCACTATATTTTTTTCCTATTTGCAACTCACAAAACCGCGACGAAACCCGCAACCATTGTTGTTTTGTGGCGACAGAATATTACCAAGTGTTTGTATGCCTGCACATAATATCTCCTAACTTAACTCTTGGTGGTCTGTGAACTTTCGTAACTAACCTACTGCATCTGATAGAAACTAATAATATTGTGTGTGAATGTGAACTATAATTCTGGATTGGAAATCATACCTCTACACATTCCGGCTGTGAATCAAATGTTATAAATTACTTTTACGAACACATCTGTATACATGAGTGTTGGGAATAGTAAATAATGTTCACTATTTAAATTTCCAACATACAAATTAAAATATTTTTATGACGTGTTTAGTACAAGTTGATTCGCCATAGGGTACTAGATGATCCGGTGGGTCGTTTAGAATGATGTAATCACTATCTAATCATCTTGCCCCAACTCCAACTTTATTTTTTGCTCTTACCATATCCTTTGTTTGAGTGTCCAAGCTCCAGTTGTGATGCTGGTGGTCTTGATTTAATAAAACTTCTGTTCGATATAAAGACTAATATAATTTTGACTGGGTTACAAATAAGAAATGGTCGAGTTATGCGCACGGTAAGTGACGGCAAGCGAGTATCCCCCGACGTGACGGCAAGCGAGCATATGGACCGTTGAATAGGAAATACGAAAATTAGTATTGTTTGTTTTTTAAATAACTGAAGATAATGGAAGTAACTCGAGCTGCAAATCATGCCCTGCCAGCATATCAAACGATAGCTCAGTTCATAGATAAAGGATTCGTTTGGAGGTGTGCTTTTATATTTTTCTGATTGTGTTTGGCCACGTCACCAGCTCTTTAATAGCAGATACGCCAGCCTCGGCATATTATATTTCACTTCAATCTAAGTAGTTACCATTAATTTAAGACTTATAACGTAATGTTAAGGGTCTTCTTCTTGACTACTTCATCTAGTGGTCGTGCGCCTGTTGAGCATGAGGTCCTGGTTTCGATTCCCAGTTCAGGCAAAGTGTCATAGGGTTTTCTCGACAGGATTTTATCGGTAGCAGTCACAGAGTCTGTCAATAGCGTCGCGTCCTATTACATGGGCATTAACTGACGAAAGTCGGGTTTACTATTACTTAGCAATACTTCTGCCTTACCTTTCGTAGATTAGAGACGTGATGTAACGTTTTAATAAAAGGTGAGTTAAGGTTGTGTTGTGTAGGTGTGTTGTGTATTTTGTGTGTGCATAAATAAATAAATAAATAATACCTCGGTTACTTAACTTTCTTCGAACTTGGAAGGTAGTGAATCAATCATACGCTCCAGAGCTAGTTATGAAAGTTATGAAGCACATAAGGGACTAAATGTTTTTCTAACGATAAGATCTAAATCTAGATTTCTTTATTAACACCTGAATTTGGATAACCATCATTTTATTAAGCAAATGTTAGGTCAACTTACCACTAACCACTTAATTTCTGCCAATACCAAAGATATTTTAGCTGCTAATGATAAAATCTATTGCCGTCAGAATGGCCCTCATTTAAATTAAAATGATTACTTTTGCTTTAATACCGTAAGCCACAACAAATAACTTCTTCTCAAAAACTTTTGGCGGAACGTGGCCTCTTTTGTTAATTTAAAACGAAATTAGGCCGAGAAGGTCGTCCCCTATTTTTTATTCTTTGATGTCGTTTCTTATTGCTTCAGATGGGAGGTGAACCTCTCACACTTAGTATTAACCTACCACAGACTGATGAAATCCTAACACACTTTTTTTAAACCATTGTCACACCCTATGACTCTATGAACTTCTCCGGTATCGTAGGTGCTTTTACATACATTTAAAGCACAAACACCCAGACCTGGAAAATAGTATGTAGGCCTTTCAAATATGGTTCACCCTTGTTTGGTATAACAACGTTTTGTCGAAAATCACTCCGACTAATTTTAGTTACAATAAAGTCATTTCGTATAATTATTCATTTGATCGAATAATTAAATGGTAGATTTTTATTTAGCATCTTTATTTATTTGAAATAATGTCATTTGACCGACTTTTCAAATGCACTAATTTCATTTAAACGAATATTTCACTAGACTAATAATGATAGTCGAAAGATCGTATCGAATATTCAGTTCATTAATCATTCGTTTCCGTCGACGGAGCCCTGCGCGGGGCTCCTATTTCTGTCTGCTGGGTTTAAAGGGACCTAACTAACCAAACCTCGGGGTGCCGCTGACGACGACCGTCTAGGGTTAGGATTTCTGTCAGCATCTGTGTTTGTTTGGAGGACCAATTGAATATTCGATAAAACACAAATTATACCACCTGAACATTACACCAAATTCGACGAAATGAAATTTACGTTAATCGATATTATACAAAATAATTATTTTCTTAGACGTTGTTCGAATTAGTAACATTACATCAAAAGTTGTTATGCCAAACAAGCACTCTTGTTTGCTCTCCGCACGGAACAAATATTTGAATTTGTGCGGAGATCGAACCCGCGACACGCAGCTCAGTAGTCAAACGCTCAGTCACTCCTGCCGGCTTAGCATGACCACCGAAGAAATGCGTTTTGTCGACGGAAGAATCGACAAAATGACAGATTGTAGCAAGGTTTCATGTCAAATTGTATGGATTTTTTTTGTCTATTCTTGGTAGAATAGAGATAGAATCGCCATGCTACGGGGGCTGGTCACTCCGCTAACCGTGCCGTCACTAATATCTTTTAACTCGTATTACCGTGTTCCCGTAAGTAAGACGCCTTTGTTTTACCTTTTACATGATACCTAATTATTATTCACCCTCTGCAGGAAAAACAGGGATTATTCCTCCTGTCAGCTGTCATTCCGGTTCTCTTCAAATAAGGATACTAAGTTCTCAGAACCGGCCTATGTTGAGGGAATCTGGCTCATCCTAACATCTATAACTGAGCTTGTCACTACGAGTATCATTAAGAGGAAGACATTGCGTTAGGTAACTAGTGCAACCAGTAAGCTGCACTTACTTACGCAATGACTTTATCTCTTTCTCGATAATAATAGTCTGAGAAATGTCCAATTCATATATTTTTTTAAATGTTATTGAAATGTGTGCAACACTTCAATAAAATAAAATTGGATTCAGAGTTAGTATTTTTTTAGTAGAATCTGTTTTACTATAGAATTTTATTTTTTTAATTTTAATACTTATGATTTATTTGTCATCAAATGACAAATATGACAATACGTTCATAATTTTGTAACTTTTATGTTGACACCTAGTTTTATGTGCATGCTGTGGTCTCCTGTAATTGAGAGAACACACATATAAGAACCTTTTTGTATAACTGTGATTTAAATTGTAACTGTGTATCCTTTGTTGGAGATACTAAATATATAAATAATAAAAGAAAAAAAACATCCTTTTTTATTTAGTCACTAGCTGAACCCGCGCATGCGTTGCAATGCGTTTTTCCTACCTACCTATCTACTACTCTACCTACTACCCTACTTACTACCCTACCTACTACCCTACATACTACCCTACCTACTACCCTACCTCCTACCCTACCTACTACCCTACCTACTACCCTACCTACTACCCTACCTACTACCCTACCTATCTACTACCCTACCTACCTACCTACTACCCTACCTGAAAAAAAGTATCCTATGTCCTTCTCCTGGTTCTTAGCTACCTTCCTACCAATTTTCAGCTAAATCCGTCCAGCCGTTCTTGAGTTATAAATGGTGTAACTAACACGACTTTCTTTTATAAGTATACTAGCTGAACCCGCGCATGCGTTGCAATGCGTTTTTCCTACCTACCTATCTACCACTTTACCTACTACCCTACCTACTACCCTACCTACTACCCTACCTACTACCCTACCTACTACCCTACCTACCTACTACCCTACCTAAAAAAAAAAAAAAAAAAAAAAAAGTATCCTATGTCCTTTTCCTGGTTCTTAGCTACCTCCCTACCAATTTTCAGCTAAATCCGTCCAGCCGTTCTTGAGTTATAAATGGTGTAACTAACACGACTTTCTTTTATATATATATATAGATAGATTGTATTATGGTGGTTTCATGGAAATAAGAATAAATTATAAGGGTCAAATTAATAACTTTATTTTTAGGCAGGTTTAGCATCTAAACCATCATATCAAAGAAATTACGTACGACTAGGTGTCAAATGGGAGCTCCCCGCATAGGTACTCGATGCGTTTTTGTGTGAATTTCTGAGTTTTGCACGAGTCTAGTGTGGCCTTAAGTTAGCTTTGTAGTTGACGAAATAATGAACGCTTTAACTTTTGCTATGTGGTGTAATGACGACCGTGACTTGCAGTCACTAACAAAACTAATTTAAACTTTCTAACCTAAATTGGTCAAACCAAAATTCATTTTGAAATGTAAATTATCGTCAATAACAAGGAAGCGACGGAAGACGGTAAGCTACCGTGGAAAAAATGGTAAAGCCCTATTTAAAAAATGTATTTTATTACTCCATGACAGTGGAATTGGGCAGCTTAGTTACCTGGTCTAGGTACTTATGTTTCTAACCAACATAAATTATATTTTTGTATTTAATATTGAGGGATCGTAAATAAATAACCAGCTTCACATTATACTAGCTGTTGCCAGCAGCTTCACCCGCTACAACTCGAAAATTATCCCACGGGAAGACAAAATCAGGATAAAAACTATAAATCTTTTCAGTAGTTTTTGCGTAAGGATGTTACAAACACACTCACACACAAACTTTCGCCTTTATAATATTATGGTAGTATGATTATTGTGGACTACCATTACCTACTCTGGTGGATCATATTACCATTAAGTCTTGGTATACCCAGACTGGGTATACCCTGTACTCTTGAGCAATGGAAACCAATAATACTTTTTTATTAAATACCTAAGTGTTTTTTTATTATCATGGTGTGGGGGTAATTTGATTTTTATGTCATAATAAATATTAAATACTATGTTTAATAGTTAATAATATAAAAATAAATTGGAGTTCTTTCTTAAGTCGCGCCAATTCCGCCGCGATCCTAGGCTTTTAGACAAACGTCTAACGAAGCTGTTGACTTTGTATCAAATTGTGTTAATTGTCCTCAAAGCAAACAATTCAAAATGGCGTGTTGAAACTGTAGCTCCTAGAGGAAATGTTCGCTTAACTGAATGAAGTGTCTTGATTATACTTTTTGCGGGCATTTAATTATGAATCTCGACGTAATGCGCTCATTAATCATAACGAAGTGCCACGAACAGACTTCACCGTAAAGTTCGCATAAAAAACTTGCTCTGTATACCTGTGTCACCAGGTAAATATTAAGTTTTTTTTTCAAAAACAGGAGAAATTCCTAGGGTGGGGCAACCCCTAAACTAGGAATTTCTGCTATATTTATCGTGGGTGCGTTTGCAAACATTTAAACTCACTTACACAAACCAAACATCTAGACACAAAACCAAACATTTTGAAACAACTATCTGTAGGCCATACAAATATTATTTTATACGTGCGGGGATCGAACCCGTGACACACAGCGCAGCAGTCCAATTGCCAGCCACTGCGCCAACCGTGCCATCAATTTAAATCATCATCATCAGCCTATAATGTTCCCACTGCAGGGACTCAGGTCTCCTCTCTAGGACAGGGATGTGCTATAATCCACCAAGCGGGCCCAGTGCGGATTTGTAGATATTATTAAGATTTATTTCACATGACTTCAGATTTATTTCAGATGTCACATGTCTTCATTTTTTTCGGTTTCCTCACGATGTTTTCTTCACCGTTTTGAGAACAGCGGTGATGAAATAAATTACACAAAGTAATGCGCCCGCCTGGGTTTGAACTCACGACTTAGGGCTCGTTTACGGAGACGCGGGGCGTTGCGCGGAGCATGCAGAAGGCTCGTCTCGTGCTTTTTTATTAATTTACTGAGAGACAAGTCCACCGCAACTAACGCTGCATTTTAAACTATCGAGCGAAAATTGCTTCTCGTAAAATCGACGTTTGAAATCGTTAACTTTTTCATACATCGCCATGTGTTTGAAATAAAAACGCAGCACGCGCCGCGCTACGCCCCGCCCGCGCGCCCGTACGTAAACATGCACTTACTGTTCGTAAGTCGGGGCCACCACCACTGGGTCACCGCTGAATGCCACTGCTAATTTAAATACTTAATGCAAATCTCATGTTACTGTTTAACATTGTAACAAATAATGAAACCGAACTACTAGCGCCATCTAGTGTTAAATATGCGAAGCTGTAGTGTCATTGGTCATGCTCTAAAACGTTAATCTGTCAAATAATACTTGCTATCGTGTTTCATTAGGTTATGGGCCCAGACTCTCTAAAACCGTGTAAAGTTGTACTTTTTGCTAATTAAAATTATTATTCGTGGACAATCAGTGATCACTGATCAGAGAACACAAAGACAATAATGACCAATAACTACCGGAGATTTATTGTGAAGGACGGCACGGTTGACATAATGACCAGGAGCATGGCACCGTCCGGGTGAATCAATCCGTCACATTATCTCCGGATGTTCTCGTCTAGCTAACGGAGAATATTTGCATAGACACAACCTTGTAGCCAGGATTATCCATCAGCAACTTGCTCTAAAATACAGTCTTGTGAAATCGGAAGTGTCATATTACAGGTATGTGTCCGACAAAGTTATATTCGTTACCCAGTTAATATTTGTTGTTTTGTGACCATGCGGCATTGAAGTAGCTATTACAGTTCGAGAATCCAGAGGAGCAAGTGGCGAGATTGATTGAAATACTGCAAAAGTTCGTTACCGAGCATCGCAGTGGGAGAACTCACGGTCACGCAGACGCCTTGAAGAAAGAAGTAAGTAGTGCCCGTGAGGATGCTTAGAACGGGCACAACAAAATGACTCGGACATCAAGCCAATCTTCTTCTGGATGAAAGCTGGTGCTCCGAAACCGAAGTGGAGTGATGTGGCTGCAATGAGTTCCATCATGAAAAGTTATTGGGCAAAGCTTGGAGATCCAGGATGGAGTCTTGGGAAAAAGCTCGAGGGGACAGCTGCCATCTACAAATGGTTGTCCCTAAAGCTACGGTACCGGATGTTTTACGCTCTACCATGATGGATGCTCAGGAGGATATAAATTTGGTTGTAAAAAGGACTCTACTGAAGATCAGAGAGCGCTTTTACTGGATTCTTCCGTGATAAATTTCAATTTAAAGTTATCTATTATTATCTGCTTCTAAAAAAAAACACTACATAAAAACCTACACACGAATATAATACCTTCTCTTTTTCAAAGTCGTTGTAAAAGTAAAAATAAACAGTAGTGACAATATTAAAGAATTATACCCAATACAAACATCACACATGTACGTTAGGCATAAAACAAAATAACAAGATCGTTATAAATATTATTATAGTGATTCTGTGACGGCTAGATTATAATTATGCAAAGTGTGAAGACTATTGCATTAAAACTTTTTTTTTTAATTACGAGGGCGCGGGCCTGCAATCAAGATAAAAGCTTTGTCACAGATGACGACTATTGCTTAGTCGGGGTGAGCTCCGCCTCAACACCTCCACACCTACTCGATGAAATACTCAAGCATCATACTTATAACTGTTACTTAATACTTATAATAAGTCACCAAAGTTGTAGACAATATTACATAACGGACTAGATAACAATAAAAACGATACGGTTATTTACTCTCAAAAGACATCCCAGAACCAAAAATTCGAAGTCATATCCGTCAATCTGGAGTCACCGGGGCTATTTTGACATCCTAGTGACAGTATTATGTCACAGCAATGGTATCAATTTTGCTTAAGGGGAAAGCTCACACCCTGCCCGCGAAATTCAAATTTTCTTACGTTTTTTGCAATTTGCAGGCCAGTGCTTGGTTGCATGTTGATGAACATTTGATTCGCGACTGTAAGACGTATTTAGTTACAGAATTATAATCATCAAAATCACCAACACAACCCTCCAAGTTCATATAGATCGAGAAACTATTTTTTCAAGGTCAAAGTTATTCCTCGATCTATATGAACTTGGAGGGTTGTATTGATGATTTTGATGATTATAATTCTGTAACTAAATACGTCTTACAGTCGCGAATCAAATGTTCATCAACATACAACCAAGCACTGGCCTGCAAATTGCAAAAAACGTAAGAAAATTTGAATTTCGCGGGCAGTATGTGAGCATTCGCCTTAAATGTCTTTGAATTTCCCAACACCATTATTTTGCAATGTCATCATCAACAGACGCCCTCGTACTCTTTAGTCGCACGCCATTTAACTCGATTCTCGGCAACTCTCATCCAGTTGCAACCAGCCCTTCTGCGAAAGTCGTTGCTCCAGCAAGCCTTTTTTTAAGGGAAAGGTATGAAAGAAAGAAAGAAAAAATATTTATTTGTCGCAGAATTATGATACAGACAGACAGACAGATTAGTATCAGACTTCTACTAACTAAAAACCACGTCTACCTTTTTTAGCAGATTTTTTTATACCCGAATTTTGTTTTGCATAACAGTGGATGGCAGAAACTTCATTTCGCAGAAAATCATTTACCATAAATTCAAAACGCATAATTTTGTAAGTCAGAATCATTTTTGAGCATAAACCATCATTTCGCCGAAAATTCATAATCAGAATCGTCTTTTGGCACGCATTTCATTTCATACATACGTGTAACATGCAATAATAAAAATAATTATTATTATTATTAATTATTATTATCAGCTCACCCCGGCTAAAATTTCTAGCTTCTTCTTGTCGATTCGACAACTCAATTTCTAGCTGAGAACATTAAATGTTGGTATGTCAAAAATAATTATTATTATTATTATTATTAATAATAATAATGACGTCACTCATACATGCAACGCATGTACTCCATGACGCGCGCTCGCTTCGCTCGCATATTAAATAACACTAAAATCTTCTGTCCCCGAAGTGCCGGGCCTCCGCCGGCCTCCTTCGTCGGCCTACGGCCCGGTGCCCCTGCCGCCCATAAAGGATACTTTCGCGAGACGGTCGTTATACCTTATAAAAATCTACTAAATAAAATTCTGCCATCTTAAAAGTATGCCATTGAAAATTCGGCTATTTAAACATTCTGCGAAATGAGTATTCTATTAAATAATTTTATTGTTCTGCCATAAACACATTCGTTCAAAGAAGAATATGCCAAGTGTGTTATGCCAAATAAATTTGGAGCATCAAGTTTCTGCCAGATAGATGGTACCCAAAAACCACCCATTATGTTCCTTCTTAGTCCATTGTGTCCGAGGCCGCGGTATCTCTTTCGAACAACCCGCAGCCCCAACAGTCGTCGGCCCTTGCGGGTCCCTGTAATGTTGCTGACGTCTCCTTGAGGTGCGCGTCGAACACGAACGCGCCGTCGACACGGCCTGTCATCGTCATAGGATGGACAGACGGTGAGCTAGCCCATTACTCACCATCCACAGGCCCGCACCTGCGGTGGCGGAAGCCATCACGTGGGTGGGCTTTACCGAGCCTGAGGGCGTCCCACCTTACGCTTGCCGACTCGCCTTAAGGTGATATAATGAAAAATATGGTCAGAATTCTCTTCTTTATTTCATGTAACATAATGAAAGCCGTAGTAGGTAATAACTATTATTATTTTAACTAAGTACGTGGCTTCACTGTAATTTTCATATTTGTGAGAATAAGAACACCTTAGTTAAACTGGTCAACATTCTTGAAACTTTCAAAAGAAACATTGAAACAAAAAACGTAATTGGAAAAATGGGAATACTTTCTGCATTTGTCAACGCTAGTCAGAACTTATTACATATACTAGGTACTATGGCGGTCTTATGCGCCTGATCAACCACTAAGCTCATTTTTGCTTGCACTCAAGAAATAGAATCGCTCGCTAGCCCGTGGCAGCGCCTCGGCACGATGTAGGCGAATTTTTTTTTAAATGATCAGGCGGAACTGTCTTCGATCGTACTAATAAGATGGAAAAGGACTTAATACGACTCGTGTAGTAGAAGTAAAGGACGAGACGGCAGTCACAGTTTGCTGTTTCAAATTAATTAACCCCATGTAGTGCACACACGACTTTGTGCTACAGATGAACATGTAGTAGTTTCTTAATATAAAATAGTAGGCCACATCTGTGTTTTATTACAGCGGACCAGTTAGTGTGACATTTTTCTTGACGATGGCAAATCGTCTACAATTCGCGCCGTTATTGCACCGATTTTGTGTTTACTTTTCAGTCTTCAAGCGAAGCTTAGTTTATTACTTTTAGCACTACTTGCTCTGGTCTTTGTTTTCAATTTTCTAGATTATCGAAAACTACATTTATAAGTACAGTATCTAGTATTTTATCTGTTACGAAAAGTTTTATTTTGTTTTATACATAGGTAAGATGAGCTTTTTCATTGGACAAAATGGACATATTAATATGAAAATCATTGGGTTGCTTGGAGTCGCAATAAATAACTAGGTACTATATTGACGCAAACGCTGAATGAAGTTCCAAACAATCGGGTTTATGCTATCAAACTACGCATTTCCTATCGCAGGTGTTGATATGATTTTGGTAAAGTCATGTAAAAGAAAACTTACTAAACTCAACTTGTTAAATTATTACGTACTGCTGTAGTCGTTCTGCTGCGAATTGTTCTTTACAAAACTTGAATTGAAAAACCTACCAACCTCAATTTGTATGCAGAAAAACTTTACAATCGCTTTTATTCGTTGTCGGAAACCAAATGAATTTACGACTTACGAAAGAAAAATCGAAACGTTTACCCGAATGCAGTCAAGCACAAAAGGAGTGTTATGTGTTTGACCGATGTTACATTCATATTTAAAATTTAAAGTAAAAAAACTTTTTAAAAACAAGCTTTTATTTAAATCACCTAAAAAGAATAAAATAAAGTTTTCATTTAAAACTTTAACTATCAACTATAACGTTATCACACAATGTATATGATATAAAAGCTTGTCGCGAGATATATAAGTAGGTACGTGTATTACTTAGATTGAATTAAGAGTATAATAAAAATTTAAATCAATCTGACAAGCAGTTTTTACATTCACTTGTTTATATACACAGGTAAATCTCGCGACAAGCTTTTATGTCATATACATTGTGTGATAACGTTATAGTTGGTAGTTAAAGTTTTAAATGAAAAGTTTATTTTATTCTTTTTAAGTGATTTAAATAAAAGCTTGTTTTTAAAAAGTTTTTTTACTTTAAATTTATTTTTCACTTTTTAGTTGTCGCTGTACTCTGCAAAATTTCAGCTTTCTAGGTCCAAGGGTTTGGGCTGGGCGTTGATGAGTCAGTCAGGCAGGACTTCTCTTTTTAGTTATTTATATATACCTACAATATACGAAAAGAACAAATATAGTAATTAAAAAAGTTTTTTTTTTTTAATTCTTGTAAAACCTATACAAACAAATATTCGTCGACCCTCTCAGAGCTTCGTTTAGAAGGGTAAATGCTAATATGTACAAGATATTTACAATAATACTTGACTGCGTTTCTGTAAGTAAATATGTTATAACTAAAAAAAACTTGTTTTACAAAGAATTTTACAACTTAAAAGTAAAACATAAATTTAAAGTAAAAAAAAAGTGGGGTTATGTCGTTTTATAACGGATTTCCTATGGCCACCTTCGAGCTCCATCATGAGATCAGCTCCATCTCACCATAATATTGCATTGTCTCGTGATATCTATATGTTTGCAAAATTTGAGCTCAATCGGTTGAAGATATCTGCTTCAAATTGAGGTGCAAGATTTGGGCCGAACATACAAACATACATTGCAAGTTAAATAAAAGCTTTTAAAAAACAATCACGTTAAGGTCAATTTAAGTATGGGTTTCGGTATTTGCTTCTAGGGTGATGATTTTGAAAACTTCCCATTCCCGAAGCTGTATGAACGATATGATTGGCTGCATCTCCAAAACTGGCTGTCGCTCGTTGATTTTGCTCTAAAATGCAAATGAATTTATCTAGAAATGGAAACCCAGGCATGTGTCAGATGCGTTAGTTATTCATTGAAGCTGGGACCATTATTACAATCATGACCTATGGGAGGAGGGGGTATATTCAGTGTACTATTGAATCGCTCCGAGTTTATCACATAGTTACTAAATTTTGTAACTTTGTATGTGATACTTGGACATCGTGTTAGTGCTGACAAATTGTTTGGAAGAAGAATCACAAGAAAATAATAGAATTATAATCAAGAAGTAGTTGTTGATCTAACAACTAATTCTTGATTATAATGATTTTAGCAATTTTAATTATTATTATACCTTAAAACCTTGGTTTTATGGTGTAGCTGACTTTAGCCGTCCGCTATATTAGGTAATATCTGGGATTTTATGGATCCCCACCGAGAGAGTCCCCACGTTGCCGCCGTGGTAGGGATTTGTCTGAGTGATCCTTGGAGCTTTGCCGGTAGATATACTCATGCCGGAAAGGTCCAAGTGTGAGAGATCAGACAAAGAGGGACACGCGAGGGGCACACCACCCGGAGACGTGAACAGTGTTCGGGTTTTCGGGCGGTGTGCGTTTGGGAGGACGAAATCTTCCTTGCTGCTCTCTGGTTCGCGACTGCTCATCAGACGTGACTGTGAGAGTAGTGATCAAGCGGAGGGAGTGAAGATGGTTGGAGAGAGAGACCATACCCTTTGGAAGGAACAATGAACATGGATAAGACTCACGAAACAGTGTTACCCCAGGGCGGTACCAGCTGTTTAGTAGCTGGAGAATCCGCCACATCTCCTTCGGAGGCGTCAAGCCCTTCGTATTCTGGGGGGGCAACGTAAGTCCCAAAACGTTTGCCAGTGACAACAAGAGACGGCTCCCAATCCCGGTGCAAAGGCTTCCGCCAAATTCTGTTGGAGGAGCACGCCTTAGTGACGGGGAGATGCGGGGTCAGACTGACTCCGTATCTGGCGTCAGCTTGGCGAGCTCTGAAGGCGAGTGTTCGGGGGCTGCTATCCGCCGTTTTTTGTCCAACCCAGGGATGACTGGGTGGAGGACCTTAGCGGCTCAATGGTCATTATTGCGTCGGTCGCCGCCGGCACCCCAACCCATGAGAGCGTCAGGAAGGATCAGGGGTACGAAGCAGCACGGTTCGGGGAGATCGTAATAGCGGGAGTCTAGTTCTCCCCGAGCCGAACTCTCGCCCAGTTCCAGAACTCCCTCAGGAACTTGAGTGTCGTCATAGGAGGTCATTCCCTCCCCGTACTTGTGCTCGGAGACTTCAATGTCAAGAACATGGCTTGGGGTTCTCGTTAAACTGATGTGCCTAGTCGCCCTGAACCGGGGTTCTGTACCCACGTGTGTGCGGATGCGGGACGAGTCGGTGGTGGACATTTTGTTCGCTAGCCGAGCTCTGTTAAAGCGTGTCGTTGACTGGCGCATCATGGAGCGGGTTGGTTCCAGGAGGCCACGTCCGAAATGGTCACCTGTAGGCCAGGCATCGCAGGCTCTGCATTCGGAGGATGAATGCAAAGCCTGCGATGCCTGGCGTATAAAATTGAGGTGGATATGTATGAACGGGAAAGAGACTACGACCCTCCAACTATTACAAACTCGTTTAATATTTCTCACGTAAGTAAAATTTCTTATAGGAAATAAGCACATCTCAAACTTGAAAAAAATATATAAAAGTATGATGGGCATGCTAAACCAAACAATCATAAATATAATCATTGCGTGAGGTGGCGTGTTTTGTTTCGCTCCCACCCCACCTTCACGCCGAACCGCGTGCCTCCAGAATCATACGATTTCTTATGCGTTTAGTTAGACTCTAAACTTTAGAGCGATACAAGTACTGTAAAGGCCACGCAATGACCACAAAGGGCCGCGCATATCAAAATAATGGGTCCATATTGGCTCACCTAAAGTTCTTTACCCGAAATTGTTCTTCCTAACGATTTGTAATCCGAATGATCACTCTTCCTAAAATTTTTAATCCTAAAGTTTTCATTCATACTATTTGTAGTGCTACCAACGATGTTCATAACACTCATGTTTCCGAAAATTGTAATTCATAATATCATTAGTGTAAATATATTTAAACTCCTACTGTTTTTATCATAACGCTTTTATTCCTAAACATAATTACCATAATATTTTCACTCATACAACTGTTTAGAATGATTAAAGGTCGTTTCACTGATTTTTGTCTTGAAATGAAATAAATGAATGAAATTCAGGTCAGAGTGTCGTCTTGGGGGCACTATGAAAGAAATACTTAGAAAAATTTCGCGACCAATTTCGAGGTAGCGCTCGCCGGCCGCTGCCGCGGCACCGCTCGCTTCGCTCGCTCGGCTCGAGCGTAGTTGGTCACAGTTCTAACCTAACCTAACCTATGGATATCTTTGCATAGTATATAAGGTCCCATTAAAATAGGTGGACAAATTTTAACACAGCGTTTAGTAAGCCTAACTAAAGACATCTAAACAAAAAAAAACACTATATAAAGTGATTTTATTTTGACTTAAAATAATAAATTGCCGGCACTCTAGAACAAACTCATCTTATAAAAGTAGGTATTTTAATGTCTTTTTCTTATATTTTTTTTACTATTGTCCTTATTTTAGCGGTCTGAATGATTTCTAAAATTTTGTCCACCTATTTTAATAGGACCTTTTATAATACTGATTATTATTAATAAAAAGTAATATAAACAAAAAACATATGACTTTGAATAATAGTGTAAAAGATGGTTATGTTGAGAAAATATAGGAAAACAAATAATAGTGTAATAGATGTTTATTGCTACTGACATTAAGAAGTTGAATACTTCGGAATTAAAACATTAGAGACAGAGTAGTTAGGAATTGCGATTGTTAGGATGAAAAATGTTAGGAAGAACATTTTCGGATTTCCAATTATCGGAGTTGAAATTTTAGGTGAACTTTGGCGCACCCGATTATTATACATATAGATTTACCGAAAGGGTTAACAGCCAGGATTTTACTTAATTTTAAATCTGTGTAACAATCATACAAGCGTAATGACAACAAAGAATTTACGCTGGTTTATCATTTTCTCCTATTTCCTAGTTTTTACCTGTCGTTTTCCTTTTGCCCAGTACTCCTTCCCTTTTTCTTCATTTGCAGATCTCTCTCTCACTTTTTCTTCTTTGGTTTTGTATTCCTTGTCTGGTGCTCCCGGGGTCTTATCTATCAAGTCTAGACCATATTTTTAAAATTATTCATAGCCTTTTTAAATTGTTATTCACTCATTGTGACTGACTTAAATGTCTCACTGTTGGTGGCGCATGTGTCCGATCATTTAGCTCCCTTCAAAATGCTGATCCATGCGTTATGTTCGTGAACGGGCGCTGTCAGTGGAGACTGTGGTCATCTCATAGTCAGGGCTGGGCAGTATTTGAATTATATAATTATAATTATATAATTATTATAATTATAATATATAATTTTCTACTCTGATTATAATATTATTACACTTATATCATTACTACATGAGTTGTTGTTACGATTAATTACTATAAGGTACCTACGGGTGGTTATTAACACAACATTTGGTCCAGTTTAATGTATTCCCAATTGAAATTGGTTGTATGCAGTAAATGTTGTCAATTATCGCTCTACGCAGCGGCACGACCGCTAATTAGAATAATTCGTTTAAACTTCGCATTCAATCTGTTTGTTAATTTTTCAACATTATAAGAATGTGACCTGAATAAGATTCCCAATAAGACGGCGAGGTGAATAAGAACGATGTCTTATCATACTGGTGCGAGGAGTGCAAGCGAGATCTATGATCAGCAGTGCAGCTCGAAACCGGAGGCCCTCTGTTCCACTCAATTACCTCTGAAGTATCTAAAGTAGAGCTGTGATAAATTCATGTCGTGAACTGCATCAACAAACTCAGGTAAACTTTTGGAATTTTATCTCTTCTTTTATCCTATTTCCCGGCACAGCTTGAACAGAAAAATTTGAAGCGACACGTATTAGAGGCTGTTAAAAGGTAAATTTTAAGAACGTGGCTGAAATTATAAGTGTATTTCTTTCGCCGAGGACTTATTTGCATATCGCTTTGAGGAAAATGGACGCTTTGTATGCGTCGTACCTTAACTTGTAAACTCAGATTTTTGTTTATTAATTCAATCTAACTATTAAGTTGTATTGTGTACGAGTCATGCTATTAACATGACTCGATGCGCGCGTACCATATCCGATACGTGACATGTATCGTACATGGCACGCGCGCATTGCATAGATTAGCACTTTTCCATCACCTTGCACAAATTATAGTGTTAAGCGACATTACACAATCAGCGTTCATAGTCAGCTGTACTTATTCACGCATTATTCATGTAGCATAGTTACGTGGTAGATAGATACGAGTATAGTCAATAAACAGTCATCTTTGGCTGTCCGTGACTTTTCATTTAAGCTAACAATCAAGGTGTGTGCTACGCTACCCATTCAGCAACGCGTACCAAGTTGACTGACTCGTTGGTCTTGTGGTCACAAGTGCGACTGCTTTGCATGAGGTCCTGGGTTCGATTTCCAGGTCGAGCAAAGTGTAATTTCTTAGTAGCAGCCATAGAGTGGTTTTGTTCCCGGTTTATGGCAATTATGGCAATAGGCTTGCTCTGATACACAACACTACTTTAATATTATATAACTGGCGTAATGTGGGTGTTATAATAGGTATCCTCTGTCAAACCCTTCGGGGATTACTGGCGAGATGTTATATTTTTATTTCTTTAAAAGCCTCAACGTATAATAAATGTGTATTTTTTTTTTTTGTGATGGCCAAATCAGAAGCTTAGTTTGATGAGAAACGGGACTTTAAATAATATAATGCACTCCGACTATATAATGTAATCGCTGTAGCTATAGTTTTAGTATTCTTGATTTATAGGTATCGGGATTCGGGGGGCACGGCAGTGCCCCCGCCGAGTCGAGCGCAAAGCAAACACTGCCGTACCATCCTTTACTGGAACCATTTCGCCGCATTTTCAGGCCCCTATTTGAGAACCTCTGGATAAGACCAGAACGCTGAAATTTTCGTCATCCAGTAAGCTATAAAATCACACTTAATATAAAAAGTTTCAAGTCTGTAGGTCATTTAGTTCCGAAGTTAAGCGAAAGCAAAGTTTCGCATTTATGACACTCACTCACTCACTCACTCACTCATGATCATCAAAATAGAAGTAGTACTTCCAATAAACTCAGGGAGCTGAAATTTGGTACAGAGTGAGGGTTTAATGGCCACATAAAGGGAAACTACTACAAAAAAAATAGTTTTAAATAAGAAAATCTAATAAAATAAATCAATATGCCGCCCGCCCACGTTTCTACAAAAATAAGTGAAATCCCAACAAAAACATTCTGTAAAAAACTAGCCAAGTCTCGATGGAGCTGCTTGTTTATCTCTAAAAAGTAATGAAATCTAGACAAAGTCGAACCAAGTCTAAGGTCCCTTATTGCGATTTCTTTATTATTATAGTTAATGTTGTGTGACTTGGCCGGTAGTTACAACAGATATAGCATTACGTGTAAGCAAAATTGACTTGTACTCACTACTAAACTACTAACGTATAACGGCCAAGTCACACAACATTAACAACTTTTTGTCTTTTTTGTACAACATCTGTTTCCATCCAAGTTCAAAATGATTTTCCTAGAAAGTCTTTATAAAGATCTACTTTTCAGAATTTTTTCATATTTTTTCTAAACTTATGGTTCAAAAGTTAGAGGGGGGGGATCTCGACACATTTTTTTTTACTTTTGGAGCGATTATTTCCGAAATTATTGACATTATCAAAAAATGATTTTAGTGAACCCCTATTCATTTTTAAATACCTTTCCAACAATATATCACACGTTAGGGTTGAAATTAAAAAAAAAATCACTTCCCACTTTACATGGGGGCTACCCTAATAAAAGATTTTTTTCCAATTTTTATTTTACCACTTTGTTGGCGTGATTGATACACATATTGGTACCAAATTTCAGCTTTCTAGTGCTAACGGTCACAGAGATTAAGCGAGGACGGACAGACGGACAGACAGACATGGCGAAACTATAAGGGTTTGTTGTTTAACTTTGTTAAACACAGATAATAATATGGTTTGGTCGATTTGACAATACCTAGGACTGTTACCGGTTACGAAGGACAAACGAACTTGACATTTCATGTATAAAACTTGGCGTTAGCTTGGAGCAAGGCCTATGTCGGGCTTGACTGGTCATCGTCTTATAATAACCAACATTACTTATGATGGGATTGTAATACTCTTAATTTATCAAGTCTAGAATCATGAAAAGTGAACTGAAGATACGGTATCTATGAAGACTGGTATCAGGATTTCCTTATTATGTCTTAGAACTTCGTTTCTTATGCCATCGGGTCCTGTTGCTTTTTCTTCTTTTAGGGTCTCAACTCAAACGCGGGCCTGTGGACGGTGAGTAACGGGCTAGCTCGCCGTCCGGCCGTCGTCATGACGGCAACAGACCGTGTCGGCGGCGCGTACGTGTTCCACGCGCGCCTCAAAGAGATGTCAGCAAGGAGGGGCCCGCAAGGGCCGACGCCCGTCGGGGCTGCGGATATCGAAAAGTTACCGCGGCTCCGACACAAGGGCGAGGAAGAGGGAACATGGGTTGGTTTTTAGTCAGTAGAAGTCTGACACTCCCCTTCGCTCTGCCCAAGAGCGGGGGGGGTTATTCGATGATTTTCCACCCACCAAAAAAAAAAAAAAAAAAAAAAAAAAAGGGTCTCAACTCAATGGCTTTTCTGATTTCGGTTTGGAGAATACTTGGAATATTTGACGTTCCCACCAGATCTATTTCATCTTGTTACATGTGTAGTGTCACTTTAACATTATAAATAATAATCCTTAAGTTTATCAATCGCATTTTTAGTTTTGGTCACCTTCTTGACCGCTTTTTTGGTTCCTCCATTGTTTTCTATCCTTCTTCATGTTTTTTTAAATTTATTTGCTGATTTTGGATAGTTCCTTTCTTCTATTTTCTAGGTTCAGAACATCAAAATCAGAAATAAAGTTACAGCATTACATTGACCAGTTTATTATAACAGTTGTAGTGTACACTGTACTAACACAGGTATTTTAGAGCTCCTTACATTTTCAAAGTTCAGAAAAGAATGTCCCGCTAAAATGGCGCCTTGGACCTTTTAAAACCCTCTGTAGTAGACTGCAATAGTCAACTGTCATTCCAATACCCGTTGGCGCCATTTTAGCATTTCTACTTAATCAAACAACTTATTTAAATACAAAACAATTCTCTAATTTATAAAAATACTGTAAATATATGTCGCTGATTCAACACCGAGGCACAATATTTAGAGTTGACAATTTAGAATACCGCCATCTATCATCGTTTTTCGGAAACGTCAAGCAGTGAGCTTGGGTGAGGTCGATACAGAGCGTGGCAGGTCTGGTTTGACAGCTGTCAGTTGTGATATGTCAAAAATCTGTGGTCGGTTGACGTTGACATTAGACGCATTTGACTTGAGGGACGTTACTTTTTGGTGAGACACGAGCCCGAACGGTTGTTCTGCCCGCCTGTATCGAACTTACCGCGTTTCCGTACTTTAATCCATTTCCATCGGCTTGATCGTTTGAGGTCGAATAGGCGGTTGTAATCAATGTTGAGACTATTATTTCGTACCTCCGCCATGCCGAACTTGGACTCTGACAACGATGTACCCGAAATAGTTGAGCTACCTTCGTTATAATTATTAAAACTATTTATAAATGTATTTAAATAGCTAACACGTTATCGAAAATCTTAATGCTAGAAGGGTCACCACGGGCCACTTCCAAAAAATCCTGCATACGTAATGAATAATGATTAAATTCATTACGAGTCTTTGTTACCAACAAGCTATTGTGCATGTGCGCAAAGCGTGAGCGAGGGCAAAAATAAAATAAAAAAACAAGCCAAGATCAAGTCGGGATCGCAGAATTTAGGTTCAGTACCAAAATACTTGCACAGTTTGTAAAAAGATCGCTTTTCTGATATTGTAATTACTGTCAGATAATCAGGTCAAACACAATATGGGAAATTCATAAATTCCACAAAATTAAACTTCACAGGTTTTGAAAATCAGCCTATATTGGTGTAATAGTCTCTAATAATCCTCAAAAATATCGACACAAATCAGTCTTAATATCCTCTGTAAAAATCAATAAAAAAATTTTTTAGGTCCACAGAAAAGACTTATTTGTCTACAGATAACAACAAAAACCTTATTAATGTAATCACATTATTAGAATTTGTTTACAAAACTTAATTTCTAACGCTCAAAATAAAATTCACTTTCGTTTTATGTAAAAATAACGACTAAAAATTCGGTTTTAAAAAAAAAACAAAATGTCTACAGGACAGGATGTCTTTTCTGTATACAGGATGTCTGGTAATTCGTGACCGATACTTAAACACGTGATTGTACTCATGATAACAAATCACTTTTACAAAGGGACCAACCTGAAATCGCGAAAAAAAACAGCTTTTCAGTACATTTTGGCTATTCAGGCGAGCATGAATTCCGTGCACGGTCTACAGAAAAGAAGTCTACGGGAAAGACATTCAAAAGTAGTGACTGCCAATCTTACTAAATTTAAAAAATATTTTACTTTTTTTATATAGTAAATTTAAAAATAATAAATTTGGTAAAATTTATTATTTTAAAAAAATATTTTGGTAAAACTGAATGTCACGACTTTCAGAGATTAACAAACGGTAGCCAGGACCAACTGGTTAAATAACATGCTTTTGTAAGACCACAAGAACATCATTTTTCTCCACCACAAGAACAATATTGATGACACGGTTGGCGCAGTGGCTAAGCGATTGGACTGCTGCGCTACGTGTCGCGGGTTCGATCCCCGCACGGAACAAGTATTTGTATGGCCTACAGATAGTTGTTTCGGGTCTGGGCGTGTTTGTGTATGTGAGTTTCAATGTTTGTAAACGCACCCACGATACAGGAGAAATTCCTAGTATGGGGCAACGTTTTAAAAAAAAAAACGAGAATATTTCACAACCGAATCCCTTTATCAAAAAAATGTTTGAGCAAAAACGTACGTAATATTTTTAAAGACCTATCCAACGCCCGTCGGGGCCGCGGATTTTTGTACTAGATGACGTGGCCTCGGCGCAAGGGCAAAGAAGGAACATGGGTTCGGTTTTTAGTCGAGTAGTAGAAGTCTGACACTACCCTTCGCTCTGCCCAAGAGCGGGGGGGGGGGGGGGGGGGTCATTTGATGATTTTGCACCCACCAAAAAAAAGACCTACCCAACGACATCCAACACAAAGGACTTCGAGGGAAAAAAAAATCATCCCCATTTTAATGTGTACAAGACTGGAGATGCCCTAAAAATAAATAAAACCGATATTTTACTTTAGCACTTTGTCGGCGTAACTCATTTGGATATTCATGCCAAATTACAGATTTATAGTACTATGAGTCTTTGAGATATAGGTAGTGCAGACGGACAGACAGACAGGCAGACGTGGCGAAACTATAAGGGTTCCATATTGACTACGGAACCCTAAAAACGAGTAAACTGATAAAAACTAGTCCATATTATTATCTGAACCCAAAACAAAAGCGGAAAAAATGTCCCGGTAAAAATCTATTTTCCATTTAAGGTCGGTACCCTAAAATTTACAACAATCCAGGAATTTATTAGTGGCCGGTTATATAAACCACAAACAATGAGTAGAATGTGAAGGAAACGAGTGCAAGCTCTGTATTTCTTTTTACCCGACTGCAAGGAAAGGGATGTTTTTCGCGACTATGTTTGTCATAGACGACACGGTTGGCGCAGTGGCTAAGCGATTGGACTGCTGCGCTACGTGTCGCGGGTTCGATCCCCGCACGGAACAAGTATTTGTATGGCCTACAGATAGTTGTTTCGGGTCTGGGCGTGTTTGTGTATGTGAGTTTCAATGTTTGTAAACGCACCCACGATACAGGAGAAATTCCTAGTGTGGGGCAACGTTTTTAAAAAAAAAAAAAAAAAAATATTCGTTATTCCGTCATATCTACTTATATCTTCCAAACCACTCGATGGATTTCTTTAAGGTGACGTAAAAAAACAAAAAATATGGGGGCTGCTTTTCATTGATTAAAATTTAAAAAAAAAATCTTCCTTTACCATTGAGTAATATTGTATCAAAATGAAGGGTTCTAAAAGGAGATAACAAAAATATACCACAACAGTATTCAATAATTAGGTATGTATTGTTTACTAGTAAAACTACTCAACAAATGACATGTTGACATTTTAAACCGGGTAATCGATACGAACAAGCTACATATCAATAGATTTCTTGTAATGAAAGGAATAAAACTGGTTACTAACTCCCAAATCCATCCATAACGGCATCTAAAAGATTTTAAAGTTTGTATGAAACATCAATTTTCGTGAATCAATTTACTTGAAACTTGGCAAGAATAATAATTTAAGGAAATTATAATCATTGCCACAGTTTTTCAAAAGTACCCCTTAAAGAGGTGGAAAAAGAAGTTCAGGGTTGAATTTTGTACATAAAAAACCTAATGTGAGATGGAATCAACTTGAAACTCATTACAAACACAAATAAATAAAGCATTCGCATACTTAATTACCTATATACTGACCGATTAGTGTTTCGGTCAAAATTTAATTAAGTACAGGGTAGGTACCAAGGAGTTTTCAACGCCCTCTTTCGGCCGATCTCGTTATTTTTTTGTATCTTGTTTCTACCTATATCTGTCTCTTTCACACGCAAATTAGTACCTAAATAAGTCGCTTTAGTGACTCCTAATAACATAACAGTATGAACATACTCCGCACCTTGAAAACAAAAGTGGCACTATTGAATTACAACGACATCTAGATTACTTGAAAGAAAACGCATAAAATGCAAAAACTGACAATATCATAGTTTCAATACTTTTCCCTAGAGGCCGTTAGTGCCAGTTTATACTTTTGGGTTTTATGACAAGGTAAAGTCTGTTTTTTTAATCCCTGAGACCAAAATTGACACATGCAAATGTCAAACTTACAAATTTTACAGCTCTCCAGACGGAGAGCCCAATGTGCCTATTCGTGCCGCTAAGTCGAACACTACTACACCACTACGGCAGAAGGCATCGTAGAGTAAACGCGCGAGAAAACCAAGTACCTACCTACGAAGAGTGACGAGAAGAACTTGCTTAAGTCGCGCCGCAACATTAACTTTAGGGCGTTCGTGGTGCATGTACGAACATGTTATGCATCTGCATCTCGTCTTGGAAGAGGACTTATGGCCGCAGGGAGTGGTGTTCCGTCGCTTTCACGGGCAAGTATCACATGACGCGCAGTGACTAACATCCGTATCTAATAGTCAAGCTAAAGTAATTACTTGGACTTAAGTAATTACATTTATGCAAACATTTTTATGCAATGGGCAAGAATTTAAACGAAGTTAGAACCGTCAATGAAAGCAAACCTAAGAATTCTAACCTTTGATAATAATAATAATATTCCACAACTATCACACAACGCCATCTAGTCCCAAGCTAAGCAGAGCTTGTGTTATGGGTACTAGACAACTGATAAACATACTTATATATTTCTAAATACATACATTATTATAGATAAATTACACCCAGACACAGAACAAATGATCGTGCTCATCACACAAACATTTGTCCTGGGTGGGAATCGAACCCACGACCTCCGGCATAGCAGTTAGGGTCACTAACCACTAGACCAACAGGCCAGTCATACTGGGCCTGCCGCGTTGTCGTTTGCTGCTGTTTGGGACCCATTGCATTGTTGCTTTGGCCCACAGCTCCTCCGGCATGCGACAGATGCGGCCAGCCCAGTTCCATTTGAGTTTAGCAGTCGTGTGACCTACATCGGCAATTTGAGTTTTGGAACGCAGTATCGAGTTTCTCAGTGAGCTTAACTCCAAGGATACTACGCTCCATTGCTCGCTGACAGATTTATTTATTCAGATGCTAAGTTTTATGCTGCCACTGCTGCATGCGCGGGAGGCCTTTGCCACTGCTGGGCAAAGGCCTCCCGCCTTTGCCCAGCAGTGGGACACAATATAGGCAAGCAAAAATAAAATACTAACCCACCCTTCACTTGATTGAAATTAAAAGAGATGTGGGACGAGTTGACCACTATCAATTTTTAAAAGGGGCCACTGGTCCGAATTTCATAGTGGGACGAGTCGCCCCTAACCTTGTAGATACGGGTTAGTGCTCTAGTGAAGTGTTACAAACTTAGTTTTAAGGCTCTATTTACTAACACCAATAAATTGTATTTTTAACCGACTTCCAAAAAGGAGGTTATATTTTATGTTCATGTGTATGTATTTTTTTTTTATGTATGTTACCTGATTTCTCCCCCATTTGTGGACCGATTCTCAAATTTTTTTTTTTGGTGAAGATAAGGTGCTGATCTTCGGAGATATACAATGGAACTCTTCAAAAATAGACGGCAAATCTGTCGTAATTGCTGGAATCGCTCCGATGTTTATTGAATATACATTATCATGACGTAACATCACGCCTGTATGCTCTGAGGGGGTATGCAGGTGTGTACAATATACATTTTTTTATGTATGTTACCTGATTTTGTGTATCGCGAATAACTTCGTCGTTTATGAACCAATTTTGATGATTCTTTTTTTATTGGAACGGAGATACTTCAAGGGCCACCATGATATGGAAACCAGGACCTGGTGATGGAATCCCAGAGAAATCGAGGGCAACCCTCAAATTTTATAGGCACATAATACGTGTTTCGTGCTTTTTCTGACGTTATACAAGTATTCGCATCTAGCAGTCATCACTTCATGTTGATGAGCTTATGATGGAAGATACCTGTTATGTACGTCCGAATCAAACAGCGAGTTGCTTAGCACTGACAGTTTTAATAATAAAAAGAAGTAACATGACATGAGGTTGTAACTACATAGACTACCTTCTTACATATATACATAACACCCCTCCCTTACAAATAATAACGTTAAACTAAAAAAACTGTTTATAATCTACATGAGGACGATTACGTTTCGCCCTGCCCTGTGCGGCAGTTGGTGGTATATCAAATCCCAGTACTCGACTTTCTGTTGACGTCCCAGCATCGTCTGTGGCAGTCGTAGCTCCAGCCTCAGAAACCACTGCAGACGATTCTTCGCTGTGAGTCTCCGTCTCCTCCTCCCCAGCCCTAGTAAGCTGAGCGGTGGTAGTTGGACAGTCAGGTTCCGACTGTGATGTGATTTCCGGAACCGTTTCAATTTCAGTCGTGTCAGAAACACTGTCGGTATCCCATGTTGATGTCGGGTGCTCACATTGGTCACTAATATTATATTTTCTTATCTGATTCTTGTGTCTTGTTACATGGGAGTTTAATTCAGGAATAAAAACTCTATATACCACCCTACCAATCTTTTCTACTATTGTTGCTCGTATCCAAAAATGTTTTTTCTTATTCACATATTTTTTAATCAAAACTTCTTCTCTTATGTTAAAGTCTTTAGTCTTCTTACCGCCATAGTATTTACTTTGTAATGATTGTTTACATTTTACTGCTGCGGAGAGCTCCGGCGAGGAAGGCAATGGAGTCGGTTTTAATAAGTCTAATCTACACCTGAGTGAGCGGCCATATAACAACTGAGCTGGTGATTTATTTGTCGAGCTATGTGTTGAGTTCCTATAATCAAATAAAAACTTGTTTATTCTATTGTCTAAGTTTTTCCTATCTTGGCATGCCAATAATAACTTTTGATACCTTTTTTTACAATTTTGACGGAACTTTCGACTTGGCCGTTACTGCTGGGATGATATACGGCCGAAAAAAGTTGACGTATACCATTCAACTTACAAAACTCACTGAACCTTTGCGACGTGAACGATGTACCGTTATCACTCACTATAATTGCCGGTACTCCCGTCCTAGACATCAACTCATATAAACGCTCAATTACCGCATCCGACGTGATGGTGGACCTCATTGAAAAACATTCAACCCATTTTGAATAAGCATCAACAACTATAAGATACATGCGATCATTTAACGGTCCTAAGAAGTCAATGTGTATCCTATAGAAAGCATGTGGTGGGAACGGCCAAGGAGCGAGCGGGGCGCGCGGCGGAGCCGGTCGCAACTGAGCGCACACAGCGCAGGCGCGCGCCGCGTTCTCGATCGCTGCGTCGATTCCTGGGAACCACAGCCGCGCACGCGCTTCTGACTTCATTTTAACAACACCTAAGTGCGAACTATGTAACTCCTTAATCACCTTGCCATGTAATTCTGCTGGAATTACAATTTTATGCCCTTTCATTAAACACCCATCCTCTACTGATAGCTGCGTCTTGCAAAGAAAATAAGGTTTTAAATCCGAGTCCGTAACTTTTCGCGGCCAGCCGTGCTGTGTGTACCTCACTACCTTTTGCAATACTAAATCACGGTCGGTAAGCACACGAAGTTGATCCAGAGTAACCGGTAAATCTCCCTCAACAATGAAATAGACGTATGCCGACCGATCCTCACATTCGTTCACCTCTTCACGCAATCCCAGGCCCGTACTCAGTTCATCTGTGCTTGCAATAGAACGTGACAGGAAATCTGCTATATTGTCAGCGCTGCGGACGTAGGTTATTTTAAAATTATAAGCTGCTAAAAATATCGCGTAACGCTGTAATCTATTAGCTGTCACTTCTGGAATCCCCTTGTGCGACCCGAAAATCGATAGAAGTGGTTTATGATCAGTGCGTAATATATAAACGCATGCTCCCTACCATATAAATATTGGTGAAATCGTTTTACACCGAATATAATTGCGGTCGCTTCTTTTTGAATTTGAGAATACCTCTTCTCAGCTGGAATCAACGAGCGAGACGCATACGACACTGGCCTTTCAAGTCCGTCCCTGTCAACCTGCGACAACACCGCCCCGAGTCCATACGGTGACGCATCTACTGTCAAAATAATAGTTGCATTCTGATTGAAATGTGTTAATACATTATCTGAGATTAAATGTTTTTTTAATTTCACTAAATGCTTGTTGGTGTATGTCTGTCCATAACCATTTACTATTTTTGTTCAATAATTGACACAAAGGACTAAGAATTGTCGACGCCCTGGGAACAAAATTCCTATAATAATTAATTAATCCTAAGAAAGATTGCAACTCGGTTACATTTGTTGGTATCGGAGCGTCACGAATAGCTTTTATTTTCTCTGGAGATTTACGTACACCATTCTTGTCAATTATATGTCCTAAATAATTAACTTCGTTTTGAAAGAAAACACACTTATCCCTCCTTAAAGTTAACCCAGCTTCTGCTAACCTCGCTAACACTGTTTTAAGCCTCTCTAGGTGCTCCAATCTGTTCCTACCCGTCACTAAAATGTCATCCATCAGACAGAGAACTCCATCTAAACCCGAAACAATACCTTGCATTGCCTTTTGGAAAATGGCGGGAGCACTAGCTAAACCAAAAACTAACCGCGTATACTTAAAAAGCCCTCTATGCGTGTTAATACATGTTATTAATTGTGTATCATCATCATCCGCTAGTAATAATTGATTGTAAGCACTCGACAAATCTAATTTGGTGAACTGCTCACCGCCGTGTAACTTTGCGAAGAGGTCATCGACCGTAGGCAACGGATATTTTTCGATTATGAGTTGTTTATTTATAGTTGCCGAGTAATCTGCACATATTCTGATTTCCCCATTCTTTTTAAGAACTGGAACTATCGGCGATGCGTGATCGGAATACTGCACTTCTGATATTATGCCTAATGACAATAAACGATTTAACTCGTCATCTATTTTACTACGGAGTGCGTAAGCTACCGGTCTAGCCTTTCGAAAAACCGGTTTGGCGTCAGGTGTTAACGATAATCTTATTTTATATTTAGTGAAACAACCTATTTTCTCTGAAAACACCGTTCATTAACGACTACCCGTCGTTAATGAGATTGTCTAAAAGAGAATTGTCTTTTTCCATGGCACAATATTTAATGGGGGATATTTCTAATCTAAATAGCCTAATAAAATCTCTCCCCAACAACGGGGGTCCACCATCGCGCACCACGTAAACATTAAGCGTGTGAGTGACACCTTGGTACGTCACCGGCACTGGCATAACGCCTAAGGTAATAATCCTACCTCCACCATAACCTTTTAAGGTTTTAGCTGTGGGCGATAACGGAATGTTAGAAAAATATTTGTAATAAGTATTATTAGAAATAGCTGAAACGGCCGCTCCACTGTCGATTTCAAATTGTAAAAACAATCCGTTAATAAGAATGCGCTCAGACATTGGCTTCGACTCTGACTCACACCGAATATTACTTATGCATTTGACTTTACCTGTCTTGCCTTCCCCTCCGGAATTCTCCTCAACGTATTTCACTAAAGTAGTTGTTTTTTCTGAACACATACGCCGTAAATGACCCTTTAGGCCACACTTCCGACATGTAAAATTTTTGAAACGACAATCTGTCGATTTGTGATTTTTAAAACCACACACTTTACATTTAGTCACCTCGTTCACGTTCCTATCCACAATTTTGAACACCGCACTAGACGCCGACGCTGCCGCTGGAACCACGGGAACAGAAGCGGCGGCTGCGCGCGCACAGCGCACGCTTTCCGCCAACTCCACCGCCTTCGCCAACGTCAGCTCCTTCACATCCTTCGAGAACAGCTTGTCGCGCTCGGGTCCGCTCATCATACCCATGACGAAGCGGTCTAGCAACGACTCCTCTAAGTTCCCGAAGCTACAGTGTGCCGCTAGCCCTCTTAAACGAGCTGCCCATTGTGCGTGACCTTCTTCTGCCTTCTGAGACGCCGCGTAAAACTTTGAACGCTCGGCGAATCCATGCCGCTTTGGAGTAAAATGGTTATCTAACACGTCCAAAATGTTCTCGAACTGTTCATCCTCCAATTTCCTTGGCAGCACGAGGTCGCTTGTGAGTTTGTACGTGGTCTCACTGAGTGTTGTAAGCAAAATCGCTTTTCGTTTTAGACCCGATTTGTCAGATATCACAAGATCGTTTGCGATATACCATTGCTGGAGACGATGTTTGAATGGTTCCCAATCTTGTGATAAATGGTCGAACGTATTTAAAATACCAAAATAATTGGCAGCCATTTTGCACGCTTTGAATTATTTTTTTGCCTCGTCGCCACTGTTATGTACGTCCGAATCAAACAGCGAGTTGCTTAGCACTGACAGTTTTAATAATAAAAAGAAGTAACATGACATGAGGTTGTAACTACATAGACTACCTTCTTACATATATACATAACAATACCTACTACTCCTCAATGGTTAGAAGTTGAAAGCAATCATCAGGGAATCTTGAAGAAATACTTAATGACACCTAAGCCTTAGCTTAGGTGTCATTAAGTATTTCTATATGATATTACAACTAAAACAAAAAAAATAAAAAAAAATTGCAAAAAAAAACAACCGACTTCAAAAACACCAAAAAGTGAAAAATAAACTTTAGAAGAAAAATCAGCTTCTGAGGTCGGTGACATTTCTTTGTTTTATTTGGTTTTTTTGCCACCGACTTCAGAAGCAGATTTTTCTTCTGAAGTTTATTTTTCACTTTTTGGTGTTTTTGAAGTCGGTTGTTTTTTTTTTTCAAAAAGTTTTTATCATATTTACGGCCTGGCCACGGGAGCACGGGACGCGGCGGTGCGAAAGGCGGTGCGGCGGGCGACGCGATTTTTCGCGCGGCGGCTTTTGCTTGCCACGGGGAGACGCGTTCGCCGCCGCGACCAGTAAGGAAGTCCGAGAGCAAAATGTCTTTATCAAAGTTATGTGGATATTGATTACAAAGTAATATTTTTTTGGTTCAAGACGTAATATTTGGAAGAGATTGTGGAGTATATATATATTTTTTTTAAAGTTGCACACTAGGTATTTCTCCTGTATCGTGAGTGCGTTCACAAACATTTAAACTCACATACACAAATACCCAGACCCGGAACAACTATCTGTAGGTCATACAAATATTTGAACCGTGCGGGGATCGAACCCGCGACACGCAGCGCAGCAGTCCATTGCTTGAGCCACTGTGCCATCCGTGCCGATTTTGAATATGAATTGAGGTATAGATGGAGAATTCTACAAGAAGTACGAGAAATACAGAATGTATCCTGAAATTTTTATCGAGTATACCAGAATGAGTGTCGAAACCTTCGATTATATTCTTGTTAATATTCAACCAGAACTGGAGATAAAAGTCAGTCAGTCGCGGCGAATACCTACAACTAAAAATTTTTAATCCCTTCCCTAGTCGCCGCGACTGCCGCCCGACCCCGTGGCTCGCGCCGTACTGATTCATGTATTTGTTTCACTCGCCCGTCGCGCCGCCAGTCGCCGCGCCGGTGCGATTCGGGTGTTACGATTCGCCGGTCGCGCCGCCGGTCGCCGCTCCCCGTGGCTTGATCAGTACACACTCATAAACACTTTTCTTTCTTTCTTTTTCTTTACATTTCTATGCATTTGTTTCAGTCGCTAGACGCCTCGCCGTTCGCACCGCGTGATTTTTCGCTATGGCAATGTCCCGTGGCCAAAACGTAAGGGCTCGTTTACGGAGAAGCGGGGCGTCGCGCGGCGCGTGCAAAAGGCTCGTCGCGTGTTTTTTTAATCCACCGCAACGAACGCTGCATTTTAAACTAACGAGTAAATAATCGCTTCTCGTGAAATCGTCATTTAAAATCTTTAACGTTTTCATACATCGCCATGTGTTTGAATTAAAAACGCACAACGCGCCGCGCGACGCCCCGCCTGTACGTAAACACGCACTTATAGCCAAGGGTCTGGACGGGCCACATTCTTTGCCACTAGGTACATCTCCACTCTGGACCTCTTTGCAGCTAGCACATATATATGAGGAGATGTGTACTGTCCTCAAGCAAATAGAAGCGATTTTAAATTCTAGGCCCTTAGTGCCTCAATCAACAAACTGTGATGATTTCACTTACCTCACCCCAGGTCATTTTTTAGCGGGTAAGGCGCTAGTTTCATATCCTGAGCAGGATCTCCTCTCCCCTGAGGTACCAATCACAAGGCTGAGACTGTGGAATGTTACAAACATAGTTGTACAATCCTTTTGGAAAACTTGGCACAAATACTATCTCAACAACTTGCAATCCAGACCAAAGTGGAGAGATGAATGTTCTAATGTAAAAGTTGGTGATTTAGTGTTGCTTCGTGATGACAATGCACCGCCCCTCACGTGGCCTATGGGTCGTATAACTAAAGTCTTCCCTGGAAATGATAATAAGTTATGAGCATTTGAGGTAATGACTTCAAATAAACGAAAACATACTAGGTCAATTACCAAGGTTTGTTTGTTTCCCTTTAATAGTGATGATACCCCTAGTGTCATAAGTTCGTAGGCCATCATAGATGTGTAATTTAGTTATTAGCTTAAATTGCGACGCCAAGAATACCATACTGTGTATTATCTTTAAGTTATAAGATGTAAGTTTTATAAAATTGTATACTTTATTACTAAGTAATCTATAAGTTCTAAGATGTACGTTTTAAATTGTATACTTAAACTAGTATTTACGTGTTAAACTATTATAATAAGCTTTATTTGCTTCCATGATTAGCAGGTTACTTACTGCCATTTTTCTTGTTTAAAATGTTTAAATACAACATGATATTAAGTAAGTAAATTTTCTAGAACCGAGGTTTGCATTTCGCGGCCCCCAATATGTTAAGAATAGTAACTGAATAAACATTAAACCAATCCTTTAAATCATCCCATCCAATTCGTTCCCTTCCAAATTAAAAATTCGCGCCATTCGGGCGCGAAACGCGCAGCGCCGGCGCCTCCCTGCGGCGACATAAAAAAACTATGCCAACACCCCGCGCGAAGTGTGGTCGACACGTTTCCCGCGCAGCTCCCGTATTACTGTTGTAAAAAATACAGAAAAAATCCCTTCGCCAGAGTTTGATTGACTGTTTAGTGTTCGTAACCCTATTGTGAAGTGGAATCCAGAAAAACCCTAAGGATTGGACACTCGTTACGCCGGCCGGCCCAGAAGTCCCGAGCGTAGCGGATACCTAGTTCCGATCCTGCCTCTATCCAGGTTAGTGTTTTTTTGTTCTCTTCCTCATTCGAAATCCCAGGGTTGCGAAATACTAGCATCAGGGAAATGCAATCGATTCTGCAGACGAAGTTCTAACATTTATTTTGGTGCCTCCTGTGAGGACTTAACCTCACATTCTCTTATAATTCTCGGTCAATGAGTACATATTGCGTTTAATATCGTGTAGTTTTAACAAGTAAAAACCTTAAGTAAATACATTTCATATTTTTATATACAACGCAAAGAGAGTAGGTATCCAGTCGGATTCCCGCATCGTGCTGCTGGCCAGCGGATCACGACTGTGCTTACCCTCATTAATCATTATTGTCTAAATTCAGTAAAATTCTGCGTTTTAAAGTTTGAATTCAAACCTCAAATTCAATATTAACCTATTTCTTGTACAATTATTTCTTGCCATTTAACTGATGTTGGTATAAGGCTAATTGGAATGTTTTCATGGTCAAATAGTTGTGCTCGAGAAATTACCTAGTACCTACCTACCTACATTCTGTTACGAAATAAAAGTCATAACGGCTGAATTGTAACCGGTATTTACCTACTTTTATAAAGTCATAACTTGTACCTACTTGTATTATTTGACAAGGTAGGTAGGTATACCTACCTAATAAGTTTAGTCCGCTTGCAGTTCGGATAGTTACTGACTTACCTACTTTTT
Organism: Diarsia mendica; assembly: GCA_949316265.1. Classification (NCBI taxonomy): domain Eukaryota; kingdom Metazoa; phylum Arthropoda; class Insecta; order Lepidoptera; family Noctuidae; genus Diarsia; species Diarsia mendica. The sequence goes on from OX438886.1 coordinate 20,616,746, forward strand.
TAACTCGTAAGTCGTGAATACATAAGCAAGTGAAAATGTCTGATGAAGTTGAATTACAGACGTCCCTTAAAAGACGGGAATATGACTTCAAGTGTATGCAGATTATCTACGATTTGTCTAAAGTTGTTCTTAAAGATAGTGCTAAGCTATCCTCTTTCAAGGCTAGGTACAAGAAGATTGATCAGATTAGAGCTGATTTCATGGAGTCTAGCGAAAATGTAAATAGATTACAGCTAAAGTTAAACCCCAAGTCAGAAGTAGACCTAGGTGCGATGTTGTCATTTGATGACTTGTATTATGCGTCCATCGAAGTTGCCGAATCCTTGCTCGCGACGTCGTCGACGCATGCGCCCCCCGCGCACGCGGCCGCCGCCCCGCCCGCGCATAGTCGAGAAGGTTATAATGTTCAAGTAAAATTACCTAAGTTGCAAATTCCGCGTTTTGATGGTAGAATAGAAAACTGGCAGACCTTCAAGGATAGCTACATCCCGCTTGTTCATGGCAATGGTTCACTTTCGGACACGGAAAGGTTTCATTATCTATTGTCCTGTTTGTCGGGATGTGCACTGACCTTGGCCAAGGGCGTACCTATAACCGCGTCAAATTATTCTGTAGTTTTTAATCTTTTGTTAGAGCGATATGACAATAAACGCATATTAGCAAATAATTATTTAGAAAAAATGTTTAACTTAACGCCCGTCAACAAGCCGTCACTCGAAATCTTATCCGAACGGACCAATGCGTTATATGAAAGCGTAAACGCGTTACGTGCGTTACAAATTGATGATCTAAGTGAATTTCTTTTATTTCACATCGCATCGCGATCACTTGACCTTGAAACTAGGAAACGGTTTGAGTTACAAAACTCTCGCGAGATTCCTAAGTGCAATGACCTAATTCTTTATTTACAAAATTATATAAAGATTCTGGAAGTTAGTCAACCTGTCTCGGTTTCGACTACTCCATCGAACTCTTCTAATAATAATAAACCATCTCGAAATAAAGGTCAGCAAGGGTCATCATCATTTGTAGCATCTACGAATCAAAATAATAATAATGCATCGGGCTCATTAGCTTGTTTATGTTGTAATGAAAATCATTCTATTTACCGATGCAGCAAGTTACATTGTATGACACTTGAACAGCGTCAACAGTTCGTTCAAAAATTAAACTTGTGTGTCAATTGCTTAAGGCCCAGTCACGATAGTAATAATTGCAAATCTAAAATCACATGTTTTGTTTGTAACGCGAAACATAACACGTTATTACATGGAGAACACAAAAGTTTATTAACGTCTTCTGAATCCAATGAAAATAACGAAAGTTCCGCTAAAGGTACCAGTACACTTACCTGTATGACGTCACAAACTTCGAATCCAAATTATAGTATTACGAAGATTCTTGGCTCGGCGGTGGTGCGATTACGTCACGCGGACGGTTCGCTCCAGTGCGCACGCGCCCTTATTGACAGCGGCTCGATGGATTCCTTTATGACCAGTGCATGCGTGCGCCGCCTAGGTTTACGTATAAGAAAAGGTAACTTGAACGTTACCGGTCTCGGACAGAGTAATGTTTGTGACATAAAAGGTTATACTTTCGCTTCGATTCTACCTCATTCTAGTGAGTCGCCCAAGTTCGACTTATCTTTAGTAGTTTTACCTAAAATTACTTCAATGATGCCTTCGTCGACGTTACCGTTGCACGTCAAGGATCATTACAAGCATCTTGATCTCGCCGACCGCGACTTCGATAGATCCGGTCCGATCGATCTACTGTTAGGTGTCGAGTGTTTTGATCAAATATACACTGGCTCGCGTTTCACTCCCGGTCCCGGATTACCTTGCGCCTTGTCTAGTGTATTCGGCTGGGTGATAAGTGGCCAATATTTTCATAACACACCACCTAACAATACCCCCGGTGAATCCGTTACGTCACTCCTCGCGTCCTCTTGCTCGCTCGAAGAAATCGTTCAACGGTTCTGGGACTCTGAAGAACCACCGAAAGGTAAAATTTCCGGTGTTGAAGACGAAATATGTGAACAAATGTATAAAAAGGGTACTTACCGTACGCGAGAAGGTCGGTACGTGGTACCTATAATGTTAAGGGAGGATGCACCTTCTTTGGGTGTTTCGTCCCGCTCAGCTTTTAATCGTTTTCTCAGCTTAGAAAGGCGTCTTAATAATCAGACCGAGCTGAAAGCTGATTATAAGGAATTCATGTGCCAGTACGAAGAGCTAGGACATATGCAGCCTGCAGATTCTTCGACTACTGATCGTTACATAATTCCACATCATTGCGTCGTGCGTCCAGACAGTTCTACGACACGACTTCGGGTAGTCTTCGACGCTAGCAGTCGGACTACAAATAATCTTTCTCTAAATGATGTAGTTCATGTTGGACCGAAACTGCAAATTGATATTGTCGATTTAGTTACGAAATTCCGACTTCATGAAGTTGTCTTTACTGCGGACATTTGCAAAATGTATCGCCAAATATTGATACGTCCTGAGGACAGGTGTTATCAACACATTTTTTGGCGTGATGAGCCTAACGAGACTTTGAATGAGTACGAACTTAATACCGTGACTTATGGTGTCAGCAGCTCCCCATACCTAGCTATTCGCACTCTGCGTCAACTTGCTGAGGACCACGGTTCTGAATACTCAAGTCGTGCCGCTCAAGTCCTTTGTGAAGACATTTTCATGGATGACATCACTACGGGATGCTCAACTCTGGATGAAGCGAAGCAATTGAAAGAGGATGTTACCTCGTTATTGTCAAAGGGTAATTTCGAACTTCGTAAGTGGAGTACGAATACTCCAAGTCTTTTGTCTGATGTTCCTCCTGATCATCTCCAGACTTCAAAATCTTTCGATGAGGCTGGAAATGAGTTTGTCAAGATATTGGGGATACGGTGGAATCCATCCTGCGACAATTTCTCCTACAAGTTTTCAGACTCGTTTGACGTTAAATTTACTAAGAGATCTATTCTTTCTATAGTGGCTCGCATTTTCGACCCGCTCGGTTGGATCAGCCCGGTAGTGTTCTCTGCAAAGTCACTTCTACAAGAGATGTGGCGCTTAAACTTAGGTTGGGACGAAAATATTCCATCACATTTAGCTAAAGTGTGGCATTTGATAGCAGCCAACTTATCTGATTTACAGCATATTTCACTACCGAGACTGATTATGCCTTCTAGTCCTATCGAAGTACATTTGGTAGGGTTTTGTGATGGTTCCCTGAAAGGGTATGGCTGTTGTGTCTATCTTTGTGTTGCGGTGGATGAAGTCACCACGGTCACTCACCTGTTAATAGGTAAATCTCGAGTGGCTCCGTTAAAACCGACAACGATAAACAGACTTGAGTTGAGTGCAGCTGTACTTCTAGCGCAAGTCATGTCACACATGTACAACTTACTCAAGGATAAAATTCGTTTAAATTCTATGAAAGCCTACTCGGACAGCGCCACCACGCTTTCTTGGCTAAACACGGCACCTCATTTGTTAAAAATGTACGTCGCAAATAGAGTCGTGCAAGCAACCGATTTAATTAGTCCCGAATTTTGGTTTCATGTGTCCACTGAGGATAACCCGGCCGACTGTTGTAGTCGCGGTATTCTCTGTTCAGAATTAATCAATCACCCACTCTGGTGGAGTGGGCCTTCTTGGTTGAAAATGTCGCCTAACAAATGGCCGTGCAAACGTACGTTGCTCGTAAACGCAGAACTGCCGGAATTAAAACCTTCCATCCCCAGCTGCTTACACGTTACTGAATCTGATAATCCGCTGCTGACGTTAACTTCTAGACTTTCTTCGCTGACAAAGATTCAACGAACTTTAGCATGGTGCTTCCGTTTCATATCCAATGCAAAGGTTGTTCCTTCAAATAGAAATTTCTCCTCGCTTAGTAGTTCTGAACTCGATAACTCAATGAAAAGTCTAGTCAAGTTTACTCAAGACCATTACATGTCGTCTCAAGTCAGTCAAGTGAAAATGCAAGAACAATGCGACAAGTCAATTCAAAAACTGTCTCCTTTCTTGGATGAGCATGGTTTGTTGCGAGTGGGGGGACGCATCGATGAGGCTAATCTATCGCTATCTGCGTTACATCCTCTCCTCTTGCCAAAATTAAGTCCATTGTCGAGGCTGATTGTCGATCATTTCCATTTAAAATACCTGCATTGCGGTCCTCGGACTTTACAGTCCCTAATTCAAAGAAGGTTCTGGATAATTGGGTTAAGGCTACTTATTCGTACTGTTCTCTCAAAGTGTGTGCGCTGCTTCAAACTCAAACCTGTGTCCAGTCAACCACTGATGGGCAAACTCCCTGCTGCTCGTCTACATCCCTCACGATGCTTCCAAACCACAGGAATTGACTTCGGTGGTCCATTCATTATAAAAGAAAGTCGTCGACGTGGAGCTAAAACCTACAAGGCATACATGTCCCTTTTTGTGTGCTTGAGTTCGAAAGCCGTCCATTTAGAGGCCGTCACTGAGTTGAGCTCAGAAGCATTCCTCGCGGCTCTAGATAGATTCGTTTCCCGTCGCGGAATGTGTGACACAATCATTACCGATTGTGGCACCAACTTTGTAGGTGCAAACAAATATCTTAACGAAATAATCGGTGAGCTTCGCAAACATCACTCTGAAATATCAGATGGTTTAGCAACCCGTCAAATAAAATGGAAATTTAACCCGCCAGGTGCACCACATTTCGGTGGAATATTCGAAAGTGGCATAAAGTCCACCAAATATCACCTTAAGCGTGTAGTTGGCGCTCAAGTTTTAACCCTGGAAGAGTTTATTACGATCCTCGCTAAGGTGGAAGCTGTGCTAAATTCACGCCCGCTTTGTACTTTGTCTCCGGATCCGCAGGAATCGAACGTTCTGACTCCAGGACATTTCTTGACGGGAGGTCCTTTAGTGTCACTACCTGAGGAACCTGTTAGTGAATGTTTATGCCCACGTTCTCGTTGGCAAATGCTTAAGAAAATAACTCAAAGTTTCTGGCTTGCTTGGCAACGTAATTATCTGCATACACTTCAACAGAAAACTAAATGGTTCACAAATACACCCAATCTTAAACTGAACGATTTAGTCCTTGTTAATGACCCTAATCTTCCACCTTTACTATGGAAATTAGCTCGTATAGAACAGATCCATCCGGGATCAGATAACATAGTCCGGGTTGTGACTCTTCGAACTGCAAACGGTAAAACTATGCGCAGACCAGTAGTTAAGGTCTGTCCGCTACCTATTAATTAACTATTATCTTATTTCTCGAACAATATTGTATACTGATCAGTATTGTTCAAATTCAATTAGTTAAGTTAAGTTCTAAATTTTATGTTTCTCGAGCACTGCTAGTAGACCTCTGGCAGTCCTTTAACTTGCGAAATCCTGGTCAATTTCGAGTGGGGGGAAATGAATAAACATTAAACCAATCCTTTAAATCATCCCATCCAATTCGTTCCCTTCCAAATTAAAAATTCGCGCCATTCGGGCGCGAAACGCGCAGCGCCGGCGCCTCCCTGCGGCGACATAAAAAAACTATGCCAACACCCCGCGCGAAGTGTGGTCGACACGTTTCCCGCGCAGCTCCCGTATTACTGTTGTAAAAAATACAGAAAAAATCCCTTCGCCAGAGTTTGATTGACTGTTTAGTGTTCGTAACCCTATTGTGAAGTGGAATCCAGAAAAACCCTAAGGATTGGACACTCGTTACGCCGGCCGGCCCAGAAGTCCCGAGCGTAGCGGATACCTAGTTCCGATCCTGCCTCTATCCAGGTTAGTGTTTTTTTGTTCTCTTCCTCATTCGAAATCCCAGGGTTGCGAAATACTAGCATCAGGGAAATGCAATCGATTCTGCAGACGAAGTTCTAACAGTAACATTTAGATTTAATTTTAATTGTGGCAACACTGTGACAACAAAGGCAACCCTGTGGCGTCTGCCTCCATAGGAGTCCATCCCTGTAACGAGTAACAGACCGGCAGGCAAAATATAATGGAAATAATACAGAAGAAAAGTGATGTTTAATTTATCAGCACCAACTTCCAAATACAATAAAAACAAACTACAAAGTTCAACAATGTCGTCAGTTACATACACCAGGAAGCCTCTTCCTTGATGTCGACTTTTTTGTGTTGTATATACAAGCATTAGTAACCTGCTTACTACTTACATATTATTTATTCTAGCGATCTAGGTATATAATTTAGTGAGATATCACGGATTTTATTAGAAATCCGGACTTTTTGCGATCTTAAGTGTATTTATGGCCTTTTTTTGGAGTGTGGGTAATCATTGAATGATTACTCCTCCTGCTCTCGGCAGAGCGGTAGGGAGTGTCAGACATCTACTGACTAAAAACCACCCATGTTCCTTCTTAGCCCGGTATCTCTTTCGAACAACCCGCAGCGTGTGCTGGTGGATTGATTGTAGATTGATTTGATAAAACTAAGTAGGTACCTAAATTATTATGTCGGTATCTATCACGGTGACATAGGTACATAGACGCTTATTAATTTCATCAATTATTTTCTCGCCGGTGTTCTAAAACTAAAATAAAGACCTTACCGCTCAAGTAATAAAGTCCTTCACGTATTATTTTTCGGCGACACTCAAGTGAGACTAATTTCCAATTTGATTTTCCATTACGGTGCAATGGACCGGAGCGCAGTTAACTAATACACAGTGTTTCGTCTAAAACAAGCACGGTGGACAAAAGTCTGTTTTACTTTCTATATTGTAAAGTTTCGCTACCATATTTTATATTTTTATATAAATCCTTGGTCATCGCATCACGCGTGAACGGCTGGGCCGATTTAGCTTATTCTTTTTTTGTTTTGTCTAATATTGTCAGGAGAAGGTTGTAATGAAAGTTGGCAGCAGTAGATAGGCAGGTAGTACACATTCGACTCCACCCCCATTTCATAGAACTCATGTGCCATCCCGCCATACATATTGCAAGTGGGCCCTCCAGGGGGGTCACTGGCATTACGTTTGGGAAAATGTGAGCCCTCCTGGAGGGCTCTCGCTCGGCATTAGATTTGGAACTAAGATAAAACCAAAAAATAAGTGGTGCTCAACCTTTTGTGGTTTTTTTTTTAATCTTGTAGAATCTTTCGTTGGTCTAGTGTTCACAACCGCAACTGGTGATCATGAGATTGTGGGATCGATTCCCGGGTCGGGCGAAGTGATATTGGGTTTTTCCATCAGGAATTTCTAGTAGCAGCCACGGAGGCTGGATTTGTGCTCGATTGATGGCAATAGGGTCGCCCCCTATTATGTGGGACTTAAACATAATTGGCGTAATGTGGGTGTACCTACTATTAGGTACACCTCTGCCCAACCCTTCGGGGATTACAGGTGTGATGTTATGTTATAATCAGTTAAATTAAATTATCTAGCGATACTCCACACATATGTGATGGGTATCGCTATCGATATCTGACTATCTGACCTCCACAACCCAGTTAGTACTGTACTGGGTAATGCGATCACCTGTCAAGTCCTGACCACCAGTCTTACCAAAAGTAAGACTGTAACCTACTAGTTGCAGACCATAACCTACTAGTCTTACCTTTGGTAAGACTGGTTGTAGTGCTGTCTTGCCTTTGGCAAGACTGGTTGCAGACCAGTCTGCTAGTCTTATGCTCGGTAAGACTTGTTGCTGCCCAGTTGTCAGACTTGACAGGTTGATCGTATCACCCAGTTGTGAAGGTCAGATAGGTAGTCGCTTCATGTAACGTACACTACATCCGAACTGCATCCGGTAAGACTGGACGCCGAGCCCAACATAGTTGGAAAAAGTAGTTAAAAAACTAAAATACCCGACTGAAAAAACAAAAAAGCTAGAAACAAGCACATTTTAAATTAAACAAAACTTGGAAGCAGGCGGGGTCCATACTATTTTCATTTTTTCTTTTCATAATTTAATATTCAAATGAACCCCGCCTGCTTCCAAGTTTTGTTTAATTTAAAATGTGCTTGTTTCTAGCTTTTTTGTTTTTTCAGTCGGGTATTTTAGTTTTTTAACTACTTTTTTTATTTCCATCTTTTTAGTTCTTTTGTGTTTGTTCTTTCGTTGGTCGCGTAAAATTCTTCGCAGATGATTTAACTTTTGTGCTTGTTTATAGGATTTGCCACTTTGAATTTCTATTAAACATATAAGTGTGATATGTTTTTGTAATCTCCCTATAAAACTCTTTATTTTGATACCCTACTCGATGGTACTGGAAAATTTTTTTTTTTTGAACTCCGTGATTTGGCCCCCAAAATCAGCAATTTTTCTTTGTTTTTTAATTTGAATGTAGCCTATAACACTCGCGCCATCAAGACAAATCTAATGACGTATATTTCATTCAAATCGGTTCATCCGTTTATGAGTTATGAGGGAACAAAGAAACGGACATACATACATACATACTTACATACATACATACACGTCAAACACATAACCCTACTTTTGGGCTTCGCCGCAGTCGGGTAATAAAACTCTTTATTTTGATACCCTACTCGATGGTACTGGAAACAAATTTTTTTTGAACTCCGCGATTTGGCCCCCAAAATCAGCAATTTTTCTTTGTTTTTTAATTTGAATGTAGCCTATAACACTCGCGCCATCAAGACAAATCTAATGACGTATATTTCATTCAAATCGGTTCATCCGTTTATGAGTTATGAGGGAACAAAGAAACGGACATACATACATACATACTTACATACATACATACACGTCAAACACATAACCCTACTTTTGGGCTTCGCCGCAGTCGGGTAAAAACACATAACCCTCCTTTTGGGCTTCGCCGCAGTCGGGTAAAAAGGCTACGTGGATGATGATGGAAAGAGTAAAAGCATAAAATATCCTACATTAAATTGACTAAGAATGTATTTAAAACATCAAAAATTTTCCGGTTTTATTGAAAAAAAAAAACATGAAATTATATACTGGTCTTTTCTTGAAACATTGGAAAAATCCTATAAATAACTATTTTTAGAAAATATTGAAAATCGTACCAATGGTTTTCCACCTCTGAAATAGAACCTACCACGTGGGCTCTCGGCGTCTAGGAAGAGGTAGAAAATTAATTAAAAATAAAAGTGCTTGTAATTTAAAACCACGGCGTATTCTTATAAATCTTGTTATATTATACAACTTTTTTTATTTTTACATTATTTCATGCTGTTTTCGCAAAGAAAAACCTACATTTAAAATGAGCCCTCGAGGAGGGCTCCCGGCATCGGTGAAACGATTTGAGTGAGCCCTCCAGGAGGGCTCCCGGCACTGAAGGTGTTAAACTTTCAATCATGGCGAGCGTTAGTACGGCTATTTGGAACCAATGTCAACGGAGCTAAAAGCCAGGCGGTGGTGTGGCCGCTCTGCAATCAGTTAGTCGCAGGTCTTCTACTTTTTGTGATTTGTTTTAATATTTTTTTGATGCCATTTGCATTTGAAAGATAGAAAGAAATAAAGAAAAAGTATTTATTGATTTCACAACAGGACTTGAACGCATTGGCAAAAAATTAAAAGTTAACAAAGTAAACATGAGATACACTTAAAATTAGGACATAATTATATATATATTAAATTTCTTTCATTTCTTTTTCTATATAAGGTCATTAAAATAGGTGGACAAAATTTCAGAAATCATTCAGACCACCAAAACAAAGAACGATGGAAAAAAAATATAAGAAAACGCATTTAAGTCATTGATATAATAAAACCCAAGATACACACTCCGCGTCTCAAAACCCGGTAATAAAGTGCCGGCAATTTATTAGTTTAAGTAAAAAAAAAACTGTTTATTCAATGTTTTTTTTTTGTTTAGATATGTTTTGTTAGACCTCCGCTGTGTTAAAATTTGTCCACCTATTTTAATGGGGCCTTATATATTATATCAGATCCACAATAAAAGAAAATATGCTGAACTTTATAAGTAGTGTTTTATAAGAACTTATCATCATTACAGAAGATACCATCATGCAGCGACATCTATTGAACAAAAATATCACCAATAAATAAGGGTTCTCACAGGTTGACTTTTGAATTGAGCTTTTCAAAATGTTATTATAGCTTAGCTTAGCATACTCTGTATTCGTCTAGAAGCCGTTTCTTTGAAAATCTACATTGTATAAAGTGTGTTCTATCGCTTTCCATGCATTATATTTTATCAATTTATCTCTATGCTCGATAGATGACGATGTTCATTTCACACCATTTTCTGTCTATTTAAGAAATAGTTGAACCCACTTTCTCAATAAGGTATACCCACTCCTACAGTCGACAAAATGTCATCCGCGAGCTTTGTCAACTTCGCTCGCCAAGATAGATAGGTACCTCTCTCTTCCCATGCAGTCGCCAACGTTCTGAAGACTTCTTCTAGAGTACTGGTGAATAGCTTTGGAGATAGCGGGTTGCCCTGTTGGACCGATCCGTTCTAGCTTTATAGCGGCTGTACAGCTGTTATAAATAATTTGTAAGAGACGTATATAGGTGGATTCTACATTTTGATTGTTATGGGCTTTAAACATATCTGGGAGTACTATTAGGTACACCTTACCCATCGGGGATTTCAGGCGTGATGTTATGTTGTATTAATTTGCCTTTTGTACGGAGCAAAGGTATGAAACCTCAAACAGCCTAATATTAAAATAAAAAAACCGGCCAAGTTTGAGTCGGACTCGCGCATGATAGGTTCCGTAGTAGGGAAGCCCCTTTTAAACTTTTTATTTTATAATGTTTGTTTTATTTTCAGTATTTTAAAATGTGCTATTATAACTCAAAAACTGCTGACTATAATTATCTCGTTTAAACCAACTTTCGTTGAAAGTGTTCATTGAGATCAAACGATTTTCAATAGTTAGAAGGGGATCGAACGAAATTTCAAAATAACTGATTCACGAACCTTTAAATAAGCGAAGTACACATCGTTATAATTTAGATTAATCACGAAAACTTTCACAAAATTAAGAACAGCTACAATAAAATGCTGTCGAAAATGTCATAAGTTAACTTTGACCTCCTGTGGAATGTTAGAAAAATATTTTTTGGAATCATAAGGCGGGGTGTTGTTAATATCAGGTAATAATACCCTCTTCGATAATATCTTATGGACTTTTGTTCACCTAGCATGTTCTACCCGAGATACTGTGCGATGGCTCGTCTTACTATAAATAGATAAAGTCTATTCGTAAATACTAACGTATTGAGTAGATATATCACATACAGAATATACTTAACTAGACTACAATCACGATCATGATCATCATAATATATTACTTTTCACTATTATTATTATCAAACTACTTGTCGAAAACAGTAAGTAACAATGCCGGTTCTACAACTAAATAATTATTTTAAGTTTAATGGCATTTCATTTTATGTTATCTTCTAGGTTGGTAGAACACCATATTATATTCCGGCTCATAAGGTAACTATGAAAGCTGTAAGGTAGTTATTATAATAATTTTATGAATTATTCAATGTACTATTCTATACTTCAAGCTCATTAATATTTTGAAGCATCTTCCAATAGACTGCAATGGGCGATTAGAATACATAGGTACAACTTTTTTGTCACCATTTCGATCAGAAATTTAACGCCTATAGGTACCTACTTAGGTACAGTCGCCATCAGATATACTGTAGCAGACAAGGTGACCAAATACTTCTGAACAATTTAAAATGTCAATAAGATCCATACACTACAAGTTACCATTAATATCTGAACATTCAGTAATTCATTAATATCTGAGCAGATGCTTGTCAATAATTTCTATACACACAACTAACCAAAAATATCTGAACACTTACTTACTTACTCTTTATACCTAGGTTTTTTCGTCACCAACTTCAGAAACAGATTTTTCTTCTAAAGTTTATTTTTCACTTTTTTTTTGTTTTAGTTTTGTTGAACTCGGTTTTATTGAACACCAAATAACTGTTCTAGGTATAAAGAGTAAGTAAGTAAGTGTTCAGATATTTTTACCCGACTGCGGCGAAGCCCAAAACGAGGGTTATGTGTTTGACGTGTATGTATGTATGTATGTCCGTTTCTTTGTTCCCTCATAACTCATAAACGGATGAACCGATTTGAATGAAATATACGTCGTTAGATTTGTCTTGATGGCGCGAGTGTTATAGGCTACATTAATTTTTTTTTTAAAGTGCTGTTTCTGGGGGCCAAATCGCGGAGTTAAAAAAAAAAATTAATACTATCGAGTAGGGTATCAAAATAAAGGGTTTTAAAAGGAGATTACAAAAATATTTCACACATATATTTAAAAGAAATTCAAAGTCACAAATCTTATAAACAAGCACAAAAGTTAAATCATCTGCAAAGAATTTTACGCGACCAACGAAAGAGCAAACACAAAAGAACTAAAAAGTTGGAAATAAAAAAAGTAGTTAAAAATCTAAAAAAACCCGACTGAAAAAACAGAAAAGCAAAAAACAAGCACATTTTAAATTAAACAAAACTTGGAAGCAGGCGGGGTTCATTTAAATATTAAATTATAAAAAGAAAAAATGAAAATAGAATGGACCCCGCCTGCTTCCAAGTTTGGTTTAAGTAATTTAAAATGTGCTTGTTTTTTGCTTTTCTGTTTTTTCAGTCGGGTTTTTTTTTTTGTTAGTTGTGTGTATAGAAATTATTGACAAGCATCTGCTCAGATATTAATGAATTAATGAATGTTCAGATATTAATGGTAACTTGTAGTGTATGGATCTTATTGACATTTTAAATTGTTCAGAAGTATTTGGTCACCTTGTCTGCTACAATATATCTGATGGCGACTGTACACGGAAAAAGGCTATTTAAAAAAATATTTATTTATTGTCGTTGTACTCATTTCTCGATCTTTACCTCCAAATATCTCGGTAACGTGACACTTTGGTTACCATGTTACTGGACATTTTTTGTTCGTCTATAGTCTATACTCTATCCATACATACCACTTTCATTGTGGGCCGCTATTTCGGATAAAAATCAAAATGGCAGGCAGGTTGATATGCCACATAGGTTCTATCCCCTTTTCATTTAAACATACACATCTACCTCTGGTTTCACACTAATTATTGAATGTATTTTTTTTCTTGAATGTCGAAGTAGAAGAAGAAAAAAAAGTGCCGCTAGGATGACGTAGTTCCAGCGGAAAGTTTTTATTGAATAGCTCCCCAATGGTTGGATGCATAAATATGTACCTACTTAACATACACAATAACACGACGTCATACACTAAATATCTGCTTAACTGAAATGAAGAAATTCGACATTCTTACGCTGCGACTACGCACACCCCATTCGCTCCCTTTCCTATTTGATGATTTCCAAACCAGCCAAAAAAAAAAAAGAAAAGCGTAACGGCTCCCTTGCCAATCTTTTTATCATTTATATCATATCTTTGAGTCCTTTTGTCTTATTAGCTTCATATTTTATGATTGCTTTGTCTTTTTGGATTTGATATTATTCATGTTTATTTGTAACTGAGAATTCCCAATATTAATTTCACCTTGTACTCGTCCCAGTCTCTAGCTTTCATGGTTGGAACTGGGCTACCCCATTAGAAATTCAGTCCTCTTATTCCGGTAGGGAGGTAACCCTCACCAGTCAGGGACGGGCCTCACAGGGCTGGGTGGAGGTGGAGCTCAGCCCTTTCCCCACTGGGGAAACCAACTGTAATACTAACATTCCATCGTCGACCTTATCTTAGGGCAAGATTGAGGTCAAAAGTAAGCCCATTAGAAGAAAAATTAAAATAATTAAAAAAATTCAGGCTGGGGTAATTTAGGAACAGTCACATTTGCAGTAAGAGTTCTGGAATAATGGATTAGAAGCAGTCTTGAAATAGTATGAAACTGATGCCGTACAAAATCAAATGACCAAATTTACCCTGGAAATTGTCGGAAAATAAAAATTCCGACTTAGTGGTGCACCATTTTTTTACGGCACTACGCGTTTTCTTATTATTTTTCATGGATCTATCGATGGTAAGAATGCCGTACAAAAATATATGACCAAAATGTACCCACTCTACCTGTACTTTTGAATTATCACCTGCCCACGGTTGGACAGCTTACACGTGAGCATAGTGCTGAATCTTAGTATTTAATGCTCTTATATCGTCCTAGATAGGTCACATGGTGGTTCACATGACCCATAATTTTTTCAACACGGGCCAGTAGTCTAGTATTTATTGTAGATGTTTTTTCATCTGGGTTAACTGTATCTCTTAGTAAGGTGAGTTCATCAAAAGTGGTCGAACTATTGCTGGTGTCAGTAGTTCTTTTTCTAAGCGTGACGTTGCATAGATCATACCGAATAATCATCATTTGCTGGCCGGGAATAGAAATCTGAGAGCGTGTCGTGAGTTTCCGAGTTTTCGCATTTTGCAGCGGCAATCTTGACATTTCCATGTCAAGATGAGGTCAAAAGTCATTAAAGTCTACTTTTGCACCTTTCTTGCAAATTTCTCGTATAGGTACTATGGGTTTAATTTTTAATCTATTGCATAGATTCTATCGCGGGCCTTGAGTTAAGTTGAGCGTGGAGAGCGAATCCAGAGATTTCCTAACAAAAATATTCAGTTCAAGATTCAACCAGGTTGCTATGGTTACGGAAAATAACAAGGTTGTCAACAAATTTTTTTGAATGAATAATTATTTTGGTGTGTAATTACACTATTAATACCTAATTATTTATATCTATTATTGCATAAGTTGATAAAAAATGATATGCAATAGATTTACCGCGGCAGTCTCCAAGTGCCACACGTTTTTTTTTTCCTATTGTATGTAGGTAATGATTACGTCAACATTGCTTAATAATAAATAATCAGATCATGCATTATTTCAGGGCATCAAATTGGTTTACGTTGCACTGCAAGAACCCTCAGAATTGTTTTATGATACCAGTGCTACTTATAAACCCGGAAATAACACCTGGCTGTTTAACTGTTCCACTAAAGACGAATGTTTACTGATTCGTTTTTCCTCTTTGGATCAACAATTTGCACCCAATTTGAACTTGGAATCCTGCCATATAGCAGACACTACTAAAAAAGACATATTTATTTGTCATAGTTTGAGAATTCAAGATTTAAACAGCATTTATAAGCTACTATTCTTGTCGAAAATTATGCCGGGCAAATATTGTTATAGAGTCAATTGTTTTACAGAAAGTGGTACTCGAATATGCTATATGAGAGACGACCGTGCATACTTGGACCTTTTTGATATTCGAAATACGAAAGCTAGAAATTCGCGTGAATACATATGTGATATACCTAGAATATTTATTCCGTTTGCGGACAATGAAGGAGAAATAGTAGAACATGAAACGCGAAGGGCAAGTGAAAATACGAGTACTGCATTGATTCGTGTAGTATTTCGTATTGGCAACTTATTAAAACATTATACGAAGGTAGTACAAGTGGAAGAGAAAAAATGTCCCTCCGAAGGAAGTAATAAGGAATGTGGCGAGTTAGCTTTTTATGTAAATAAAGATGAATAATAATAATTCTTTATTCAAAAACACAGAAGGTAAATAAATACAATAAAAATATAAAACTAAAAATTTAAGTCTAATAATGTTACATGCCTGTTACAGGCTAAAGGAGCTCTAACAATACCTATGCAGCCTATGCTATATGAAGACCAGTAGTTTTCTTGTTTATTCTTTGACATTACTTAATGACACAATTATTTTAATGTACTTAGATTTTGTTTGTTTGTTTATAATTGTTCTATTAACTTAGAACTAAATACATAATTATTTCACGAAAATATTTGCGTCAGCAGAATTATAAACTAGGTTGCAAAGCACATTTGAGGCACTCTTGTTTGTATTGGACATTTGCACCTAGTGACGAAAATGTGCTTAGACAATGAAAAACGATGGTAAGTATACCAGCACTCTAATTTGTGTGTGGACCAGGCCGACCAGGGAGTCTTCCCGAACCTTATGAAATACAGCAAGGTAATACCACTTTTCAAATCCGGTGACAGTAAAGACACCAATAACTATAGATCCGTTTTGCCAGTTTTCAGCAAGGTGTTTGAAAAGGTAATGCTTAATCAAATGCTCATCCACTTAAAAACCAATAAAATCTTACATGAGAAACGTATGGTTTCACCAAAGGACGTTGTACGACTGACGCCGGTGTCACCTTATCTATATATATCTATCTATATATACAAAAATGAATTGCTGTTCGTTAGTCTCGCTAAAACTCGAGAACGGCTGAACCGATTTGGCTAATTTTGGTCTTGAAATATTCGTGGAAGTCCAGGGAAGGTTTAAACGGTGAGAAAGTAGTAGGTAGGGTAGTATTTAGGAAAAAGGGCATTGCAACGCATGCCGGGAACAGCTAGTTAAAACATATATTTACTGCGTGGGAAGAGTCACAAGATGCCATAGGGATCTACTGTGACCTGTCGAAAGCATTTGATTGCGTCAACCATGAAACCCTTCTCATAAAGCTCAAACATTACGGTTTAGGGAATCATGCGCTCAGGTTAACGAAATCGTATTTAAGCGATAGACATCAGCAAGTACAAATAAATGGTGTCAGCTCAATGGGCTTAAAAGTAAGCATAGGTGTGCCACAAGGTTCGATATTAGGTCCCTTTCTCTTTTTAGTCTATATTAATGATCTACCCCATTTATTTAAAAACCAACCTGAAATGGTATTGTTTGCCGACGATACTCCTTTAATATTTAAGGTAAACAGACGTGCCACAAATCTTGATGACGTGAATAACGCCTTACTGCAGGTTCATAATTGGTTCATCGTAAATAATTTAGTCATCATCAGCCAATAATGTTCCCACTGCAGGGACTCAGGCCTCCTCTCTAGGAGAGGGATGGGCTATAATCCACCACGCGGGCCCAGTGCGGATTGGCGGATGTCACATGTCTTCGAATTTTTTGGTTCTAAGACATATATAATAATAATAATTATAATTTAGTATTTAATGGGAAAAAAACGAAGTGCATAAGATTTGCTCCACCAAATGTCAAAAGTACTGATTGTGACATAGTATTGAATCAAGAGAAACTTGAATTTGTCGATGAAACTGTTTTCTTGGGGATAACGATTGACTCGAGGCTACAGTGGGGTCCGCATTTAACATCTTTTGCAGGACGGCTGAGTTCAGCAGCATATGCTGTTAGGAAAATCCGTCAATTTACTGACGTAGATACCGCGAGACTAGTCTATTTTAGCTATTTTCATTTCATAGTGTTATGTCATACGGTATTTTACTATGGGGACGGGGTGCAGACATCGAGTCTATATTTATTCTGCAGAAAAGAACCATTAAAGCAATATATGGTCCACGAAGGCGCGATTCTCTGAGAGAGCTGTTTAAGGAAATTAACATCATGACAGTACCTTATCAATAAATTTATGAAAACATCATTTACGTTAGGAAAAATCTGCATTTATTTAGCAAAAGAGGTAAAGACACCACTATAATACGAGAAATAGGGACAAACTAGTTCAGCCAGGTTTCAGGCTAGCTAAAGTAGACTCATCTTTCATGGGGTACTGTATATAATGTTATTATACAATAATTTAATTTTTCTAATATTTCCTATTTGAGTTTTTCATTTTCTATTATTAGGTTTTCTATTTTGGTTTCAATTTTTTCCAATTCTAGTTTTCTTTGATAATTTCTTGTTTTGTTTCATTTGTTTGAAAGGTAGTTGGATTTTTGCTCGAGACCGTCTGTGAGTTTAACATAGCTTTGTTAATTTCTGTTTGTATAGTGCAGGTGCTTCGTAGTTCGGAAATATTTGCTTCGTTGTTTTCCCAATCGTTTGACTCAAACTTTGCAGTAAGTTGCTGTGCGTTGGTAATAATTGTAGATCTTTTTTCATCTGGATGAACTGTATCTCCCAGTAAGCTGGTTGCTCATCAAAAGTGGTCGAATTATTGCTGGTGTCAGTAGTTGTTTTTCTAAGCGTGACGTTGCATCGATCATACCGAATCATCATCATTTGCTGGCTGGGAATAGAAAGCTGAATAGAAGTGTCTGAGCTTCCGATTTTTCGCATTTTGCAGCGGTAATCTTGACATTTCCATGTCAGGATGATGTCAAAAGTCATATAAATCTACTCTTCGCACATTTTTTGCAAATATCTCGTTTTCTATGGGTTTCATTTTTTTTCCTATTGTATTTAATGATTACGTCAACATGACTTTATCTATAGTATATATTTACTATTAATATTATAAAGCTGAAGAGTTTGTTGGATTGAATGAGATAAACTCAGGAACTACTGGTTGGAATTAAAAATATATTTTTGTGTTGGATAGTCCATTTATCGAGGAAGGCTTTAGGCTATATAACATCACGCTATGGCCAATAGGAGCGGAGCAAAACAGAAAATTGTTGCAAAAACGGGAAAAGATATTCCTTTTTGAGAGCTTCCATTGCGTGCGCTGCGAAAATGGTTTAAGTTATGCAAATATCATGTATGAAAGAATTGTTCCTCTTTAAAAGATAAGTCCGCGACAGCATAATGTCACAGTATAAATATGGACAGTACCGAAACTAAGCCTAGTTGATGCCATAACTACCTACGCTCCATTGAAGCCATTATAGGGTTGTTCCTTTTAATGTTGATGATATTGTTTTTTTTTCTTAAATATTTTTATTCTGTTGTGATCAATGAATCGAATTGAAATTAAATAACTAGCTTACTACAAATATGTTTATCTGACTAAACTAATCTAGTTAAATATTTATAAATCTTTATCTATCATATTGCGACATAAGCACAAACCCTCCAAACAAACACAGATGCTGACAGTAACCCTAACCCTAGACGGTCGACGTCCGGGGCACCCCGAGGTTCGGTTAGGACAGAAATAGGAGCCGTACGGGGTGCTGCGGCCGCAGCGGGGCTCCGTCGACCTGCTGGCTGTCTCAAAACTAATCAACAGTTTTGAGACAATCTTCTTAAACACAAGGAAGCGGCGGCCGAAACGCCGTCGCCTGCGCAGCACCCCCGCACAACACTACAATTATTACACTAAACTTAATCTAGTAATATAATTATAACACTAAACTTGAACGGTATTATAATTATATTCCTAGTAAGATAGTAATGAATCGCTTACGTATAACTATGTTATGGTACATAATTATAACCCTAGGGATATAACCATATTACGGCTTTATCTATCATACCGCGACATAGATACGTGGAGATTCTGGCCTCCGGGAAATTCAAATTAAAAATATCCATTGCACCATAATGTTTACAGGACTTGGCCGTTGTTCGTTTCGTTTAGTTCTGCTACTTTTTTCTTCTTGGCGTCCAATTACCAATACTAGTATGGGTTATTACTTATCTCGCCTACCAAACATAGGTAGTTAGAACAATAAAACATTACGTATTATAAACAAAACTGACTTGTACCCACTAACGTCTAAAGAATATTCAACGGCCAAGTCACACAACATTAACTATAATAATAAAGAAATCGCAATATGGAACCTTAGACTTGGCACGACTTCGTCTAGATTTCATTACTTTTTAGAGATAAACAAGCAACTTCATCGAGACTTGGCTAGTTTTTTACAAGATAATAATATTCTTTATTTATATAAAAACAGATTGTAGCAGTTTATAACAAATTTCACAAAGTGGGTAGATAATATAAAATCTTGGACAATCAAGTGGGTGACGTGCTGTTCTCCTTGCTAGGCTATGAAATAGCCTGTATTAAGAAGCAACAGTGCCGCTCCCCTCTAATTGTATTACTACAATTTTATTTTTACAACTTAATTTTTAACTTATAACTAATACGCTTAAAATAACAAGCGCATTTGTATGTACGTGTGTGTGAGTGTGTGTGTGTGAGAGTGTGCATGTGTGTGTGAGTGTGTGTGCTGTGTATTTGTCTGTCTGTGTGTGTGTGTAAACGAGTGTATGTGCGTAAGCATGTGGCTGTGTAAGCGTGGGTAAGTACATTTTATTAGTGTGGGTTTATGTTTGTGGTACAAGAATGAGAATGAGAATGAATGAAAATGTTTTTGTTGGGATTCTATTTTTTGTTTGTTACGATTTAACTCAAAAATGACTCTGCCGACTTTGGAAATTCTTTCAACATTTGAAAAGCTACAGCTTTACCGAGTAACAGAGTGATGTATTATTTTACATGCTAAGTTATAATATCATTTATTATAACTTAGCATGTAGTTGACAATGGTCGCTTCAATTGTATTTTTTGAGGGCCTTGTGTTGAAGCTGTAAAATGCAAAATGGTGGTGAGATATAAATTCCGTGGCTGAGTTAGTAAATTAGGTGCCTATGTATAAATAACAAGGACAAGTTAATATAATTGTTGATCTTCACTTGACGCTTTCTATAGAAAATTTAGTGGGCGTTGTAAAAAAGACGAATTAGTATATTAGAGGCTATAGAATTATCCCGTGGCTTAGTTTATTATTTCTCATTAATAACTAATCAGATCATGCATTATTTCAGGGCGTCAAACTGGTTTACGTTGCACTGCAAGAACCCACAGAATTGTTTTATAATACCAGTGCTACTTATAAACCCGGAAATAACACCTGGCTGGTTAACTGTTCTACTAAAGACGGATGTTTGCCGATTCGTTTTTCCTCTTTGGATTTGAACTTGAAATCCAACCGTATGGCAGACACTATTAAAGAAAACATATATAGTTTGAGAATTCAAGATTTAAACAGCATTGATAGACCACTATTCTTGTCGAAGGTTATGCCGGGCAAATTTTGTTATAGAGTCAATTGTTTTAAAGAAAGTGGTACTCGAATATGCTATATGAGAGACGACCGTGCCTACTTGGACCTTCTTAATATTCGAAATACGAAAGCTAGAAATTCGCGTGAATACATATGTTATATACTTAGAATAATTTTTACGTTTGCGGACGATGAAGGAGAAATAGTAGAACATGAAACGCGAAGGCAGACTACTGCACACGTTAGGGTAGTATTCAGAAGGAACAAGACAAGTGGCTACGACGAAGTAGTGGCCGCTTATACGGATACAGTAAGAGTGTTATATAATACGACAAACTGCGATGTTAATGAAAAAGGAACGAAGTTTTGTGACGCCATCTTACTATATTTTCCCGTCCACGACAGATTATACGATCGCAAAGCGCTCGCAATCGGTCGCGATTGAGTACCTACGCTTTGTATTTAAAAATTAAAATACAAGTCAAAAACAAGTTTTAACTGCTATTTTGTGATAACCAGAGTTGGCGCCTACGGTGACGCGCATAGCAATACATGTTGCACTCTCGTAAGAAGACACAAACGGCTAGGAGTTTTATTTTTTCCTTCGGTTCGCTCAAGTACCCCACATCACTTTTTTATTATATCAATTTGCAAACGACTGTCGCTCCGTCTAAAATATTGTAAAAAACCAAAATTCATATTGAAATACAAGTTAAAACGTATCCGAGGGTTTCATTTATGTCCAATACGAGACAATAAACTTGGCGACCGTGACAGGACTCGTCGAAAACGAAGAATTATCAACAAACAAAGTTTGAGCTGATTGACCAACTAAGCTACGAGTCTCAAAGAACTTCAAGAACCGATGTTTGGAGTATTCTACCGAAGTCGTCGTGCAGCAGCCCGGCCAATGCAGCTAAGTGACCTTTCCTCTTTTACCTAATCATCCTCTGTGTTCGACAATCCCCTCGATTTTACGTGTGCTCATTTCAATATTATAAATACGTAACTAAGTAAATAATTAAAATAATTCATGGTAATTGACCCTCATCATTGTTATTGTTTCACCCACTTAATTAGAAAATTATCTTTTCTTCTGAAAATATATTAATCTACGGCCACAAGTATACCTTTGAAAACATTAACAATAATCATAATCACAGCCTCCACTAAATTCGAACACACAGTATTTATTATTCCGCCGAACATTCCAGGCAAGCTGTTGACGTCACTGTGCCGGCCTACAACATAGGGTGCGTTCCGAATTACGCTGTAATCGATTTGAGCGTCCATAAACCCGTACCGAATTACTGTGAGCGCATGGTGAGCGCGATATCGATGTCCCTTGAATCGTCATAGATGACGTCATGACATGCGCCATCTTGCGATTACACCGACCATGCCCCAAATAAATATCACCGTGAGCGCTGTCAAAATCAAAGTAAAAAATGACAGATGTCTGATGCGTGTGTGTCTGTGTCTGGGTGTGTGTGTGTTCACAGCTGAGGTTCACTGGCTGGAGTCGCACAAATACATTCAATTAGTTCTTTGAAATTTCTTTGGAGTCTCATAACCATGAGTATTCAAGTAAATATACAAGACGAGCCTAACGGGCGACGAATTTCTCTCATGCAGGTTATGTTTTTGTTATCACGTGACGAGTGAGCACTGTAAACGCGTTATCGAGCGTTCCGAATTGATGACAGGTCTTAGCTGTCATAATCGTGATATATAATTCGGAACGCAAAATATAGACGTGAGCGCTGTGAGCGATTATTTTGTAATACGGAACGCGGCCATAGTCGAGCCTCAGCCACGGGTATTGTCGAGTTCAACACCGGTACATCCAAGCCACAGGTGACACCTGGAGAGGGACGTAAGATAAAATATTTATTTATTTATAGTTTCATTGTATTCTTGCACAGTTTGCCTCATAGTTAAATCAGCAGTAGTTTCCTTGCAAACTAACTGTTAAATTAATAATGGGTAAAGACGATGGCCCCGCAAAGGAAGTGCAAGACTTACAGGAACTTATCATCAAGCGTAGTTCGATAAAGGGCCAAATTACTAAGTTTAGGAACTATTTAACGAATTTGTTATCAAAAGATTCTGTTACACGCATTGAAATAGCTGAGTTGACACTTAAACTTAGTAAATTTGAGTCACTATCCGTAAGATTCGACGACTTGCAGAATCAAATTGAGGTAGGTAGGTATTAAATTCAAATAATATAACAAGCGAGATCGATGAAAGAGATGATATTGAACAATTATTTATCACAAACATTGCAAACGCTCAGAGTTTCCTTCAAGCTCATCAGGCTAACAACCGCCACGATGAATCTGGTAACATACTCAATATTAGCCATGTTTCATCCGCTCCCGTTAATTCTGACAATCTCGATGCAGGTTTTAAACTGCCACGTCTGGAAATTGCTAAATTTAATGGGACATACTTCCGTTGGCTTGAATTTCGTGACACTTTCAAGTCTGTTAAACATGACAATGAGCGCATTGCACCTATAAATAAACATTATCTTTTATCATTTATCTGGAGGGAGATGCATCTAGAATAGTGAATAGGTAATTTAGAAGTATCCAATTCTAATTATAGTGTAGCTTGGAAATTACTACGTGACCGCTATGACAATAAGCGACAGTTAATAAGTCATCATTTTACTTCATTAATAAGTATAAACCAAATGACTCGCGAAACAGACAAATCCCTTCGCTTTATGGTGGATCACGTCACCAAGAACTTGCGAGCTTTGTCTGGTTTAGGGTTACGAACTGATAATTGGGATCCTGTATTAATACACATACTGAGTTCTAAATTAGACAACCGCACTCTCACTAAGTGGGAGGAGTGCCGTGGCTCTGTGGATGATGTGGTACCCAGTTTCCAGCAATTTAATAAATTTCTAATTGATCGTGCAGACGTTCTCGTGTCTCTAAGCCATTCTTCATCAAACAATAACAACAGCAATAAGGCATCAGCTTCGGCGTCGTCCAAAGGTAGCAACAATAAACCCGAACGCCCACATAATAAAACTTTAACATGCCAGTCGGTTTGTCAGTCTGCTTGTCAAAATAATTCTACATCTTCTTCGCGTTGCGTCGTCTGTCAGGGTGAACATAGAATTTACAATTGTCCTATTTTTAAGGCCAAGAGCGTAGAAGAACGTATAGCTGAAGTGAATAAGTTAAATCTTTGTTCTAATTGTTTAAGGTCGGGGCACATTACACGAAACTGCTACCTTAGACCTTGTCGTGAGTGTAACAAGAAGCATAATGCACTTCTACACGTGCCGATAGTAACAGAAACCCCTGATGCAGCTACCACGACATCATGCGAAACGATAGCTAACTATACTACACAAGGTTCAAAACATATCCTACTATCTACCGCCTTAATTGAGGTTTCTAATCCCACTACGAATAAAAGGGAAAGGGTACGTGCCTTATTAGATTGTGGAAGTCAATCGTCATTCATGACGCAATCACTTAGAGACAAATTATGTTTAGCAAGTAAATCATTATCTAGTAATTATATAAATATTGTCGGAATTGGCAATCACGTCAATAGTAAAGTCACAGTTAGTTGTGTGGCGCAATTAAATTATTTAATTAAACCGTTTCACATCACAACTACTTTTTTAATAAGTATTACCGGAATTGACAAGTAACATTCCCAGATACACAATAAATACTCAGCTACTGCAAATACCTACTGAGGTACACCTTGCTGACCCTAGCTTCAATAAATCCTCCGCTGTTGATCTACTCATCGGAGCTGATTTGTTTTGGGATATTCTTGGCTGCGAGCAGCGTTCTCTAGGCCCTGATAATCCTATTTTAAGAAATACTGAATTTGGGTGGCTCGTTTCAGGTCCAATAAAGACAAATGATTTAAACAACATAGCTAATATACAATGTCATCATTCTTTGACGTCAGATAAAGTGGATAACGATTTTAATCAGCAAATGTGCAAGTTCTGGGAGCTTGAGGAAGTACCATTAAAATCATTATTAAGTCATGAGGAAAGGCTATGTGAAAAACATTTCATAACTTATTCTGAACGATTAAGTACTTTTTTGTGCGGTTTATTATTAAGATGTTCTGTGCGGTTACCCCTTAAAGATTCACCCAATTGTTTGGGAGAATCTTACACTTTAGCAAAAAAACGATTTTACAATTTGGAAAAAAGATTTCGTAGAAGTCCAAAACTTAAATCAGAATATGTAAATTTTATTAGAGAATATGAACAGTTAGGTCATCTCTCACAGTCTAATGTATTAAGACCTTGTCTTTCATATTTTTTATGTCATCACGCTGTGTTTAAAGAAAGCAGCGAATCCACGAAAATTCGAGTTGTGTTTGATGGATCAGCTCCTACTTCATCTGGATTGTCAATCAATGATATTCTCATGGTAGGTCAAAATATGCAGGACTCTTTATTCTCCATTTTAGTAAGGGCTAGGCAGCACAAGTATCTTTTGACTGGCGACTTAGAAAAATGTATCGCCAGGTGGAAGTTAATGAGGAAGATAGAAATCTCCAGCTCATATTGTGGAGAGAAGATGAGTCCCTTCCTATCAAAACGCTCAGATTGAATACTGTTACTTACGGCATGGCAAGTTCCAGTTATTTAAGCACACGCTGTGTCTGTGGCAACTTGCAGGCGAAGGAAATCCGGATGAAATTTTAAAAAATGTAATTCAACACGACTTTTACGTGGATGACATGATAACTTCGAGTGATAATGAACATGAGCTACAACATATTCTTGTAGGAGTTACCGCGGCTCTCAAGTTAGGTTGTTTTAATCTAACACTTAAAACAAGAAGAAAACTTAAAACTAACTTAACTACCATTTTTGACTCGTCTTCTTTAAACATCAATGATAAATTAACACTCAGTGAGTCTTCTAGTACTCTGGGTTTGGGATGGGATCCATTGACAGATACACTACATTTTCCAATACATCCTTCACTTTTACTGGATAACCATCACCCAACTAAACGTTCAATATTGTCAAATTTATTTAAAATTTTCGACACATTGGGTTTGCTGAGTCCGTGTGTTATGCAAACAAAGGTCATATTATAACAGCTTTGGCTGCAGAAGTTGGACTGGCTGGGATGATCTTATGCCTGAAGATATTTCTAAGGCCTGGGCTAAGTTTTCTGATTCTTTATCCACTCTTAGTGCCATAAAAATAATAAGGCATGTGTTTTGTGATCAACCAATATCTATAGAACTTCACTCATTCTGTGACGCTTCACAAAGTGCCTATGGAGCATGCATTTATGCACGATCACTGAACTCTGCCAATGAGGTTACTAGAGATTCTCTGCGAAATACGAATGTCAAGAGTGAGGTTCATTGGAGCGATTCCAGCATTGTACTGGCATGGCTTCACTCGAGTTTTAAGAATCTTAAAACAGGGTTTCAGAAATTTGTGAATTGACAAACGTGCATTCGTGGCGTCACGTTCCAACATCACTCAACCCAGCTGACCTCATATCCAGAGGTGTCAGCCCAAATCATATTAGTGATAACATGTTATGGTGGTCAGGTCCACAATATTTATTGCAATCTGAAGATTCTTGGCCAGTTTTAAATAACAATGAAAGTGTAGAGAATTTACCAGAAACAAAGCACATTTCTGCTGTTGTCAATTTAGATTCAACAACAGAACCTGATAACAACTTTCAAAATTATCAAAGTTACATTCATTTAAAACGTATACACGCGTAGGTACACAATGCGATACATTAATACACACATCAAATTCAACACGGTCTAGGGATATTTTTAAAAAAGCGAATTACTATCAATGTGTTAATTATTTATATGACATGTATATATTTAAAATATACGTTATTTAATATTCTACCATTTTTTAATAATGGTTAAGGTACTGATTAAAATTTCAGGATTTTATGGAAAAAAAATGAAGCATAGACGGAAACCGTATATGAATTAACTTTTAATTTGTGAGTAAAAACTGAAAAAAATTGAAAAATAATTTAATTTGTGTATAAAAACTTGAAGTTTCTTGAAGTAGTCTGAGAAAGCGCCCATGATGTTCATAACACATCGGCAACGATTCGGCATGCTCAGAACAAGGTTGTCAATGTCTTGCTGCGGAATATTGTCCCATGTCCTTCTGAGGTGCGCAAAATGTTGATCTTCTGTAGCCAAATTTTCAGGAACTTCCTTCAGAGCTCTTCTTTGCAGCATATCCCACGCATGCTCAATGGGATTTAGATCTGGCGATTGAGCAGGCCAGTCTAAGGCCCTAACATTATTGCCGGATTGCCGCCGTGGGATCTGGAGGCGATAGTCCTCGCGCGCCTACACGAGTGGCGCGCGGAGGCGCTACACCGGGGGGTCACTCTGCTGCCGCGGCACATTGCTGCGCGGCGGACAGACCTCCGGTGCGATCTCATGGCGGTATGGAGACAGCGACTGTCGCAACCCCGTGCAGGGCACGCCACGATAGTGGCGGTAAGTCCCCTCTTTGAGGAGTGGCTAGAGAGGAGCCACGGCGCCCTCACCTTCCGTCTGACGCAGGTCCTCACCGGACACGGATGTTTCGGGAGGTACCTGCACCGAATTAGGCGGGAGGAAACGCCCGGATGCTTCCACTGCGAGGATCGACCGGAGGACACGGTGGAGCACACTGTGGAGGTGTGCCCTGCTTGGGCGGAGCCCCGCCGTGTTCTCGTAGCGGCGATCGGCGGCGGTGACCTCTCGCGTCCGGCCCTGGTGCAAGCCATGGTCCGGGGCGAGGAGGAATGGGACGCCGTCGCCTCCTTCTGCGAAGCAGTGATGCTAGCGAAGGAGGTGGCGGAACGAGAGAGGGAGCGATCCTCTCAACGTCCCAGCCGCCGCGGAAGGCGCGGAAGGCGCTCCGGGCGTCGGGGGCCACGTGATGGCTTCCGGCCACCGTAGACGCGGGCCTGTGGACGGTGAGTAATGGGCTAGCTCGCCGTCCGGCCGTCGTCATGACGGCAACAGACCGTGTCGGCGGCGCGTTCGTGTTCCACGCGCGCCTCAAAGAGATGTCAGCAAGGAGGGGCCCGCAAGGGCCGACGCCCGTCGGGGCCGCGGTATTTAGTACTAGATTACGTGGCCTCGGCGCATGGGCAAAGAAGGAACATGGGTTCGGTTTTTAGTCAGTAGAAGTCTGACACTCCCCTTCGCTCTGCCCAAGAGCGGGGGGGGTCATTCGATGATTTTCCACCCACCAAAAAAAAAAAAAAGGCCCTAACATTATGTGTATGTAACCAAGCTGCTACCGTTCTCGCCGTGTGTGCCCGGGCATTGTCGTGCATGAGCAGGAAATCTTGCCCCATTTGTGTTCTGTGGGGTAAGATTACGGGCCCCAGCACCTGTTGGACGTATCGTTCTGCCGTCATATTGCCCCGCACCCAAACGAGATCCGTCCGTCCTCCAAGACGAATTCCTGCCCAAACCATAATTGTTCCTCCTTGGTATGGGTGAACTTCCTGAGGGTTCTGGAGACGGCTCCATCGTCCAGGAACTCGCCAAACACGCGTCCTTCGTAAATCTGGATGGAAGCCGAACCTGGATTCATCCGTGAACAGCACATTGGACCATTGCTCACGGCCCCAGTCCACGTGGTTCCGAACCCATTCTAATCGTCGTCCACGATTGCCTCTCCGTAAAGGTGGGACCCGGAGTGGTCTACGAGAGCGTAGATTGCTTTCATGCAGTCGCCTTCTTACAGTTTGGTCACTCACAAGCACTTTGTGTTCCACTCGCAGCCTTTGGACCAATTGAGGCGCCGTTGCATTTGGTTGAGCTCGCGCAGTAATTTGCAAAAGTCGATCTTGTCTGGGGGTAGTGATGCGACTTGGCCCCCGGTGCCTCTCCGCTACTTCACCTGTGGCACGATAGCGTGTCCACAATCTTGAAATTACATTTTGATGGGTCCCTATGGCCTCAGCAACATTACGCTGAACAGATCCAGCTTCCAGCATTCCCACAGCTCGTAGCATCTCCGCCCTCGTCAAATGTCGGCGTTGCATGGCTACAATACCTCAATTTTAACTTTATCTTTCGTTTAAAAATGAAAAAAAACTGTAACTAAACGTAATTCGTATTGTTTTTTAAATTTCTCACCAATGAAAATTCCCTCTCCTATACATCAAGACATTTTTATGCCACCGAAACAAAAGAATTTTCAAAAATTTGAATTTGGAATTAGTCTGAGATAAATTACAAACAAATCGGTGTATTAAAGATTCCAATGCGGCCAGTACTTTTCGAGTTATTTAATTGAGTATGAAATATCCCTAGACCGTGTTGATGTGTGTAATTTGAAATTAAAATCACGCAAACAATCTATAATGTCAGGAACATAAAAAACAAATGAATTAAATAACTCATTTGTTAGCTTTTGTCGTTTAGCACAGCAACAAGCATTCCCACACGAATATAGAACACTCGCCAAGGGCAATCCATTAAATTCTAAGTCTAAACTTTTGTCATTGTCTCCATTTTATTGCCCCAATTCAAAAATTCAAAATTCAAAGCATTTATTTCAAGTAGGCCGTTACAGGCACTTTTGAGTAGTCGAATTAAACTAACTGCGGCACTCAGAGATATCCAACGATTACTCAAGCCGCCACCCAGCAAAGGCTTGACATACTTTTGTATGACAAAACTGCCAAAAACCTTTACCAAGCGACGTCCCAAGCAACCACTGAAGCTCTCCGAGTGCGGCAGTAAACTACTGAAGCTAAATAAACTAAGCTACAGTCCCAGCCCAGTCACAAGGCATAATAACTCGTGATTGTACTGTAGTTGCCCATTCCAACGCGTTGGTCTCATGAGAAGAATGGCAAGAAACTTCATGGACACTCTTTTAAAATCGTTTGGGTTTACAATATGTTCAAGGTACAGACATAATCTTGGTATAATACACACATGAAGACTATGCAAATTAGCGTCTGAGATGGTCTTTTGAAGAAAGCACCACACAGATTTGAGTGGACCCGTCCAGTCAGTGCAAGCTTTTGTCAGTTATCGTGGAGCTCGACTTATAACTCAAGGAGCTCAACGTCACGACGAACAATACCAAAGAAAGGACATTTGGGTGGGTCGCATAGAATACTCAAACTGCCAGACAATCGTTAAAATTACATAAAAACCCACACGGTCCTCACATTCACAATATAAAAATAATAAAATACATGAAGACTATGCAGATTAGTGTCTGAGATGGTCTTTTGAAGAAATCACCACACAGATTTGAGTGGACCCGTCCAGTCAGTGCAAGCATTTGTCAGTTATCGTGGAGCTCAACTTATAACGCAAGGAGCTCAACGTCACGACGAACAGTACCAAAGAAAGGACATTTGGGTGGGTCGCTTATAGTACTCAAACTGCCAGACAATCGTTAAAATTCAAGAAAGACCCACATGATCCTCACATTCACAATATTAAATAATTAAATATTAAGCATATGAAATTATAATGTCAAACTATTAAAATGCCAATGATAAATTAATTCGAGTGGGAGGTCGTATTGATTCCTCAAGTTATCCCTATGACAAGAAACACCCTGTGTTACTCGATGCATCTCATCATCTCACCAAGTTGGTCTTTAAATATGAACATCTTCGTCATTTACATGCTGGGCCACAGTTATTGCTGAGTGTAATCAGAGACTACATTTGGCCCATCAATGGCAGGCGTCTCGCTCGACAGACTGTCCGTCACTGTTTTAAGTGTAGGCGATTTCAAGCTAAGTCTTTGGAACCTATGATGGGTAATTTACCTTCCCAACGAGTCACGCCAAACCTCCCATTTACTAATGTAGGCATAGATTTCGCCGGTCCATTTCTAATATTAAATAGGAAAGGGCGCGGTTCGAAATTAATCAAAGGTTATCTCTGCCTTTTTATTTGTTTTAGAGGCTGTTAGTGATTTAACGAAAGACGCTTTCATTATGACATTTCGACGATTTGTGTCACGACGTGGAAAGCCAACGGAGGTATTCTGCGACAATGGTCGCAACTTTGTATCAGGTGCAAAGGAACTCAATCATTTTTTTTAAGATTAACGCGGATACTCTTTCTGATTTTGCAAGCGGGGAAGGGATCAATTTTATTTTCTCACCTTCTTACGCCCCTCATTTTGGTGGAATTTGGGAAGCCGGTGTGAAATCGGCAAAATACCATATTAAACGTGTAATGGGCAATTCTCATTTAACCTTCGAAGAGTTGTCTACTCTGTTCGCACACGTAGAATCTATTCTCAATAGTCGTCCTCTTTGTCCTTTGTCCACTTCACCTGATGACCTACTTTGCCTCACCCCTGGTCACTTTCTTATCGGCCGGGCTCTTACCGCTCTTCCATCACCTGCTCTAGAGGACCGCAACGCTAACAATCTTAACCGTTACCAACGACTACAACAAATTCATCAACATTTTTGGCGTCGATGGCAGCGAGAATCTATCGCTGAACTACAGAAACGCTGCAAATGGAAAACTAATAAGTCAAGCCTTAGCGTCGGTGATTTGGTTCTTCTGAAAGAAGATAACGCGCCTCCTCTATGCTGGAGACTTGGACGAGTGTTGAAGTTGTTTCCTGGCTCAGATGGAATTTCCAGAGTTGCTGACGTGAAGACCCAACGTGGTACAGTACGACGCCCTCTAGTTCGACTCTGCCCAATGCCTACTTCAGATGAACTACAAGCTTGAAACCTGACAATTTCAACGGCGGGAGGATGTTGGCGCCTACGGTGACGCGCATAGCAATACATGTTGCACTCTCGTAAGAAGACACAAACGGCTAGGAGTTTTATTTTTTCCTTCGGTTCGCTCAAGTACCCCACATCACTTTTTTATTATATCAATTTGCAAACGACTGTCGCTCCGTCTAAAATATTGTAAAAAACCAAAATTCATATTGAAATACAAGTTAAAACGTATCCGAGGGTTTCATTTATGTCCAATACGAGACAACCAGTATTATATTATAAGTTTAATAAACGCAAATTACACGGCTTTACAAATTATTATTTTTTTCAATACCCATAACAATTTATAATAATAATAATTTATTTATTGTCGAATAACAAAGATCCATAATGGTTAGTAACAGTTGAGCATAAAAACTATGTTAGTAGGCACAAAAATCACATAATACAATAAATTAAAAAATAAAATTAACTGTGATACAATTTGTTAGTAGTACAATAACTTATAACTAGTGTTAGTAAAACGGGCTTAATCCACTCGCCCCCTGCCTGACCCACGAATCGATGTATCAATACTCATGTGAACATTATTACATCGATTCATGTACAGACAGTCAAGTCTACTGGCTATCATACCTAAAACGCTGTTGCGACTAGCCCGCACTCTGCTCAGCATTGACGCGCACCGCTTGCGCAGAGTAGCGTAGAAGCAATCGATGCGCGCCTCTGCAAACATAACGTGACGCACTACAGTGGCGGGGCAGCCGCAACATCATTCTAAGCGCATTATTGTACTGTACCCGTAGGGCACTGTACGCTTTTTGAGTATAGACCGCCCACAGGCTGCAGGTGTAAAATGATGTACAGAAGGCCCTGAAGAGAGTGATTTTCACCTCATTCGTGCATCGAGCAAACCTGCGAGCAATCATGTTTGCTCTCACGGACAGTGCCCTACGTTCACGTTCAACATCCATGTCGTCCTTAAGGTCCTCGGTAATTAGATGACCCAGGTATCTGAACTGAGGTACCCTAGCCAACTCATCTCCATACAACTTTATAGGGGGCACGCTAGCGGGACACCTAGTACCAGCCTTAAAGACAACATACTCGGATTTTTTCACAATTTATAGTAAATAATATATCATTCCGTGTGGTGTCGGTTAAAGAAACGTGTGGTCGGACGTAAAGAATAGCACCATCCCATATCTTCCCGTGGGTGTCGTAAGAGGCGACTAAGGGACTTACCAGAGAATGGGCAGCAGCGTTCTCTGTGCCTTTGTAACAACCATACTGCGATCGCCAACCCGCCTGCCAAGCGTGGCGATTATGGCAAACCCCCCCAAAAATGATGAGCGCAATGCAGAAAAGGCCCCTAGTACCCGGCAGCCCGTCTACCCTCGGCTACGGTAGCGGTCGAGGCAACGGCGTGGCAAGGGGTGCTAAGAATCCCCGGACGGGATCCGGCTACCAAACATACCGACGACTGGACCTGGCAACATTCAACACGCGCACACTCCGGGCCGACGAGAAGCTAGCGGAACTCGAGGAAGAATTAAGCAGGCTGCGATGGAGTATTGTCGGATTATCTGAAGTCCGAAGAGCCCTCTCTTCGGACTTCAGAGGAGGACACGATAATCCTGAAATCCGGCAACCTGCTCTACTTCCGAGAGGGAGACCGGCAGTCACAGGGTGGTGTTGGGTTTATCGTCCACAAGTCTCTCGTGAATAACGTGGTGAAGATCGAGAGTGTGTCGAACAGGGTGGCGTACCTTATACTCAGAATATCCGCAAGATATTCGCTGAAGGTCATACAGGTTTACGCCCCGACCTCGGCATACCCCGACGATGAAGTAGAAACCTTGCATGAGGATATTTGTGAAGACACTATACATCCTCTTTAGTGTGTCTACTCTATATTTTTATGTAGCTGTTGTTACCTTGACAACCATTGTCTTGAACTGACTGTTATAATAAAAAACATTATACTTCTTTGCAATGATATTTTTCAAGATACGGTACTAAGTCACAGCACATGGTCCTACTCAACCAAGGGATTGCACGTAGCGGGCACGCAGTCGCAAACGGTACATCGTCGTTCACACACACCTCATTCATTTCAGTTTTTTGTAATAAATACGCATCAAAATGACATCTTGTGCAGCTAAAGATTGTTTTAATAATTCAAGGAAGAAAAATAAGGTACACGGGATTACTTACCACTCGTAAGTACAGCCAAAAATATTAATTTGTTGAAAATGACAACAAAAATATTCTTCATTCTTGTCATTTCATTTGTCATTTTCATGTTTGCTTCGCCATTTTTGTGAGAGCGGGATAGATATTACAAACATACGTGAGAGACACGATACGCACTAATGCACAAGTTGCGAGTAAAGTAAGCGACGAGTATAGATAGACCGAGGTTGCGTAAGGTTAGCAACACAAATAACATTAAAAGTTCTTTGTGTTATTTTTTATTTTATTACAACCGTGGTTATTTAATTTCAAGTCGGTTAGATTGATTATAGTTATGTATTACGCAATACTTTTTTTTTTAAATATTTTCCGAGGCCTAATAAGTTAGTTAGAGATTTTTCATTTCTCACGGGTTCAAGAGAAATGGAAGGAGTGGAGGGAGTGTTAGGACTTTGCAGTGAAAAGGCCGTTTCTTATGGTTACAATCAGTTTATTAACCGTTTTATGAAGACGCACAAACAATACAGCAATTTTTAGTAGCCGCCATTACACAGATACACTACAGCTAATAGGGATGTAACAACAGGGTTGCCAATATATTAAAAACTATTTTATTGTTACTCACACCTCCCCTCAATAAAATATTTTAAACAAGTCTCACAATTGTTTTACTTCCAAAGGTAATCCAACGAACTAACCCTTAACACAATGACTTCCCCTTAATTAGATCTTGTTTAACATCAATCCCCAAAAATTTACCAATCATTCCCATTTCTTTTTATCTTAAATGTTTTACACAATACATCTCTAATTTTACACATTATCTTCTTCGTTATTTCCAAAATACAATATAATATCATCAACATACAACAACAGAAATGTTTTCCTTTCTCCTTCACATTTAGAGTATAAACAATAATCCTTATCAGATTGTTTATAACCCAAAGACAACATAACATTATTAAAAGTATTAATGTATTAAGCTTTGCCACAACGGCATACAAATAATCATCACAATCTTTTTCGAAACCTCTTGCTACCAATCTAGCCTTAAAACTATCATCTTTCTTCTTCAAGACCCATTTTGAGCTAATCACTTCTTTTCCTTCAGTTTCTGCCTGTTCTTGACTAGTTTCTTGTGATACTTCCGGTATCACTTCTGGTATAATCTCTGGTGTAACATCTTGTTCTTCTCCATGTCCTTGATCTTGTACTGAATCCATGTCATAATATTCATCATCACTCTCATTGTGTAGCTCCTCCTCTATTTCATTCTCCGCAGGTACATCCAGTAGTATAACATTTTCCCTTTCCTGTATTTCCTTACTTTCTGGCTCTTTCTGCTTTTCATACTCAACACTCTGGTGACAAAGTCGCCCATGCCACTCCGATAGCGCTGCCACAGCTGCAACACTCTCTTTCATGTAGACACTTGACACCTCTAGCACATAATAGTTCCCTTCACAGTTGCCTACCGCACATAATTCATTGTTTTTATAGAACAAACACTGCTGATCAGTTAATGTGACCTGATAACCTCTCTTTGTAGCACTAGTTAAAGAGAACAAATTCATCTTTATTTGCGGAACATGTAATACATTGCTCAAGGTAGATTTTACATAACAGTCCCCGTTGAACACACTTAGTTCTACATCACCAACTCCTGCAACAGGTAACCGACGACCATCTCCAACAATAACATAACGATTTGACGTTGACAGTGACTGATAGTTTGTAAACATAT
The DNA here is from genome assembly GCA_949316265.1 of Diarsia mendica. Classification (NCBI taxonomy): domain Eukaryota; kingdom Metazoa; phylum Arthropoda; class Insecta; order Lepidoptera; family Noctuidae; genus Diarsia; species Diarsia mendica. Next base: position 20,652,167 of record OX438886.1, read on the forward strand.
GTCGAAGACATGTCATATGTTCACTTGCCCCACTATCTATCAACCACCTCCTGTCACTCCCTGTGATGTCACTCCTAGTTGTCATTGCCATATCAGTTACTGTGATAAATGCATTAGACTTGTCTTTGGACTTGTCACTTAGTTCTTGTCCCTCACGTTTTGGACAATTTGGCTTCAAGTGTCCCACTTCTCCACATGAGAAACATTTTCGTTTTTCCTTGTTTTTACACTCCTTTGTTATGTGTCCCAGTTTTCCACACTTATGACATTTCTTAACACTCTTGTTTTTTGCATAAAGTGCAATACTTTCTTTCTCTTCACTTTTATGTTTTATTCTTTCTTCCTCTACAATTAACCTGGATACTAAGTCGTTGTAGTTCTGTTTACTGGCCTCTACCGACTCCCAAGCCGAGATGAAATGACTGTATGCCTCCGGCAGAGATAATAAGACTTTGGTCATAACCATTTGGTCAGAAATCTCTTCTCCAGCCTGCTTCAGTTGACAGATCATCTGTTCAAGTTTGGATAAGTGAACTGCCAAGTCTCCCCCTTCGAACTTGTATTGAAGAAACCTTTGTTGTAACATCATTGTACTCGTAGCACTCTTAGACTCATACACAGTGTGCAGTTTTTGCCACATCTCAGCTGCACTTTCACATGTGAGAATGTGAACCATCGCTGCCTCACTTACTCTGCTTACTATCATAGTCTGCGCCTTTGCATCCTTTGACACCCAGGTTGCAACTTCCTTATTCTCCGTAGTTGCCTTAGGCTTTGCCTCCGTCCCGCTCACAACCGAATACAATTCAGCTCCCTTCAGCGTGACTGCAATCTGGAATTTCCAAACATTCCAATTCTTTTGGCCCTCCAGCCTAATGGCCGAATTAGACGCCATACCCATTGTGTGTTGATCCATTGTTTTGTAGTCCCCCGCGTAAGCCTGCAGCCTGATGTCGTATATTTATCCTCCACACGACCTCCTTCAGACGCCGCTACCAACAATAACTCCAGCTCGAATTATTGTTTGATTCGCTGACCACGCCTCGTTCGCTCTCAACGAAACGCCGGCTTGTTTTTCATCCAACAATACTTCCGCGATCTTCACCTAAAACAGATTAATAAGCACTGGGCCCATAACCTGTTAGGACTTTGCAGTGAAAAGGCCGTTTCTTATGGTTACAATCAGTTTATTAACCGTTTTATGAAGACGCACAAACAATACAGCAATTTTTAGTAGCCGCCATTACACAGATACACTACAGCTAATAGGGATGTAACAACAGGGTTGCCAATATATTAAAAACTATTTTATTGTTACTCACAGGGAGGCCTTTGCCCAGGAGTGGGAAAGAGTAGGCTAGAAAAAAAAAAAAAGTTAGTTTGTTGTACCTAGTTTCTAGTGATTGTTCACTATCTTTTATTATTACCCGACTATGGCAAAGCAAATGGTTATTATTTCAAAGATTTCTCGTACCTAACTCTCAAACTGCACATGTCATCAAATTATTTATTTATTAAATGCATCTTTATTATTCAGGTTTCCTAAAGATGAATTAAGAAGAATTATTATTAATTATTATTTGTTATTAATTGTCCCGAAAAATAATTCAAGATGATCTCTTGAATTATTTTTCGGGACAATTTACAATTTTTCTAATTTTTACTATGCGTGTACTATAAGTATGTATTTATTTTTCACTCTTTTGTGTTTTATATTTTGTAAAAGTCGGTTATGTTTTTTGTTAAAAAGTTTAAGTAAGCCAGATCGGCCCTTATTGATTAATAACCAAACTTAATTGGAATTAAGTTCACTATGAACAACAATGTTATGATAAACTATTGACGTACAATATTTCTTTCTTTTAAGTACTTAATAAAAAATCAAAGTAAAAAATAATGATTATTTTATTTATTTCCCGATGTTTTTTTTGCTAACGCTACCACATGCACACGTCATTCATTGAATAATCGTAAACATTCGGCCAACATTCGACGGCTAACGCGATTTCGCTCGCACAACAGCGCCGGCTCCTATGTCTGTCCTTGTCTATCGGTGACTTGTAGGTTTGCGACCACGGAACAGAAAGTTGCGACTGTGATGACAGTGATGACACTAATCATAGATGACGTGTAAGTTTCGGTCCATGTTTTTCTGATCGCGATGTTAGCGCGTACCCCATCTACCTCACATTGATTACATCAATGCTTCTTTGTCTTTATTTTGTTTAAATCTTTTTCTCGCTTACGTTATTAAAAGTTAACATGGTAGCAGAGCGAATAAAGTAAAAACGTCGGTAAGCAGATTGTCATTAAAGTCTCATGCCTGTGCTGCAAACATGCCGATTCACATTGATCCACTAAACAAGGACAACTATGATACCTGGGTGATACAGGCGGAAGCTGTATTAACAAAAAACAAATTGTGGAAGTATGTTGAGTGTACCCCAAAAACTAACGCTAGTGCAGAAGACATCGAAGGGGACAAACAAGCAAAATCAGAACTGATTTTAATAATCGCTCCTTCTCAACTAAGAGAAATTAAGAAATGCACCTCAGCAAAGGCTTTGTGGGACAAACTCAAAGAAATTCATGCGAGTAAAGGACCGGCACGTAAGGCATATCTTCTGAAGCAAATAATCCTTTCAAAACTTGAAGGAAATGATGTACGTGCACACTTAAACAAGTTCATGGACACGGTGGAAAAACTGGCAGATATGGACGTGGACATTCATGAGGATTTATTAACTATAATGATGCTATACAGCCTCTCCTCTGAATATGAAAATTTCCGCGTTGCTATAGAGTCACGTGACGTCTTGCCAACACCGGAAGAACTTAAAATTAAAATTATTGAAGAAAGTGGCGCTCGTCATCATAATAAAGACTATGAATCTGGTGAACAACATCATGACCATGAAGAAGAGAACACTCTTTATGCTTTTTGTAAAATCTGCAAGAAGACTGGTAGCAAAATTTTTCAGAAGAAATCTCACAAAATATGCTCTAATTGCTGGAAGAAGAATAAAGAAAAGAAGTCAAAGCCAAACAACAATGATAACTCTCACTATGTTGAAGAGTGTCTTTTAACTTCAAACCGTCACAACGAGGACGAATGGGTACTTGACAGTGGCTGCACTTCTCATATGACGCCTCATCGTGAGTACTTCAAAGATATGAAGACTGTTTCAAGAAAACTGAATTTTGCATCTGAAGCTCACTCTACGGTAATTATGGGTGAAGGCAGAGTTTCATTTAACAACAAATTCGGGAAAATACATTTAGAAAACACACTATATGTACCCACACTTTACACAAATCTACTTTCGGTACCGAGTATCACAAGTTATGGTGCATCAGTAGAATTTGATAAAGACAAAGCAGTCGTACGTAATAAAACTGGGAAGTTGTTAATGACCGCAACAAAGTCAAAGGGTCTATATCATGTAAAATTGCCAAACATTGAACAAAGCTTTGCGGCTATTCCTGCAAAAAGATCAATAAATGCGGAGCAAGGTTCCATACACGACTGGCATAGGAAACTTGGTCATATGAACATCCAAGACCTACACCTAGCTCTGAATAATGATACCTTGATTGGGTTAAACTTTAATAAAAATGAGACTTTGTCAGATTGCGAAACATGCATAGAATCGAAAATGACTCGAGTGACAAGTCCTCCCAAGCGAATGACTCCTCGAACTAATGAACGTCTAGCCATTGTTCACAGTGATGTCTGTGGTCCTATCCGTACACCTTCTGACGCTAAGAACCGATACTTCGTCACCTTCATTGACGATTACAGTAGGTATGGACGGGTATACTTCTTAAAAAACAAATCTGAAGTACTAGACAAATTCAAAGAGTACAAACAAGAAGTGGAAAATTTTACTGGAAATAAAATTAAACATTTGCAAACGGATAACGGCACAGAATATGTTAACGGGAAATTTCAAGCCTATCTAAAGGAACACGGGATTGCCAGACGCTTTTCAGCACCCTATACACCTCACCAGAACGGTATAGCTGAAAGAAAAAATCGGACACTAGTGGAGAAAGCCAGAGCTATGCTTATTGATGCAAAAGCACCATTAACCCTATGGGCAGAAGCAATTAATACAGCTAATTACTTATCTAATAGATCAATAAACAGTTCTATTGATAATAAAACACCATTCGAGAAATGGATACTAAGAAAGCCCTGCGTTCATCATCTCCATCCCTTTGGATCCAAAGCCTTCGTACTGAAGAAAGGACCAAGAGGTCATAAGTTTGCATCCAAGGCAATACCAGGAATGTTTGTTGGATACTCAGACACCAGCAAAGCATACAGAGTTTATGTTCCATCCAAACGCAAAAGTATTATTTCCAAAGATGTAAAAGTTGTAAAGGCAAATTACTACTCAAACACTACAGGCTGTAATGTTAACAAATTTACATACAATAAAAACCAAAATGGTGATTCGGCTCCAGAAATCAAGAAAACGGTAGTAGATATAGATGTTGTTGATGACATTCAACAAAATAACGTTATTGAAAACGACGTGAATGCAGATACTACTCAGTACGATTATAATGATCAAGAATCTGATGCTGATAGTGAACAGTACCATGAAATCTCTGATCATGAAGACATTGATGATGAAAATGTAGCCGAAATAGAACAAGATTCTGAACTAAATCGACACGATCTTAGACCTAGATCAACAATACAACTACCAAAAAGGTATGATGACTATGTATTGGCAGCTGTCGCTGAAGTTGAAAATTTACCTATAGATCCAGTGACTTATAAATAAACAAGCATTAGATTCACCTAACAGAGATAAATGGCTCGAAGCAATGCAGAACGAGATAAACTCACTAAATGAAAACAAAACCTGGGATTTAGTGAAGTTGCCTAAAGGACGAAAACCACTATCTTGTAAATGGGTTTACAAATTGAAAACGAATCCAGATGGCTCCATTGATAAATTTAAAGCCAGAGTGGTAGTTAAAGGCTATTCACAACAAGAAGGCATCGATTACGATAAAACCTTTAGTCCTGTGGCTCGACTCAGCACTATACGAACAATTATAGCAATCAGTGCTAAAGAAAACCTTAACCTACGTCAATTCGACGTCACAACAGCCTTCCTGAATGGAACAGTTGAGGAAGAAATTTACATTAAGCAGCCTGAAGGCTTCCAAGACGGAACTAAACGGGTATGCAAACTAATCCGCAGTCTATACGGGCTCAAACAAGCGCCACGATGCTGGAATTCTTGCATTTCCGAATTCCTGACAGAAACTGGTTTTAAACAAAGTGAAGCAGACCCTTGTTTATACACCAGAATCAGAGGACAGTCCAAAGTCATAATTGGACTATACGTTGATGATGGATTGGTAGCGTCTAACACAAATGCTGCTGGAGATGAGTTTATTATGGAACTAAAAGCTCGTTTCAAGATCACAACTAAACCAGCCTCCTACTTTCTTGGTATGGAAATAAAAGCCGAAAAAGGCAGAATAACCATATGCCAACAAGCCTATACAAAGAAGGTTCTTGATAAGTTCGGTATGATGAACAGCAAGTCAACACCGACTCCGATAATTAAAGAAGTTATCAATGATACGGAACCAAACGGTGAAAATAAGATAGATTTTCCGTACAGACAGGCCGTTGGAGCTCTTACTTATTTAGCAGTAGGAACAAGGCCAGATATTGCCTTTGCTGTTAGCAAAGGATCCACACACTTGGAGACACCCACAATAAAAGATGTCATGTTGGTGAAACGGATCCTGCGCTACTTGCAGGGAACTACTGACAAAGGTCTAATATATAGGCACACAACAGAGAACCCAAAGAATTTGGTTTGTTACTCTGACTCTGATTTCGCAGGAGATCAAACATCAGGCAGATCAACATCTGGGATGGTGTGTCTACTCTCAGGAGGAGCTATTAGCTGGAGAAGCCAGCGACAAACTGTAGTTTCACTGTCGTCGACTGAAGCGGAGATAATCGCAGCCAGCGAAACTGCTCAAGACATTTTGTGGCTGACTAGCCTGTTGAAAGACTTGAGTGACTTACAAAAACCACAGCTTTATCTCGATAATGAATCAGCTGTAAAGCTTTCACAAAATCCAAAATATGAATACCATAAGCGGACCAAGCACATTAAGCTGAAGCATTTGTTTGTGCGTGAATGTGTGAACAATGGTGAACTTGAAGTGAAACAAGTACCATCTGTCAGACAACTAGCGGACATGTTTACCAAACCGCTCTTTGGCCCAAGACTGAAAGAATTGAGCGGAAAGATTGGTCTCAAGAGAATTTCAGAATTCTAAAAAGTTCCGAGGGTGTGAAGACACTATACATCCTCTTTAGTGTGTCTACTCTATATTTTTATGTAGCTGTTGTTACCTTGACAACCATTGTCTTGAACTGACTGTTATAATAAAAAACATTATACTTCTTTGTCTTTATTTTGTTTAAATCTTTTTCTCGCTTACGTTATTAAAAGTTAACAATATTTCTAAAGCCATGCATGGTTTCAGAACTTACTTCACCGTTGTCATGGGGGACTTCAACGCGAAACTGGGCAAACGAAGCGATGATGAGCTTCAGGTGGGGCAATTTGGAATTGGACAGCGGAATCGCCGGGGTCACCAACTGGCCAGTTTTATGGAGAAGGAGGGCCTCTTTATGATGAACTCCTTCTTCAAAAAACGTGAGCACAGGAAGTGGACCTGGCAGAGCCCCGATGGTGCGACTAAAAATGAGATTGACTTCATCATGTCTACCAACAAGCAAATGTTCAATAATGTCTCTGTGATCAATTCGGTGAAAACCGGAAGCGATCACCGAATGGTAAGAGGCACATTGAACATCAATATAAAGCTAGAAAGGTCACGACTGATGAAGTCTACGCTCCGTCCAGCACAGATCCAAATCCATAACTCCGAGAGCTTTCAGCTTGAACTTCAGAATCGCTTCGAATGCCTAGGAAGCTCAGTGGACGATTACAACGACGGGTTCGTGGAAACTGTCCATACGACTGGGTCTAAATTTTTTAAGATACGTCGTGCAAATAAGATCAAGAAACTCTCAGATCACACTCTCCAGCTCATGAAGGAGCGGCGTGAGATGATCCTGCAGTCTTCGGACGAGGCTCGGCAATGCCGGCAGCTCAATAGACGGATCTCCAAATCCTTGAAGAGCGACCTCCGCCGCTTTAATACCGAGCGTATTAAAGACGCAATTGAACGGAACAAAGGCTCCAAGGTATTTGCACGAGATCTGGCTATTGGGCAGAGCCAGCTCACGAAGCTGAAAACCGACGATGGCAGGATCGTGTCCGCCAAACCGGAGCTTCTGAGAGAGATCGAGAGTTTTTATGGGCAGCTGTACACGTCAACTAGTCAACCCGTCGAAAATCTAGCGAAAGACCCCAGAGCTAGACTGACCCGACACTATACCGAAGACATCCCGGATGTCAGCCTGTACGAGATTAGGATGGCTCTGAAACAGCTTAAAAACAACAAGGCGCCGGGTGATGACGGAATTACGGCCGAACTGCTGAAGGCGGGTGGCAAACCGGTCCTTAAGGCCCTTCAGAAGTTGTTTGATTCCGTCATACTCGAGGGGAAAACGCCACAGGCTTGGTGCAGGGGTGTGGTGGTGCTCTTCTTCAAAAAGGGTGACAATGCCCGGTTGAAGAACTATAGGCCCATCTCACTTCTAAGCCATGTCTACAAGTTGTTTTCAAGAGTCATCACGAGTCGTCTCGCACGCAGGTTCGACGATTTCCAGCCTCCCGAACAAGCCGCATTCCGAAAAGGCTTCAGTACCGTAGACCACATACATACGCTGCGGCAAGTTATACAGAAGACCGAAGAGTATAACCTGCCTCTCTGTTTAGCGTTTGTGGACTACGAGAAAGCCTTCGATTCGATCGAGACTTGGGCTGTACTGCAGTCTCTCCAACCGGTACATCGAGGTGTTGAAGTGTTTGTACAAAAACGCCACCATGTCAGTCCGACTTCAGGACCAGACCACGGAACCTATCCTTCTGCAGCGCGGTGTGAGACAGGGAGACGTCATATCTCCGAAACTGTTCACCGCTGCATTGGAGGATGTCTTCAAGGTTCTGGATTGGAAAGGACTTGGCATCAATGTCAACGGCGAGTACATCACTCACCTTCGGTTTGCCGACGATATAGTGGTCATGGCTGAGACCATGGAAGACCTCAGTACAATGCTCGATGACCTCAGTAGAGCTTCCGAAAGAGTGGGTCTTAAAATGAACATGGACAAAACCAAGGTTATGTCGAATGTTCATGTAACACCCACTCCTATCAAGATCGGAGACTCTACGCTCGAAGTTGTGGACGATTATGTCTACCTGGGACAAACGGTCAAGTTGGGTAGATCTAACTTCGAGAAAGAGGTCAATCGTCGAATCCGACTCGGCTGGGCAGCGTTCGGGAAGCTGCGCGGTATCTTCTCGTCCAACTTACCCCAGTGTCTCAAGACGAAAGTCTATGACCAGTGTGTGTTGCCAGTGATTACATACGGGACCGAAACGTGGTCGCTCACAATGGGCCTTATCAGAAAGCTCAAAGTCACCCAAAGGGCAATGGAGAGGGCTATGCTCGGAGTTTCCTTGCGTGATCGAATCAGAAATGAGGACATCCGCATGAGAACCAAGGTTACCGACGTAGCCCGAAGAATCGCCAGACTTAAGTGGCAATGGGCAGGGCACATTGCTCGCAGAACGGATGGCCGATGGGGCCGAAAAGTTCTCGAATGGCGACCGCGAACCGGAAGACGTTGCGTTGGAAGGCCTCCCACTAGGTGGACCGATGACCTGGTCAAGGTTGCAGGAACCCGCTGGATGAGAGACGCACGGGACCGGTCAATGTGGCGACGCCTGGGGGAGGCCTATGTCCAGCAGTGGACGTCTTTTGGCTGAAATGATGAATATATCATTAGGTTTATCATAAGCCATATAATTTTTTCACGTCATGTTTTTTAGTATACCTACCCTAAAGTGGTTTTATACGGATTTATACTTCGTGTCTAGTTTTTTACTGTAAAAATGACAAGCGGAGTTTTGGGGCACAGCTGCCTTGCGAAAAAAAAAATGCTTATCTCTCAAAATACAGTGCTATGTAAATAATTGTTGAAAGTGAATTATCGTGAATTATATCTAATTAAAAATTACCTTTTAAATATGTCTGTCTTCAAGACAGTGTAAATTCAGCCCTAATAGTTTTTTTACGCTTGCGGTTTTATCATTAAAAAAAACCGGCCAAAAGCGTGTCGGGCCACGCTCAGTGTAGGGTTCCGTAGTAATAATTCTTTTTTTGTTTGAAAAAAGATACGTTCAGGAAAATAAAATATGTAAACGAAGTTAAAAAAAATGCTTGCATATAGATACGATTAAATACTACAAACTTAGTCCAGAAATTATTTTGTACAACTTTTTGTCTTTTTTGTACAAAAACTGTTTCCATCCAAGCTCAAAATGATTTTCCTAGAAAGTCCTTATAAAGTTCTACTTTTCAGATTTTTTTCATATTTTCTAAACTTATGGTTCAAAAGTTAGAGGGGGGGGGGGGGCACATTGTTTTTTACTTTTGGAGCGATTATTTCCGAAATTATTGACATTATCAAAAAATTATTTTAGTAAACCCCTATTCATTTTTAAATACCTTTACAACAATATATCACACGTTAGGGTTGAAATTTAAAAAAAAATCACTTACCACTTTACTTATAGGGGAGCCCCCCTATAAGTAAAGTGGGAAGTGATTTTTAGTGACCCTAATAAAACATTTTTTTTCCCCAATTTTTATTTTACCACTTTTTCGGCGTGATTGATACACATATTGGTACCAAATTTCAGCTTTCTAGTGCTAAGCGGTCACAGAGATTAAGCGAGGACGGACAGACAGACAGACATGGCGAAACTATAACCGCCTTATTACAAAACGTAGTTAAACCTGGTTTAACTTAGACTTGGTTTATCTCGCATGACGTCTCACTTCAATAATATTCAAAAGAAAGTGACAGCATGCGAGATAAACCAAGTCTAAGTTAAACCAGGTTTAACTACCTTTTGTAATAAGGCGGTAAGGGTTCCTAGTTGACTACGGAACCCTAAAAAGGAAGAGAAATATTACAGAAGCCGTAAAACGTTATTTTCTTTATTTATAAACTCTCTTACTGCTATCCTCAAATGCTCTTACCATCTGTACGCTGATGACTTGCAACTGTACGCTCAAACAGACATTGCCAACCTTGATAACTGCATTTCAACACTCAACGCTGATCTTCGTGTTATCGAGGAATGGTCTGGCAAATTTGGGGTGTCTGTTAACGTCGAAAAATGTCAGGCCATCCTCATTGGTAGCTCATACTATTTGAAGAATGTGAACACTAGCCAACTTGTGCCATTGATGTACGAGAACTCCGTCATTTCTCTTTCACCCCACGTAAAGGACTTGGGTCTTTACATTGACAGCAGTTTGAGTTGGGACAAGCACGTCGCTCAGGTGAGTCAGAAGGTCACGTTCTCACTGCGGTCTCTCTATAGATTCAAGCATTTTCTTCCATCTAGCACGAAACTCGCTTTGGTTCAGTCCCTTGTGCTTCCCATTATTGACTATGCTGATGTTTGTTATTCTGATTTATCCCAAGAACTTCTAAATAAATTGGATCGACTTCTCAATAATTGTATTCGTTTTATTTTTGGCCTTCGTAAATACGATCATATTTCTTCCTTCCGTTCTCAGCTTAAATGGCTGCCTATCCGACTCAGGAGGTCCCTCAGATCTCTCTGCATGCTCTTCTCAATTATGAACGATCCACGTGCTCCCGATTATTTAAAAACTTATTTCAAAGTGTTGGGCAGTTGTCATAGTCGTAGCCTTCGAGCTTCCAAAAATCTCATTCTCCAAATTCCTTCACATCGCACCTGTTTTTTGTCAAACTCTTACGCTGTGTCATCTATTAAACTCTGGAATGCGCTACCCCTTGGCATTAAAAAAGCTGAAAGCAAATTTACTTTTAAGAGGAAAGTACGTAGCCACTATCTAAGTCAGACCAAATAGATCTCAATTAATATAAGTCGAGTCATGTTATTGCCTATTGTTCAGATTTTCGTTTTTTATTTTGGTATTTGTAAAATATTTATTAGTTTATTCTATTTTTTTTTTTTATATTTATGTATTAGTATAATTATATAAGTATATAGTTTAGTTTTTAGAGTTGATGTTGTTTTTTAGATGTTTTGTACCCTACCACAATGTTGTCTTATTTAACCCTAAGGTTGACTGGTAGAGAATGCCTTGTGGCATTAAGTCCGCCTATGTACCACTATTGTGCATGAAGTTTAAATAAATAAATAAAACGAGCCTACTTCCAATACTTTCAAATTCCTGTATCAAATCTTGATAAAAATGGGTAAGTATATGGAGTGTGATAATGGCAGCAGGTGTGTTTACAAACTGTGCTGCAGGAAAAAATAAATACTTACCTAACATTTACTACTTTACGCTACTTTCGCGCAGCTGAGACCTGTTTGGCAGTCGCGGAAACTGACCCGAAGGATCAAACTTAAGGTGAATGTTCCAGGGTAGCCCGCGAAATTCAAATTTTCTTACGTTTTTAGCGATTTGCAGGCCAGTGCTAGGTTGTATCTGTATGTTAGTGAAAATATGATTCGCGGCTGTAAGACGTACCTATGCAGTTACAGAATTATAATCATCACTAGCTGACCCACGCAACTTTGTCTGCGTTTCTATATATGACTTATAACTTTCCTCGATAAATCAACTATCCAACCAAAATTATTAAGTTAAATCGTAACAAACTAAATTTTTTATCTTTCCTCTTTATACTATTAGTTAAGATTATACTAAAATGAGAATTACTATAAATATTTCTTACTGTTAAATATACGATGTCGATAACACCCTGTACTTGTAAACATTATTTTGTTTGAATTTGAATTTCCCGGAGGCCAGCCAGAATCCCCCGTACCTACATTGCGACGCAACCCGCGTAATTATTTTTCCGCGCGGGTATTTTTACATTGCGATATCTTCTAAGATATTTGTTTAAACTGTATAGAGTAAAGAGCACAAATATTCTATATTAAATTTCCGTTCTAACGAACACATTTATTTAGATATAGATTAATACCTTAAGGGTTAAATAAGCTTCGCAAAAAATAATTCTTTTTAACCTAACATTTTAATAGTAAAAAATGGTTACAGTGAGTCAATCTTAAAAGATAGACAGATGCTGTCGCGGACTTTTTTTTAGAACTTTTAAAGACGAATAATTACTTCATACATGATATTCTCGTAACTTAAACCGTTTTCGCAGCGCACGCAACGGAAGCTCTCAGAAAGGAATGTTCCTTTCCCGTTTTTGCAACATTTCTCATTTATGCTCCGCTCCTATTGGTAGTAGCGTGATGTTATATAGCCTATAACCTTCCTCGATAAATGAACTATCCAACACAAAAATAATTTTTCAAATCCAACCAGTAGTTCCAGAGTTTATCGCGTTCAAACAAACAAACAAACAAACAAACTCTTCAGCTTTATAATATTAGTATAGATTACAACCCTCCAAGTTCATGTAACTGTCAAGAATGAGTATTTCATCAAAAGGTCATTGGAATCCCCAAGGGAAAAGAAAGCGTGGCCGTCCTCGTCAAACCTGGCGCCGCACAGTGTTGGCAGAAGCGGCGAACATCGGAATGACGTGGAGTGAGATGAAACGTGAAACTCAAGACCGATCGCGATGAAGGACATCTATCGACGCCCTCTACCCCATCTAGGGGGCATAGGACATGAAGTCAGTATCTAACATTTGGCATATTAATGCAATGGAGAAAACCAACAAATCACGCAACTGACTGCTACTTTTGCCTAACAAACAATGTACCTAACAATGTTGATTTTAATAACAAAAACAAGATACATGTCCAATATCCTGATGTTCCATCGGTCACAAAACCAGTCCTTTACTCTGATGGAATCTTTGCCCGGTAGTTGAAATTCAAAAAGTGATTCAGAATCAATGAATTTAATCGAAGAATCTTTTTCGAAACACTGATCGCACTATAAAAGTATATATATTGTTGGCTCAAAGTCACGCCATCGGCCGGTAGCCGTGCGGTTAGCATCCGGTCGTCGTGCGGCGGCCGACAGAAGTTCATAAAACGAGGCGAGCGGCGGTGCAACGGTCACTTTTTGCTTGGACGGCGCTCGGAAAGGACTTGCTACCCGACTATTATCGTGTGCTTCGCTAATTTTGGTTTATGTTTTTGCTCGTGTACTGATTATTCCATTTGCTAGTGCTATTTCTATTTGATTATTGTTTAAAATGTTTGTCTTGATATTTTTGTAAAAGTGTAATTCAAAAGATATTAAACATTGTTTATTTTGTTCACGTATTTCACTTCTGATTCCTAATATCAGAAGTGGGATAGTGGATTCTTTTCGCCCACAAGTTAAAAACTAGTTTTCAGGCTTTTAATTTTAGATAAAAGCGGGTAGTAGTTAGCAATGGATAGATTGAGTTGTTCGCGTTCAAAAACTAGTGCCTTGCGTTCTAAGCGATCTCGTAGCCACCATAAGTGGAGTGGAAGGTCACGTATAGCAAGTTTCGGGATCCGATCGCCGTTCCAAGCGCGAACGAGATCGTCGTCGTAGGAGCCGCGTGAGGACGCGAAGTCCTGTGTAACCGCTCTCGCGGTTGAGGCGACGCTCCGGACAGGATTGGTTTACTTTCGTTCCTGATACAAGTAAGATCGAACCATTTTAATATTTCGTTGGTTTAGTAGTCGTAAACGCGACTATGAGCATGAAGGTTCTGGGTTCGATTCCCGGGTCGGGCAAAGTGTTATTTTCTGGATTTGTGCCCTGTTGGTGACAATGGGCTCACCCCTATTACATGGTTAAGCTTATGTCTTAACATAACTGGTGAAATGTGGGTATACTGGGTACCTCTGCCTAACCCTTCGGGGATTGCAGGCGTGATGTTATGTGTGTGTTTATAAGGTCACTGGGGTGATTGGCAATGCCTCGGACGCATTGGTGGTTATTTACATGGTGGTGCTAATACGTCGCTTAACGATTGGTTGACCAATAACAGCACGTGGACTCATTTTAAACACGAATTTCGGTCATTGTGTCCGCGTGAAGTCGATATGGTCACTGTGCTATAATGACGTTATGAATACAAGTATCTGTATGACCTACAGATAGTTTTTTTTTAAGTCGGGTACTTGTGTATGTTAGTTTAAATATTTGTGAAGGTACCCACGATACAGGAGAAATTCCTGGTGAGGGGCAACGTTGTGATTTGTGATATCTGATGCTCAAATAAAAGCCGCAATTAAGAACAAAACAAAATACAGTCAAAAGTCGTTTTCCGTATATTTGAAACCAAAAAGTGCAGTTGTTGGCACATCAAACTCGAATAATCATGGTCTGCGTAAATGCAAACCCCTACGCAATATGATCAGTTGACTTGTTTTCGTGTGAAGACGTAGGCCGTATACAGGTGCACTGTAAAGTCTGATAAGTTTTGCTTTATTATAGAAGTTGCTTTTTATTACACATGATAGGCTAAGAAAGATGCCAATGAGTTACGTATCAGTTGATGTTTATAAGGATTTTGATGAAGTAAAGTTGTGGTTGCAAGCCAAGAGATTCTATCGGCTGTATTGTGTTAGACAGTACCAGTAATTATTGTGTAGTCGTAGTCCGATTAAAATTGAAGGTTTTTGAGGAAACTCGAGTAGACAGTGGGTGTGTTTGTTGTATGTTGTGTGTTGTGCGTTTAGCTCTGGTTGAGGTCAGGGTCTGGAAAGACCGTAGTGTTAAGTCAAATAGTGATACACACGGGAGATAGACTTGTTTACTAGTCAGTTAGTGATCTGTGGTTTTACTCGATGATTTTTGTGAACCTGGCATTTTTTTGACGCAATAATGTTTTTCAAACTCAAACTCAAAACTCAAACTCAAATTCTTTATTTCAATTAAGCCATTACAGGCACTTTTGAAATTTTTAAGATTGATTTAAACAACAATGGTAGGTACATGACCCAGGGTGGTTGATTGTTGTATTTTCGATAATTTCCAGTTTAGCCGCGTTTGATTTTATCAACGAGAGTGGGACCTAATGGATGTTTGGTCAGGTTCTGTCGTAGATTTGTCTCTTTGCATAGTAACCATTACTTATGAACGTGTGGTTTGGTCAAGCGCGTGGCCTCAGCTGCGTGTGTGAAAGTCTGTGTGATACGCTAACAATGTGTCTATGTCAACAGCCACTGAGGGGTATGCAAACTTGGAGCCTATGCCTACAGTGTGTGTGGAAGTCGACATCTGAGGGGTATGCAAACTTGGAGCCTATGCCTACAGTGTGTGTGGAAGTCGACATCTGAGGGGTATGCAAACTTGGAGCCTATGCCTACAGTGATGTGGAAGAAGTCTGTGTGATATGCTAACAATGTGCTTATACATCCCTATGTTCCTATTGGTATTCTTGTCTGACAAGTTTTGTTTGGTGAATGTTTCTTTGAATTTGATTCTCGACTTGAATGTTCCTTAATGAATGAGATTACTCTCTTGTTGTACTACTCGGTTAGAGAGCCTTGGTGTTAAAGGTTTTACTCGATGATTTCAGCAGTTTTTGTTGCAATAGAATTTTTAAGGTTGGTGTGAACGAACTATGGTATATGACTCAAGGTAGTTGAGTCAAAGTAGTGTTGTATTTTCGATAATTTCCAGTACATTTGATTTAATTAATGAGAGTCGAATTTGGTGCCACCCAATGGAACTAAAGTTTGGTCAGGACTGATCGAGCGGAACAAAATTCTGTTGTAAACTTGTTTGTTTTTGTTTGCAGAGTAACCATTACACAAGGATTGACGCAACGCAACGCTGCTTGGCCTTAGCAGTGGTTGCCAGGGCTTTGCCACAATGACGCCGTGAACGTGCACGTCACTGCAGGGTGCCAGCGCGCCTTACTGGCGTTACTGAGCGCGTCGCTGCAAGGCGACTGCGCGCCCTACTGGCGTTGCCGAGCGCGCCTTCTGGCGTTGCTGAGCGCGTCGCTGCAAGGCGACTGCGCGCCCTTCTGGCGTTGCTGAGCGCGTCGCTGCAAGGCGACTGCGCGCCTTCTGACGTTGCTGAGCGCCTCGCTGCAGGCCGAGCGCCTCGCTGCAGGCCGAGCGCCTCGCTGCAGGCCGAGCGCCTCACTGCAGGCCGAGCGCCTCGCTGAAGCCCAGCGCCTCGCTGCAGGCCGAGCGCGTCGCTGCAGGCCGACTGCGCGCCCTACTGGCGTGTACAGCGCGTGGCTCCGGGCTGCCAGCGCGCTACTGTCGTGTTAAGCGCGTCACTCCACGGTGCCAGCGCGCCCTACAGGCGCAGTTGTGTGCGGCACTCCACGGTGCTAGCGCGCCCTACAGGCTAGAGATGGGCTTAAGCGTTAAAAAATAATAACACTGCTAAATGCTAATGCTAAAAATAATTAACACTTAAAATTAGCAGTTATTTTTAGCAACTGTTAAATTTAGTCACAGACAGATTTTTAACATAATTAATTCTCATTTCCTTCATATTTTTCACAGGCTTAGGACTGTTAACTTTTTCTGTTGGCGTATTTGTAATGAGAATCAATTTATTTACAACGATTTCTTTTTTTCATGTCTGTTATTTTTGTATTTGTAATTTTCTTCTAATCTTTTTTATCTTATCCCGCGTAAACCTTCGTAACGAAGATCAGTCTTTATTTAACTCTCTTTAAATGTAATATTTCCGAATTCAGCAGTTAGCACTTAGCGGTGAGTTAAATCAACCCGCTCGCTAGTTGCTAAATAACTCGTGTTGAAACCAATTCAATAGAAACGGAACTTGTCACTGTCAGTTGTGACTGCTAGATTTAACAGCTATATCAGAACTTATTTAACAGGTGTTGACACTAAAAAAAAAAAAAATTTAGCAGCTTATTAATTCACAAGACCCATCCCTACTACAGGCGCAGTTGTGTGCGGCACTCCACAGTGCCAGCGCGCCCCACAGGCGCAGTTGTGTGCGGCACTCCACGGTGCCAGCGCGCCCCACAGGCGCAGTTGTGTGCGGCACTCCACGGTGCCAGCGCGCCCCACAGGCGCAGTTGGGTGCGGCACTCCACAGTGCCAGCGCGCCCCACAGGCGCAGTTGTGTGCGGCACTCCACGGTGCCAGCGCGCCCCACAGGCGTAGTTGTGCGTGGCACTCCCCTGTGCCAGCACGCCCCACTGGCGTTGTGAGACACGCTATCAAGGAGACAGCGAAGACTCAGCCGCCTTGTTGGAAGCTGACGAGGACGTCAGAGCGTCAGGAGAGGCCGTGTTGGCTCAAAGTCACGCCATCGGCCGGTAGCCGTGCGGTTAGCATCCGGTCGTCGTGCGGCGGCCGACAGAAGTTCATAAAACGAGGCGAGCGGCGGTGCAACGGTCACTTTTTGCTTGGACGGCGCTCGGAAAGGACTTGCTACCCGACTATTATCGTGTGCTTCGCTAATTTTGGTTTATGTTTTTGCTCGTGTACTGATTATTCCATTTGCTAGTGCTATTTCTATTTGATTATTGTTTAAAATGTTTGTCTTGATATTTTTGTAAAAGTGTAATTCAAAAGATATTAAACATTGTTTATTTTGTTCACGTATTTCACTTCTGATTCCTAATAATATAAACTCTTTTGCAAAAAAAACGGGCACTTCATATTTTTTTCTCTACTTCAATGAAGAAGGACAATTAGGAGGTTTTATTAATTTGACGATGTATTGGCATGTTATTTGAAGAATCCTGGCATGATTCTGTACGTTCCAAATTTAAATTTTGAAATTCATCATCATCATATCAGCCAAAAGACGTCCACTGCTGAACATAGGCCTCCCCCAGGCGTCGCCACATTGACCGGTCCCGTGCGTCTCTCATCCAGCGGGTTCCTGCAACCTTGACCAGGTCATCGGTCCACCTAGTGGGAGGCCTTCCAACGCAACGTCTTCCGGTTCGCGGTCGCCATTCGAGAACTTTTCGGCCCCATCGGCCATCCGTTCTGCGAGCAATGTGCCCTGCCCATTGCCACTTAAGTCTGGCGATTCTTCGGGCTACGTCGGTAACCTTGGTTCTCATGCGGATGTCCTCATTTCTGATTCGATCACGCAAGGAAACTCCGAGCATAGCCCTCTCCATTGCCCTTTGGGTGACTTTGAGCTTTCTGATAAGGCCCATTGTGAGCGACCACGTTTCGGTCCCGTATGTAATCACTGGCAACACACACTGGTCATAGACTTTCGTCTTGAGACACTGGGGTAAGTTGGACGAGAAGATACCGCGCAGCTTCCCGAACGCTGCCCAGCCGAGTCGGATTCGACGATTGACCTCTTTCTCGAAGTTAGATCTACCCAACTGGACCGTTTGTCCCAGGTAGACATAATCGTCCACAACTTCGAGCGTAGAGTCTCCGATCTTGATAGGAGTGGGTGTTACATGAACATTCGACATAACCTTGGTTTTGTCCATGTTCATTTTAAGACCCACTCTTTCAGAAGCTCTACTGAGGTCATCGAGCATTTTACTGAGGTCTTCCATGGTCTCAGCCATGACCACTATATCGTCGGCAAACCGAAGGTGAGTGATGTACTCGCCGTTGACATTGATGCCAAGTCCTTTCCAATCCAGAACCTTGAAGACATCCTCCAATGCAGCGGTGAACAGTTTCGGAGATATGACGTCTCCCTGTCTCACACCGCGCTGCAGAAGGATAGGTTCCGTGGTCTGGTCCTGAAGTCGGACTGACATGGTGGCGTTTTTGTACAAACACTTCAACACCTCGATGTACCGGTAGTAAATTTTGAAATTAACAAAAGGAAAATAATGATTATTGTAGATTATTGTAAAATTGCTTTACTAATGGCGCGAATTGCTGAAACGATTTTATTACTGATTACTAAAATTTTAAAACTTTTTGGATATTTTCTGCAAATTAAACAATTTTATCTTTCTTTTTACATTAAATACCACTTTTTGACATGAGTGATAAAGCGATAAGGGCCGGTAAAATTATAGCCCTTGTTTATAATCTACCTTCAGATTTTTGATTTTCTCCGCCTCGGGGCGACAGGGGCGGAGGGAGAGAGGTCGAGCGCTGGGCTCGGCGTGAAGTAGTTCGTATTGAGTCGCGCTGGGCGTCGAACGATTATATAGTAGCCATAGAATTACGGGTGAAAGCGCACGCGCATTGATTAAATCGACTTGTGGAGTCATTTCGCGGCACCCAATTATACTAGTTAAGCAGTACGGTTAGCGACGCAGTGAATGTCGAACGGGTTATTGATAATATCATTGGTTTGCCTTGTCACGGGAGTGCTATTGGGAAGCACCGAGGCTTTTGTGGTTAGACTAATACGGAGTGAGTGTGGTGGCTCGCGTTAACGGCGTGGCTTGCAGCGACGTGGAAGAATCGTCCGGAACTACCAGCAAACCATCGCAAGGTCATATACACTCATTATACACATACACAGTTACACAACTTGCGAGGGGTCAAGGAAGTGAGACCGGCTCGAAGAAATGAGGTAAGAGTAGCTGTAAGTTCAGAAATTGTAATATTGTTCGGAGGCGCGTATCGCGTCTATTTGATCCCGTTAGGACGGCAGCTGTTCTGAGACCTGTCTCCCATGGGCCCGAGATAAGGTTCGGCTGAGTCCTGGCGCGATCAAAATCTGGTAGCAGAGCTTGGTTTATTTAAACCCACTTTGTAAAAATTAGTAGGTACTTGGTACCAATTTACTTTGTAAAAATTGTGTTCATGTACAGATTCAACTTGTAGGTAGTAGTACATTGACCTACATACCAGTGTACACCTCAAGTTGAGTTTGGAATTATTAATAATAAGTACATAAATGGAATGTGAATATTCGTTGATAAAATAATTTGTTATTTACGTTCGGTTACGCACAAATATAACCTCATCACAAATCGTGTTATGATTGTCAACATTTGAGACATAGAGGAATAACCTCTAGAGCACGTAGAGGAATAAGTTCAAGAGTTGGCATAGCGTCGTAGATTTATTCACTCAACGAATATATTATTATTGTTAGTTCCGGATACAATAATTGTTATTTTTTTTTTGGTTATTGTTATTTATTATTGCATAATCGCGTATTGAAGTTGGTACTATGGCTCCGTCAGTAACGAAAACTATCGCAGCCAGAATCGAAGCTGAATTGAGATGGTTTTCATCGGTTGTTACGTTGGTAGGTCGCACCGATCGTGAAGATGCGTTATTGTCACGCGCTCGGCAAGTTGACGAACGATATGACGCCGTGTTAAAGTGTCACGCTGAGTATTTAGCATGTCTCGAATCGACGGATCTGTCGTCGGTGGACAAGGATGCTCAGGTGGTACGGGGCAATGTGGACCAGTGTGGGGAAATGTCCATGAGCATAATCCAGGCGGCGGCCGACATTGAGCGATCGCGCATGGGTGACGTCAGGGAATCATGTCGGCCAGCAGGCGTAGGAATTCAGGCGCCGTTGCCACCAGTACATGTACCCGAGTTTAGCGGCGAGTATGCCGATTGGCCGCGATTCCGCGATATTTTTAATAGTGTCGTGCATTCGCGTACGGATCTCTCGCCCGCCTACAAGATGGCTCAATTAATGGGTAGGCTTAACGGTGAGCCGCACGACATCTTGACCCACCTGGAGATTACGGACGCCAGTTATGAGACGGCATGGGGCCTATTAATCGACCGATATGATAATCGGCGATTAATAGTTGATGGCCTCATCGATAAGTTTTTTGAAATCCCGAAGGTGTCTAACGTGTACGAAATAAGGGCGAAAATCCTTAATCCGGTCACGGTTGCGGTGAACACGTTAGATCGACTTAAGTTGTCGTTAGGGGACAATAAATATATCATCGTCAATAGGGTTTTACGGAAGTTGCCGATCGACGTGGTGGCGCGCTTTGAGCAGTCACATGGTGGCGAATCGACGGACCACCTCCCAAGTTACGATGACTTGAGGGTGTTTTTAGAAGGCGAGTGCCGGCGGGCGGATTGCCAAGGGGCATCCACGTCGCACCCTCCTCCGTCAACCCGACGTACGAGCGGGCCCAAGCCGGTTGAGCCCCGTCGGGGGGGGAAGAAATACCACGCCCTCCAATCGGAAGTGTGCGCCTTCTGTCGGAAGGAAGGGCACGGTCTCGCCGCATGCGCGGACTTTAAGGCGCAGCGGGTGCATAGACGAAGAGGGGTGGTCAAGCAGCGCTATTTGTGCTTCCGCTGCTTGGGGACTCACTTTGTACGTGAGTGCCACAGGACCACTAACTGTGGAACCTGCGGAGGAGCCCATCACGAGTTGCTATGCCTGGCGGAGAGTAGGGAGGTGCACGGAGCCTCGCCGGGAGGTCACCCCCCCTCTCCTAAGCCAGATTCGGGTGGTCGGTCACCCCCCCCTAGGGGGGGTGGGTCGGCCAGGAATCAGCGGTCGCCGCCCCCTCGGGGGGGTGGGCCAAGGGCTGATCCAGAGCACAACCCGATACCGTCGTCTTCCCCGCGGGGGGGGGATAGGCACCGAGACTCGGGCAGGGGCCCGGAGGTAGTACAGACGGGTTACGCGGCGTACTCGAATGCGTTGGGGGGCATGTTGCCACCCCCGAGTAGTCGCTTCTCCCCGCCTCTCGCAGAACGCCCTCGGCTGACGGCGCGCCCGCCACCGTTCGGAAGGATGCCAGTAGGCTACTTCCGACCGGCACGGATGTCACCGATGGGTCGGGAGGGTTACTACCCGGGTTGGGACCCGTATACTGGGACAGTATTTACTCCCCCTCCGGCAGGGGAGGAGGGAGGTGCCTCCTATTAGCAACTAGCAGCCTGTTCGTCAGTGGTGCCCACCCCGACAGTAACGGTATTATTACCGACGGCTAGGATTACTGTCAGGGGTACTGACGGACAGCCGGTGCACGTGCGAGCACTGTTAGATTCAGGGGCACAAGGTTGTATTGTGTCCAGCTGTTTAGTGAAAAAGCTGGGCCTTACATTAGAGCCATCACGGGATGGCGCCGTAGGTATAGGTGGCAATCGGGTGCCTCACCTCAGGGGTCAGACGACATTCCTGTTCGAGATGGGTGACACGGCATCGGTCACGCGGGTGAATGCCACGGCGATCGTTTTGGACGAAGTGGTTGGGGTCCTCCCTCAGACTCGGTTACCGTCTGCGGTAAAAGGGTTGACCAATGGATTGGAGTTAGCCGATCCCCACTTCGCGATCCCCGGACGGGTGGACGTCTTGCTTGGGTCTGACGTCCTCGGGAAGCTGCTCCGAAGCGGCAAACGGGAGCTGCAACCAAACGGGGTTGTGGCCATGCGTACCGCAGGTGGTTACGCGTTATTGGGCCCAGTACGGGAACCACAGCACTCAACGGATTATAGCTCCATATATTATGGCAGCGTGTTATCCGACGTCCTGCAACGGTTCTGGGCAACGGAAGAGCCACCCACCGCTCTTAGAAATAACCCACGTGATGAGGAGTGCGAAACATTCTATCGATGTAACACGGTGCGCCTCCCATCGGGTAGATTTATGACAAGGTTGCCATTTCTGTCAACTCGACCTCCGCTGGGGAGCTCATGGAGTCTGGCAGAAAAGCGGTTAGTGGCAATGGAAAGGCGCATGAAGCGGGACTCCAACTTCCGACAGAAGTATGTGGAGTTCATGCGCGAATACCTGACGTTGGGTCACATGTCGGTGTCCAGGGTTGACTATCGTCATGAGGAGCATTATGTGTTGCCTCATCATGCTGTTTTGAAGACACCTGACTCAAAGATTAGGGTCGTGTTCGACGGGAGCGCGGAGACGTCTAGCGGGGTGTCCCTGAATCAATGTCTCCATGCTGGTCCTAAGCTGACCAGAGACATTGCAGACATTCTCACGGACTTCAGGAGACACCAGGTTGTCTTCGTTACGGACGTACGGATGATGTTTCGTCAAACTGAGATTCATCCAGACGACCGTCGGTTCCAGCTGATATTGTGGCGAGAGAGCCCAGAGGAACCGATGGTCACGTACGAGCTCAACACAAACACGTACGGATTAAAGCCCAGCCCATATGTAGCCATGCGTACGCTACGAGAACTGGCTGATCAAGAACGGCTCCGCTTTCCCCGCGCGGCTGCTGTCATTGATAGGGACGTCTATGTAGACGACATTTGTACGGGCTCAGACAGTATTGAGCAGGCGCTCATCTTAAGGGATGAATTGGTGGCGCTCATGGCCTCCGGTGGCTATGAACTCAGGAAATGGCTGTCGAACTGCCCAGAGGTACTGGCAGGACTGCCAACTGAGTATCAACAAGACCCGCATTTGTTTGAGGATTCGGAGAATCTTCATGCGTTGGCCATTTTAGGGGTCCAGTATCGACCGAGTCAGGATGCCTTCACATACAGTTGTGAGGCCGAGTTGCTGTCGAAGACCTGGACCAAGCGATCGGTCCTTTCGACTATCGCACGAATGTTCGATCCAACCGGTTGGATCGCGCCGGTCACGTTCATGGGAAAGTGCTTCATTCAGGAGCTTTGGTGGAGTTGTTGGTTAGGGACCGTCACACCAAGAATTCACACGCAGGCTGTAACACCCTTCTGGGCATTTTGCAGCGTGAATTTTGGATTTTATCGGCCCGCAGAATCATACGGAGCGTTGTGTTTCGTTGCTTGCCTTGTTACCGACTCAAGGCAGCCACAATGCAGCCACAAATGGGAGATCTCCCGGCCGATCGAGTCACGGAGGCTCGGCCATTTGCTGGCGTAGGGACAGATTTCGCGGGGCCTTTCATGGTCAAGACATCGCACCTTCGCAACGCGAAGTCGGTTAAGGCATATCTGTGTGTCTTCGTGTGTCTGGCGACCAAGGCCGTTCATTTGGAATTGGTGGCCGATCTCTCTACGGAGGCCTTTCTGGCGGCATTAGATCGATTTGTTTCTAGACGGGGAGTACCGTCACTGATTCGGTCGGACTGTGGTACCAACTTCAAGGGCGCCGACCGGTGCTTAAAGGAAATTGTATTGTTTTTAAGTCAGAATGAGCGAGAGATTGGCACGGGCCTCGCCAGTCGGGGCATTTCGTGGTATTTTAGTCCACCTGGATGCCCCCACTGGGGTGGAATTTTCGAGGCAGTAGTCAAGTCTTCCAAGACTCACTTGTATCGGGTCATCGGCTCAACGATTCTCACCTTTGAGGAGTTGTCAACGGTGTTTTGCAGAATTGAGGCGGTCTTAAACTCGCGACCTTTGTGCCCGTTGAGCGCTGACCCGAATGACCTTGAGGCCATGACCCCAGGTCATTTTTTGATTGGCCAACCACTTAACGCCTTGCCGGAATATCCGTATACTGATGTCAAGTTGTACCGGTTGTCACGGTATCAGATGTTACGGCAAATGAGCCAAAATTTTTGGAAGCGATGGTCGCTGGAGTATTTGCATATTCTACAGCAACGCGTTAAGTGGACGGACAGGACGACCCCACCCTGCGTTGGAGACCTCGTTCTGGTTAAGGATGCTAACCTATCACCGTTGTGTTGGCGACGGGGGCGCATTGTTAACCTGATTACGGGCAAGGATGGGTTTCCAAGGATCGCAGACGTCCAGGTGAGGGACTCGATCCTTAGACGGGCAGTTTCAACTTTATCTCGACTCCCGGGAGTTTGAGCGGACCGACAACGGGTCGGTCCGGGGGGGGTGATTGTTTATAATCTACCTTCAGATTTTTGATTTTCTCCGCCTCGGGGCGACAGGGGCGGAGGGAGAGAGGTCGAGCGCTGGGCTCGGCGTGAAGTAGTTCGTATTGAGTCGCGCTGGGCGTCGAACGATTATATAGTAGCCATAGAATTACGGGTGAAAGCGCACGCGCATTGATTAAATCGACTTGTGGAGTCATTTCGCGGCACCCAATTATACTAGTTAAGCAGTACGGTTAGCGACGCAGTGAATGTCGAACGGGTTATTGATAATATCATTGGTTTGCCTTGTCACGGGAGTGCTATTGGGAAGCACCGAGGCTTTTGTGGTTAGACTAATACGGAGTGAGTGTGGTGGCTCGCGTTAACGGCGTGGCTTGCAGCGACGTGGAAGAATCGTCCGGAACTACCAGCAAACCATCGCAAGGTCATATACACTCATTATACACATACACAGTTACACAACTTGCGAGGGGTCAAGGAAGTGAGACCGGCTCGAAGAAATGAGGTAAGAGTAGCTGTAAGTTCAGAAATTGTAATATTGTTCGGAGGCGCGTATCGCGTCTATTTGATCCCGTTAGGACGGCAGCTGTTCTGAGACCTGTCTCCCATGGGCCCGAGATAAGGTTCGGCTGAGTCCTGGCGCGATCAGCCCTACTTGAATAAGGTTGTTCGCAAACTTACGTGTCTCAGCGGCTAAATGTGAGTCGTTCAACTGTCCAGAGGACTTGGCAACGGTATCAAGAGACCGGTTCGGTCAAAAGAAGACCCGGTTCGGGAAGAAAACGACGTACAGAACCAAGAGATGACCGCTTTTTGGTGAGTCAGGCCTTGCGGAATCGTAAGGCGTCAAGTGTGGACCTGAAGAAGAGCCTTGAAGAAGTAAGAGGAGTAGAAGTTAGCTTGTGGACCGTCAGGAGGAGGCTTTTGGCTGCCAATATCAGGAGTTACCGCCCGGCTCGGGGACCTAAATTACTCCGTGAGCACCGTGTTGCTCGACTTCAGTTTGCTCGAAACTGTGCTTCATGGACTCTGGAGGACTGGAATAAAGTATTGTTTTCTGATGAAGCTAGAATCTCTTTGTGTGGAGAGGACCGACGCCGGCGAGTGCTACGAAGACCACGGGAACGCTATGCGGAAGTGTGTTTCGAAGAAATCACTCCTTATGGCGGAGACAACATAACGGAGATGTTTTGGGCAGCAATTAATTCGACGGGGCGTACGGAGTTAGTTCTCATAGAAAATGGAACATTAAATGCACACCGGTACATAATGGAAGTCCTAATTCCATATGCACAACCCGCATTGACTGCACTTGGGGAAGATTCCATTTTTATGGACGACAATGCTCGCCCGCACCGTTCTGGCGACGTGGAAGCGTACATGCAAGAAGTTGGGATCCGTCGTTTAGATTGGCCAGCTCGAAGTCCTGACCTCAATCCAATTGAGCATGTCTGGGATGTTCTAAAGAGACGGGTAAGATCAGTGCAACATGCTCCACAAAACATCAGGGAGCTAAAAAGAGTCATTGCAGAAGAGTGGGAACGTATTCCTCAAAACGTCATTAAAAACATCGTGGAAAGCATGAAGGATTCAAGCTGTGATTTTGGCAAGAGGAGGCAGGAGACACTCGTTATTAGGTTATTACATTTGTAACTTTATTTAATTAAACAAAGTAAAAAAATGTTCTTGTCTTTATTGCCGACCACTTCTTATTGTTTGGCCGTGTACATCGGTTTTAAAGAATTCATAGATATTTTTTTTTAATTGCCACAGTTTACTTCACGCGTATTAATTTACACGATTATAAGTATACAGAGTCTGTATACTTATAATCGTATTACAGACTACGTCAAACAATTAAATTTCATTGAATTAACTCAAATCGACCTTAGAACGTAAATTTCCTAAGGTGCCCGTTTTTTTTGCAAAGGAGTGTATATATATATATATATATCGAAAAAGATTCTTCGATTAAATTTGACAAAGATGATGATGATTTTATGAAAGACGGATCTTAAACTGAACCTCACATGGTTACGCAGAGAGAATTAAATGACCTGATGAGAGCCCTTCAGTTTTCTATAGCCAAATCTGAACTGCTTGTTTCAAGGAAGCGTAAGTAACGAGCATGGCGAACGTTTCCGTCAAGTTTTTTTTTATTAATGTAAATGGGCGGCTTGCTCTTGACTTCATTTGAAGAGAGGTACCAAGGTTTTTAAACGGTTTTATTTAGCTCACCCCGTTTGTTTTTTTCTTGGATCAAATTTAGTAATTCAAATTTCACCCACTTCCAGTCAACCGATTAATCTGAAATTTTGTATACACATTGGATTTTGGTGACAATACAATTATGTTTATTCATTATCATTATAAATTCAAGATGGCCGCCGCTACAAAATGGCGGATAATTTATGTTTTATTAATCCCATCAATATGGGTATCAAATGAAAGGGCTCAACAAGTAGAATACAATATACTATAAAAAATTGAAATCCAAGATGGCGGCCGCTACAAAATGGCGGATAATTTATTTATGTTTTGTTGGGGCACGTCAATTGTCTACAAATTATCGACTTAATTATTATTATTATGATTTTAATCAACGATTGTAGACAATTGACGTGCCCCACGGTTTTCTATTTTATTATTTTTTGGTTTTTAGTACATTTATCTTAAACATTGCAATGTATGTTTAACATAAAACCGTTTAACTTAAAAAGTTTTTTTACCTATTTTTTATTTTCTAGTTTTTAGTTTTTATTTCGCATTCTGTTTAAAGGGGCCGCCATCTTGGATTTTAATTTTATATAGTATATTGTATTATACTGGTTGAGCACTTTCATTTGATACCCATATTGATGGGATCGATAAAACCTACGTTATCCGCCATTTTTGGATAAAAATAGTGTCTGTCTCATTACCCGACTGCGGCGAAGCCCAAAAGGAGGGTTATGTGTATTGGAGGTCGTATATTTATATGTATATACTGGCCTGCGATAAATAATCATATGTAACACATTGCTGTCATTGATTTAAATAAGCTTAGTTACGGGTTGTTTATATTCTATTGTACTTTGTAACTTGCTTGTAAAATATTAACCACGAATGAATATACTGTGCTATCACACTGCTGATCTCATCTTTATTTCAATTATGTGTTTGACGTGTACCTATCTATGTATGTCTGTCTCTTTGTTCCCTCATAACTCCTAAACGGATGAAGGGATTTCAATAAAATATACGTCGTTAGATTCGTCTTGATGGCGCGAGTGTCACAGGCTAAATTAAAATTAAAAAACAAAGAAAAATTGCGGATTTTGGGGGCCAAACAACGGAGTTCAAAAAAAAATCCTATACCATCGAGTAGGGTATCAAAATAAAGGATTTTAAAAGGAGATTACAAAAATACATAACACTTATATGATTAAAAGAAATTCAAAGTGACGAATCCTATAAACAAGTACCTAACTACCTACTTAATAAAATAAAATAAAAAAAATAAAAATAGCCTTTATTCTACCACAACCTAACAATTATTTAAATAGAACTTTGAAAATAAATAATCACAATTAATTAATAAATTTAGTTTAGATGAATTTAAGTTTTATAATAATTATTAATATCATTAATGAATAAAAAAATTATAAATTATCATTTCCATGCAAAAATTATTATTATTATTGATTAAAATATACCATATTCGTGCATTAACCATTCTGTGAGTTTCTTGGTCCATCTGTCGTTGGTCATCCTATACATATGGCCCGCCCATTTCCATTTTAAATTCCAAATTTTTTCGAGTATGTTAGTTACTTTAGTTTTCTTTCTTATTGTTTCATTTTTTTATTTTATCTGATAGTTTTATTCCTAACATGCTTCTCTCCATTTTCCGTTGGTGTATGGCTAATTTGTGTTCGTCTATCTTCCTCAACGACCATGTTTGGCAACCATAATAATATGTTAGGCATGGCGGGATGGTTGTCTCATACAGTTTCCTTTTTATTTCAATTTTTATATCTCTAATTTTCATGATTTCCTTCAAGCTCCATTACCTACTTTTTCCACGCAATTGCAATTCGTCGGTTTATTTCTTTTTCTGTGAGATCTTGGAATGAAATTGACTGACCTAGGTAGATAGGTATATTCCGTAACACACTCGATGCTTTCTCCGTTCACTCTAATGGTTGGAACAGTACCATTTGTGATAAATTTTGTTTTTGAGGCGTTCAGCGATAAACCAACCTTGCTGCTCTCCCTCACAAGATCTTTTACCATGCTTTCTAACTCAGTACTCTCCTCAGCAAATATAGCGATATCGTCCGCGAACCGTAGGTTTTTATTTATTACCCGACTGCGGCGAAGCCCAAAAG
Organism: Diarsia mendica; assembly: GCA_949316265.1. Classification (NCBI taxonomy): domain Eukaryota; kingdom Metazoa; phylum Arthropoda; class Insecta; order Lepidoptera; family Noctuidae; genus Diarsia; species Diarsia mendica. The sequence goes on from OX438886.1 coordinate 20,681,327, forward strand.
GAGGGTTATGTGTTTGACGTGTATGTATGTATGTAAGTATGTATGTATGTATGTATGTCCGTTTCTTTGTTCCCTCATAACTCCTAAACGGATGAAGGGATTTGAATGAAACATACGTCGTTAGATTCGTCTTGATGGCGCGAGTGTTATAGGCTATATTAAAATTAAAAAACAAAGAAAAATTGTGGATTTTGGGGGCAAAATCGCGAAGTTGAAAAAAAAAAGTTTTTTCTATACCATCGAGTAGGGTATCAAAATGAAGGATTTTAAAAGGAGATTACAAAAATATATAATACTTATATGTTTAAAAGAAATTCAAAGTGTCAAATCCTCTAACAAGTACAAAAGTTAAATCTTTTGGATATTTTACGCGACCAACGAAAGGACAATCACAAAAGAACTAAAAAGATGGAAATAAAAAAAAGTAGTTAAAAAACTAAAAAACCCGACTGAAAAAACCGAAAAGCAAAAAACAAGCACATTTTAAATCACACAAAACTTGGAAGCAGGCGGGGTTCATTTGAATATTAAATTATGAAATGAAAATAGAATGGACCCCGCCTGCTTCCAAGTTTTGTGTGATTTAAAATGTGCTTGTTTTTTGCTTTTCGGTTTTTTCAGTCGGGTTTTTTTGATGCCTTATATGTATTAATTTTGATGCCTTGTTTTTCCCAGTTGATATTTCTAAAAACCATTTCCAGAACTGCTGAGAATATTTTGGGTGAGAGGGGGTCGCCCTGTCTCACGCCTTTTCCTATACGGAACTCCGGTCCCTCTCTTTCCAGACGTATTTTAGCCAAACTCTTAGAGTATATGCTGTAAAGGAGCTCAATGTACTCTATGTCTAAGCTTTGTTGTATTAGTGCTTTCCAGATGGCAGTGTGTTCCAAAGAGTCGAAAGCTTTGGAGAAATCAATGAAGCATTGTACAGAGTCTTTCCATATTCTTTACTTTTCTCTATTAATTGTGACATGACGTGGATATGGTCGATCGTTGAAAAGTGTTTTCTAAATCCTGCTTGCTCACGTGGTTGATTCTCGCCTAAGATTTTGGAGAGCCGGTTCAAAAAGTGCTTGTTTTTTGCTTTTCCGATTTTTCAGTCGGGTTTTTTTTGTTTTTTAATTTACTTATGTTCTTTTTACCCACGACGGAACGGAGACGGTATATGCGTTTGGGGTGAGAGTTTGTTTGTTTGTGTGTTTGTGCAAACACATGTTGCCATTTTTTATATAGGCAATGGTCAAAGAGGCAGACACGAGTAAATGATATAGCACAGTTTTTTTACGACATTTTTGAAGCGATGTTAATTGAAAACGCAGCGGTACGATGGTGGCAGACTATTTTTCTGCGGTTGTTCACGGGGTTTTTAAACACACACACACACACACACACACACTGCGGGTCTGCCAAGCGTGCATTTATTTATTTTTTTAAATCAATAAAAAATTAAAAGCTGACATTGCCCTAAGGACATATAACCCTGTTAGATTTTTTTTATGGGGTTATGTAAAAATAATAGTTTACAAGAACCAGTTTGAAAATGTCTACGAGCTACAAACAGAACTTAAACGTATTATTCTAAATATCCACCACAACAAAATCAAAAAATCGTCAGGGAGTGAAATAATCAAAAGAGTGCGACTTTTTATTCAACAGTATGAGACTCACTTTGACCATTTGATAAATTGATTAATTTTGTATTGAAAATGTTAAAATTCATGGTCTTCCTTTAATTTCTGACACTATGTTATTATGAAAAAAATAATCCTTATGATGAAGCCTTTCGATCGGTATGATGAAGTTACAGGATATTTTTTTCTCGTGTAGTGGGTTCGATTCCCGGTTCAACCATGAAGGAACCTATGAATGCAGTTTAAATTGTTTTAAAATTAAAATAATATCTTCTTTCAGTAAAATGTTCCAACTTCAATATTCAATGTACTTTCCCTCCATGTGGCATAGCCGTGGGACGCCCTGTATAAAAGCACAGCGGAAAAGAGATGTCTCGAATAGTGATGTGCCTGGTGTGAATATTGCCACTGCCGGTAAAATACCAAAATTGCCAACAACACTGGAAATATTGCCAAAGTTGCCGATCAATGTAGATTAGGGCCTTACATAGTTTCCGTACTTAATTTCACTTATAATTAAGAAATATTCCCCGAATATTTCCACTCCCGGCAATTTTGCCACCAAATTCCCACTTCGGGCAATATAACCGGCAACGGCACATCTCTAGTCTCGAATAGTCATTTCGTATATAGTTTCTCCAAAGGTCGATGTGCAATATTTATAACCGGGTAGGTACTGTAATGGGGATTTCAATAACAGATTTCATGGATTGTTAAAATGTTTTAATTACGACTTTCTGACCAAGAGTGAACAACGTTTTTGATTAAAAATAATTTAAAAAGACTGAATCACAGGTAATCAACGAATTTACAATAACTGTCTCAAAATTATGCATCACAGATAATCAACTTATTTACATAAATTCTTACTTCTTTTATTCACCTTAACGCCTGTAGCACACCTCCGCTGCGAAACAACAATCGCGAAACCGCTGCGCTAGTTTCGCTGTACAGTCGCCATCCGATATAATATTGTAGCAGAGAAGGTGACCAAATACTTCTGAACAATTTAAAATGTCAATAAGATCCATACACTACAAGTTACCATTAATATCTGAACATTCATTACGTCATTAATATCTGAGCAGATGCTTGTCATTATTTTCTATACAAACAACTATATGCGAGGTTGCAGTACTTTTTAAGATTTTTGAACCTTTGAAAATCGAACTAAATATGAGTTTTTTAATAAATAAAAATCATTATATAAAAATTGAACATACTCTTAAGTAAATCGTACAGATAGAAACGCGATTTAGAATGATCGGCTCGATCATTTATTTTGTCAAACATGACTCTAAATCACAATTTCAAACGTGTACTGCTAAGACATTTTATCATGAATTTATATGAAAGTTATATCAGTAGATAGAACTTTTTATTCTGAAGTAAATGCTGAAAACATATTGTATAATTTCTTTATCATTTTTCTCCAAGAAGAAAAAACAGTCAACATTTTGGCATTATATCGCTCACCGGGCACAGTACTGCAATCTCGCCTTAAAACTGTAAGAATTTATGGAAATAAGTTAGTATCTATTTTATATAAATTATAATAAACGAGAGGAGGAGATACGTGACCACTGCAAGTTAGCTGTAAGATGGCTAAGGAAAACTGAAGTGTCACAGTGTGGTTACTACAATAGTAGTTTATGCGACTGTGCATAATGAAGGGCATTACAACACAAGTGTGGGTTTGAGAAACGAGCCGAAGGCGAGTTTCTTAATAGCATCACACGAGTGTTGTAATGCCTAATTATGTATAGTTGCATACACTAATTTATCTACCCGAATATCATAAGGCTCTATGATGGGCTCAGGAACCATAGGGAAATGACCAGCATTGTTACCAGTGTAATGCAATAAAAAATAAACAGGTTATTAGTTGCATACGTCGCTGCATTTACGATATCTGGCGGAGTGTTCATGTTAATTTCTGAGTCACTATCACTCATTTTCGACAGAAATAAAGAACTTATCAGAAAATTTGTCTACTCAATGAAAGGGAATAAAAAGCTAACGAACAAATGACAGCTCGAAATGGCGGCGTTTCGGATGTCTGTCATTTTTTTTAAATCATAGGCAAACGAACAAAGTCACTATTCTTGTGTCAATCGAGATCAAAATGTCGTGTGATTATAATTAAAATCATACTGAATTGGGGTTTCGTATCGATAGGTATCTGTTTTAATGTAGATACTAGAATAGCACACTCACTTGAATTTGACACCTGTTCCAAATTTAAACTCATAACCTACTGTTTTCAGTAGGTTATGAGCTCATTACAGTTCTGTTAATTTCTGCTGGTTGGTAATGCTGGTCATTGCCTATGGTTTTTGAACGCATTATAGAGGGTTTATGATATTTGGGTAGATAAAATATTATTATATTATTGCCAAGTAATGATACTTAAATTTTACCAAAAAATATTTTTGTGTTATCGATAACAAACGTTACCGCAGCAAAATCTTGAATAACTTCAGAACCATAGCACACACAAATTCTGCTATTACTATGCGTCACGAGCTATCTATTCATCTATTTGGATACGAGCTAAATCGATTTTTGAAAAACGATTTTGCTGCGGTATCGTTTAAAACATTATTCCAGTAATATTCACACTTTGCTATTAGTAAACAAATTGCGCCTCATGACACTAATAATTTTTATTGTATCGACTCTCTAAAGCACAATAGTTTGCTGGGGTAACGCACACCAATTTATCGAATGCGGACACGAACATAGTATGGAAGTTGAATTTTATTGTATAAGTAATAAAGATTACTATGTACTACACGGTCACATTAACTTGACGCATCTCTGGAATGCGCGCGTCGAAAATTTGGCTAGTTTTCTGTTGTTTTTATATTGTTTTTGACATTATTGTGACAACGCCAAGCGTCAAGTTAATGTGACCGAGTAGTAGGTACGTATACCAAGGAAAAACAGACACGAAAATTCGATTTAAAAGAAATCATTGATAGCTACTCTATCGAATTAAGTTTAAGAGTAATTATAGTTGTAAGTTGAATAAATAAATAAATTATATTATCCGAATAATTTATGACAAACAATTGAAGCCAAACATTCGAATTTAACAAAACCATTAATTTGGCATAGTAGGTAATATTTTTTCAATAATTTAATTAATTTTGTATTGTTGAGTGAAACAACAAGATTTCAGCATTTTATTCAATGAAGTTTCTGAGTATTTTAATAAAAGGAAACTTGAAAAAAATCTCGGGAGGCTTTGGCCTAGCAGTGATGAGCAAAAAACATTCCATACAATCATCACATTCATCACGTAGGTACCAGAATATCAATAGTTCAATAGTTGTTTAACAACAAAGAACACGTACCTGTTAGAGTACTGTAAAAAATCTATATATTATTATGTAAAAAAATGGATCGCCAAAATGTTGGAAAAAGGGAAAAAAATCCAAGATGGCGGCCGACGGACAAGGGTTGCAACCACTTGACATTTAAAAAATAAAATTGCTTCCTCTAACAAATGCACGCTCAATGTAACATTTCAATGGACTAATAGTTAAGGAATGTGATATTAGGAAAATAAAAGAATACGTAAAAGGTTTTTTACCGACGAAAAAAAAAGAACAGGTTTTCAAATCGACACGTAGGGTACCTAATTGTACATTTTTTTTTCTTCAAAATAATAATATTGAATAAGCTATTTATCCTGGATATCCGAGAGAGTGCAGTTAGAATTCCACTTGGCTAAGTTGTGTTCACTAGAATCACTTGTGGGCTTTGGGGTTTAGATTAAAACCTCTCAATATATCAGTAAGTAGTGTGCAACTCGAAGGGACCGTCTGCTTGCCTCAAGGGCTAGTTCAGGACTGTTCTATGACGTTACCGTTCGAGCTGCTTGCTACGTTTATTTGTATACATCACATCTCTTAATGAAATATAGGTAGACACTAGTTTTCAAATATAGGTAGACACTAGTATTCAAATATAGGTAGACACTAGTATTCTTTTTTGCATGGTTTCATTTTCCACTATTGGTTTTTTTTTCATTTTTGCTTATTTTTATTCTTCCTTGAGTCAGCTCAGTCGAAACTATTGGTTTAATTATTTATTTTACTTGAGTTTAAGACGACTCGTCTTAAACTTAAGTAAAACAAAAGTTTAATTTAATGAAAACGAATAGCAAAAACGCATTATAGTAGAAACGTTACAACGGGTTAAAACCTTAAATGAATTCGCCGTTAGGTAGCTTCCATTTCTTTTTTCCAAACTAACCTAATTATTATATTAATATTCGAATAGAATTGGAATGTTTTCTATTATCTGAAGTCTTTTTTTAGCTTATAGAAACCCTCCCAAGTCATTCATAAACGCATGTTACATCAAACTACACCGTACACGTTACAACAACAATTAACATAAAAATCTGATAATCAAAAATACAACAAAGTTAGAGACGCGCCAATCGACTGCTCGAACTCGATTGTTGGCGGGGGTTTAAACGCAAACTGTCTCGCAGTCTTGTGAGTAAGCAAAAGTGTGACATCTTCATAAAGTTATGTTGCTACTCCTTAACGCCCTCATGGTTAAGCAGAAGCCAGTCTTACTAGACTAAACTGCGAGACGCAACTAACAAAAAAAAATTAACGGCATTTGTGTAAAATTTAAACACAGTAGATGTCACAAGTCTTCAAACTTTTGGTTCTAGTGCATGCCGGTTTCCTCGCGATGTTTTTCTTCACCGTTTTTGAGAGCAGAGAAATAAATTACACAAAGCAATGCGCCTGCCTGGGTTCGACTTCAAACCCACGACATACTGCTCGTAAGTCGCGGCCACCACCACTGGGCCACCGCCGTTATTAAAAATCTAAGTAAGTTGGATGGAAAACAGTGTAGATAGTTGTCACCCCGCCAACGTTTGAGTTGAAAGCAGGCCGAGTAGCGCAACACTAATAATTAATATACATACATGAAGTAACATATTTCTTAACAGACAATTTTACATAGTACGTAGTAAACATTGATTTTATTGTTGAACACACATTGCCGTTTACATAGATAGCTTATTTACATCAGTCGATAACTGGGTAAGAATCATGATAGTAACGATAAATCTAGTATCAGGAATTAAAGTGACTGGCCTAGTAATAACAGTGTTAACAGAGAAAGAAACCGCAACCATTATTTAAAATAAAATAAGTAGGTAAATTGGTTTTAAGATACTTTCAAGTTATTAGGATTTCTCATATAAGAACTTAGCGTAGGTACCTATTTTTGGTGTTCCGGCATAGAAAAATTGTGGCCGAGACTAAGGCTGGTACCACGGCAGATCGAACGTGGTTTTTAGTCAGTAGAAGTCTGACACTGGGATACCGCTCTGGGCAGGCTGTTGGAGTCATTTGATTAAGCACCCTAACGCACCCAAAAAAAAACGGGATAGGGTTTATAATTAATTGATTGCGTAATACGTGATGTTTAAATAAATGCGGGTGTGTGCGCGACAGCGCATCTCTATTGCTTTCACTAAACTGCATGTGTAGTTGTTGCCCTGTGATGGGCGCTAACTGGAGACACAGGTTTACTACGATATATTTCTCTTAACGGACAATATCTTGTTTATAATATCTATGGAATAATAAACCCTCATTAATTGGTATGGTTTCAACGTACGGGCTATGTTAGGTATCTCTCTACGTGATCGAATCAGGAACACAGAGATCCGGAAGAGAACAAAATTGATCGACATAGCCCATGTGATCGCTAGCAGAAAATTGAAGTGGGCGGGCCATATATCCCGTAGACATGACAAAAGGTGGGGTAGTCGGGCGCTTGAGTGGAGGCCTAGAGTAGGGCATAGAAATGTAGGCAGGCAACCGATGCGTTGGACCGACGACCTTGTTGGAGTGGCCGGTAAGGACTGGATGCGAAAGGCACAAAACCGAGAAGAATGGCGTGCATTAGAAGAGACCTACACTCAGCATTGGGTGGTGAAAGGTTGAAGAAGAAGAAGAAGAGAGAATTGGTATGGTTTCAACGTAGGGGAGAGGATTTTATAGTCGATATCGGTAATATTATTCGTATTTTGTCAACTACACACTCACAAAAATCATGATCACTGTTTCTTGCATTGACTAATGTAAACAAACTATACATAAGCATTACATAATTTTATCTTAAATTTAGGGTTTTCTTACTAATAAACAGCATGAACTCAAACCAGCCGGCATTTTCGCAAGTTCGGAAAAGCAGATTGATCGTCTAGCGAAGTCGATTTTTTCACAAAACACCTGGAATTGAAAAATGGCATGGTGAATGACAAATAACACTGACCCCAAACAAATACTTCTTAATATTTATTGTATACTAGTAAAAATCTTATTAACCGACTTCCCAAAAGGAGGAGGTTCTCAATTCGATTGGTATGTTTTTTTTTTTTCTATGTACGTAAGTAGACCGATTACGCTGCGATTTATGATCCGATTTACGTGATTTTTTTTTAGTTTGATGCGGAATAGTTGCCATTTGGTCCCATAAAAATTTAGTATAGTTTGGCCCAGTACTTTTCATTTTATGAAGATTTTTCTTAATTTATGAACATTTTTCGTTAATGTGTGTTCGCGAATAACTTCGTCGTCTATGAACCAATTTTGATGATTCTTTTTTTAAATGTATCTATAAATATTTCATCATATTCATATTCATATATCTATAAATGTATTAGTAAATATTTCTATAGGATATTAAAACTAAAAATGAAAAAATAAAAAACTTTTTTGCAAAAAAAACAGTGACCGACCCATAGTCACACTAAACTACCACACCAGTGTGACTATGGTTAATTTTATTTATCCGTAGTCACACTGGTGTGACTACGGCTGATCCGTGGTCACACTGGTGTGACTACGGATAATTTAACCTGATCGGTATTCACACCCGGATGAATAACCAAAATTATAGGCTGTTGCTAGTCGTCCGCTAAGTGGATGAATCATCATCTCGCGACAGTATCCTTTATGGGCGGCATGGGCACCGGGCCGTAGGCCAACGAAGGAGTCCGGCGGAGGCCCGGCACTTCAGGGACAGAAGATATTAGTGTTATTTAATATGCGAGCGAAGCGAGCGCGCGTCATCCATGACGCGTCATCCATGACGCGCGCTCGCTTCGCCACTATATGCCACTATATACTCCAGTATATGCGTTGCATGTATGAGTGACGTGATCAAAAGCTACGATACTGGTGTGACTACGGTTCAGCCGTAGTCACACCAGTGTGACTACGGATCAGGTTAAATTATCCGTAGTCATACTAGTGTGACTACGGATCAGCCGTAGTCACACCAGTGTGACTACGGATAAATATAATTAACCATAGTCATACTGGTGTGGTAGTTTAGTGTGACTATGGGTCGGTCATGAAAAAAACAACCGACTTCAAAAACACCAAAAAGTTAAAAATAAACTTCAGAAGAAAAATCTGCTTCTGAAGTCGGTGGCAAAAAAAACGAAATGTAATAAACAAATGTCACCGACTTCAGAAGCAGATTTTTCTTCTGAAGTTTATTTTTAACTTTTGGGTGTTTTTTTTATAGAGCATTCCCTCTCATCATCTCATAGATACGAGACCTATGTCCCAGCATTGGAAACATTATAGGCTGATAAAGCGTATGCAGTATAAAAAACTCTTCGGAGAAGAGTCACTGTCTGCTCTAACAAAATGGCGACCTTTTTTAGGGAGTGATACCCAAGAACAGTAAAAGCTACATTCACTCGATCTTTATTTGTAGCTTGACTTTTTAGTCGTTTTAGTACTCCGATCAATTTATCCGAGATAGAGACCGCTAGGCGCAACTATTATTATTTGCAAAATAAACATCATTTATCATTATCATTTAAGTTTAATTTGATTGATATCTATGGGAAATACCCAAATACTCCGAAATATTTTATTCCGATTTTCAATACCGATGTTCAAAAGTCCGAAAGTCATAATACCTAAAAATTATGATCTCTATTATTTAAAATCACGAAGTTTATTTTACCGAAAGCGTAAATGCGATATCTTTGTTTTACGATTTTGATTTGATAAGCTTGCTGCATTCTTGCTTGCTGCATGCTTTCGGTGTACTTGCGGCATGCTTGCGGTATAATATTTTTATTTTACATATCTCTTGCTCTGTAAGTAAAACTTACACCCCTGAATGCCGGGGTGTATGACTATCATTACAGCATAGGTTTTGGAATTTAAAAAAAGAACTGTCATACTCATACTGCACGAAGAATATTTTTAAAAAGTTTTTTTTTTTTTCTCGGTATCGATTAATTACTCGAATCGGAATCTAGACAATTTATTTTATAAAGATTTTATTTTAAATAAAATTCCACATCGTATGTTAGATGGAATCGATTTAAAAATCAAACTGGCCAGCAAGATTTGACGCGCTTGCGTGCGTGAAAAAAAAAAGGCAGTCTACTAGTACAAACTATAAATATACCTAAAAAGAACGTGACCATATCTCTTACAAATTGTAATAATTTTACTATTAATTTTAATTAAATACACATTTTTTTCTTCTTAATAAATGTTCATTGAAACCTGCTGTCTTGTTGTTTACTTACCTCACAATCGATATGTAAAGCAGAGTATTTATCTCGGGCGTAAGCATCAATTGCATACTCGGGTTAATTAGCGCCTTCGCTTCGCTCAGGCGCCAAAAACCTCGTATGCAATTGATGTCATACAGCCCTTGGTTAATAATCTACTATTATTTACTCAAAAAAGGCATTGTAGTACATGTTAATAACACAGTTTTACATATTAAGTAGGTACCAATTAATTCGACTCGGGGTCACACAATTAGGGTTTCAAACCAAACTACACAGTCTGTGAAACGGGCGCTGGCCTATTTAATTAATGTATTAAGCTTAACTATACAGCTAAATGTCACAGGGTCAAGGCAAACATGATCTGCACCATGTGATTCAGCTCACAAAACGTTTTGTTTATAAAGGTCACACCCACACAGGGACCCAAAAGTCGTGCAAAAACTAGTATAAATCTATACTAATATTATAAAGAGGTAAAGTTTGTGTGTTTGTATATTTGTTAAATTGTAAGGGGTAATCTCGGGATCTACTGAACCGATTTTAAAAATTCTTTCACCAATAGAAAGCCACATTATTGCTGAGTGTCATAGGTTATATAAAAAACCGAAAAATAAAAAGGCTTTTACGTGGTAGTCCGTTTTGCAAAGTGAATCGGAGATAAATCCAAAGCAGCGGAGGGCGCGGGATGGTTTCGGGTTTAATTCGGTTCGCGTTCGTGCTCGCTTCGGGAGAAAGGGGCGTGGCCTTTTACATCTGATCTGAGAGGTAGGTACCCGCGCGGCTCAGTCGAGTGGTCGGCTCCTTACGCAGCGGACGTCCCCGAAATTGAATTTTTCGAAACGTAATTAGCACACTTTCGACTAATTAGGCCCAACGAAGTGGGCACGGGTCAGCTAGTCGTACATAAAGGTGTTTGAACTTTTTTGTATGGAAGCTGGCATATCGACCTACCGCCATTTTGTTTTTTGAAGTGAAAACTTTAGCGGCGTTGTGCACTTTTTTTGGGATGGGTTAAAAATGTTTAACTCGTGACCATCGGGTCACGTCCTGACGCAAATTCGTAAGACGGCGCGGGGCGCTTGCGCGAATGTGCGCTGTGTTAAATGGCAAAAAAAAGTCGAGTTGATTTTTCTGAGACAGACTTTTAATTTAAAATAATTGTAATAGTTCTGAAGTGTATTTTTTTTAATGTAATATAAATTGTCATGTTTGTGTACGGGAGCGCAATAAATGAATATTGTATTAAAGCACATAAATTATAGTAGGTACTTTTATACTGATAAATAAAGCAGATCGTGCGCAACTATTCCCCATTCCAAAATATTCAAAAATGCTCAACGTAAATGTTCTAATTTTCACATCTGCCACACTCCATAGATATATTATATAGTCGGCGCCAAATAACTCTGGACTAAAGGTCATTGATCCGACTTGTACCAAAAAATTTACAAAACTACGTTGTGCAATCGTAATTATGTCATTCAAAACTGTCGCTAATACTCTGCGCTGAGTGTGAAAGGAGACAAGTGTCAGAGCAAGTCAGAGGTTCACAACCTTTGAACAATTTTGTAATTATGTACCTATCGCGTCCTTCGTCTCTCGTATGTCATTCGAAATTAGTTTTTTTTTTTTTATTTGACGGCACGGTGGGCGCAGTGGCTAAGCGATTAGACTGCTGCGCTGCGTATCGCGGGTTCGATCCCCGCATGCAACAAATATTTGTATGGCCTACTAGATAGTTGTTCCGGGTCTGGGTGTTTGTGTATGTCAGTTTAAAAGTTTGTAAACGCACCCACGATACAGGAGAAATTCCTACAATTTGAACTACTGAAATACGACTGAATATTGTTGTGGCCGAAAGGTTTGCAACTCATGCCCGGTGTACGTGTCAAAGACGCCCCTTACCCCGTTACGTCTGTTTTCCTCGTGTTATGGGCCTACTACACGCACGCACTTCCCCACAGTTTTCGTTCACACTTCACAGTACATCGCGCGTATGGTTGTTAAAACTGTATTACCATTACAAACCACACGCGCGATTGCACCGTGTAATCCCGCAGGCAAAACTGTGGGGAAGTGCGTGCGTGTAGTAGGCCCATAAGCGACACTTCCTTTACACGTTTTCGTATCGTTTTGAAATATTGGAGTACATTGGTGGACTGGTGTCGACCCTTAGTCCAGAGTAATTTGGCGCCGACTATAGACATTATACCACGGTGGATTTTTTTGTTGACCTTTTTAAGGTGTACAATAATGTAGTACATTATTTTGATTTATCCCATGGGATTCAGCCAGCGTTTGCAATGTAAGCGCAAAAAATGTGTTTATTTACGACATCATATTAGAAACCTCTAAATTTATCAGTGTTTTTCTACAATATTATGCATGTTTTATACATATAAACCTTCCTCTTGAATCACTTTATCTATTATTAAAACCGCTTCAACATCCGTTGCGTAGTTTTAAAGATTTAAGCATACATAGGGACAGACAGACAGCGATAGCGACTTTGTATTATACTATGTATTGATAGTGATACTCGTAGTGGTGACTAGGCATAACTTTTTATAGAGAAGTCCGATTTATTATATATAATATTTATTTTTACAGCTAATAAAATCACAGTAAACCAACCTTGAATGCTTCAGGTATTTCCTCAATAGCCCTGTGTATGAGCGTCCCATTAACATAGAGGCAGTTAGCTGCTTCATCTTCTGGGACCGTCAAAGTCTGATAAGTAAATGTGGCTTCGCGCTCGATTCTTTTAAGCAACTCTTTGGCCTCCTTACTTGCACTCACACATAGGATGTCAGAGCCTGCTACGGTGATGTAGTTCTTTAACCCTTTAGCCCCTTTAGAAATCTGTAATAAAAGATTTAGTTTGTTATGCAGGGATAACTTACATCAGAATATTCGGTATTTTTAGGGTTCCGTACCTCAAAAGGAAAAAACGGAACCCTTATAGGATCACTTTGTTGTAAGTCTGTTTGTCTGTCTGTCTGTCTGTCTGTCTGTCAATACCTTTTTTCTCAGGAACGCGTGGAGGTATCAAGCTGAAATTCATATCAAATACTCAAGTCTATGGTCTCTTGGAGCTGTGAAAAAATCAAACTTCTAAGTCAACGCGATCAAAAGATACTCCCGTTTATGCCGCAAATTTTCGACACTCGCAAGGGAATCAAAACCTACAGGGTACTTCCCGTGAACTCAGAATCTTGAAATTTGGTACGAAGCAACGTCTTATAGCATAGATAAAGGAATAATTACGAAAACCATAAATTTTTAGTTACATCAAGATACTCCCGTTTATGCCGCAAATTTTCGACACTCGCAAGGGAATCAAAACCTACAGGGTACTTCCCGTGAACTCAGAATCTTGAAATTTGGTACGAAGCAACGTCTTATAGCATAGATAAAGGAATAATTACGAAAACCATAAATTTTTAGTTACATCACATAATATATTTTTTTTACGGAACCCTCGGTGCGCGAGTCCGACTCGCACTTGGCCGGTTTTTTTTTTCATTAAACTTCTTTTAAAGAAGGAATTGAAGGCCTTGTCTAGCATATTCTAGTCAACAAGTTAAAAAACGTGCTATTTAAAAGTAAAGCTCCTAAAAATATGTACGATAGCTTATTCGATTCGGAATGACGCTTTTTTAAGGAATTTTGAAAAAAGTTCCTGAAAGATGAGGAAAGGGGATAGAACCGATGTGGCATATCAACCTGCCCAGCTACTGTTTTTTTTTTTAAATCGCAGCCCTCGATAAAAGTGGTATGTATGGATAGAGGACATATAGATGAACGAAAAATGTCTAGTCTACCGGGTTACGGTACCCCAAAATATCACGTTACCGAGATATTTGAAGGTAAAGATCGACAAATGAGTACAAACACAATCATTAAAAAATAGACTTGTGAGACCAAGGTGGGATTCAAGAAATCGATATGAAACCCTAAAAATATTAAAAAAAAAACTTATATTTGTACCTTTATTGGAGTGCAGGGAAATTCAGGAAATGCTTCAGCGACGGCGCTTGCACCGGCCTCATTTGTACTCTCAGATATACCAACGAAGAACTCGCGACCTGCAACACATAAAAAACAATTATGAATCTCGCGTTATTTCATGAAATACAATATTTAGGTATGGATCCACCTAGCTAGGGTTAACCCTTTAAGCGCCGACACCGTATCACGGGTATTATCACGGGTTCTAAAAACAGTGCCCGAATCGCCACAGACGTAATATTACGTTATTTTATTGAAAAAGTTCTTCTGTGTGAATAATTCGAATGATTTTTGTTACATTTGTAGAGAATATATGTTGAGAAAAACCGTTTAAATGTGACAGCGTTCGTAATTAAGGCTTACAAACTTTACTTTGGTCACACGTTGGAAATGAAAGATAAGCCTTGGATTCTACAAAAGGTGTTCAATACTTGCGTCTAGATTCTACCTTTGTGGACAAATAAAAAAAGGAATACATTAAGATACGAAACAGTCATGATCTGGAATAAATCCGTGAACCACCACGATGACTGTTATTTTTGTATGGCGAATATAACCGGCATTCATTGAAAAAAATGAGGTAAATGGAAATATCCTTGTATACGATCGGCTTAAGACGATGACAATAGCTATTGACTTCTGATGTTTCAGTATTTTTGGACACGCCCACAATTTTTCCGATACCCTAGCGCCATACTACCAAGTAAGAAACAAATAGTCCAGGATCCGCGGTCCATTTTTGCACTTGATTACTATCAAGCTAATTTTGATGAGACGGCGAGACGCCCAACAATTTCCTGCACGAAACTCTCGAATTCTCGGTTTGATGATTCTCAAAAGTGTTAAGTACAAACACATTTGAGAATCATCAGCTGGGTTTTTTTTGTTAAAACTGATGATAATTATCTAAATTATTTGAAAAAATATTTGTCCTACAAAATGTATGGTTTGATCAAAGAGTCCCCTTCCTTCCTTCCAATATGTATCGATAACGAAGTCATTAAAAATGATTACTTACTAACTGGGTTTTGGGGATTGGATATTTTCTATTAAACCCACTCTTTACAAGTTGCCTACAAGATTCTAAAAATTATATTAAGTGTTTGGCACTTACTCCACGCACCATCAATACTCCTGTACATCATAAACAACAGGCCAATACACTTTCTGGAGCCACAAATTCCAGAAGAGCAAGCAGGTTTTGTTAAAGGCAAAGACACGCGGGAACAAATCCTGAACGTTCGCCAAATTATAGAGAAAAGTCGGGAATTTAACAGCCCTGTATTGATAATTATGTTTCATAGATTATACCAAAGCATTTGATTGCGTGGAGTGGGGCAAGCTGTGGGGGGTTCTTAAAAGACATGGGAACGCCTCAACATCTTATTGACATAGTCCGATGCCTCTACCTACACATCAACAACCGCTCTTTCGTCAAAATAGACACCGACTGTTCAAATGCGTTAGGCAGGGATGCATCCTCTCACCTCTGCTCTTCAATATGTACGAAGAGCAATATCATTCAAGACTCTTTAGGGCTGGGACAAGGGGTTTACTGTTGGTGGAAAGTGGATTTCCAATCTGAGGTACACTGATGACACCGTTCTCCTTGCTACAACATTTGGCAACATGAAAGAGATACGGCACATATTGGAAGTGGAAAATGGCAAAGTAGGGTTTGCAATAAATAGGCAGAAAACCAAGCTTATGGTGGTAGATCGTGCGGGAAACCTATCGGGCGCCTATAACATCTAAGGCATCTATACTGTGGACAGCTTCGATTAACTAGGCTCCAATATAAGTAATGAAGGTAGCTGCGTCACAGAAATAAAACGGCGGATAGCCATGGCTAAAGATGATATATTACGCCCCCGGAACATCTGGGAAAAACGTGGTATAAGTTTTAAAACGAAGGCCCGTTTGGTCAGAGCACTAGTTTTCCTGATTTTCCTCCATAGAGTTAATAATAATAATATTTATTTATTTTCAGGCTACTTTGGCCCATAGATAAATACCTTACAGACTAACATACATACGATATAATTGACAGCTTGTGTTAGTAAACAAAACCCTAAAACTATATTAGTATCACTACAGTTGCACTACGTCACTGTGCGATCATGTGGCACTTGCCCGCGGAAGCGTCGAAACACCACCCCCTGCGGCCAAAAGTCCTCTTCCAAGACGAGGTGCAGGTAGCATGTCGGTACTCGCACCACAAACGCCTTAAAGTTGACGTTGCGGCGCGACTCGAGCAGCTGCACTCTCGCCACGTACTTGATCTTCTGGCGCACGTACTCCACGATGTCCTCCGTCGTAGTGGTGTAATGTAGACGGGAGAGGTACAAAGGAGTGTTCGGCTTTGCGGCACGAATATGCACATGGGCTCCGATGGAGCCGTGCCGCAGCGGTTCTTGATGGTTCGCTGACGGCGCTTCCTCCTCAACACCGTCACGAAACCATCATCAGCCTGGATCGGTTCCTTTTCAGGCACAGGCTTCTCGGAAGGAGCATTTTTCCCCACAAGTTAAGACATGGACAATCCAAACAAGAGTAAGACAGAGGATAGACGCATTCGAAATGTGGTGTTTTAGGCGGATTCTCCGAATTCCATGGACGGCCAAACGCACAAATGTGTCTATCCTTTACCAACTCGATATCAAGACTCGATTGTCAACAGTTTGCCTACAGCGTATTTTGTCTTATTTCGGCCACATAATGCAAAGAGGAGATAGCAGCCTTGAAAAGCTGGTCATTGTTGGCAATACCGAAGGCAAGCGACCGCGAGGCCGGTCGCCATTTTACAAATTTGGAAGTGTCTGTCTTCCAAACGATTGGCTTTGAGAAAAAATTGTTTGTGGAACCTCAATGTAATTTTTAAAGACCTGTCTAATGTCTATAGACACCCCACACGTAGGTATAGGTTTGATGAAAAAAAAAAAATAGTTTCAGTTCCATGTATGGGGCGACCCCCTAAATCCTTTTTTTTATTTTTGTATAAAAATCGTAAAGCGGTTCACAGAATACTTGTAGAGTTTCAACTGTGTAGTCTCAATAGTTTCCGAATGAAGTGGCTGTGAAATACGGGTGGACAGACGGACAAACAGACATGACGAATATATAAGGGTTCCGTTTTTTGCCATTCGGCTACGGACCCCTAAAAAACAGCTGGTTTGTAGTAATTTTTGATGAGCTCGTTATCAATACATGTTGGATTTAGATAATGATCATCAGATAAAAATAAAATAGTTAGTAATAGATTTTTGAAAATCATCAAATAAATAATTATAATAATATATAATCAATATATATTTTATCCCTGCTGCCCCTATTACCTACCACAATCGAGAGTTTTCGTATAGGGTAATGTTGGCTCACGGAAAATTAGCTTGATAGTAATCAAGTGAAAAAATGTACCGTGGATCCTGGACTAATATTGTGACGCGGTCAATAATAATTTATAGATGAACGGATAGCTGTCAGTGGGGCGCAAAGTGACATACGTCCGTCTAGCACCGCGCCTAAGCGCTCACTGTCGGATTGCATACGTAAGAAAGAGAGCGCGATGACGCAACGCTCGAACTTCTTACAAACCATATAATGATTAATTATAAAATAATAATTTATTAAATAATCAAAAATTAAAAACAACCAAATTTTGTATTTAAATATGATACGTTATTGTTATAAATTTTACCAACGTACGTTCATCAGTAATACAGATATTTTTGTTGGAAGATCATTTTAAGAGGTTAGTTTACCATTTTTTTGTATCGAGAAAACTTTTCAAAAACGTGTTTTGAAAACAACGAAATTATCAGAAATATGTTCAAGATTAACATATATTTTTTCCGCCGTGTCAAACTGTATAGATTTGGCTAAAAAATTGTTCAATACAAGCCTATTTGGCTCTTGTCAGCGCCTTAAAGACATGTATTGAGCCCTAAAATGTCACCTGGACTTCAAATTGTGGCTTCACAAGAGGAGCCTATGCATGTTGAGGCGAAAACTGAGAGCAGTGATAGTGATTTTAATTGTGACCTGGAAACACCAAAACCATTTAACTAAGATAATTTAAACGACTTTATCACAAATCTGACTATGACAGAGATTGAGAAAAATGGAAGGAATTAGTTTGTTTGGCCTGTACAATTTGCTTTAGGAAATAAGAAAAAAATTGACTATTCAACGCACGTTACCAGAGGTATTAGAACACACACATAATGGCTAACTATTGTTGGTGTATACTGCCTTCAACTTCAACAAGAAAATCCAATAAAATCAATTTAATACAATAATTTTATGAGATTTTCTTCTGAAACGCAGTGCTTTTTCATAAAAAGAACCGTGCGTCATATTTTTCAAACTAGAGCTGATACAGAAATTTCAGATACATATTCGTAATCGCCATCAATAACTGGACTAATATCATGCAACATAACCCAATCATCAGACATGCTTTTGTGCAGTGTTATGTAAGAAACATAAAATAGTAGATTGTACACCAAGTGCATAAAACACACCATTTTGCGCGAGACGTATATCCATCCGATGCGAGCTTGCGAGCGAGGATGGATATAAAGTAGAGAGTAAAATGGGTTTTATGGATGTGGTTTACACTCTACTTTTCACTTCGATTGCGAGGAAATGAAACAACAACTTGTAAATATTGTAAAAATAATTATGGTTCCCGTCAATTATCTTTATTTTATTTTTCAACATGATTAGGTGCAAGCCTATTGCCATCAACAAATGTAATTAGGAGCAAGCCTATTGCCATCAACTGATGTAATTGGGACCAAGCCTATTCATCATCATCATCATCATCAGCCTATAATTGTTCCCACTGCAGGGACTCAGGCCTCCTCTCTAGGAGAGGGATGGGCTATAATCCACCACGCGGGCCCAGTGCGGATTGGTAGATGTCGCATATCTTCGAATTTTTGGTTCTAAGACATGCCGGTTTCCTCACGATGTTTTCCTTCACCGTTTTGAGAGCAGTGGTGATGAAATAAATTACACAAAGTAATGCGCCTGCCTGGGTTCGAACCCACGACCAACTGTTCGTAAGTCGGGGCCGCCACCACTGGGCCACCACTGCTCTAATTGCCAAGCCTATTGCCATCAACCAATGTAATTAGGAGCAAGCCTATTGCCATCAACTGATGTAATTAGGGGCAAGCCTATTGCCATCAACCGATGTAATTAGGAAAAGCCTATTACCATCAACCAATCTTATTAGAAGCAAGCCTATTGCCATCATCCGATGTAATTAGGAGCAAGCCTATTGCCATCAACCCATCTAATTAAGACCAAGCCTATTGCCATCAAGCGATTTAGATAGTTGATCAGTATGTCTATCTTGGTCATATTCTTTCCTTTGGCAAAGAACATCAGCAAAAGGAGATATCCCGAAGAATACAGCTTGGGTGGGCGGCGTTTAGTAAATTGGACGACATTTTAAAATCAGCCAGAATTCCGCAAAGTCGGAAGTCCCGTCTCTATAACCAGTGTGTTCTGCCCACAATGACATACGGTGCTGAAACATGGACGCTCACGCAGGAAGCTGTGTACAGATTGAGAGTGGCACAGAGAGCCATGGAGCGTTCCATGCTCGGCATAAAACTAGTAGATCGAGTTCCTAACGTCGAAATCCGAAGACGTACAAAGGTTTTCGATATTGGGAATCGCGTTACGGAACTCAAATGGAGTTGGGCAGGACACCTAGCAAGGCGCAGTGATGACAGGTGGACTAAGGCTGTTACCGAGTGAGTGGCGTCCAAGAACTGGCAAAAGAAATGTGGGTCGTCCGGCGGCGAGATGGGCAGACGACATAATTGCCATCGGGGGCAAACCCTGAATGAGGCTAGCACAGGACCGTGGAGAATGGCACAAGAAAAGAGAGGCCTATGCCCAGCAGTGGGTGAGTTCGGTCTGTGGATGATGATGAACTTTCGAAACATTGGTCCAATTATTGATAGAAATCACATTCTCCCCCTAGAGGATGAATGAAATTCAGTACAATTTTCTTTTTCCAAATTTAAATCACATTCTCCCCCTAGAGGATGAATGAAATACAATTTTCTTTCCCTGTTTTTAACAGATTAAAAATGACTATTGTTATGTTCGCTTTTTGTGGCATAGAATGTCACATTTTTGAGCAAGTGTGGTACGAAAATAAATGTACCTATGCATCGATAATATACGTTCCCAGCATCCTTTAACTTATAAAGTGACGTTACGACGAAGTGACGAAGTGACGTGCGAAATAGTTTATTTCAGCGCCACAATGTAAACATTAGGGCCCTTAAAACTTCAGGCGGGAGGAAACGCCCGGATGCTACCATTCATCAACATCATCAACAGCCTATTAATGTTCCCACTTCTGGGACAGGCATCCTCTCTTTGAGAGAGAATGGGCCATAATCTACCACGCGGGCCGAGTGCGGATTGGTAGATGTCACATGTCTTCGAATTTTTTGGTTCTAAGACATGCCGGTTTCCTCACGATGTTTTCCTTCACCGTTTTGAGAGCAGCGGTGATGATATAAATTACACAAAGTAATGTGCCTTTCCCTCGACGGCGTCCCATTCCCTCTTGCCCCGGACCATGGCTTACAGTTGCACCAGGGCCGGACGCGAGAGGTCGCCGCCGCTACGAGAACAAGGCGGGTCTCCGCCCAAGCGGGGCAGACCTCCACGGTGTGATCCACCGTGTCCGAAACGAAAAGTGCTGATTATCAGTCTAGTTTGAATATATTAGGTCTTTACTTATGAAATTGCCGTTCTGCAGTACTGGCCATTTCAAATTAATAGTAGATTATTGCATCGAGCACAAAGTAATTTATTATTGCACCGAGTGCCTGATTTAGAGCCTGAGCGTTAGCGAGGGCTCTAATCTAACAGGCACGAGGGCAATATAAATTACTTAAGGCGAGGTGCATAATCTACTTTTCTTTCAACTATTACATAAAGGAATAGTAGATAAAAGAAACTCATATCAAACAGTTAAAAGATTTTCTATACTTAACACTGTCGTCTTCATTTAGAATGTTTTCCGGAGTTAATGTGTCGCTAAATGATTCCATTTTAATTCGAAGCCGAAGCACTCAAAATCAGATAGTATCACACTTTATCGTTTCCAAAAATATTGTCAAGCAAAATTAACAAAGTTCCCCAAAAGTTCCCGCCAAATTACTTTTTTAAATTTCTTTCATTTTATAGTAACAATCATTTTTTAAATTTGGAACAAGTAGTAGGATAGAAACGAATAATACGTAAAAAAAAAAGTATTGATATCGGCTGGCTGAATAGAGCTAATCCATTGAGATTGGCATCGGTGCGATTAAAAAAAATAAACTGTGCAATAATGAAATTTCATACATTTTTATTGCTCTAGAATAAAAATGTAAGAATAAAAATAATTTTTTCTTCCAACTATGCTTTAATTTCATCATAATCACACTAAAAACTCAGCACAAAGCGAGTCTTTAGTGCTCTAGAGCAATAAAAATGTATGAAATTTCATTATTGCACAGTTTATTTTTTTTAATCGCACCGATGCCAATCTCAATGGATTAGCTCTATTCAGCCAGCCGATATCAATACTTTTTTTTTACATAGGTAAGTATTATTCGTTTCTATCCTACTACTTGTTCCAAATTTAAAAAATGATTGTTGCTAACTAGTTACTATAAAATGAAAGAAATTTAAAAAAGTAATTTGGCGGGAACTTTTGGGGAACTTTGTTAATTTTGCTTGACAATATTTTTGGAAACGATAAAGTGTGATACTATCTGATTTTGAGTGCTTCGGCTTCGAATTAAAATGGAATCATTTAGCGACACATTAACTCCGGAAAACATTCTAAATGAAGACGACAGTGTTAAGTATAGAAAATCTTTTAACTGTTTGATATGAGTTTCTTTTATCTACTATTCCTATGTAATAGTTGAAAGAAAAGTAGATTATGCACCTCGCCTTAAGTAATTTATATTGCCCTCGTGCCTGTTAGATTAGAGCCCTCGCTAACGCTCAGGCTCTAAATCAGGCACTCGGTGCAATAATAAATTATTTTGTGCTCGATGCAATAATCTACTATTGTTAAAGAAGAACTTCTTGGCGGGAAAAAAATTCAATACCCGAGAGGCAGTACAAAATGCCTTTGAAGAATTTGTTGCCTCCCGACCAGCTGATTTCTTTAAGAAGGGCATCAATAAACTGCCACTGCGTTGGCAAAGATGCATTGATTGCATGGGTGATTACTTCGATTAATACAAATAAAAAATACATGAAAAAAATTCGTTTAAATTTTTTCAAACAAAACGGCAATTTCGGCTTTTTGGCGCAGCCGTGAGGCACACAGCACATGCCTACTTTGTAGGTATTTCCATTTTTGTAATCTTTTTTTATTATTATTGTGTGTGTGCTTGATGTACTGACGTCAAATAAACATTTTTTCTTTCTTTCTTTCTTTCATAGGTAAAGACCTATTATAACTTTTGATTTTGATCCTCACAATGGTAGCATCGGTGAGCAGCGGTGGCCTAGTGGTGGCGGCTCCGACTTACGAACTGGGTTCGAATTCGAACCCAGCCTGCCCAGCCAGATCCATTTCTTTGCGTAATTTATTTATTCACCACTGTTCTCAATTCGGTTAAGGAAGGCATCGTGAGTAAGTCGGCACATGTCCCATAACCAACAATTGGAAGACATCTGACATCTACCAACCCGCACTAGGCCCACATGGTGGATTATAGCCCACTCCCTCTTATAGAGAGGAGGCCTGTGTCAGCAGTGGGAACATTATAGGCTGATTATAAAGCCACGTATTCAACAAATTCATCTTCAGATTGCTGCTTAAGAGAACACTGAAAAAAAGATAATGACTACTCTTTTTGCAAATGAAATGTTGATTTTTCAATTAAAATGGTAAACCTACTTGAATAAAACACTTTTTTCTCCCACTGCTGGCAACAGCTCTCAATGTCTATTTCTGTTGTAATCTCCCACAAAACTCTAGGTCATCACCCTAACGTTTTCAAAACCTCCATCGCCGACGACGCCGGCTCGATGCATTCTGATGCCAAATCCTACTTCAACTTAGCAAACTCACTGCCGTACTCAGAGAGCTTTAATGATTACTTAGGCCATCACCTAGTAAAGGTGTGCGGCAGTTAGTCGACTTGGGATTACTGTTTTGGTACATATTGTGGTATTGCATAGCTGATCACGATCACCCTCTGGCAAACGTTGGGTCTGAGCTTTTTTTTAATTTGGTCAGGGACCAGGTTGCAGCAATACAAAGTAAGATGGGCAGGACATTGACTGTAGGTAAGCATAATGGTAATGGCTCTAGGTATACTAACAAAGAGAAAAAGTCAATTTGGTATGAGAGATATTATCTAAATAAAGCAGCAATGCTCCATCTCTTTGTCAGAATTCCTGAGCCATCAACTAATTTACCTGTGAACAAGATATCCGAACAGGAAATATTTGCTTCCAGATCCACTTGATCAATAACTGTTTGGCCCAGGTCTTTTTGGAAAATTTCTTTTAAAATTTTTGTCTGAAACAAAGTATCAACATATAATAACTAATACAACTTTTGTTTCTATATTTTTCTAGATAAACGGAATTTGGTATGGATCTCTTGGTCAAATCAGCAGTTTCAAATGCTTATAGTTTATAACTCAGTATTTTTATAAATATAAAAAATATATTTTACTTTGTTATTTCTGATGCTAATACACTTTGTTTAGAGTGATACAAAATCATGCATATACCTAATTCATAGGTTCCATTACAGGTCAAACCCATAACCAAGGATGGTTTAAAGGGCTTACAGCTTGACCCAGTCATGTAAAAAACAAAAGTCCACAATATGTAGGTATGCAAAATGTCTACATATAATTTTAATGGTGAACATAATAAAGAGTTTTCTATCTAGGACAGGCATGTGCATTGCAGGTAGGCACTGCCTACTTGCCTACCTCTTATGATTCAATTTAAGGTAGGTAGTGATAATTTAAGAGAGTGAAAATAAATTAGGACCTTATTCCTACTACAACAAGTACCTCAGGAACGGGGAAACTGAAATAGACCCACTTAAAATATGTTATAGTTTTTGGATCTATCCAAAGATTAATGAACTAAATCGTTGCTGCTATATCTATATGACTGATGAGAAGTCTTGGGTGCAATTCTTAGGGTGGGCAAAGTGTTATTGGGTTTTTCCATTAGGAATTTCTTAGTAGCAGCCAGAAAAATAAAAATGAGCTTGCCCTCAAACTCATTGGAGATCAAGGCCTAAATCATAAAAGATTGAAGAGACACAGTGTCCTAACCTTAAGGGACAGATTCACCAAGATTTGAGACACCGACCAGAAAAGTGTCCCGCCAGGCTGAAACGCCTAAACAGATGCACTAGCATCGGACAGAAAAGTGGCTTTTTGTTGTGTTCAACAGATTGCCATGAAGCAGGAAAGAGAAAAGAAAAAAGTAGCAGCCAGAGTCTGGATTTGTCCCCGGTTAATGTTAAAAGGCTTGCTCCGTATTACATGGGACTTAAAAATATCTGGTGAAATGTGGGTGTACTATTAGGTACTTACACCTCTGCTTAACCCTTGAAGGATTACAGATGTCATGTGTTATTTGACAGAATATTCACACAATTTTTATTAGGTAAGATTTTAAAGAACTCCCTTGGATTAATTACACTCTGTCCTTAGCTTTAGCCATGTTTTCAACATGCTACACACGTCAACACGGTCTAGGGATATTTCATACTCAATTAAATAACTCGAAAAGTACTGGCCGCATTGGAATCTTTAATACACCGATTTGTTTGTAATTTATCTCAGACTAATTCCAAATTCAAATTTTTGAAAATTCTTTTGTTTCGGTGGCATAAAAATGTCTTGATGTATAGGAGAGGGAATTTTCATTTGTGCGAAATTTAAAAAACAATACGAATTACGTTTAGTTACAGTTTTTTTTCATTTTTAAACGTAAGATAAAGTTAAAATTGAGGTATTGTAGCCATGCAACGCCGACATTTGACGAGGGCGGAGATGTTACGAGCTGTGGGAATGCTGGAAGCTGGATCTGTTCAGCGTAATGTTGCTGAGGCCATAGGGACCCATCAAAATGTAATTTCAAGATTGTGGACACGCTATCGTGCCACAGGTGAAGTAGCGGAGAGGCACCGGGGGCTAAGTCGCATCACTACCCCCAGACAAGACCGATTTTTGCAAATTACTGCGCGAGCTCAACCAAATGCAACGGCGACTCAATTGGTCCAAAGGCTGCGAGTGGAACACCAAGTGCTTGTGAGTGACCAAACTGTAAGAAGGCGACTGCATGAAAGCAATCTACGCTCTCGTAGACCACTCCGGGTCCCACCTTTACGGAGAGGCAATCGTGGACGACGATTAGAATGGGTTCGGAACCACGTGGACTAGGGCCGTGAGCAATGGTCCAATGTGCTGTTCACGGATGAATCCAGGTTCGGCTTCCATCCAGATTCACGAAGGACGCGTGTTTGGCGAGTTCCTGGACGATGGAGCCGTCTCCAGAACCCTCAGGAAGTTCACCCATACCAAGGAGGAACAATTATGGTTTGGGCAGGAATTCGTCTTGGAGGACGGACGGATCACGTTTGGGTGCGGGGCAATATGACGGCAGAACGATACGTCCAACAGGTGCTGGGGCCCGTAATCTTGCCTCACAGAACACAAATGGGGCAAGATTTCCTGCTCATGCACGACAATGCCCGGGCACACACGGCGAGAACGGTAGCAGCTTGGTTACATACACATAATGTTAGGGCCTTAGACTGGCCTGCTCAATCGCCAGATCTAAATCCCATTGAGCATGCGTGGGATATGCTGCAAAGAAGAGCTCTGAAGGAAGTTCCTGAAAATTTGGCTACAGAAGATCAACTTTTTGCGCACCTCAGAAGGACATGGGACAATATTCCGCAGCAAGACATTGACAACCTTGTTCTGAGCATGCCGAATCGTTGCCGATGTGTTATGAACATCATGGGCGCTTTCTCAGACTACTAACTTCAAGTTTATTAACACAAATTAAATGATTTTTCTATTTTTTTCAGTTTTTACTCACAAATTGAAAGTTAATTCATGTACGGTTTCCGTCTATGCTTCATTTTTTTTCCATAAAATCCTGAAATTTTAATCAGTACCTTAACCATTATCAAAAACTGGTAGAATATTAAATAACGTATATTTTAAATATATACATGTCATATAAATAATTAACACATTGATAGTAATTCGCTTTTCTAAAAATATCCCTAGACCGTGTTGATGTGTTATTGAAGAAAAAAAAATTGTTTATTTGCACCTTCAAGTAAGAAATAATTATGGTATTGTAGTATTATTTATTTAGTTAAGTATACATACATCACTCTTCAACTCACACCTTTTTCGCATGGGAATAGATAGAAAGCACAGAACAGCACCTGCAATGATCGGTTTGCAGTTTTTCATTTTTCGGGTTGCAACTACTATGCTCCTGTATTTCTAAAGAACCTCAAAAATAAGGTGTATGTAGAATATCTAGGGCACTATGCAGTGTATGTGTGTGCCAGTCAAATTTGTCTAGTAAATACCTTTTCATAGACCTTTCACATTAGGATGTTAGCAACGCAACTATATAAACAGGTACTAACGGGTTCTTACAGCTGTTCTTATAAAATGTGAAAGGATGTGCTTCTGCCGCGTTACTGTCCCACTGCTAACGCCCTAATGTGAAAGCAGCCTAAGTCACCTTTCACTCATCTTCTCCACATGACAAATCTGTGTGCGTTACCCCAGCAAAATGTTGTGCTTTAGAGAGTTGAGACTATAAATAATAATTTGTGTGTCATGAGGAGCAATTTGTTTACTAAAAGCGAAATTTGGTCAGTAGGTCGTCTGGGCGGAGTTATTTGAGAAAAACACATTTTTCTGGGGTAATGTTTCAAATGATACGAGCACATGGTATGAGATGATTTGAGATATTATACTAGAATTTTGTTACATTCGATTTTGTCAATCAAATGCACCCATTATACATTATTTTTGTACTTACATTGTTAATTTGCACAGTCGAACTGTTCTTAGGCATGAAGGCAATACCATGACATACGACTGCCATGTCTTCTATAAGGATTTTGTCATGCAGGGAACCTTGCAAATTAACTTCGATTACTTCTATATTTAACTCCCTCAGGAGTCTCAAGTAACAATCATGTTGACGACGAACCTCTTCATATTCAATATTATCCCCATGACTAGAACCTGGTATCACCTTACCCACCAAAGCGTGTGTATATTGGTGCATTTTAAAATCCATTTGAAAAATTAAATTTACGAAAGCAGTTGTCTTCTCCTGGCTAATCAATTTTCCGCCCGAAAAATTAAAAAAATCATGAAGGTAATCGACTTGTTCATGTACAACCCAGATTATAGTGTAGAGACGTGAGGGGATCCAATCCACCAGCCTCAAGTTCAGGTAACTGAAGGATCAAGGACTTTTCACAGTTTCACACGGTCGCTAGGCCGCAACCCACTGCTGCAGCTGCACAGATTACTATTTTACTAAACAGTAACACTACAGACAGACGGTGGTCGGTGGGCTCGAGTTCTCGAATCTCGATGCTCTCCCTCTCGATTATTCAGTTCTCGTTCTCGAACGAACTTACGAACGTCAGAGCGAGATCGGTAGAGTTGCCAGCTAAAATCGGTAGATTTGTACCCAAAATCAGTAGGTATTTAACAAAATAAGTACAATTTTTCAATCAAATTCGTTTATTGAAAAAAAACTTACAGACTAATTTACAACAATCATACTTAAGTATAATTATTTTTTTAACCAATATTCATTTGCCACAGCCGCGGTCATTTTCGAATTAATTTCAAAATCATAAAAATAGCTGTAATAAATAGTCGTTTTGCATGTAATATACCAGTGATTGATTCAGTAGGAAGCCTAATTAGCAGTTTTGTTTTCAAAAGATTATTATGTGAAAATATGTCCTCATCATCAGCCTTTTTAATGTTCCCACTGCAAGGACTCAGGCCTCCTCTCTAGGAGAGGGATGGGCTATAATCCACCACGCGGGCCCAGTGCGGATTGGTAGATGTCGCATATCTTCGAATTTTTGGTTCTAAGACATGCCGGTTTCCTCACGATGTTTTCCTTCACCGTTTTGAGAGCAGTGGTTATGAAATCAATTACACAAAGTAATGCGCCTGCCTGGGTTCGAACCCACGACCAACTGTTCGTAAGTCGGGGCCGCTACCGCTGGGCCACTACTGCTCATGTCCTAATGAAAAAAAAATGTGTCATCCTTCCCATACGTTCAACGTTAGCGGATGATTGTGATAACAAGGATGAAAAATCAAAAGAAACCTTTGACTTACATCGCCTCGCTTTATTAAACTTAGTTCATCCCAAAATAGTTCTTCATCATCAGGAAATGTTTTAATTTGTTTACAATGACTCCATCCATCCTGTAAGTTCGTTGGAGAACGAGAACTGAATAATCGAGAGTCGAGAACTCGAGACCACCGACCACTGTGTTACTGTTTAGTAAAATAGTAATCTGTGCAGCAGTGGGTTGCGGCCATTGACATATTAAAAGTATGGACTGGAAATACCTACAAAAAAAAGGTGCATACCTACGGAGCATAAAATGGCTGCCAATGCTAGGGTTGTGTCAATCACGAAACATGTATTACTGTAACGAGTATCGATATTATTATTACGAGTATTATTAGATATCACGGTTGAATTATAATTAACAGTCCGTTGTAAAGTTGTAACAGAAAAATATGAGTAAATTTACTTACCTTCTGATACCTGAGAATAAAATTTATTCAAAGTGGTTTTTCTGAATACAATAATTAAAGAATACTTTTTACCCGACTACGGAAAAGCCAAAAGGAAGGGTAATGATTTTGGCAGTGTATGTATTATGTTTGTATGTTCCAGCATAGTGCCTAAACTACTAAACACTTGTTCTCACCACCACTGCGATATTTTTTTGATCTAGACCATACCTAGGAACCCCCTAGTTACGGAGATATTGGTCAAAGTTCCAAATATTTCACAGTTGTTTTTGTAAATACTAGTTTTTCAGGTTATAACTTTATATAAATTACCTCCATCACCCGTTTACTATTCATATTTCATAGCATCCACTAGCCCAATGTGTTGCTAGTGCTACATTGAGTTTTACCGTAAAATATGATATTTGACCCCAATAAAAAATCATTTCCCAGCAAAAAAATTGCGTAGGTAGGGGGTTACTTAGTTTGATGTTTCTGTACATCAAACTAAGTACCACCCTTGCTTGGTTGACGGCTGTGTTATGGGTTAATTTACACCCTGTATACGTTTAGATTGCGGTCAAACAGTTGTCGCGGTTAAGTCTTTGTTATTTACTCGTATTATATAACAAACCAACATTAAAGTAGAATATTACTAAAACTCAACTACGAAATAAATCGCAAACTAATAAAACCGCGGTCTTCTACGCAGAAAAAACAAGAAAATAATTCTTGTCTATAAACGCCTTATCCAATTACCTACCTAATTGATTATCGTCTAGTAAGTACATAATTTGTATATTTCAATGTAACGTATTATAAGTAAAATGATAGTAGAGAAGCAGTCGTCGCATGCCACCTTGCTAATGGCAACAAGCAGCTGACTTATATATCAATGAGAACGCCATGAAGGAGCATCAGTGGCAAGCGAAATACGACTATCCTCTATAATAATTTTACTTATAATAAATACGTTAAATTGAAAATTACAAATTATCTACCTACTAACTAGACGATAATCGATTAATTGGATAAGGCGTTGATAGATAAGAATATTAGACCAGAATTATTTTCTTGTTTTTTTTTACTTTTAAGACCGCGGTTTTATTAGTCTGCGATTTTATTCGTATTCGTGTTTTAGTTTTATAAACTTATTTTTTTAGTTTGCGCTTTCGGTTACTTATATCTGGTCTGTAGATTCTGGTAGGTATGCATATCCTAGTGAAGAAAAAATCTTCTAATAGTAAGAAGATTGTTTCTATTATGATTAGCATACTGACTGGCGGAGTAAAATAAAAGGGGACTTTTTGTATTCGTCACCAAGTTGTATCACCTAATAAATAGATCTATCGCCACGAAATATTTTCGTTCTCAGATAAACAAAAAGTGTTCCCAGATATGAATGATCAAATTAATGTTAATATAATTATGTGTAAAATAAGAGATGGATCACCAATAAAATTGTAGTGCAATAATAGGGTTTGTCAAACCCTATTATTCTACTGACTAAAAACCACCCATGTTCGTTCTTCGCCCTTCGCGGTCCCTCGCCCTGACCGGACATGGCACGGTCACTCGAACAGATATCGTTTCGCGAAGGAACTAGTATCGGAAACTATTACGCAACGGTACAACACTATCCATGTTTGTAAACAAACGAATCAAATTATGAAATTACAAAAAGGTCTCTGGGACGGAAATAAACCCAAATATTAACACTTTAGCAATAAATTAATGATCACTTAGCATTTTTTCATCGAATCTCCTAGATACTATTGCATGAAAACGACTACATGCAAAGTCAATTGAGGTTGATTTTCAGTCCTTCTTGCACCACACTTCACAATACAACACGCAGGCATATTGAATTGCTGTTTCCTAACATATACACGCAGTTTAAGAGATAATCTCGTCGTAATTTTCTCACAAATCGCAATTTAACAAAAAGTAAACAACTATTTGACAGCACAACTACCACGAAACTCGTCGCCATCTTGTATCACAGTAAGGCGAAAACGGCACCCTACCTACTATTCTGTGACTCGCATATACAAATGTTGCCATTATGAGAAACAACTGAAATATTGTTGTCTCTTTCACCAAATACGATTACTGTATTAGAAAGAACGAAACAAAACTATATTTTACATTCTGTCTCCTATTTCACTCATATTTGTATAAGCAAGTGTGTATATAGAATATCGCAGCGTCTCCATATTTTCCTATCTCAATGGTTGCGGCCTGGCGACCGTGTGAAACTGTGAAAAGTCCTTTAGTTACCTGAACTTGAGGATTGGATCCCATCAAGTCTCTATAAACTATAATCTGGGCTGTACAAAGTTAAAAGATACGCAATAGCCCTGCTGGTCTGTGATAAAACTTTAGTAAACGATTTTTCATATCAAGATTTTGTTCGTACCGATTCCAGTTATTATTGTTCCTAGCTAAGATACCCTAGAAAATAAAGTTGGCAACACTGCCTCGGCTGTCGCGTCGCGTTTGTTGTTCGGCAATAATATTTTTTTTAGATACATTTTGACATTGACTTAATTAACCCCTGTCATGTCACCCTTAGCCAATTAACCATTGGCCCTTCTTCCCTCTGGCCTCATTCCCTCAATTCATTCCTTTTCACAGTAATAAAATAAATTAAAATAATTTAATCGTCTTTCGTAATATAAAGATCCACGAAAATTTTATTGGCCAGACTAATAACTACTAATAAGTGTTGTAATTACTTAATACTTAGTGAAGAACTGCAATACTAAGTTTAACAAATTGTAACAGTGTTAAAATGTCTGAGTATGGTAAATTCGGTCCGTTAATCGGTGCCATTGACGAGGGCACTTCAAGTGCGCGGTTCATTATTTTCAAAGCGAATTCATCAGAAGTCGTAGCATATCATCAAAAGGAGCTTGAACAAATTTTCCCTCAAGAAGGTTGGGTAGAGCAGGACCCTTACGCGATTTTGGAAGTGGTTACGACATGTATTCAGAAAGCTGTGGAGAATCTAGTGTCTGCAGGAGGATCAGCAAAGGTATTTTATTCTGTTATATCGTGTACCAACACGAGTACTAAAGGTGGTCCTCTCGTCGACCGCGATAATGCAAAGGATTATTTCTATGAACAATGCCCATTGCCAAACACTAAAAAACCCTTAATAACAAAGCTTCTACTTAATACTCAATACCTACTAAACAAGTCTATGTAATATTATAGGATGTATTAGAACGTCATTCTGCTTGACTATCACTATCACTACATAGTATAAAACAAAGTCACTTCCCGCTGTCTGTCCCTATGTATGCTTAGATCTTTAAAACTACGCAACGGATTTTGATGCGGGTTTTTTTAATAGATAGAGTGATTCAAGAGGAAGGTTTATATGTAGCACATTCCACCCGTGCGAAGCGGGGGCGGGTCGCTAGTTCTTCATAAAATTGAGAAAGGTGTCTTCCCACTGTCACACAGAAAGGGTGGTATGACTGTTTTGTGTTAGCTGAGGACAAGCATGAACTCTCAAATCAGTAGCTTGGTATTATTTTTTGTTGAAAATACATGCAACTTTCATAATTTTATTACACCCTCATTCTTATCTGTGTCTGAGACAGGCGCTACCACATTAAATGTCTCACTAACATTATCATTATTGGTTTTTCCCTTGCCTCTGACACTTGCTTTAAACTGCAGTCAAAACTATTTACGACTACATCATTTAGATCAACTTACCATTTATATCAACCAAAATCATAGGTCCCGGTGAAAGCTATATGATCGCGTTTTAAAAATCCAGCTTTTTACGACATACCTAATTGAGCGATGTTATGTATCTGTCACAGACAAAACTGTTATGAAACTTATTAGAGTTTTTTTTCTGACCTTTGGATAACCTTGTATATAGCTAAAATTTATTTCATTAGAATAAACGCGTTTTAATGCAATAAGGGTTTTGACTGAAACCAGTCAATAGTAGCTTTGACTGATTAAGAGTTTTGACTGTAACATATCCAATATTTTCGGAAAATTGTATTTTTCTCAAAAATGGTATGTAATGTTGCCATAACATCTCTAAAAAGTATCCAGAAAGTGAACTTTATCGGAGACTTATTCACAACTGTCCAGTAAGAAGCGAGATTTTAAATTTGGAATCTCCTACTGTCCAGTAAGTAAGTATGTAATTTACTTACTGGACACTAGGTCATCCTCTTTAGATCTGCTTAGAAAAAAAAACATAGTACCAGACACAGATTAGAGTTTAGCCATTATAACATGGTTATAGAAGGGAGGTTCCAAATATATATCTATCTCTCTTTTTGGTATGACATTTATAGTGTGAGATTTTATGATTGTATTTAGTCATTTCAGTTTATTAAAAAGTTTTTTCTAAAGTTGTTTCCTAAACTGCCTCGTTGGTCTAGTGGTCGCAAGCTCGACTGCAGAGCGTGAGGTCCTGGGTTCGATTCCCGGGTCGGCCAAAAAGTGCTATTGTGTTTTTCACATATGAATGTAACCTTCAATATTAATTAAACGAATTTGTTGTTAAACTTTCTTTAATTTTTGAGAAAAGCATTATACAAACCTCAACCAGTAAGAAAGCCATCCTGGCCTCGTATATAACCAGACCTCACCTGCGGTTCGGTCCGGTTAACTCATACTTGGCCAGGAAGGCTTACTTACTGGATTCTGCAGTAATGTACTATTTTTGAATGACTTGAGACAATTTTCATCAATGGTTATTGTGGTCGCAAAAGGAAACAAACACATGTCTTGTCTGTTTAAGGCAGGGTTGGCAAAGCAATGGCACGTTAAACAATATTTTAGGCAAACCACTGACTTTTTAAGCAAATTCAAAATCAAAACATTTATTTCATGCACCTAGGCCAGTTACTTTTGAATAGTCTAAACAAATACAAAATAAAATAATGTACTGTAATATTTTCATCTATGCCTACGAGTTATTATTTTCAGAGATAAATAACATAAGATTTTATTAGAAACTGTTTGATAGAGTCCAGTTCAACATGCAATCTACTTTATGTAACCTCTTACAACTCTTATACTATACAGGGTGGTCCCGATGATATGACATTAAATGAAACCACTGGGAGTTCTAGTTCATAAGAACATATTTAAACTATCAAATAAATCCTAACACCAAAATCGTTGTTGTATGGTCAGCACCAACCTACCTAAATTTTATTTGCCAAATTGTTTAATTCCTTTTTTTTCCACACGTTAATCACGGTGCAAATAATTCCTAAGCTTAGTAAACCAATATTTGTTTGTAAAGGGGATAGAACCGATGTAGCTTAACAACCTGGCCGCCATTTGGTTTTTTTTTTCAAAATCGCGGCACACAATGAAAGTGGTATACATGTATAAATAGTAAATAATAATAAATTTATTTATTGGCAAAACAAGTAAATTACATGGTCGTGAATCACTGGTGCCTGTTGTAGGTAGTGAAACACCTGTATTACAGGTCACCAGGTTTCCACTCTGAGAGCATTTACAATATCATTGCTAGATAAGTACATATGGATAGAGGACATTTATAGACGAACAAAAAATGTCCAGTAACATGGTACCCAAAAAGTCACGTTACCGAGATATTTGAAGGTAAAGATCGACAATTGAGTACAACAACAATCATTAAAAATAGACTTGTAACGTTTATAGGCGTTAAATTGTATCTAAATAATAGTTCCCTGGTTGATTATAATATTATTATTATACGCACGAGAAAATCGCTTCGCATCGCAATTAAACGCTATGTTATATCAAAGAATAGTTTTCTCGTACTCCTAGTAGTACATAACGTGTGTACTCTCTTTCAATAAACTGTAATAATAAGAATCAACGCCAATATACACGGAAAAGGTCTATTTTTGATGTGGTCATTGTACTCATATAATATGTCGATCTTTACCTTCGATAGGTCGAGATGCCAGCTCCCAAAAAAGTTTAAACCCCTTTTATTGTATTTCGTTTACAGTTTTATGCCATTTAGGATATTTAGGGAGTGATGCCAGGGCACAGTGGGCACCCCCCTCACCCTTCCCCTGTCAAACAATACAAAAATTTTACCCATTTTGATTTTGGATCTCTGGGATTTTTTGTTATTTTAAATGTCTATGAACCAGACTATTTCACATTTTAGCGCTATTCTAACCTCAAAACTTTAACCATGGAAATCTCCATAACCATGGGGTTCCGGTGAGTGGGAGTGATACCGGGTAGCCCTACTCCCCCCCCCCCCCCCTCTCCCCGGCCCCACACCTCGTCTTATAAAACTACGGTTCTTAATGGAAATTTTAACCCCTTGGTGTTACTGGCAATCTCATGGAGAGAACCTGGGTTACCGAAGTACTTCGCCCAGGTATGGGGCAAACCGCAAACCCCAGACAGTGCAGGAGCAAGTGGGCTGCTATTTCTTCTTACTCCATGCAGGCACATAATTTATAAGGACTTTTAAATTACAGGATATTATAGCAGTTGGAGTTACAAATCAACGAGAGACCACAATAGTTTGGGATCGAAACACTGGCAAACCATTGCACAATGCAATTGTTTGGTTGGATATGAGAACTTCTTCAACTATTGATAAGCTGTTGGATACAGTGCCCAACAAAACAAGAAACAAAAACTACTTAAAGGTAAATTATTTCATAAGTTGTCTGATAGTGTAGACACACATTAAGCCGTTTTTTCGATTAAAAAGATTGAATTTTTGCGAAGCTTAATGTAACCCTTACTTTTACTCTAACCTCCTTTTTTTATTTATGATTTAAATTAATACCATAATCATTAATTTAAATCTAAATAAATGTATTTGTTAGAACGGAAATTTAATCCATACTTCCATACTATATTATACTATATAATATACTATATATAATATTATAAATGCGAAAGTAACTCTGTCTGTTACTCTTTCACGCCTAAACGGCTGAACGGATTTTGATGAAATTTGGTACAGACATAGTTTGGAACTTGAGAAAGGACATAGGATAGTTTTTTTTTTTCGCGAGATAAACCAAAAATCTGCCGGAAGTCATTATTCCACGCGAACGAAGTCGCGGGCAAAAGCTAGTATAGAATATTTGTGCCCTTTATAGACTCTATGTAGTTTAAAGTAGTTTAAACAAATATCTTAGAAGATATCGCATTATAAAGATATACGCGCTACAAAAAAATTACGCGGTCGGCCGGCCCTCGCGTCCCAATATGTAGATACGTGGAGATTCTGACCTCCGGGAAATGGGAAAGGCCTATTGTTTTATTTCGAATTAGCTTTTCGTTTGCGGCTACGTATATTGCTTATTAGTAGGTTGACATCAAATATATATTAAATAAAATATCATTAAATAGAATTAACACACATTTTGTGTGTGTGTGTTGTAAATTTGTTCAATTAAAAACACAATTCTTCTCACTGTACTTTGATGCATTGTTTTAAATTATCAATAATATTATTATCGGCCTCTCTCTTCGTATAACAATTTACGTCATAAATATTTTTTCTCAATTGTTATGTAAAACTATTTCGTAAAATTTTTGTGCGCGATGGTATTTTGAGACGATGAACGTGACGCAGCCAGACTGGCGGACCAATAGCGTACCGCTAAAAATGCGCCAATAATGCATCGCATTTTTGGCGGTACGCTATTGGTCCGTCTGGAGCACCGCCCCCCCCCCCCCCCCCCCCCGGCCCTCTCTCATACCACCAAATAGACACAAAAATCGCCTACTGCGCAGCTTGACCCCCCAGAGCGTTCTCTTTATTTGGCGCGAGGTATACCTATAGTAATTCTCACTTTAATAATATAATCTAACGTAATCTAAACTAATATTATTATAAGTAAGTATAGAGGAAAGATTAGATTTTTTGTTTGCTACGATTTAATTCAAAAATGACTCTGCCGACTTTGACAATTCTTTCAACATTAGAAAGCAACACCTTTACCGCCTAACATAGATAGGCTATATTATATTTTCAAAATACACGCTGACGAATAAAATATTAATGCTGAAGAGTTCGTTTGGTTGGTTGGTTGAACGCGCTAATCTCAGGAACTACCTACTGGTTGGAATTTTAAAAAAATATTTTTATTTTGGAAAGTCGATTTATCGAGGAAGGTTGCTATAATATGTATATTGTGACGCAGACGAAGTTGCGTGGGTCAGCTAGTATTAGTATAGATAAGTCTGCTGCTTTGATTTTTTACGTCCAACGTCCAATACGTTTTGTTTATTTTCAATTGTTTTTGCAGCCACTTTGCGGACTTCCTTTGTCACCCTACTTCAGTGCCGTAAAATTAAGATGGCTCAGTGACAACGTCGATGCTGTAAAAAATGCAATGAAAAAAGGAACATGCTGTTTTGGAACTGTTGACACTTGGATAATATGGAATTTAAGTGGTTGGTAAATATTTTTATTTTTGTCAAGTCTCTCTAATGTCACAATAAACTTACTACTAAGTTGCTACCCGTAGGTTATATTAAGCCTGAGAATAAAAAATAATGCCAGTCCCATGTGATGCTATTAATGTTTCACGTTTATTGCAGGTTGTTGACTTTTATTTACAAACAAGTAATCTTGTAATTAAAATAATACTTCCAGGTGGACCTAACGGTGGGAAACATGTCACTGATGTGACCAATGCTTCAAGGACCATGATGATGAATATCGAGAATTTGGATTGGGATCCTTTATTACTGAAGTTTTTTGAAGTTCCTAAGAGCGTTTTGCCAGAAATAAAGTCCAGTTCCGAGGTAAAAAACTATAATACTTACTCATTTTTTTAAGACCATTTGGTTTTAGTTTTATGGGCTTTATTCGTACTTATCATCTTGATTGGGCCATTGAAAAAAAATCATAATCAGATTTTTTGTGTTCTTAAGCCGGGTACAGACTTACGCAATTTAACATGAAAGAAGCATTTCATAAGTGTTTAAAAATCATCATAAAACGGTGAAAATGTTTTAAACAAATCCATTCAAAATATTAACGCAGAAAAATGGTAAAAATGTATTAAGCATGCCATAGAAATAGTTAAGCCCAAAATGGATGCCATGAATAGAAATATTATTAATTAAGACCATTTGGTTTTAGTTTTATGGGCTTTATTCGTACTTATCATCTTGATTGGGCCATTGAAAAAAATCATAATCAGATTTTTTGTGTTCTTAAGCCGGGTACAGACTTACGCAATTTAACATGAAAGAAGCATTTCATAAGTATGGAAAAATCATCATAAAACGGTGAAAATGTTTTAAACAAATCCATTCAAAATATTAACGCAGAAAAATGGAAAAAATGTATTAAGCATGCCATAGAAATAGTTAAGCCCAAAATGGATGCCATGAATAGAAATATGGAAGTAATGACAGAAAGATTCGTTATAAATGTAGGAAACGACGACAGTAGTGATACGTCGTCGTTGGAGAGTGATAATGATGATATGCTTAATATAATATAATAAAGTAAATTTTAGTACATTTAATACAAATAACAAATTCCCACGTGTATCAAACGACGTTTTTCAATACACTTTCAAAGAAATTAACTAAAAACGTTGTGTTTTTGTCAACAAAGATGAGACTATGATTTAATTTACTTTTCATCCCTTCAATTCGAAAAGTGTCGTTTTGTTCCTCTATAAGTGCGAGCAAAGTAGCTCTTTTCTCCATTAGACTTTTTAGCGGGCAGTAATGAGATTTGAATTTAGAACATGAATCGTTCATTGAAATCGAACGCAAATTGTATTTTACTGGCTGTAAGTGTTGGCTGTACGGTGCGAGGAGACGCGGTAACTAAATTTAAAAAAAAAAAAGCGCGCGATTTACTTCCCTGTTCTAATAATCGGTACGGACTATATTGTATTTTGTGCTAAAAAGATGAGTTCTACGTCGAGTTCTGAAAGTGATAGTGCATTAACTCCTGAAACAATAAAAATAGAAGTGTAACACACGTCTACTTACCAATTATAATGTATTCATACACCCTACCATGTATTAGATTCATAAGTAATAGAAGTTCATTGATCAAGGTAGCAAGTGACCGTAAAAGTTCGACCGCCCTCCGCTAGATGGCGCTGCGCCGATGACGCGTATTTCTGAATCGCGGTGTTAAGATTCTCCGGCACTTAATGACCCTCGCTTGATCAGTGAATTTCCTCAGACAGCTATTCAGTTGGTGCATTTGCGAATCTCGCCCTACTTGGAAAGGTTACGTGAGACACCCCTAGGCCCTACTAGTTGTCACGGAAAACCCCACATTCCCTCAGGAATACTTTTTGGATAGGGGAACTTCATTCTTCGACCTTCGTCCTAGGACTTGGTTGTGAGAACTGTTCCTATTTATATATCCCAAGTAACATTCTTCTGTAAAATTGTGAAAACTTGTAAACTGCTGCTGAAAATACAAGATCACCTGAAACTTCGCCTGTGTTTCCTTCACGTGTGACGTCCCCGAGAACACCTCCTACAGAAGCTAATAACGTCATACAAAACTTAATCCTTACGAAATCCCGGGAGAAATATTTAAAGGCATACGACAATTTCTTAATATGGAGTAGAAGGTTGTTTAGTAACGTGTTGTCTTAATAAGGACATAAAACTGGACACATATTCGTAAATAATATGTCTGATGGATTTAAACGTGTCGTCACTCTATTTTTATTAAATAATAATATTACAATAAAATATGAGGCGCCTTTTATTTTCTCATAGAGGGTGATGAAAAGTCGAGTGTATCACTTGGGTGCAAAATATATTTTGGGCTCGGGCGACGTACTTTGAATCCCTCGCTACGTTCAGGATTCTACTAAAGAATCCCTCACTACGTTCGGGATTCTACTCTAGAATCCCTCAGTTCGCTCTGGATTCAAAAAAGCGCCCTCGCCTTAAAAATATTATTTTGCTCCCTTATGATACAATCTACTATTTTTTCCGCGGTTTGATTTCGCCAGGTTGAAAAAGAAGCAAAGGTTAGCCGCCAAACAGCCTCACAGGAAAAATATAAAATTCAAATATTTTTTAATTAAGAACACAAAAAAAATGTTTACTTGTTCATAAAATTAAATAATTGTTTAAAATATTTACGTTTATTAGTAGTATTCTTTTTACAAACATAATTTAAATATTCAAAAAATATTTACGCTGTAAATACGCAAATCAAAATGACGAGATTAAAAAAAAAACACGCCTGCTCTATAATAGTCAGTGGTGTTTTTTTTTTAATTTCTTATGTTTTAATCGAATTACCGCTGCTTTAAGATTACTGCGTGCGGTAATAAGATTACAGCACGCTGTTATCTTATTACCGCACACGTGCGAAATATGTTGCATGTCGAACCTAATCGTAGTGCAATAAGAGCTAGTTTTCGAGGAAGTGTATTGAAATAGTAGTTTATGCGACTGTGCATAATGAAGGGCATTACAACACAAGTGTGGGTTTAAGAAACGAGCCGAAGGCGAGTTTCGGCGAGTTTCTTAATAGCATCACACGAGTGTTGTAATGCCTTATTATGTATAGTTGCATTCACTACTTTATCTACCCAAATATCATAAGGGCTCTATGATGGGTTCAGGAACCATAGGGAAATGACCAGCATTGTTAACAGTGTATGTAATGCAATAAAAAATAACGAACAAATGACAGTTCGAAATGGCGGCGTTTCGGATATCTGTCATTTTTTTTTTAAAT
The DNA here is from genome assembly GCA_949316265.1 of Diarsia mendica. Lineage (NCBI taxonomy): Eukaryota > Metazoa > Arthropoda > Insecta > Lepidoptera > Noctuidae > Diarsia > Diarsia mendica. Next base: position 20,722,109 of record OX438886.1, read on the forward strand.
CATAGGCAAACGAACAAAGTCACTATTATTGTGTCACTCGGACTCGAGATCAAAATGTCGTGCGATTTATAATTAAAATCATACTGAATTGGGGTTTCGTATCGATAATTATCTGTTTTAATGTAGATACTAGAATAGCACACTCACTTGAATTTGACACCTGTTCCAAATTTAAACTCATAACCTACTGTTTTCAGTAGGTTATTAAATTTCTGCTGGTTGGTAATGCTGGTCATTGCCTATGGTTTTTGAACGCATTAGAGAGGGTTTATGATATTTGGGTAGATAATAGTACATTATGGTACAAGTGTGTAACGTTGGTGTTGGTGATTACCGCTGAGGCGCCATTGAGACCCGAGCCGTCAGGTGAGGGTCTTAAGAAAGCCGAGGACGGTAATCATCAATACACACGCGTTTTTCGACACACTTGTGAAGAAAATAATACTAAAAAGTCATCTTCAACAGTTAAAACGAGTTCTGATTTTTTTTCACAATAGCGGGAAAAATTAATCGGTTTTTCTATGCGCGCGCATCTACAGTTCGACCAACTTATCTGTGCATGCGGGAAAACACGGAACTAAAATAAATGTACTAAGTTTGACGTAGCGATGCATTTTTTCTTGACCAGTGGCGCCACCATGAAGTTCACACTTAAAATGGTCATACTGTAACAATGGCGCGATCGGCCATAGACTAAATGAATGAGCGCGATAGAGTTTTAGCCACGTATAAAATGAGGAAAAAGTTTTCTTTATTACAGTGAAAATAAAAGTTATATTATTTGAGTGAAAGTTTCATTTAAGGCGCAGTTAAAGGGGCACCGTAAAAACGACCTGTTTTTCGTCGCAGAGTTAGCCGTATTGCTACTTATTACAATTCCAAAAAAAATACAGTGTATAGTCAAATGTATAGGTAAAAGACTTATGCAAAAATATTTTCTAAAAGTAATCAAGAACCTCGAAAAAAAAAATCACAAAAAAATCACACGAAAAACTTTTTCGTCTCGAAATGCTCAATATTTTGAGTGACAACTGTTATATTTTTTTTTACTATCAGAAAGGAAATTTAACCAACTAAAGACATATGTAAAAATATTTTAACATTACAGCGTATCTTTTTTTTTAATAAATTAAATCTGCGAACTATCGTTCATTTTGGCAGTCACGAGAATCAAACGCATCGCCATTTTCAACCTTATTTGTTTAGGCGATGAGTTAAACGCGCGCTCAAGGTCGCGGGCAGGTAATGTCGCCTTAATAAAAACGTACAAGTTGAAATTATCTATTTAAATTCAAATTTGCATGAAATGAGCAAGCACTAAGTACATTAATTTATTTTTACTATTGAACACGATCTTTTTTTGTACCGAAACTTTTTTATGAACGTAGCAACTCAACCAATAAAATTTAAAAAAAAACCTATAACTCACTAGTCGCGTAGGGCCTATGTCCAGCAGTGGACGTCTTTTGGCTGAAATGATGAATGATGAACTCACTAGTGAATAATAGCAATGAAAAAGTCACAGTTTGATTATAGGTGTCATTATGTGCCTAATTGCGGTGAAATTATAGCCACTTTATGAGCAAGTGCGTTGAAAAATAATTAACTCCCGATTTTATTGCTTTCCTTCATATCCATCAGTCAGGTTTTAGTATTTATTTGATAGTTTAAAACTGTTCCTATGAACTTTAACTACCAGTGCACAGTGGTTTTATTTATTATCGTGTTGTCGGCACCACCTTGTATAATATGACGGGTAGTGGTTTGCAAAATTTTTGGAATGCGCATAAATCTTAAGATATTTTAGACTTATTATTTGTTTCAGGTATATGGTAATATTGCTGATGGGCCAATAAAAGGCACCCCTATAGCAGGCTGTCTAGGTGATCAACAGGCGGCCTTAGTTGGTCAAATGTGTTTACAAAAAGGACAAGCAAAAGCAACTTACGGAACTGGTTGCTTTGTGCTGTACAACACGGGCGATATTCGCGTGAACTCCGCCAGAGGCCTTTTGACTACTGTTGCTTATCAATTGGGCAGCAAAAATCAAGCGAGTTATGCACTGGAAGGATCTGTGAGTTTAAAATTACTTGATGCTTCCTATCTTTCATAATCGTTGTAAAAGTACTCTTAGACGCCGAAAGGTACTGTTCTCCCCGTCATTATGATTACTTTTTGTTCTGATCCATACCTGGGAATCTTCTAGTTACGGATATTTTTTTAAATATCTGTTTTTATTTAAAAAACCGCAAAAATAATTTTGTCATTCATACAAAGACTATGAAAAACAAACTTTTCACAAAATGTGTATTTCTGTTGCCGGTTTAACAACAAATAATACAAATTAAGATGGTACAGAACCCTTCATGTGCGAGTCCGACTCACACTTGGCAAGTTTTTTTATCCAATTCATTTTTTTCCAATTATTTCACACGGTTCAGTAACCGTGTGAATAATTGGGGAAAAAAAGGTATTCACCGATAAAGAATTGTATTTTTAACCGACTTCAAAAAAAGGAGGAGGTTATCAATTCGACTGTATTTTTTTTTTTTTTTTTTTTTTTTTTTTTATGTTTGTTACCTCATAACTCCGTCGCTTGCTAACCGATTTGAAAATTTATTTTTTTGTTGGAAAGGATATACTTCCCAAGTGGTCCCATGATCACCAAGTCAGGATCTGATGATGGGATCCTGGAGAAATAGAGAGAACTCTTCAAATTTTATAGGCACACTTGCAGTGATTTGAGTAGTTTTTGGAAGAGTACTTTCTCGGAGTGGTTCCATTTCAATTTAGTGAAGATCTGATGAAGAACTTCGGAGATAGGCAACGGAACTCCTCAACAAACGATAGCAAATGGACTGGGATTGCTGAAATCTCATGTCTGTCTATTGCTTACACCAGTTCATAACATAACATCACGCCGGTACGTTGTGAAGGGGTAAGCACATGTGAACCACTAAAAAGTGAAAAATAAAAACTTTTTAACAAAAAATAAAACCGACTTCAAAAAAAAAACACTAAAAAGTGAAAAATAAACTTTAGAAGAAAAAAACAACACAAAAAAGTGAAAAATAAACTTAAGAAGAAAAATCAGCTTCGGAAGTCGGTGGCAAAAAAAGCCAAATCAAACAAACAAATGTCACCGACTTCAGAAGCTGATTTTTCTTCTTAAGTTTATTTTTCACTTTTTTGTGTTGTTTTTTTCTTCTAAAGTTTATTTTTGACTTTTTAGTGTTTTTTTTTTGAAGTCGGTTTTATTTTTTTTATTTCATTTTTTCTAGCGATCCGCCCCGGCTTCGCACGGGTGCAATAAATAAATAAATCTTTAAATAAATGTCATTTTAAAATACCAATCAATAGACTGACTCAGGAACGTTCTGTGAAACAAAAATATATTTTCTATCTTTATCGGAGAATAACTTTTTTCCCCCATTATTCACACATTTTTTCCATACAATAAATAAAATAATAGTAGATTATTGCATCGAGCACAAAGTAATTTATTATTGCACCGAGTGCCTGATTTAGAGCCTGAGCGTTAGCGAGGGCTCTAATCTAACAGGCACGAGGGCAATATAAATTACTTAAGGCGAGGTGCATAATCTACTTTTCTTTCAACTATTACATAAAGGAATAGTAGATAAAAGAAACTCATATCAAACAGTTAAAAGATTTTCTATACTTATAACACTGTCGTCTTCATTTAGAATGTTTTCCGGAGTTAATGTGTCGCTAAATGATTCCATTTTAATTCGAAGCCGAAGCACTCAAAATCAGATAGTATCACACTTTATCGTTTCCAAAAATATTGTCAAGCAAAATTAACAAAGTTCCCCAAAAGTTCCCGCCAAATTACTTTTTTAAATTTCTTTCATTTTATAGTAACTAGTTAGCAACAATCATTTTTTTAAATTTGGAACAAGTAGTAGGATAGAAACGAATAATACTTATGTAAAAAAAAAAGTATTGATATCGGCTGGCTGAATAGAGCTAATCCATTGAGATTGGCATCGGTGCGATTAAAAAAAATAAACTGTGCAATAATGAAATTTCATACATTTTTATTGCTCTAGAGCACTAAAGACTCGCTTTGTGCTGAGTTTTTAGTGTGATTATGATGAAATTAAAGCATAGTTGGAAGAAAATATATTTTTTACGCTCTTTCATTTGATATATTTAAGTCCTACAAGGGAAGAGACATTTTGCCCCTTGTTCTTTCTAGTGTGTGTCTTAGATTTGTGTCCTATTACAAGATTTTGAATTGAATTCCAGGTTGCTGTTGCTGGGGCAGCTTTAGGCTGGCTTAAAGATAACATTGGCCTTTTGGAAAGTGCCAAGGATTCTCAAGGGTTAGCTGAAAAAGCGACAGAGAATGGCAGTGTTGTATTTGTACCAGCCTTCAGTGGTTTGTATGCACCATATTGGCGCCAAGATGCTAGAGGGTAAGTAATAATTGCGTTTCGAAACCAGACCCTGTCTCCTTTTTAAGTCCAACGAAGTTACGGGACCGTTCGAATGTAGTCCGAAATTTTGAAAATTAGCTTTATTGTCTATGATAGTTATAATAGGTCTTTACCTATGTAATTGGAGATTCTACAAATCTACAATCACCATTTTCTGATTTAATTATCTGTGGATTCGCGGGCAATTCGAAATTCAAATATATTTTATTCGAAAGACGGGTTAATTTAATTTCAAATTCAGTCATTTGTTTTTGTGACGTTGTGGTAGTTTTTGGCACTGAAAATTTGTACAATTTTCGAATATAATAATAATCAATTTATTTTCAGGCATCGATGGCCCATAAGATAAATACCTTACAGACTAACATAAATATAATAAAATACAATTTGTGTTAGTTAATAGAGCCTTATAACTACGTTAGTAGCACTTCACTAGCGCACTAGGTCACTGCGCGTTCTTGTGGCACTTGCCCGCGGAAGCGACGGAACACCACTGCCTGCGGCCAAAAGTCCTCTTCCAAGACGAGATGCAGAAAACAAGTTAGTATTCGCACCACGAACGCCTTACAGTTGACGTTGCGGCGCGACTCAAGCAACTGCACTCTCGCCACGTACTTGGTCTTCTGGCGCACGTACTCCACGATGTCCCCCGCCGTAGTGGTGTACTGTAGACGGGAGATGTACACCGGAGTGTTCGGCTTTGCGGCACGAATGGTCACGTTGGGTTCCGATGGAGCCGTGCCGCAGCGGTTCTTGATGGTACGCTGACGAAGTTTCCTCACCACCTCCACAAAACCATCATCAGCCTGGATCGGCGCCTTTTCAGGCACAGGCTTTCTAGCGGGAGCAGTTTTGTCCGCGACAATGCTTGCGAAATCTCTCGGTAGACGTTGAGAATTTGCAGGCGCTGCAGAAACGCGCAGCGGGTCGTGCGGTACAGTTCGGGCCGCGCAGTGCGAAGGCGTCGCCGCGGGAACGCGGGGCGCGCGGGCGGTGTGTTCTGCAAGCTCAGCAATCTGCTTATGCGCCGGCGTTGAAACTGCTGACGCTTAATACTGCCGCCAAGCAGACTGTTCGTTATTACTGCCTACTAACATAGTTCATAAGTTACAATTGTTACTAACCATTATGGATCATTATGTTATCTAAATAAATAAATGTATTATTATTATTATTAATTCGACGACGATATATCGTGGCTGGCTCCGCGGCACGTATCAACGCTAGGCACATTGACTGCTGATGAGATACTGCCACACTGTTGCGCAATTCCCCAACTTCCTTGCGCAAATCCGTGACGATGTTCTGGGATGCATCCAGTTTTGCTAGCACATCCGCAAGAATGGCCTTCAAGGAGACAATATCCTTAAGTAGGCTCGTTACGTCGACATGGTCGAAAGTCACGGGAGGAAGCTTGTTTAGCTCCTTCGCCACGAACGTCGGCACGTCGTCTGGGTCGGTCTCCTTAAACAGCGTGATAATATCCTGCAGGCTTCTCTTGGTCCCGTCACGGCGGCGGGACACCATTTGCTCGCGCTTATTCAGCGCAGTGTACAACAACAGCTTGGCGGCAGCTATGCCTTCCTCGCTGAAGTTTGTCGCGCAGATCTGAACAGCGGACACCTCGTCCATCACGTCCAGTTTCTGCTGCAGAAACGACAGCAGCTCGTTCACCACAAGTTGTTCACTCATAGCGGTACAATTTCGAGCGACGGCTTGCGCCGCGCTAAGCGATTTAAATAATATTAATTTGCAGGCGCGTCCGCATCGAAACGCAGTTCAAGCGAGACTGCAATGAGTTGCTACGTGGAAATACCGCTGCACAAACAACACGAAACATTAACGACGTGTACGGGCCTAACACTGCTTGCATAAACACGGTCCATTATTGGTTCAATCGTTTTAACTCCGGTGAGTTGAAGAACGAGCCTCGCGGTCGGCCGGTAACCATTGTCGACAGCGACGAATTGAAGGCCAATAAGTGGTAGCGGATCCAACTCAGTCTAAACAACATTGAAGCACTTGTGTCAAATCGGAAACATAAGAAAGCTAGATAAGTGGGTGCCACACGAACTAAGCGACATTTACGCGTCGAAGCATGCATGGCACTTGGCACTACTGAATCGGCATAGAAACGAGGAAATTCTTAATTGAATTTTTACCTGCGATGAAAAGTGGATCCTGTACGACAACCGTTAGCGTTCGTGTTAGTGGGTGGACCCGGGTACAACACCTAATCAGTTCGCTAAAAAAAAGATTACTCATAGGAAGATGACGGTGACTGTCTGGTGGAACAGTGCTGGACTTGTACATGACAGCTTCTTACCGAATGGCACAACAGTTACGGCAGATGTCTATTGCCAAAAATTGCAAACGATGATGGAAAAGCACGGCTCTCAATTCAACAACCAAGACTAGTCAATCGCTCTTCCCCATTGCTTCTCCACGACAATGCGCGAGCTCACACTTGAGTCAAGTGTGAGCTCGTCTTGACAGACCACCGCAAAGCTATAAGAGTTACAGCTGGAAACTCTTCGTCACCTTGCCCCAACAGATTTCTACTTTTTTCAAAATTTAAACAATTTTTTAAGTGGAAAAAATTTCAGCACCCGGCGGTACAAAACGGTTTCGCTGACTTCATCGCCTCCCGTCCGACAGACTTCTACAGTAAAGGAATAAACAAACTGCCATCAAAATGGCAAAATTGTACAGATAATTTGGGCCAGTACTTTGATTAGCTAAAATAAAAAAGTTACCAAGTTACAAATCTCCAATTTCATAGGTAGAGACCTAATATTATGATTCATGTGTTTCGAAAACTCATCGGGAGTACGGACAACTATCCACTCGTGTTGAGCCCTTAACTGGTCTTGCAGGAAACAACCTATCCTAAACTACGGGTTTCAAGAGAGTAGACTTCCTGTATCAGATTGTACGCCGCTGTTTAATCCATTTGCGACAGCAACAAATGATGTATTTACAGAATAGGGATGTTTTCTGACAAAAAAAAAAAATTGTTTAGTCCGTCTGTTAACCCCGTATTTATAGTCAAGTCAAAGTAATGGACTTATGTAATTACTTATGCAAATATTTTAATGCAATGGGCAAGAATTTAAACGAAGTTAGAACCGTCAATGAAAGCAAAACTAAGAATTCTAACGTTTGATTGTTCTAACATTTAGGAATTACTAAACTACAGAAAAAAAAACGTATCTTATACAATGACATTTACTCAAGTAATAGTAATTACTTGTTTATAAATACGGGTGTTAGATTATCGAAAAATATTGGTTAAGTGTTTGTTTTATCAAATTAATAAAAATTTACCAAAATAATACATGTTAAAGATCATGAGTCTTGCGACGTCACCTCGTGGTAAAAAGTGTACCACGCTGTGACGTCACACGACTTTTCGAAGCACTGTATCGTCTTCATTTTTTGTTTACGTGAAAACAGAAAAAAATAGTGTCCAATATTTTTTGAAAATCTATCCGAAGGACTAATTAGATTTTTTTTGTCAACTACCCTATTACAATCATAAGTAATTATTATCTATCAATACAATTTTACTAGTTTACTAGATTTCGGACTAACTATATGAATTTAGTATACTGACAAAATATGCACTAAAAAGTGTTTCTCATCATTCCATCAATTGTGTAGTTCAGCCTAAAATAACCTTTTTTATAGTGCGAACGGAAAAGCACAATCTAGGCTGAGTAAGAGGGGGCAAATTTTGATTTCAGTTTTTCATTATAAACATTTATTTATTAACAATATATCGGTTTTCAGTGTAATATGTGGCATATCTGAAGAAACAAACTCAAATCACATTATAAAAGCGGCATTGGAAGCTGTTTGTTTTCAAGTGCGAGATATTTTGGATGCTATGAATGAAGATTGCGGAATACCTCTGCAACTACTGAAGGTAAGGTAACCAATTAAATTGTTATTTTGTACTCTTTCTATTCAGCATAGAAATGAACGCAGACAAAGATTGGCGAAACATTGTACCTATACAAGTTTGTACAAAAAGGGGAAAATCTTAAATAAAATAAAAAAGTTATTTCCTACGATTTGTCTCTTTATATTGCTTTCGTAGAATTGAGTTTATAACAGAAAAAACCCGGTCAAGTGCATGTCGGACCACGCAGGATGTAGGTTTCCGTAGTGGCTCTTCAAAAAATGTGGACTTACTAAACTGATTAACCACCCTATCTGCCTCCGAACGATGATTTTAAAAATAATAAAAGTAGACGGGGAGACAATACAACATGTCCAGGAATACCTTTACTTGGGCCAAGTAGTCTCATTCCAGGCGAGGCAAGACAAAGAAGTCGCAAGACGAACGGAAAACGCCTGGCAGAGCTAATCGACCATGAACGAAATATTTAAGGGTGAGTTGCCTATGGCACTGAAACGAAAACTCATGGACATGTGTATACTTCCCGTCTTAACCTATGGTGCACAGACTTGGTATTGGACTTGGTATGTATTTGACTAACATTCAGAAGTCCAAACTCAAGGTTAGCCAAAGAGCGATGGAGCGCAGTATACTAGGTGTTAAATTAACGGATCGTGTTCGAAACGCAGTATTGCGCTCCAAAACAAATATAGCTGACGTGGCCCAACTCAAGTGGGACTGGGCAGGACATGACTGCCGCATGCCGGACAAACTGTGGGCCAAAATTGCAGGAAACTGGTGTCCTGACACAGTGAGGCGGGGTCGCTGTAGGGGATGGCGGGACGAATTAGACAGGTTCCGCCAGAACTGGAAGGAGGATGCACGGGTTCGAGTGAAATAGAAGGAGTGGAGGGAGGCCTTTGCCCAGGAGTGGGAAAGAGCGACTAGAAAAAAAGGAATAAATATTGTAAAAATAAAACAAACTTACATCAGTTTTATGGGTTTGGGCGCAGATTGTCCGAAACACAAAATGACAGATTGTCAGAAATTGTCAGAAACGCATAATGCGAACGATTATTTGGATATAATTTAACGCCTATAGAAGTAATAACTCTATTTTTAATGATGGTCGTTGTACTCATTTGTCGATCTTTACCTTCAAATATCTCGGTAACGTGACACTTTAGGGTACCGCGTTACGGGACATCTTTTGTTCGTATATTATATTATTATGTCCTCTATCCACACATACCACTTTCATCGTGGGCCGCGATTTGAAAAAAAAAACTGGCCAAGTGCAAGTCGGGCTTGGACATGAAGGTTTCAGTTAGCACCATATTCTTCTTATAGCATCTTCTTATGTCATCTTGTAATCTATAAGTGTTGACCTAATTTCTGTATTTTTTTCAATATTTTGGGCTCAGTCGTTTCGAAGATAAGGGGGGGAAGGGGTATGATCGGACAGACAGACTAAAGTCATAGTGTTTTACTTTTTTAGTCCAATCAATAGTTTTTTTGTAAATCGCAAAATACCACTAATTTCGCACTATTCGGCCGCAGCGAAAGTCGTAACAACCGCTTTGTAGTGCAAGCTGATTAGAACTTTATTCTAACAGTATTTCAAGCGAAGTTTGAACCACCGCAAATAGGGTTGCTAATCTGAGGTAGCATACGCTCTTAAGCTGCAAAAATATTTAATAACCATGTATCATCTTGCTGTTACAGGTGGATGGCGGCATGACTTCTAATGCCTTAGTCATGCAAATGCAAGCTGACCTAATTGGAATCAACGTAATAAAGGCTGGATTTGCTGAAAGTACCGCTTTAGGTGCAGCACTGGTAGCGTACTGGGGTGTAGAACCTTCAAAACAGGGCTCTGCTATACCAATGACAAGTGGTACCACATATTCATCTATCATCAGTGATGACGAACGAGACATGAGATACAAGCAGTGGAAAATGGCCGTTGAAAGATCCCTCGGATGGGAGCAAAATTAAAGAATGATGTTATCAGAAGTATGCTAATCATTTACAAGAGCTTGATGCAGTTTATAAATAAAAACAACGACACTAACAGGTATCACAATACGTCATAGAATAGAATAGAATATAATATTGTAGTTGTAACATCGTTTTTACAATACGCAAAACCAAAACTATCTCTATGAATTAAAGTCAATAACTACTAAATGTAAGATAAAATGTCTGAATATAAAATACCATAATTTTAAAAGAAATACGTATTCAATAAAGTCATTTCTTAGTATACAAACTAAATTATATAATTTTTAACACACTTAAAATAATAAGTTGATGGAATTTTATTAATAATCATTAATAAACATTCCATCAACTTTTTATTGTTCCAATTTGCTTGTGTGCTGAAAAACGTCATTTGATTGGCGCGAGCATTTGTCATAGAACACCCCCGGCTTGAGGTGTTAGACAAAATGTACTATTCTGTTATACGGGGTATCTATGATATTAAAAGTGGTAAATATTTTAAGGGATAGTACTCAGAACTAGGGATGCCCGATGTGAATCGATCTTTCAGAAGATCTATTCATGGCCATACGATCTACCGGTTTTTTTAATCGATTCAACAGGATGCGGTCTTCGCCCAGATCGAATCGTATGCGCTCATAGAATAGTACGAAAAAATCGTTTCAACTAAGACCCAAACATCTGCCGAAACGTACCGTATGAACTAAAACAAAGTAAGTTTACTTACATAACCACTTAATGAATGGGATTAGTTTGGGATAAGGGCAGGAGAATGATGATGTCAGTATTCTCTGATTTTGTTTTCTTTCATTCACTGGATCGACTGTTACGACTGTCTGTGACGAAGGCTTCCGTAGCATATTTTGTTATAGATAAAATATATTTATTCAATATCAGCAGGTTAGCAATTTTGAAGAATGAAGAAGGTCGCGCGATCGCAGTTAGATCAAAAGCGCGATGACCTAAATATAGCTAGACCACCCACAGCTATACCCTATAGTGTCATCAAATGTGTTCTGACATGTCCGCTTTGTGCGTAGTTTTTCGGGCGAAGTTGGATGTGCTAGCCATATAAGAGCACACGAAAGAGAAGCACAACATAGCTCCTAACAATCCATAGAAAGCCAGCGAATGCAGTCGCTGTGGCCGAAATTGGCTAGATGGCATCATCATCATCACGAGGTTACGATACAAAAGATGGATCCAAAGCAAAAAATCGGGCATCCCTACTCGGAACTAGGATAATAGGATCGACATAGTTAAAGCATTTTTTTTTCAAATTATCCTCTTTTTCTTATTACTCCATCATAAAATTCGCTCAGATCAGCTTTGTATTTTAATCTTTTATGTTAAACAGGCATGTTTACAATTATAATTTCAGTTTCTTTTTTTTTTCTTTCTATTTTAACAGTTACTTATATTCATGAGTACTATCTCTTCTTAAAATTAAGTCGAAGTTATACAAATCATTGATGTTTTAAATGTAAGAAGCAAATATAAAAAACACCAATTAGTGTATGTAGTTCTTGTTTATTTATTGTCAGTAGGGATTGCAATCCGGCGTCATTTTCAGTCCGGCCGGATCCGACCGGATCCCCATCAATCCGGCCGGATCCGGTCGGATCCGGCCGGATTGATCAAGTTGAGATGATTTTCGCTTTTTAGTACAAAACAAGTGAGTTAAGGCGCTGACAAGAGCCAAATAGGCTTGTATTGAACAATTTTTTAGCCAAATCTATACAGTTTGACACGGCGGAAAAAATATATGTTAATCTTGAACATATTTCTGATAATTTCGTTGTATTCAAAACGCGTTTTTGAAAAGTTTTCTCGATACAAAAAAATGGTAAACTAACCTCTTATAATGATCTTCCAACAAAAATATCTGTATTATTGATCAACGTACGTTGGTAAAATTTATAACAATAATGTATCATATTTAAATACAAAATTTCGTTGTTTTTAATTTTTGATTATGTAATAAATTATTTATAAGTAATTAATAATTATATGGTATATAAGAAGTTCGAGCGTTGCGTCATCGCGCTCTCTTTCTTACGTATGCAATCCGACAGTGAGCGCTTAGGCGCGGTGCTAGACGGACGTATGTCACTTTGCGCCCCACTGACAGCTATCCGTTCATCTATAAATTATTATTGACCGCGTCACAATGTTAGTCCAGGATCCACGGTACATTTTTTCACTTGATTACTATCAAGCTAATTTTCCGTGAGCAGCTGCATTTTGATAAGACGCCAACATTACCCTATACGAAAACTCTCGATTGTGGTAGGTAATAGGGGTAGCAGGGATAAAATATATATTGATTATAAATATATATTGATTATAAATATATTTATTTGATGATTTTCAAAAATCTATTACTAACAATTTTTTTTTTGTTAAATCTGATGATCATTATCTAAATCTAAATCCAACATGTATTGATAACGAGCTCATCAAAAATTATTACAAACCAGCTGTTTTTTAGGGGTCCGTAGCCGAATGGCAAAAAACGGAACCCTTATAGATTCGTCATGTCTGTTTGTCCGTCTGTCCCCGTATGTCACAGCCACTTCATTCGGAAACTATTGAGACTACACAGTTGAAACTCGGTAGGTAGATGTATTCTGTGAACTGCTTTACGATTTTTATACAAAAATAAAAAAAAGGATTTATGGGGTCATAAATGGAACTGAAACTATTTTAAAGACCGTTTGAAAGACAGACACTTCAAAATTGGTAAAATGGCGACCGGCCTCGCGGTCGCTTGCCTTCGGTATTGCCAACAATGACCAGCTTTTCAAGGCTGCTATCTCCTCTTTGCATTATGTGGCCGAAATAAGACAAAATACGCTGTAGGCAAACTGTTGACAATCGAGTCTTGATATCGAGTTGGTAAAGGATAGACACATTTCTGCGTTTGGCCGTCCATGGAATTCGGAGAATCCGCCTAAAACACCACATTTCGAATGCATCTATCCTCTGTCTTACTCTTGTTTGGATTGTTGTGAGAGTGTTGTGAGGAAAATCAGGAAAACTAGTGGTCTGACCAAACGCGCCTTCGTTTTAAAACTTACACCTCGTTTTTCCCAGATGTTCTGGGGGCGTAATATAGCATCTTTAGCCTTAGCTATCCGCCGTTTTATTTCTGGGACGCAGCTACCTTCATTACTTATATTGGAGCCCAGTTAATCGAAGTTGTCCACAGTATAGATGCCTTAGATGTTATAGGCGCCCGATAGCTTTCCCGCACGATCTACCACCATAAGCTTGGTTTTCTGCCTATTTATTGCAAACCTTACTTTGCCACTTTCTACTTCCAATCTGTGCAGTATCTCTTTCATGTTGCTAAAAGTTGTAGCAAGGAGAACGGTGTCGTCAGTGTACCTCAGATTGGAAATCCACTTTCCACCAACAGTAAACCCCTTGTCCCAGCCCTCAAGAGTCTTGAATGATATTACTCTTCATACACATTGAAGAGCAGAGGTGAGAGGATGCATCCCTGCCTAACGCATTTGAGCAGTCGGTGTCGATTTTGACGAAAGAGCGGTTGTTGATGTCTACATCAACAACCGCTCTACAACAACATCTTATTGACAACACCAACATCGCGCAACATCTTATTGACCTAGTCCGATGCCTATAGGCATCGGACTAGGTCAATAAGATGTTGAGGCGTTCCCATTGCCTTTAAGAACACCCCACAGCTTGCCCCACTCCACGCAATCAAATGCTTTGGTATAATGTATGAAACATATCAATACAGGGCTGTTAAATTCCCGGCTTTTCTCTATAATTTGGCGAACGTTCAGGATTTGTTCCCGCGTGCCTTTGCCTTTAACAAAACCTGCTTGCTCTTCTGGAATTTGTGGCACCAGAAAGTGTATTAGCCTGTTGTTTATGATGTACAGGAGTATTGATGGTGCGTGGAGTAAGTGCCAAACACTTATTATAATTTTAGGAATTTTGTAGGTAACTTGTAAAGAGTGGGTTTAATAGAAAATATCCAATCCCCAAAACCCAGTTAGTAATCATTTTTAATGACTTCGTTATCGATACATATTGGAAGGAAGGAAGGGGACTCTTTGATCAAACCATACCTACATTTTGTAGGACAAATATTTTTTCAAATAATTTAGATAATTAAAAAAAAAAGTCTCAAAAGTGTTTGTACTAACACTTTTGAGAATCATCAAACCAACATATTTTATCCCTGCTACCCCTATTACTTACCACAATCGAGAATTCGAGAGTTTTCGTGCAGGAAATTCTTAGGCGTCTCGCCGTCTCATCAAAATTAGCTTGATAGTAATCAAGTGCAAAAATGGACCGCGGATCCTGGACTATTTGTTTCTTACTTGGTAGTATGGCGCTAGGGTATCGGAAAAATTGTGGGCGTGACCAAAAATACTGAAACATCAGAAGTCAATAGCTATTGTCATCGTCTTAATCAAGTGTATATGTCACGGCTAATACCCGAAGTGCGGCTGCACCTAGTTTTAGTCGGTTAGAACTAGGTGTAGCCACTTACTCTTGGTTAAACCTAGTACGAGCCGATTGTTTTCGGGTAAAACTAGGTCTATCCTTCATCATGCCGGCTACAACTAGGTTCGGCCGGATAAAACTAGGTCTATCCGATATCACGACCGTCTCGCGGCAGTATGACTTTATGGGCGGCATGGGCACCGGGCCGTAGGCCGATGAAGGAGGCCGGCGGAGGCCCGGCACTTCGGGGAAGAAAGAAAGAAAGAAAGAAAAAATGTTTATTTGACGTCAGTACATCAAGCACACACACATTAATAATAAAAAAAAGGATTACAAAAATGGAAATACTATGTGCTGACAGAAGACATTAGTGTTATATATATACGCGAGCGAAGCGAGCGCGCGTCATGGAGTACATATGCGAGGATAGACCTAGTTTTACCCGAAAACAAACATTTACATCGGCTCGTACTAGGTTTAACCAAGAGTAAGTGGCTACACCTAGTTCTAACCGGCTAAAACTAGGTGTAGCCGCACTTCGGGTATTAGCCGTAACATATATATAAAATCAACTTTATTTCCTAACCAATGTTAAGACAACAAGAAAACAATTAAAATTTAGTAGTGTAGGTAACTAGTAATAATTTTATTATTTTAGACTTTTTTTTAAATATATTTTATTTGGGCTTATTCTTGAACTCAATCTTGCCCTAAGGGCAGAGATGAGGCCGACGATGGAACGTGCTTACCCAGAAGAAGCCTATTTACTCGCGACTTAAATAGATTGGGGTTATATAACTCGGGAAAACCGGCGCAGGCAGGGAGTTCCAGTTTCCACTTCTTGGCTGTACGAATAATAAAAGAACTAGCAAAACGCTTCGTACGAATGTGTGGAACATCGACAAGGTATGGGTGAAAACCTGCAGTTCGCCTAGTCTCTCGATGGAAGAAGAGAGATGGTGGAATTAGCTCGTAAAGCTCTTGCGCACACTCTCCGAAGTACAGTCTGTAGAAGACCGACAAACATGCAACTTTGCGCCGGTGGGCCAGGCTATGTAGCTTGGCAACCAGCTTATCGTCACCAATTAGCCTCCTGGCTTTGCGCTCTACAGAGTCAAGTGTGGCGGGGAGCGAGCGGGGTGGTACTGGCGAAGGGTAGTGGGGCAACTCGACGACGAACGACTCGCACGCAAGAACACCACGCGCACAGCTTTATTATTTTGCCACAAACTGCTAGCACCGGATCCGGTTTTCGGATCCGGTATAGTGGTACCGGATCCGGTAACCCTTAAATTATGCCGGATCCGCCGGATTACCGGATCCGTTTTTCCGGATTGCAATCCCTAATTGTCAGCCTTAATGATGCGTTTGACGTACAATTTATGGCATAGGTAAATTAACATTCCATGCTATATGATAGCTTAATCGGTTATAAATATAATATTATAATGTAATCGTACAAAATTATGTGATCTATTGAAAATGTACTTTATTTACACACAATACTTATTACAGTGCAATATGTGAAATGCCTTATATATTGTTGTAAATAAAGGGGTTTGAACTTTTTTGTATGGAAGCTGGCATATCGACCCACCGCCATTTTGTTTAAAAAAAATGGTGGTAAATATGCCATATCGGTTCTATCCCCTTTACGTGCTTGTTAAAAATCAAGTTTACAAATTATGGTAAATGTAAGGTCGACCTAAAATAGCACATTCGATATCCTCGTTGCGGCAACATGTAGGCCAAATTCTGAATTTTGTAGTAAAATAAGTCCAAAGTAATATCAATGTAAAAGTGTCTGAATTGAGGAGCCACCAGAGAGGAGGAACAGGGAAATGAAATTATATAACGTTTTTTTTTTTTAATTTTGTATCATCTAGCAGTAATTGTGTATAGTGCCTACTAACGTCTGTTTACCAAAAGCAATACTAATATAAGGTGGTAAACCTTATAAATGTTATGTTGCACCATGTTGCTTGGATAATATATTAGGTCTATAACTATGAAATTGGAGATTTGTATGAGTTTAAAATATAAAAAACTAGTGACCCGCCCCGGCTTCGCACGGGTGCAAAAAAGGTATTAAAACCTTCCTCTTGAATCACTCTATCTATTAAAAAAAACCGCATCAAAATCCGTTGCGTAGTTTTAAAGATTTAAGCATACAGACAAACAAACAAATAAACAAACAAACAAACAAACAAACAGACGCGACTTTGTTTTATACTATGTAAGGATTTGGTATTTTTTTTATTTCAGCTAATGTACGAATTTGCAGTTTATCCATGGCGCCAAAAACTACCACAATGTTACAAAAACAAAAAAACTACCAAAAAACAAATGACTGAATTTGAAATTAAAGTAACACGTCTTTCGAATAAAATTTACTTGAATTTCGAATTACGCGCCAATCCACAGATAATTAAATCTGAAAATGCCGGTTAAAGAATCTTCAATTACATAGGTAAAGACCTATTATTCTAAGCTGAGAGTGACCTTACATTAATACTGACAGACAACTTGAGAAAAGGATGGTGACAAATTAGGTCAAGAATCAAATTCGTTAAAACCTTTCTTTGAAATGGTTTTATTGAACCGTTTTTGTACAGGCGGTCAACCAATTGTTAATAAAAACAACACATAGTCTAGGTTGGTTTTTAGTTGACCGCTGAAGTAGAGTAGAAACTTAGATAGTTCCCTATGTGGGAATGAATGTAACATAGTAGGGGAAGGTGCTGTACCTCGATACCGTTTCGGTTCAATATTTTTTTATTTTTTTTTTATGATACATAAATTCATAAAATAAACAGAATCTGAAAGGCTAAGTAATAATACACGTAATAAAATTTTTACAAAAGAATAAAAAAATATTTTGTAAGCATTTATTGGGTTGAAAAAAAAAGTAGTTCTTGGATCAAGGTACAGCATTGCCTATGTACCTTGATCAGTATGTGCTGTACCTTGGTCATGGGCGGAAATCCAATGAAATAAGAAGCAATTTACTGACTAATATTAATATAATTAAAGTTTTTTGGTTTACAATTCTTAATAATGTCTCTTATCAACTAGAATTCTAAGGAAAACAAGTATTCTGGAAATAAAAATCACAAAACGAATTTCAAAAAAAGTCTTCTTTCTTCTTATTCTTTTGCTTAATTGAAATATATTTATTCTTTGCTTTATCAATCAATAAATCTTAGCAACTAGTAGGTAGGTACTTTGTGAATCACATTCATATAGTATCTAAGTGAGATCTGATAGAAAACTAATAACATTTATTATCATTTATGTAGTATCACATCTATAAAACCTTAATTAGGAACTTTGTACTCAGAGCACAGAGCTTTCTTACTCATTTTCTTTTTCAATTTGTTTTTCTTTAATTGGTGAACTCCCAATATTTATTCATTTCTGGTACAGAATAAAATTCTCTCTTAGAATTAATTTTTTTGGGCGTCTTAACTTTCTCTTTAATATCAGACCATTGGTACAAATTCTGATCTTTTTTTTCTGGCCATTTCCAATTTTTCAGTGACTTTTGCATGGATTTTATAAGAGACATTCTTCGCAGACAGATTCTATTACGCCAACAAAGTATTCACCTTCATAAATAAAGATAACATAATCACCAACTGCATAATTGACAATACCGCTGTACCTTGATCATGATCAAGGTACAGCGGTATTCCTTGGATCAAGGTACGACACCCCTACCCGTCGTTAATTAATGGTTCGTAAAATTTTGGAGGTTATCTTTAACTAAAAACCACATAATGAGTCGTAAACATTACTAAACTGCCTCCAAAGTAGTCAGATACAATGAATTACAAAACTTAATTAGGTGAGTTAATTAGAAAACAAAAAAAATTACAAAAACTTACTTTTTGCCAGCAAAAACTTTCAATGTGTCTCACGTCAAAACAAAGTGAAATGAATGATAGCAACTAACTTCATGTCAGTTGGTCCTAACAAACTGTCATTCTACCCTAAATAAACATCCGAGAAATTGGCGGGATCATTTCAAAACTTTAAGTGGCTCAAGGTACAAAGGGTGTCAAGGTACAGCACTTTCCCCTAATTTGAATTCAAGCTTACGAGGTTATACAATTTTGTTATCTAGTTGAATAATAATATTGGTACTCATTTTGTAATTCTATTTAAAATGTTACTTAATGTTATTTTTGTTACACAATCGATATATTGGAAATTATAAGGTTGCTACAGGTATTTTGGTGAGTTACATTACAGTTGTAGTAATATACCGTATGGTCGCTACGGTTTGTGAAAATTGTTACTGAATCCTAGAGTTACGTTTGTGATCACTAACAGATTCATACGATGAATATTTAAGGCACAGTTCCGGACACGACCGCAGACCATAGAAATCTGTGACTTTTCTACGGACCGTCATTAGGGTATGGCAGCACTGTCACTGCGGCTTATGGACTGCGGTCGTTTTCTGATTTTTGGTGCTCTTAGCGCCAGGACAATGTCATGATTAGAACAACATTTACTTCTATCAGTTCAAGTTTTGAGTAAGTAATCAATATTAATACCGTACCATAATATAGGGCAGTAAATTTACTTTTAAATGTTTTCAATAAATGAAATTAAGGTAAGAAGTTGTGTTGCAAAATCTGTTATAAGTTTTAGGTACCCTTACAAATATGAAATAGATCTTTAGTCAAAGTTGCATTCGTTTTTTCGCAAGAAAAGAGGTTTGAACTTTTTTGTATATAATTAGAGCCGTGGAGAATGAGTACGGATAATCGGAATTGTACTGTATTCATAGCCTACCAATTGGTGCCTTAAATGAAATGAAATTCATGAGTGGTTGTAATTATGTCTCAATTAAACGATTATCTTAAGGTGGATGCGCTAAGGTAGTCCGCGAAATTCAAATTTTCTTACAATTTTTGCAATTTGCAGGAATTTCGTGGGCTACCCTGGAGCTTTCACCTTAATCAAACTTTCTACCTATTTAGTAAATAAATAAGTAATCTTTCAAATTTATAGAAAAAATAATTATGTTTTAACTTTGTTTTCAAACGTACGATATGTTTATTAGCGTGCATGACTTCTATTCGGTTGCGTTACATTAAATCGCCTCGCGCACGCTTGTCAAATGCTACTTCCCTCACACGAAAAAAAACTTATACAACTAATCTATCTATATAATTATTATTATATAAAATTATCCTGTCACAGTGTTAGTTGCCATATTCCTCAGAAACGGCTTGACCATATTTTATGAAATTTTGTGTGTAATATTCAGTAGGTGTGAGAATAGGTTGTCAAGTACTTTTCACCGTCCTAACCCCACCCGAAGGTAGGGTAGGTAGAAAAAGGTGCAATGTAACGCATGCAGGGCACGGATAGCAACTTTGTAAAAAATTAAAAGTACCTACTTTTGTGATATGAAATTGTGCAATACTATAAATAACTCTTAATTATTCTTTATCAGTTAGCAATTATGTAAGGTCACCCGGGGCGAAAGCAACTGTGGGGCTAAAGCAACTAGTTCAATTTTCTCTCAATCTAATAATTTTTGTAGATAACTTTATCTATTGGCGTAAAGAGGAATCATATTTTTTTCAAAAAAATTAATGAAAAACCAAAGTTTATTTGTAACTTAATTTATGCCGAAACTGTTCATCGAAAGCTGTGCAATGAAGTACGTTTATTAGAATATCCCTATTATTTAAGTAGCTCATGGTGGAGGAAAGCAAAGTTTCAATTTTTTTTTTGTAGTTGCTTTCGCCCCAGGTGACCTTAACTGGCTTTTCTTTGGCCGTTACAGTTCAGTTATTGGTATTAACCTTTTGAGCGCCTCAGTTACGTATAGACGACAAGCCCAACAAGCAAAAAAGTACCTTAAGTCGACTTAAGGTACTTTTTGGCTTGTCGTCTTACTTGACTGTGGCGGTCAAAAGGTTAATATAATAACACGATGACTAAGTACATAATTCATAATATAGTAACCCAATGAAAAGACTTTACTTATTGAACTGACACACATTTTTATTTACTAACACCATAAATTACCTACATTTAAATGCTTTTGTGTTACCGTTTTGCTATTTTTAAATTAAGCTTGTTATAATATATACCTAAGGTTGTTATATATGTAACGGTAACTCCCGTACAATGATTATAATTATTTTAAGTAATATTGTTATTCAGTAGCACTTTGTAAAATGTTGGGATACAGTTTTTGTGTTTTAAATCTTGGGTAGTTTTGTAAGAAAATTTTGTTGTTTTTAATTAAGGTGGTAGGTAAATAAAAATATATTATACGTGGAATTTGTTTTCTTTGTACACCTTTTCCAAATTGAGTGTTACCTGCATTCGAGCCAAGTAGGTATGAAAAAATCAAAACTATGGATATGGAGACGACATTGTAGGGAAATGGCATATTCTTGAACAAAAAATTCGAAGTCATTATTTTAGATATGAGAGCAGTGGTGGCCCCGTGGTGGCGGCCCCCTTACGAACGGTAAGTCGTGGGTTCGAACACAGGCAGGCGCATTAGGTATTTTATGTAATTTATTTCATCACAACTACTCTGGCTGCGGTTCCACTGAGGCGGAACCACCATCTCTCTTAGCTTATGTGGATTTCAAGCCATGTGATTAGTGAATCGCGGTACAGCTCGCCCCGCTCTGCTCCGCTCCGCCTCAGGGCGGGACTCCAAAGCGGAGATGTGCCAAGCGGACAGATGTGCCAAATTCGATCAATCAGTCGCCCTCAGTGGAACCCTTGCCTTACGGCTTGGCCACGGGACATTCGCAATAGCGAATTTTCGCGCGTTACGAACGGCGAGGCGTCTAACGACTGAAACAAACGCATAGAAATGTACTGATCAAGCCACGCGGAATGGCGAACGGCGAAGCGACCGGCGAAATGTGCCGAGCGAATCGCTCGGGCGATTGGCGGCGCGGCAACCACAGCAGAGCAAAATTTATATCTCAAAAACTAGGACACCTAGCGACGATCTATTTTCTTTATTATTTATCTATATCTTCTATCTTCTATATCTATAAAAGCAAAAGGTCACACACTCACTCACTCACTGATTCATCACGAAATCTCGAAAACCGCTGGACTTACAAAGATGATTTTTGGCAGGGAGGTAGTTTATGGTTAGTAGACGTCCGCTAAGAACGGATTTTGCGACAGGGCCGGATTAGGGTGGTCTTTGGGCCCTCACAAGTTTGTATGAAAGTCCTTAATTTTTCGTGCTACAATCTTGATGTTTGGCAGAGAGGTAGTTTATAGTTAGTAGACGTCCGCTAAGAACGGATTTTGCGACAGGGCCGGATTAGGGTGGTCTAAGGGCCCTCGCAAGTTTGTATGAAACTCCTTCATGTTTTGTGCTATAACCCAGATTTTTGGCAGAGACGTAGTTTATAGTCAGTGGGCGTCTGCTATGAATTAATTTTGCGACAGGGCCGGATTAGGTTGGTCTAAGTAGGGCCCTCACAAGTTTGTATGAAAGTCCTTAATTTTTCGTGCTACAATCTTGATGTTTGGCAGCGACGTAGTTTATAGTCAGGAGGCGTCTGCTATGAATTAATTTTGCGACAGGGCCGGATTAGGCCTTTGTTCTCATATTAGTACATTCGCAAAATATTATATTCTCGAATTAATATATTCTCAAAATATTACACAAAGAACAATCACAGCGAAAAATGTTTTTAATTTGAAGGAAACAATAATTAATATTTGACATCATCACATAGGTTATTCATCACATATATTTGTCTCGGATGGGAATCAAACCTACAACCCCTTTTTTAAGGTTTACCTACCTTCTGTAAAATAAATCTAAAAACTGAAAAAAATAAAAAAAACTGAAAACTTGTATGCACTTGATCACTCGGGATTTGTTAGTTTCAGTTATTATTAATTATATTTTATTAATGATAAATGCAAATAATTTTGCAATACTGTATGATACTGCAATTAATTTTTATTTTAATATTGTATTACGTTCGAAAGTGTTTCCATGATGCCTAGGTATTGGAATAAAGAGATTTGGATTTAAATAGATTCATTTTTATTTTTCACTGTGTTTGATTGTACTTATATTTTGAGAATATAATAATTCGAGAATATAATATTATGAGAACAAAGGGGATTAGGGTGGTCTATGAGCCCTCGCAAGTTTGTATGAATGTCCTTCATTTTTTGTGCTATAGTCTTGATTTTTGGCAGAGACGTAGTTTATAGTCAGTAGACATCCGTTATAAAATAGTTTTGCGACAGGGCCGGATTAGGGTGGTCTATGAGCCCTCGCAAGTTTGTATGAACATCCTTCATTTTTTGCGCAACAGTCTTGATTTTGGGCAGGGACGTAGTTTGTAGTTAGTAGACGTCTGCTATGAACGGATTTTGCGACAGGGCCGGTTAAGGGAGGTCTAAAGGCTCTCACAAGTTTGTCTGAAAGTCCTTCATTTTTTTCGCAACAGTCTTGAATTTTGGCGGGGACGTAGTTTATGGTGAGTAGAAGTTTGCTAAGAACAGATTTTGGTCCAGGGTCGGATTAGGGAGTTCTAAAGGCTCTCGCGAGTTTCTATGTAAGTTGATTTTTGTACTTCCGGCCTGAAATTTAGCAAGAGGTAACTATTAGCGAACATTTTTTTTTGTGACCACCTGCAGTAAGGGCTCCTGCAAGTATGTCAATGAAATCCTTGGGTTTTTGGAGCCAAAGATGGTAGAGAGATAAAATATAGTTAAGACATATATTATGTATGTGTGGAACATATTTTATGACAGGGCCAGTTTAAGGGAATATTCGCTTCGATTGGCATTTGTCATTCGATTTGGCATAGTACATGCCGGAGGCAGTCCCACACATACATACACGTCAAAATTTCCTCGCGAACGAAGTCGCGGGCAACAGCTAGTATATATATATCTATATTCTATATCGATATATATAAAAGGAGAACTGACTGGGTGACATATCAACGTACAGCCGAAACTACTGGGGCTAGGAATGTGAAATTTTGCACACGGTTTCCTATTATAATGTAGGGGAGCATTAAGAAGGGGTTTTTGGAAATTTAACTTTTAAGGGGGTGAAAAGGGGGATGAAAGTTTGTATGGAAAATCGTCACTTTTGTAGTTGAACCGACACCCCCGCGGGCGAAGCCGTGGGCAAAGTGCTAGTATATATATAAAAGGAGAACTGACTGGGTGACATATCAACGTACAGCCGAAACTACTGGGGCTAGGAATGTGAAATTTTGCACACGGCTTCTTATTATTATGTAGAGGAGCACTAAGAAGGGGTTTTTGGAAATTTAACCTTTAAGGGGGTGAAAAGGGGGATGAAAGTTTGTATGGAAAATCTTATTACTTGTGTTTAGGAATGTGAAATTTTGCACACGGCTTCCTATTATAATGTAGGGGAGCACTAAGAAGGGTTTTTTGGAAATTTAACCTTTAAGGGGGTGAAAAGGGGGATCAAAGTTTGTATGGAAAATCTTATTAGGTACTTGTGTTTAGGAATGTGAAATTTTGCACACGGCTTCCTATTATAATGTAGGGAGCACTAAGAAGGGGTTTTTGGAAATTTAACCTTTAAGGGGGTGAAAGGGAGATGAAAGTTTGTATGGAAAATCTTATTACTTGTGTTTAATTTTGCACACGGCTTCCTATTATAATGTAGGGGAGCACTAAGAAAGGGTTTTTGGAAATTTAACCTTTAAGAGGGTGAAAAGGGGATGAAAGTTTGTATGGAAAATCTTATTACTTGTGTTTAGGAATGTGAAATTTTGCACACGGCTTCCTATTATAATGTAGGGGAGCACTAAGAAGGGGTTTTTGGAAATTTAACCTTTAAGGGGGTGAAAAGGGGGATGAAAGTTTGTATAGAAAATCTTTTAACTGTTTGATATGAGTTTCTTTTATCTACTATTCCTTTATGTAATAGTTGAAAGAAAAGTAGATTATGCACCTCGCCTTAAGTAATTTATATTGCCCTCGTGCCTGTTAGATTAGAGCCCTCGCTAACGCTCAGGCTCTAAATCAGGCACTCGGTGCAATAATAAATTACTTTGTGCTCGATGCAATAATCTACTATTAGACAATGAATAAGGAGGATAATATATACTACGCCGCTATGTTTTTCTTTTTTCGTTAATAGTTGTCAAAGTACACTAGGACTCTGTTAACAGCGATTTAAACAAGCAATTTTGAGCATTTTTTGAGGGTTCTAGTGCTTACAAAAATAATTTATCACCAAAAAGGAAAACATAGGGGCATAGAAATAGTTAATATTTATTATTCTGTAAAAAATCATTGCCTTAGGGTCATTAACCAAAAAGAAAACAGGCGAGAGCGTTTGTATAGAGAAAAGACCACTCGCATTTCCTCTTAAGTGTATAAAAAATTATTAGTGTGCCTTGAGGCGCAATTTGTTTACTAATAGCAAAATTTGTGTGCTATTCACACAAATATTGCTTAGTTTTAAAGTTATTTGAGAAAACAACATTTTGCTGGGGTAGGTAGGTAGGTACCTAATGTTTCAAACTATACCTACCGCAGCAAAATCTTTTCAGCCCGGAACCAAATAGGTACCTACATGAATTGATAGCTCTTGTCGCGTAGTCCTAAATGTGTGTTATAAAAAAATAAATAGCAAAAATTGTGTGTGCTATACTGCTATGGTTCTGAAGTTATTCAAGATTTTGCCACAGTAACGTTTCGGGATATCCCTGTAGCTCTACCATGAGTTTACACAGCCAAAACTCGCTAGCGTCTCCGTAAATTAGTTGTATGAAATATTGTACAGCGCCCCTAGCGGTCACTGAAATAATTAAAATTCATACCATGAGCACTATAGATTACGATAGGTTAAACACCTAAAAACGATATCTATAGGAAAATGGAACCCTGCGATACTGTTTGGCCACTGCTGGTTGTTAATGAGGGAATCCCCAACCACAGAGAACCATCGGCCAGCAAAAAAAAAAGAAATCGCTGTTATAATACCAAAATAAATTAAATGAACTATTTTTTTTCTATTTTGGTTTTTTTTTTCTCAAACCACACAGAAGTAGGAGCCCCGCAAAGCCAGGCTCCGTCCACTGGACCTAGAGGGGTTAGGTTCCAATCATCAGACGTAAGTACCTACCTAATTTCTACATCTCAATTTTTTTTTTGCGTAGTTATAAAGAGATTAAAATATCGATTCTCATAGAAAGAGGATCAATCATTAAAATTGATGACCATTTAGATATTTTTCTCTGCTGTTTTTGCAAAATTAAAACGATCATTTAAATACTTACATGCCTTTAAAAAATTATCAGTATTCTTTTGTTGACTAGTGTAATTAATTAGCCAACGACATCTTTTATAATACCTATGCGAATTTGCTATGGCAGGTTAAGATCTAGTCACCCTGTACACACATAGGTATATAAAGTACCTACAGCAAACAACCTTAATGTAGACATCTAACTAAATTCATCATGTAGCAACATTAATGTTGACGACATCTAACTAAATTCGCCACTATCTGTCACGAACTCCGACAATGTTCATAATTGGGTGTCTGTTATGGGATGACCACTCGGCGCGGCCCTTTCATAACTATTAACAAGTTGCAAGTTAGCCCCTCACCGCCATAGACACATGTATGGTTGGCGTGAAGTTAAGTGCAGAGCCGTGTAGTGGCACGTACGACAGCCTGACGGATGGCGGAGCGGGGCCACGCCACATCTTGCGCGGCAAATGTGAACCCTCCACAACAACATGTAGAAACTTACTTAAAAGATATGCTGTACCTAGATCGCAATTAAAATTTTCAACCAAAATCTATTAAATAAACTGAGTAGAAACTATACAAAGGCATCAAAAAACTGCTCCTCAACGCTGTCAGACGGTAATGTGTCCAAAAGACTGGCGGCATTGCCACGCTGTAAGGTCACACTTAGCCTCTGGTCTGGTCAAGATAAAAGCCAGCCCTTGGGTCACGAGAAGCGTCAACTAAGTGTTTTGAATTTCCTTAAACAGGCTATGAACACTCGGACCCCACGGCCCCAGAATTTCAACCCCAAACGGCTCGAAAATATCATCAGCCTAGTAAGATTCCCACTGCTGGGACAGAGGCCACCACTCTTTGAGAGGGAGTGAGCTATAATCTACCACACGGGCCCAGTGCGGATTGGTGATGTCATGATGATTAACGCAGTCTGCGTTAAAATCGAAACATTAAAAAGTTTGAAAGTTTCATCCTCAATATTGTAATCTTTCCTCGTTTGAATTTGATCGTATAATGGGGGTAAAAGTACCCTTAACGATGTCGAGGTACTTATTCTTCGGAATTCTTCCCGACATTGCAATGATTGTTTTTTCTAGACCTAACTGGAGAACCTTCTTCTCACAGGGATATTGGGGGTCAAAGTCAGATTTTTCCCAGGTTTTTCCTTAAGTACAAGTGTTAATGTTATAACTTTAAATACCTCCACAACCCCCATACTATTGAACAATGTTTTAAGTGTGTTACATGCATGGAGTCCTAACTCCTATACCATAGTCACCCCAAAGTCACCCAAAGGTGGAGAGGGCTATGCTCGGAGCATCCCTACATGATCGAATCAGAAATGAAGACAATATCCGCATGAGAAACAAGGTTACATACTCGTAGTAGCATTTATGTATAAGGTTTGGCAATTCGCGTTTTTGATCCTCGATAGCCCATCTATGTTGGAGTAGGCTTCCAGTCTAACTAGATGCAGCTGAAAACCGCTATTTTACATAAAACGACTGCCTTTTTGACCTGCCCTCTAGGCAACCCAGTAGTAACGGGTAATAAGATACCCCTTGGTAAGACTGGTTGTCAGACTTTCAAGGTACTGACTACGTGTATCATAGAGATGTGACCGATTGTGTTTCGCTTTAATAAAATGATCTTATATTTTTTTCGAGGCACCAATATCAGTGAGTGAAAATAAATTTGTACTGCATGTTTATCGAGCAATCACTCAGAGTTGTCGCAAACTCGACGTATTGACAGCTCTATCTGGGAGCAGCCGATGCATGCGCGGTCTGCAAACACCTATCGCCCCATCCCCGGCGAGCAAACGCGTGCCAAAATTTGATAAAGTCCTCGGTTCATGTTTAATCATACGACATTAAAGGCGAATGTACACAGTCAGTGTGTCGGGAGTGCGCGATCACTGCTATGCATTATCATTTCCCATCAGCCCTCAGAGGTCTCTGCGGTCTTGTTGATTGACAGTACAAATGTTTTTTTTTGTTTATGCTTCAAATGGCTTGCACACTTTGTTGCACGCTTATTTTTGAATGTTACTTTGAGTATGACTTCATTATTTATTTTTATTTGATTGATGACTCGCGTAAACAACCTAAGTAGGTAGTGATACTTTGTTAGTTTACTAAAGTGGTATAGGTATCATAAGCAGAGTGGTACTATTCTTACCCAAATTGTTAAGCGACGATGCTTAGTGTCATCAATCCACAACACTACATTATAATATTTTTTCAAGAAGTATACACACGTGCTCTTTCCATTCTTATAAGAAGACGGACACTACGGACAGTATCCGAATAACCAACTAATTTCTCTTAGGCATGCGTATACTTGAACATAATAAACGACAACATTCTATGAGTCTGGTTTCAATAAGTATCAAGGTAAAAGATATTTGACAATCATCGTCGTCATCGATCTAGGGTCGGTCCGAAACCTATCCATATTTTGAGTTATTCCGGTCTTTTCTGTAAAAAATACTACAAACGATACAAAAACACCAAAGAGAAAAAGAAGAAAGGAATACGCCATATACTGCTCGTTTGCAATCGTACATTAATTTCCTGGTATTTGACTTATCTACTGCGTTGTGTCAGGGTAATTTCTCATGCGATATCTGTTGTTTGAGCACCAATGAGAATGAGAGGATGTTCAAAAGAACCATTTATTTCGACCCTCGCACTTTTCCATTAAATTAAAGGCTTGAGTTTTTTTAATGTATTGGCGAGGCAATTAGAAACAGACTACAAAATATTAAAAGTTTCCCTTACAATGGAAATGTGTCGCCGCTTGCCGACAACGACGGGCCATTCGTCATGCGCTGTCCTGACAATCGTACGCACGCGAACGGGCTACACTTTAATGCTTAATACAATGTAACATCACGTTTAATTGTCACTTAGATGAGTTACATGTATTCGCCGTTCTTTTTTGCAGATATAATTATCAGAGATACAATTAAGTGTTTTGGTACTACCAAATTCTAATGAACACCTTAGAATTTGAATTGCTTCAGTTTTTGTTGTTGTTTTAATATTTTTAGGGCCCCATAGCCGAATGACAAAAAACGGAACATAGACGTTATTATCTATACATTGCTGCAATCTAATAGGAAGGTTATTTATGCCTTTGCGATAGAACTCTGGTCATCTAGATTCCACAAACTGTGTGAAAGCATTTTGTACTGCCTCCTGAGAAAACTTTTTATCACGTAGAAAATTGCCGAAATCAAGGTCGAGCAAGGTCTGGCGAATACGGAGGGTTTCTAATTGCATTTCGTAGAGTTAAAACGGTTTCTCGCGCTGTATGAGGTCTCGCGTTATCATGGAGCAATATTGGTGAAGATCCATTCATGAGTCGGGGCTGTTTCACTGCAAGTTTTGCTATCATTGTTCGGAGTTCGGCACAGTAGACATCTGCCGTCGCTCATTTGGAACAAATTTTTACGCCAAATAAAGAACACCAAGACAGCGCCTTGTTAGATGAAACATCAAATAATGATGAGCAAGAAACAAAATTCGTAACACCTAGAAGAAGTACCTATACAACCAAATCAAGCATCTTAGACTAAAGAAATCACCTGGCTACGATCTTATTACTGGAGAAGTTCTTAAAAACCTCTCACGTAAAGCCATCGTAAAACTTACTGCTCTTATCAATGCAAGTACCTGACCTGTGGAAAGTTGCCGAAGTTATAATGATACAGGAACACCAACAGGGCAGAAAACTCGATCCAGGTTCTAATTACACTGTGAAACCGTTGTGTTGCTTAATATCTTACTTGATTTGCGTTAAAAACCTAGAAATGTTAAGTAGGTTGAAGTTATTGCAGCTATAACCATTTAAGGTTACATTTTTTAATGAAATGGGAGGGTAAACGAAGTTCATTAGTAGCCTGGTGCCAGAGCAACACTCGTAAAAATGAAAAAGGGAGAAAAGGGATTTCACAAAGCCGAGCTCAATTTGGATTCAATGAGCCGCGAATTGGTAATGCTAAACGCTTCGAGAGGGCTTAGCTATCCCTACTAAACATAGTTACGTGTAGGTACATTCATAGTTGTTTGTTGGTATTTTACTCCGACTTGCAAGAGTTCAACCAATTAACTGCTTAGATTGGGTCTATAATTTACTTATTTCTTACATAACGTATTTACATAAGTAAAATAACATTAAAGGTACCTACGTCCATATAGTAAAGAGATTAAAGAGCTCGTCTTAATTGAATGTTTTTGGTACCTTTAAAGGTATCGATAATAATGTGATAACTACATGTAGTTATCACATTTAACCTTTTGAGCGCCACAGTCACGTATAGACGACAAGCCGAACAAGCAAAAAAGTGTCTTAAGTCTGTTGACTTAAGGTACTTTTTGGCTTTGGCTCACTTGACTGTGGCGGTCAAAAGGTTGATGTGCTTGTACTTATGTATCATCATATTGGTAATACACACATCAAAAGTGTCTAGGGATCAACATATATTTTTGCAATAACTTTTCTCCTGATTGATATAATTAAAATTTTCTTTAAGAATTCATCAAATAAAGTGTTTTCATTTGTCACAGTAACGATAAACCAAGTCACCTTTGCATTAATAAAGAAATTTGCCATTTTCCTAATAAAGGGATTTTTGACATTTGAATCACTAACATTAAAGTTCGAAAAAATTCCTTCTTTAAAATTTTATTGGGTAACTTAAACAATTAATAATCCGTGTTTCTACCGCGAACACTAACAACACAAGAACATCGGTTTGGCATACTCAAAATGAGTTCATCCAAATCACGCTGTGGAATGGCCGCCCATGTTCGTTGCAACAACAAAAAAAGGTCTTCTTGCGACTGGATACCCTCCATATTCGGCAGAGCTCTTCTCTGTAGCATATCCCATGCATGCTCAATTGGGTTCAAGTCTGGCGACTGAGCAGGCCAGGGCAGGACATTGATGTTAGCTGCGGCGAGAGTCTGTCTTACAACTCTTGCGGTGTGCGGTCGTGCATTATCATGCATTAACTGAATTATGGGACCGATTTGCACTTGTAGAGGAACGATGACGTCTGATACAATCGTCTCAGCATAAATTTGAGCGTTGAGGTTGCCTCTGATCCAAATCAACTCAGTTCTTCCGCCGATCCAAATACCCGCCCATACCATGATGGTTCGTTTGCTTTTCGTGGCGTTTCGTGTGCTTTTCTGATGAGTCTCGTTTTGGTATGAGACCGGATACAAGACGTATACGACACTGGAGAACCCCTGGACGCCAACAGCGATTAAAATCCTGCCAGGAAGTCCATCCTTATAGTGGTGGAACCATCATGGTATGGGCGGGTATTTGGATCGGCGGAAGAACTGAGTTGATTTGGATCAGAGGCAACCTCAACGCTCAAATTTATGCTGAGACGATTGTATCAGACGTCATCGTTCCTCTACAAGTGCAAATCGGTCCCTTATTTCAGTTAATGCATGATAATGCACGACCGCACACCGCAAGAGTTGTAAGACAGACTCTCGCCGCAGCTAACATCAATGTCCTGCCCTGGCCTGCTCAGTCGCCAGACATGAACCCGATTGAGCATGCATGGGATATGCTGCAGAGAAGAGCTCTGCCGAATATGGAGGGTATCCAGTCGCAAGAAGACCTTTTTTTGTTGTTGCAACGAACATGGGCGGCCATTCCACAGCGTGATTTGGATGAACTCATTTTGAGTATGCCAAACCGATGTTCTTGTGTTGTTAGTGTTCGCGGTAGAAACACGGATTATTAATTGTTTAAGTTACCCAATAAAATTTTAAAGAAAACTGTTTCATTTCAGTCTTTTTTTCGAACTTTAATGTTAGTGGTTCAAATGTCAAAAATCCCTTTATTAGGAAAAAGGCAAATTTCTTTATTAATGCAAAGGTGACTTGGTTTATCGTTACTGTGACAAACGAAAACACTTTATTTGATGAATCCTTAAAGAAAATTTTAATTAATATCAATCAGGAGAAAAGTTATTGCAAAAATATTAAATGTTGATCCCTAGACACTTTTGATGTGTGTAGTTAAGAAAGTACCACTGTGAATTCAATTTTAACCATTTAATTATGTTCTGGACAGAAGTTTCCGCGCAATGGCTGCATAAAGGGATGGACGTCGCCGCTAGCGCCAGTTCAGCAGAAACAGAAGCCTTGCAATGGTTGGTTGTAGGTGGCGTACATGACATATTAAGGTGAATCCTTTAAGGCAGCCCGCAATAAACCCGTCTAACTTTTAAACTAAGCGTGTGAAAAATCTAAAAAAAAATATATAATGTAGATCACAATTAAAACTTTCAACCAAAATTGATTTGACCGATGAGTTATAGCGCATATAAATAGCCGCAAATATATATGTTTGTTTTTCATATAGTTTGTCATTCATACAAACACTATGAAAAACCAACTTATCACAAAATATGTTTTTCTGTTACCGCTTTAACAAGAAATAATACAAATTAAAGGGGGCTTCGTATTTACGATGATTCGGAACCCTCCATGTGCTAGTCCGACTTGCACTTGTCCAGTTTCAAACTAGATGTGAATTTATAAATTGTAGGAACTCGCAGAGCTGTCATACAAATCTTGCCTATGTCTAAGTGGTGTTTACAGTGTCCCGGGCTCGGGTTGGAGTGGCAGCAATATAAAGATGATCGGTCGACACGTCGCCTCATGTATAATGTGCATACAAATTTAAGAGGGAGCGGTAAGCGCGGCTGGGTACTTGGGTAGTGAAGAAGTGACACTGACGGCACAACTAGCACATCCTTTATGATGAGAGTGTGGAGAGAGAGAGGAGGCTACATGCGACACGTGTCCGCCCAGCGTTGCGACGCGCCTTCAACCCGCTCCCTGCGCCCCGCGCCCCTACACGTGTAAGTGAACGGTGAATCTTGCTCACTACGCTCCCTACGAGCCCAACTACGAATTCGGCGTCGTTCGGAGTTTGTTCCGCTCTGTATTTACATGAAACGAGAAAGATTTTTGTATTCGATGTAGACAAACCTGGTTTCCGTTTTGCGCTGCGACTCTGCGACAAAGAATTTTCTTGTATATCTACGTTTTCATTCACTGTTTAGCATTGATGTCCAGAATTCCAGATTCTTGGTGCAGTTGCAGTTTCTTTGCAACATAATACTTTTTATCCGACTACGGCGAAGCCAAAAGGAAGTAATGAGTTTGGCAGTCTATGAAGTTGTGGACGATATGTCTACCTGGGACAAACGGTCCAGCTAGATAGGTCTAATTTCGAGAACGAGGTTGGTTGGGCAGCGTTTGGGAAGCTGAGTAGTATCAAGTCTCAATCAGTGTCTCAAGACGAAAGTCTTTGACCAGTGTGTGTTACCAGTGATTACTGATTACATACGGAACCGAAACGTGGGCGCTTACAATGGGCCTCATCAGAAGGCTTAAAGTCACCCAAAGGGTAATGGAGAGGGCTATGCTCGGAGTTTCCTTGCATGATCGAATCAGAAATGAAGACATCCGCATGAGAACCAAGGTTACCGACGTAGCCCGAAGAATCGCCAGACTTAAGTGGCAATGGCCAGGGCATATTGCTCGCAGAACGGATGGCCGATGGGGCCGAAACGTTCTGGAGTGGCGACCATGAAGCGGAAGACGTTGCGTTGGAAGGCCTCCCAATAGGTGGACCGATGACCTGGTGAAGGTTGCGGAAATCCACTGGATGCGAGACGCACGGGACCTGTCTATGTAGCGACACTTAGGGGAGGATGTCCAGCAGTGGACGACTTTGTATTGCAAGGAATAATTCTGGCTAAGCTTTCACTCCCCCCCCCCCCCCCCATCTATGAAAACAATACATAAAAATTTCGCGAACACTATGGTCGCGTATCCATTCATTCTCATTTCTGGGAGTCTGAACAGGAATCACCCAAATCCCTGTTGACTCTATTACTTTTCTGTATTATTTAGTAAGTTTTCTTAAAACGGTATTACCCGGTTAAATTGATATAATAATATAATTTTCAACACACTTGCTCATAAAGTGGCTAAAATTTCACCGCAATTAGGCACATAATGACACCTATAATCAAACTGTGAATTTTTCATTACTATTATTCACTAGTGAGTTATAGGTTTTTTTTTAAATTAAATTGGTTGAGTTGCTATGTTCTTAAAAAAGTTTCGATACAAAAAAGATCGTGTGCAATAGTAAAATTCATTAATGTACCTAGTGCTTGCTCATTTCATGAAACTTTGTATATAGATAGATAATTTAAACTTAGTAGGTACGTTTTTAATAAATAAAACTTTCACTCAAATATAATTTTTGTTTTCTCTGTGATAAATAAAAATTTGAATTCCCCATTTTGTACGTGGCTCCAAACACTATCCACGACAAGCAAAAAAAAAACCTCTTTTAGTCTATGGCTGATCGCTTATAAAAAAAAAACAAAATATTTTCCCGCTACTGCGAAAAAAATACACAACTCGTTTTCACTGTTATTATAGTTATTTTATTAGTTAAAATGTCTAGTTTTGAAGAAAATGATTCATGTTGTACACCGCCCGATGTAAGATTTGAAGCCCTTAGCGTTATGGAAAATTTGCTACCCGAAAACTCCAAGGAGAAATATCTATTAGCGTACCAAAATTTCAAGCAGTGGCAAAACACCAAGAAATCGCAGTCATTTTCTGAAAATGTGTTCTTGGCGTAGGTACTTTAAAGAATTATCTTTTAAGTACAAACCTAGCTCTTTGTGGTGTTTATACTCAATGTTAAAAAGTACAGTCCGAACGAAGAATGGAGTGGACTTAAAAACATACTCTAATTTGTCAGCTTATCTAAAAAGACTGTCAGATGGATTTAGAAGCAAGAAATCAAAGGTTTTATCGTCTAACGATGTTGAAAAATTTATAAAAGATGCTCCAGATAACCAATATCTGGTTACTAAGGTTAGTTAAACTAATTTTAAATATCTATCTACGTGACTTCAGCTTCAGCGTGTTGTGTGTTAAAATTAATAATTATTTTTTCCTTTTTTTCAGGTTGCTTTTATATTAAGTGTAACTGGTGCATGTAGGATAAAAGAATTAACAAATATAACTGTAAAAGACATACAGAACCATGGCCAGTAATCTATCTGAAGAGACCGCTACGCCATGAAAAACAATTAATTACAATTTTACTAACTGCACATTTACTAATTGTTTCTATAAATAAACTTTTTATCTACTAAATAAAATGTTTTTTCTTGTAATAATAAGCTATTGCATAGCTTCCATCGCGGGCCTTGAGCGTGGAGAGCGAATCCAGAAATTCCTTATCGAAAATATTTCAACCAGGTTGCTATGGTTACGGAAAATAACAAGGTTGTCAACTGAGGTTGTCAAATTAAATAATTGATAAAAAATGCTATGCAATAGCTTTACCGCGGCAGTTTCCGAGTGCCACACGTTTTTTTTATTCGCAAGTGTGTTGAAAAACGTCGTATGATACACGTGTGTATTGATGATTACCGTCCTCGGCTTTCTTAAGACCCTCACCTGACGGCTCGGGTCTCAATGCCGCCTCGGCGGTAATCACCAACGTTACACACTTATACCATAATGTACTATTATCTACCCAAATATCATAAACCCTCTCTAATGCGTTCAAAAACCATAGGCAATGACTAGCATTACCAACCAGCAGAAATTAACAGAACTGTAATGAGCTCATAACCTACTGAAAACAGTAGGTTATGAGTTTTAAATTTGGAACAGGTGTCAAATTCAAGTGAGTGTGCTATTCTAGTATCTACATTAAAACAGATACCTATCGATACGAAACCCCAATTCAGTATGATTTTAATTATAAATCGCACGACATTTTGATCTCGAGTGACACAAGAATAGTGACTTTGTTCGTTTGCCTATGATTTAAAAAAAATGACAGATATCCGAAACGCCGCCATTTCGAGCTGTCATTTGTTCGTTAGCTTTTTATTCCCTTTCATTGAGTAGACAAATTTTCTGATAAGTTCTTTATTTCTGTCGAAAATTAGTGATAGTGACTCAGAAATTAACATGAACACTCCGCCAGATATCGTAAATGCAGCGACGAATGCAACTAATAACCTGTTTATTTTTTATTGCATTACACTGGTAACAATGCTGGTCATTTCCCTATGGTTCCTGAACCCATCATAGAGCCCTTATGATATTCGGGTAGATAAATTAGTGTATGCAACTATACATAATTAGGCATTACAACACTCGTGTGATGCTATTAAGAAACTCGCCTTCGGCTCGTTTCTTAAACCCACACTTGTGTTGTAATGCCCTTCATTATGCACAGTCGCATAAACTACTATAATATAATCATATAATTTGCAGTAAGGTACTAACTCAACTATGTAATGATAATTCTATTATGCACTAGTGTGTAATATTATTATGCACGTGTGAGTTATAGTTCGGTTTATGGCCCTAAGAACGATGTAATAAGGCTCACTTTACGACCCAGTGTGTTGAAAAAAAAATATCGATTTAGTATCGCATTACCCTTAGCGCGAAATTGCTTTCCCGAATGAAAAATAAACTTATAATATATATCGTGGTATATTGGTTAGGTCAAAATACCTCTATATCACTAATAGTAGATTAGTAGTGCGCTCGTGTGCCTAAATATTTCGGGCTGCAATTGATGCTTACACCCGAGCTAACTACTCTGCTTTTTAATTTTTTAAACGTTACCCCACACTAGGAATTTCTCCTGTATCGTGGGTGCGTTCACAAACATAGAAAGTCACATACACAAATACCCAGACCCGAAAAAACTATCTGCAGGCCATACAAATATTTGTTCCGAGCGGGGATCGAACCCGCGACACGCAGCGCAGCAGTCCAATCGCTTAGCCACTGCGCCAACTGTGCCGTCTTTACATCTCGATTGTGAGGTAAGTAGAAAAAAACCGGCATTACAAGAATAAAACATTTTATTAGTTAAAACTTATAGTGAAATGAGAACAATTTTCAAAAAGGACAGGTGTTTTTTGGGTATGTCGCCGTTCGATATTTAAATTTGATGACTATTAAGCCTCCCCCACACAGGCGCGTTTTTGCGTTTTCGCATTTCTGCGTTCTCATATTGTTGATATGAGTTCTTAGAACATTTGGTATTGGGACGCAGAAACGCGAAAACGCAGAAACGCAAAAACGTTCCTGTGTGGGGGAGGCGTTATACTCATACGAAGACAAGGCTGAATATAGCGAAGCGACCTCTTTTGTCATTGGGCTGAATGCATGATGTCTATTGCCAGTATGATGGTTAGATGTACGCGAACTTTTTGAAAGAGTGAAGTGTTTTTTTTTAATTACTTACCGCCCTAGGGCTTTTCTAGCTACATTATTACCCTAGAGCGCTAATTGGTCACCTACAAGCCCCATTTGGGAGTAATAAGGACCTACTTACCGAATATGAGAGATGTAAAAGATATTAAATAAAAAAACAAATAATTTACACTGAATAATATTAATAATTTAACTGAAAACTAAGACTTTTATTGCAGACTCTGCAATAAAAGTTTTAGTTTTCAGTTTTCCATTTTCGAATACTTTTACGGGACCTTGTTCTCATTCTTTGACTTGTTTTTAATTTTTTAGTTTAGTTTTTGACATGGCTGGCGTGTTTCTTATTTTTTTTAATTATTTACTCAGAGATTTCGCCATGGAGTTTGCCAACGGGCAATGGAACGCAGCATTTTGGGTGTCAAAAGATAAGATAGAATTTGAAACACCACGCTGCGCTCCAAAACAGGCATAGTGGACGTTGGCAAGAAGGCTGCTAGTCTAAAATGGGATTGGGCGGGTCACGTCAGCCGCATGCACAATGACCGCTGGGCAAAGCCGCCGAGGCCGGCCCAGAAAGAGGTGGCGAGACGATCTGGATGCGCACTACGAGGGCTGGTTCGAGGTGGCTCAGGAAAAGAGCACTTGGAAGGAATTGGGGGAGGCCTTTGCCCAGCAGTGGGACAGTAAAGGCTAACAAAAAAAAAAAGATTTATTTTTCTTATACAGATGTTAGTTGTCAGCTAGTTAGTTTAGGACTACGGACTTTAACTTCGTAGTAGGTTACATTGTAAAGTTAGTGATATACTTAGTCGTAATAATTATCTACTTGTAACTTGTAAAAAAAATCCAAACTGTAAACTCTATTACGCCTAAAACCTCCACATACTTAGGTTTGGACGTCGGGTCTCCGTTTCACAAACACATAATAATATGTAGCAACTCACATCTGCAGAGCTGGGACTACAAAACTAACTGCATTATGGCATTCATGATACAGGTTATTCCTAGTACGACTGCCAAAGCACTCTTTTGACATTACATTCATTTTAGGCAAATTATATTCTAAGGAGATTTATTGTGGGCTGCGTGTTGTTCGAGGGCTGCGGTTTGTTCGAAAGAGATACCGCGGCCTCGGCACAAAGGGCTAAGAAGGAACATGGGTGGTTTTTAGTCAGTAGAAGTCTGACACTCTCTACCGCCCTGCCTAGAGCTGGAGGAGTCATTTGATGATTTCCCACCCAACAAAAAAAGGAAAAAAAGTTTTATTGTACCTATTTACTAGGAATCAAGATTTTTCTTATCATCCAGCTACATTTTTTTTCGCTGTGATTACTGGTCCGATTTTTGTGATTCTTTTTCCTTTGGAAAGCTTGTTCGGTGGTCATATATAAATTGTATTAACTTTACCTGTGTAGTTTTACCAGGGTAATTGAAGACATAATGATATCACAATAAATTCACGTTACAAAGTAAAATTTGCCAAAAATGTGTAGGATATTAAAAAGAGTTTAATAAAAGAAAACACTTTAATTTCGGAATAAATCAAGTAAAAGAAAGCCTATAATGTTCCCAGTGCAGGGACTCAGGCCTCCTCTCTAGGGAGAGGGATGGGCTATAATCCACCACGCAGCCCAGTGCGGGTGGGTACCCGTAAAATAACCAAAAAATTTCATCATCATCATCATCATTTCAGCCAAAAGACGTCCACTGCTGAACATAGGCCTCCCCCAGGCGTCGCCACATTGAACGGTCCCGCGCGTCTCTCATCCAGCGGTTTCCTGCAACCTTGACCAGGTCATCGGTCCACCTAGTGGAAGGCCTTCCAGCGCAACGTCTTCCGGTTCGCGGTCGCCATTCCAGAACTTTTCGGCCCCATCGGCCATCCGTTCTGCGAGCAATGTGCCCTGCCCATTGCCACTTAAGTCTGGCGATTCTTCGGGCTACGTCGGTAACCTTGGTTCTCAAGCGGATACCAAAAAATTTATTCGCTTCGAATTTTCGCCAATCATGTGTCTCTAAAACAAGGCTAGACAAAATGATCATGCTTGACCAGCTGTTTATTCTAATTCATCTGCTCTATGACGGTCTGTCAAGTTCGCAAGTTCGCAGGATCTGTTCATCATTGTCTCTTCCACCATTTCCTCTAAAGATCATCGCCATATTTACTCATCAGTTGTAATAATTATGTGATTCATCCATTATTCTGCTCTGATCATGCTTTTAACCACTGTGTTAGGTTCGACTTCCAGCCTGACAGAAAGTAATATATTATTACGTATTTATTACATAATAATTATAAGAAACACAAAAATAAAATTGAAATAAAAAAAATAAGTTTAAAAATCTAAAACCCGACTACTAACAAAATCGCGGTCTTAAATGTAGAAAACAAGAAAATAATTCTTGTCTGATATTCTTCGTAGTCGCATGCCACCTTGCTAATGGCAATTAGCAGCTGACTTCTGTTTCAATGAAAACGCCATGAAGGAGCATCAGGTATCAGTGGCATGCGACTACGAAGAATATCAAACAAGAATTATTTTCTTGTTTTCTACTTTTAAGACCGCGATTTTGTTAGTAGTCGGGTTTTAAATTTTTAAACTTATTTTTTTTTATACAGTATGTTAGGTTAAACGAGGGACATATATTATTGAAGGATTGAGGTATTCGGTATTCGATTCTCGTTCCAAGTGTAAGTAATAAATGTTATGATACTAAAAGCAAAAAAACAATATTCAATTAACAAACTAAAACATCACCGCATTGATTATCGATTTTTGGTTTTCTTACACAAAAGAATTTGCTTAATAAACGATACGAAAATTATGTGCCCGTCCGCAGAGTTGTCTCAAACAAAAGTCACTGTTTGATCTGGCAGTTGATTTTGAACGTTCGGCTGTCTAAAGTCTTCTTCTACGGTCTTCACATTATGGAGGCTTTCTTCACATCATGAAGGTTTCCTTACAAATACTATTCCGGACCAAAACAAATAAAAAAAATTAAATATCATCAGAATTGGTCCAGCCGT
The DNA here is from genome assembly GCA_949316265.1 of Diarsia mendica. Lineage (NCBI taxonomy): Eukaryota > Metazoa > Arthropoda > Insecta > Lepidoptera > Noctuidae > Diarsia > Diarsia mendica. The sequence continues at coordinate 20,762,595 of OX438886.1, forward strand.
TCTTTAGCTATAAACACTATTCCGGACTAAGTGTAATCCAAAAAATCAAATATCATAAATATCGATCCAGACGTTCTTGAGTTATTAAAGGTGTAATTAACATGACTTTCTTTTAATGTATATAGATTAACCTTCAATTAAAGGGTAAATCAGATCACCAAGCAATTTCATCTCATTCAACTACTTGACCGGCTTTAAATATAATTACTACGAAGACACTTTGAACTTCGTTAGACCCGTTTATGAAGCACCCTCAAGGAATAATTCAGTCTCATAGGGTTGCTTATGTAATAATAACGCTTTTAGTACATTGAATTCTGTGATGTTCGCGAGGTAACCTACACGAGTGTTTATATTAACATACAAAGTTTGGATGCTCCCTATTGAAAGGAACCAGCGAGCCACCCTTTAAGGGGTGGTGTTATTAGTATAAGCAAAAGACATAAAGTTCCCCCTTCTGGTAGACGTGGTGTGCATACAATGGAGTTGGCATTGATTTTGAGTTAAATATTACCCCTTTGCCGACGTGGTGCATTGTTGTACGTCGAACGTGTACAAACATAGTGACATGAATTATTGCTACTGGTTCTTTTATCTCTTTCATTGGTGTCATTAATCAGATACAGAATATGCGTTTGATGGCTGCTCCTGTGGTGTGAGCTTGCAGTCTCGCCATTCTGCTTTGAGCAAGCGTTGCTGAGTAACAAATACGTTAAATACCCCAAAAATATCTTTACTCTTTGATTTAACGACATTTTTTTTTTATAACAGATTATATAAACTTCTCCATTCGTTTTCATGAACTTTCGAATACAATATTATTATAATAAGGTATTATTTTTCCAAGTAATTACACCTTGCACTGTCGGTTTGCCTTCCAATCCATTTGGCATATATATTTGGCAAAACTGTCATCGCTTCACAAAAACGATGGTAGTAAAGATGACATTCAAGAGGCTTATAATAAGCAAGCTGGTTATTGTCAAAGGGGTACACCTGAGCAAACTCGGTTAACGTCAGGAGACAGATTTTAACAGTTTTTGTTTACAGATTACTATTGACAAACTGGGTTGAAAGCAGGTAATCGTTTATGGGATACTTATGCTTCAAATCCCGCCGGATGCGTTAAAGACGCGTAGCTTTTCACAATCCCGAATAATTGCCGATTCCACGATAATTATAAATGTTTTGTAGGGAGTATTTGAGTAGGGTCAACGAAGTAAATGTTTGATACTTTGATGTTTTGCTAAAGGAAAGTATAAGACATTCGATTGTGAAATTGTGATTAAGAATATGACTGAAAATATATACTCATCTTAGCCACCATGCTAAGCAACTACCTAGTACCTACTTACCTAATGCCTTTTTGCTTACCGGTTATAGTCCGGTTGCGCGAGTTGAACAGCGAGTGCACGAAGCTAACATTGGCTACCTGTTTCAAAACTTTCAGTTCGTTCCTTACATGTTATATAGGCTTATGGTGGAGATGTACCAACAAGTTCCGTTTGTATTCGGCGACTAGTCGGAAAAAACCACCGACTTTAGTGTTATGTAGTACATTCTGTATTTTTCTAATCAGCTTTCCAGTTCGTTGCATAATCTAAGAGTCGGAACTTCCTTTGGTAGTCAATAATTTAACTCGAATCAAGAAAAACATAATTTTAACATTTTACAACAAAAAGTAGAGTTTCTGTGAGCGCAAGGTTCGGTAGGGCGCGGCGGCACTGCTGTTGTAAGCGAGTGTGATGTAGGAACTCAATGCAAGTGATGCTGCTGTAGATGTAACACCATGGACATTGCCGAAACCCCGTGAGTTCTTCAGAAATTAATAATTCTAGACCTTTTCAGCAATCGACTAGCCTGGGTCAGTCAGGAAATTTTGGTGGCAGCTAACTTAACACTTAATGAAAATAGTACAGACCCTGTTGGGCACAGTAAAATAGCACTCACTCCAGCTAATTAACAAAGTTTGAAGTCGTATAACATTCAACAACTAATTCTTGAATGTTATACGACTCATACACGTGTAAAAACTTACCAAGCTACGTATCTATGTAACTGTAAAAAATATTTGACCAATTTTTACTGATTTCGGTCAAAACTTCAATGTATTTTAAAACGCTCAATTTATGTATAAATAGACAGTTTTTACCTGAAACCATAGATGTGTCTAGAAATCTAGAATAACTACTTACTAAATAAATGATAGGTACTAATTTGAAAAAGGGCAGACTGATTTGTGCAGTATGCAAATTAGTTGAATCGGCTATTTGACTGTGACAATATCAATTTAGCTCATAGGTACCTATAAGAAACCTTTATTTAAATTTCCGTACCAACGGCAACGTTAAAAGTAGGTACTTAACCAGCATGGAATGTCGCAATGCCAAAATCCCACAGGCTTACTAAGTCAACTCTGCTGAACAAAAAATACAATATGTTCACGGCGCTTTGTCCTTTTATTCATATTTAATCTCCAAAGCGTCTACAAAAAACAATGATTTCACGGTACAGCATTAACGCATGTAGGCATAACAGAGAGCCGAACCAACCCAAAGCAAATACAAGACCATATATTAAAATGTTGTCAATCCTATTTACTGACATTTTACTCTGTGTTTATCTTATAAATCTATTGTGTGCATGGCGGTCGAAATTATGGGATTTTGTGTCAATATTGACGCGAGTCGGGTTTGTCGGTCGTTGCATTTAACACATCCCACCAGCTTAGCTATTCACAAAAAATCGAATCAAATATGTCATATGTCGATCCCGCTCGCTCTCGTAATCCCAGAAAAAGCTAGACATACGACATTTTCGATTCGATTTCGTTTCGATTGTTTGTGAGTAGCTTTGCGGTACAGATAAATGCATAGAACTTGTAGTGCGCGGGATCAATGCTAGATGGCGCTATGCGGACCGCGTTCCGCCGTTACGCTCGTAGCTTCCAGTATTGTACGCCCTGTTATACTTTTATTAGACCGTCGGTTTTACAGCCAAAAGTATCAGAATTTCTCAGTTTCCCTATTTTAATGTACTTACTTGATGCTCATAAGAATTCTATAATTATGCACCAATTTATCATTGTCTAAAAACTCTTCAAATACTAGGTAGGTATTAGCTATGAACAGTTCGAGTACTTATCCAAAAAAAAAAAACCTTGTCCATACGATCGTGTTAAATTTATTTTCTAATGGTTTTTAGTTGCTTTTCAGGCCGCATAGAGGGAATTTTATATTTTTAGATTCCAGGGAAACTCTGTTAAGTGTTACTAATAAAATATGCGCATGTACTGCAAATAGGTACTAATCTTTTAAATCTTTGCCAACGCTTGGTTATTATGCCCACATTTCAAATTCATTCCTTGTTTTTTTTTTTTACAAAAATTACTTACGGTGCCTACCTACGGGGATTCACGTTAGGCTTAAATACGATGAATTTAAAGAATAATTTGAAAACAAGTGGGGACATTATTTTAAATAATAATGTCGTACAGTTTACTAAAAAAAGGAAACACTGGTCCCCAGTTTGACTGAAAGCCGATCCTAACCCATAAATGCATAAAGTTGTAAAACTGCAACATACCATTCAAACGACCATAAAATTATTAGTATCATTGCATGCTGTTGCAGGATTATCACTATCATGGTTATATATTTAATCGAGAGGCAACACACTTTTTTTTTACACACAACGATTTTTTTTATTATTTTTCCCTGAATCAGCATATTCATGGCTCCAAAATATATTTTTTCTCGGTCTAAAAATAAAATCATGCATTTAAGGGCTAAGATATAGTTGGGTCAGTAAATGATGTTTTGTTGTAGAGTACGTTGTACGTGACTAACGGCCCAAAGGAACCTACTTACGTAGATGTAGTAACTTTATTTGGTTTTGGCGCTTTCTGTGAAGCATCTTTGCGTTCATTTAGCAACGTTAACAATTGTGGAACTCAATACAAACTTGCCATTAATATTATGATTTTATGATGATTAATTACAGCAAAATTTTGTTTTATTCATTTATAGACAGATCAAGTCCAATATTTTCATCTTCAGGAGCAATTATCGAACGAAGAGTCCATTATTTGATATTATTCTACCGTTGTTACAAAAAAGCTCTATCAAATTATGCACAAAACGTGGAACATTTTAAAAAGGTAAATTAAACGCCTCGTTCCTCGAACAAAGAGTTATTCGGTAAAGCGCCGTGTCGGCATACATACGGTGCGCCGGGATGTCATTAGCGAGAGCTCGGCCTTTCTAATGCCTAACTGATGCTAACTGCGCACCGCCTCCCATTGTCGCGGCAATAATGAGCTACTAACGATTTAAGCCACTGCACTCCGTTTATTATGAACTAAATGCAGAGATTTCGATGAAAAATAATCGTCTGACGCAACACAAAAAAAGGAGTGTCTGTGAAAAGACTAACTAGCAGTCATATAAAATGTGTAGGTACCTACTTATATGAAACGAAGCTAACCTTCTTACTAAATAAGCTGTTAAAAGTTTCCGTTTCCAGAATTATTAAATAATCTGAACGGCTAGAAGCTTTTTTACGATATCAACAAAATGTCAAAAAAATGAAATAGGCGTGCGTGAGACTTAGCGGGGTATTAGTTAGGCTACTATAGATCATTATTATAGTAATTATGTAGTAGCGAATTACAAACGTAATCGTATAACTGGTTTCTCCTGATTCTAGCAAAGAAATAAGTCATTGCTTCGATCGCAGTTGTATTGGTACCACAAGACAAAGATAAAAAAAGGAAAGTGAGTAGGGAAGAAAGTAAATTCATTCAATTACAAGCGAATATTGATCTTAAGCGGGAAGCGCCAGGATATGGATGGGATTAAATCAATGAAATTATAGGGTTGTTTTGATGACTTTTATGATTAAAATTCTGTAAATACATGTGCATTACGGCCGCAAATCATATTTTAATCGATAATAAGACCTGATACTAATCTGCAAATTGCCAAAACCGTATGAATCGCAGGCTACCCTAGCGTTGAATGTGTGCTTTTGGATGTCTGTACCTTATTTTTTTTTCTTAAATTTATTAATAAGTTCCCTTTGCACATGAGCACTATATACACAGTCTCTTCAACTCTTATAACAACCAGTTTTGAGATAGGTGAAGAGAGTATACTCCGGTGCTTCCAATGAACAATAGAAGTAAGATGAAAACGATGGCACTCAGCCATTACGTTTGTTTAACAAATATAACACACATTTTAGACGTAATGTGAGGGTTACTTCCTGCGGTAGCTCTAAAACAAACGAAATCCCACCTCGTGTTTATATTCGTGTGATTTATCAACGCTTGCGGATCAGTGCCGTCAAGCTTTTAGATGATCCCATCACTAAACATACGTAGTCAGGGTTTATCATACTCTATTGCTGCTAAAGTTTCCGATGCGATCGATTTATAGTAATTATTGATAGGAATCTCGTTTTTTTATTTCGGTATTTGTTAATAATTAGTTACTTTTTTTATCTATACTATCTATATGTATACTATCTATACTAATATTATAAAGAAGTAAAGTTTGTGTGTTTGTATATTTGTTAAATTGTAAGGGGTAATCTCGGAATCTACTGAACCGATTAGGATTACCAGGAGAGAGTAAAAAAAAAGTCAAAAATAAATCAGTTTCTGAAGTCGGTGGCAAAAAAATGAAATCAAACAAACAAAAGTCACCGACTTCAGAAACTGATCTATTTTTGGCTTTTTTGTGTTTTTTTTATTGAAGAAGGAGGTTTTATTTTTTGTTAAAAAGTTTTTTCATTTTCCTACATACAATTTATATTTTTAAATATTTCAAAATATAAAAAATAGTCGTCCTCCGGTGACGGGAGCACGGTTCAAGCTACCGGTGGTTAGGGCTCCAGAGACAGAAATCTCCTCACAATGCCAGCCGTATCGAGAAGTACTGCCTTCTGAATCAGGCTCTTGATCCAACCCCAAGCGAGAGTTTGGACAGGTGGTCGTCCAGACTTTTGGCTACAAGTGCTACAACCTCGTGTGCTAGTTCCAGATATTTTATTTGCTTTTCGTTCTCAGCTTTCACGAAGTTCTCTTTATGTGGAATGATAACATCGATTAGACTATTACGCGGAGCCCTGATCGGTCTATCACCACTAAGTCAGGCTTATTGGCAACAATAGTCCTATCATTGATGATAGACTGATCTCAGCTCAGCAAAACATGGTCTTTTTCGAGAACTGGGTTGGGCACATACTTGTAGTACGGTACCTCAGAATCCACAAGTTTATATTTTAAAGCAAGTTGCTAGTGAATGATCCTGGCTACTTGATTGTGTCTGTGTAAGTACTCTCCTTTAGCCAGACGAGAACAACCAGAAATAATATGTCTGATAGACTCATCCGGACGGTGGCATGCCCGACACACGTCAACCGTCCCATCCTTCATAAAATATTTCCGGTAATTGTTCGTCAACATAACTTCGTGCATAATCGCACAGACAAAACCTTAATTTTCCCCAAAGAGGTCACCGAAACGTAGCCAGGCCAGGATACCGACGACGCTAGAAAATCTACATCAAGCCCATGAATTGCATGGTAGAAGCGCCCGCGAAGCTTCTTATTTTGCCATACTTTCTTGTGGTCAACAGTAGTAAGTACTACAGGTTTGCGCCAGTTCTCGTTAGCCATGGACAGCGGGGTCAGTCCCTTGTCCACTGCGACCACATCTCGGTGCATACCCACCTCGGTTTTTAAAATCATTCTCCGAGGCTGCACACCTCGCGGTTGTAAAAGGTCTTCGCGTTTAATAAGCCACGACCCCCGCACTTTCGCGGGATGTACAGTTTCATCACCGATAATCGTGGGTGATGCATCCAATTTGCGGTCAGCAATGTATGTCCATTTGAGTATGCCGATAGAGTACACTAAAACAGACCGTTGAAGGCGCTCTTCAGGCGTCCGAAGAAGTGCTCCCTCAACGATTGCTTCATACCAGTTACGTTAATGCCTAACGCCTCCGACATACGCAAATATTTTTAGTTTTCGGGTAAGGAAAGGGTCAGAGGTGTATGGAATCCGAGAGCTGAATTCCCTCGGATTTCATAATCTTTCCTCTCTTTACATACATGACTGCACATTTGTCCACACCAAATTTCATCCTGATGGCGCTACTAAAATATTCAGTTTGTTTTAGTAACTCCATCAGTCCCAATTTGTTGGAGGCAAAGAGTTTCAGATCATCCATGTAAAGAAGGTGTTATATGACCTGACCATCTCTCCTCAACCGGTAGCCTAGACCGAAATTCTCTAGCAATGTCCTAAGAGGATTCAGGGCTAGACATAACCAAAAAACGCTCAGACTGTCGCCCTGGAATAATCCCCGTTTAATCCATGCAGGTTCATCGTTCCCCTGAATCTCTTGAAATCCTGGATATCGAAGGACCGTCTTCCACTGACCTATACACTCAAGAAAGGCACGTAGAGTTACGTCTATCTGATACAACTTCAGCAGTCCAGCACCCTCATGTACCATGTAATATGTGGCACCGAGTCGTAGGCCTTATAGTCTATGCAGCAAGTCGACAGATCCTTACGGGCTCGATGATCCTGTTGGTAAATGGCCATGTCGATGAGGAGTAGCTCCTTAGTACCCCGGGACCCATTCCTACATCCATTTTGAGACGTAGACATAATAGAGTTTTTTTCAATAAATTTTCTTCCTTCTGAATCAGGCTCTTGATCCAACCGCCAAGCGAGACTTTGGACAGGTGATCGTCCAGACTCTTGGCTATAAGACCATTGGCCGTTACGACTATCGGCACAATAATAGCCGAGTTTACATGCCACAATAATTACAGACCACGACAACCTCGTGTGCATGCTAAGTCCAGATATTTTATTTGCTTTGCTTTCTCAGCATTCTCGTCATGTGGAATGGTAACATCGATTATCATTATGCGGCGCGCTGATCGGTCTATCACCACTATGTCAGGTTTATTGGCAACAATAGTCATATCAGTGATGACACACTGATCCCAGTACAACGTAACATTTATTATATTAAAGATTGTCAAAACTTACAGAACTTTCAGTGAGGGACTGATAAATCTGAACCTATTAACTCATACCATTTTCATCTCGTTACATTTAGGCCCAACAATGTAACTTACATATGTAATCGTTTCAGTCACCTTTGGGTCTTTTTTTAATTAAACAATAAAAAATCCACAGGGCATGAGAAGTGTTTAGGAGTCGGAAAGAATATAAGCAATGTTGTTCTATTTATCACAAAGGTTTACTGGTAGATACGAGTAATACCTTGTGGCATTAAGTCCGCTTATGTACCGCTATACATGAAGTTTAAATATATTCGGCTATATTATTCACGTTTTCGATGAATTTAAAACTTGAGCAGTAGGTAGTGTTTAGACATGACAAAATCAATTTAAAAAAAAAAAAACTACAGCTCCAGCTACCGTTGCCTATTCTGCAGCCGGTTAATCCTGTATGACAAAAATATTTTAGAGTGTCCAATCCCATCGATCTTACTTTATCCAACTGGTAACAGATCATGTAGGTTTAAACCAGTTGTCAGTGTATCGACAGGCAGACATAAAGGACAGGCATTTAACTGCATTAAAGGTACCTTGACGGTACCTACCAACCACTTTGCGTTACGATCCCAATCTTTTATCCTATATTATATTATATGCGTAAATGAATTGAGGAGTTCGCCATCGATACTAGTACTTTTTTTTTTTTAATAATAATATTTATTTATTTCACCAAGAAAACTAAACAATAACATATTATATGACTTGATAGGCTTAGTTTACATTTTTTTAATATGGAATCCTCTGTTGCCGAACTAGGACGGATCCTGTATCTCGGCAAACAGCGCCATCCCATAACAGATTTCACTACAATGATTAAGCCAAGCTAGGCATACAAGTTGCATCTTAGGTATAATATGATAATTATTTCAGAAATTAACTTTTATTCATCTAGATAAAAATTGGATTGATTTGATTAAATTAAATTTATACAATTAAATAAAGATTGATTTGATTTGATTGAGTATAATCTATACAAAAAAATTAAAAAATGATTGATTTGAATGAAAATTAACTTAGTCATTCCGGTACAGTTCACGAGACTCACATATACACAGACACCTTAATTAAGCACGATTGTTCCATTTACCTTCTTTTCTGATTTTCAGTAAGTTTCAGGTTCTCAAATTATAATATACTTTTTGCTTGGGAAAATGTTATGCTTGCACGAAGTCACAGTCTTGATATTCGTAGATGAATTTTTGTTTCCGTCGTTAATAAAAATTGTTAACTATAATTAACAAACATAAATAAAAAAACTAACCAAGTGGGAGTCGGACTCGCACATGAAGGGTTCCGTACCATCGTAGTAGGCAGGCCCCCTTTAATTTGTATTATTTGTTGTTACGAGTATCGTGGCAAAAATGTGCTATATCTCAAAAACTGCTAACAATATCTCGTTTTAAACCCGCGTGACGTCCGCTAGTATTGAATAAATGTAAAAACGAGTTACGTATGTTATGTGGTCAAATGTACCTATCGCGTCACTAGTCACTAGGAAGCTTCCGTATAAGTAAACCCTGGCAAAAAATAGCAAAAGAGTTAAGGCACATGCAGGTTACATACTCGTCCGTACGTAAGTGGTAAAAAACCCTATTCTAACCAGCTTCCCTCTGGTAACAAGCACTCTACGTAGTGTCTAGTTTGGGTATAGTAGTGTAGTGCCGCTACTTGGGAACCAAACGTCAGAATCAAAAAAATTCTGTGCATGAGTAGGTACACAAAACATTACAAACACAGCACACTAAATTAAATATTCAAGCAAAACCACGAATTATATGAATTCAATAGTCTAGCCATTTCATAATAAAATGTGAACCAATTGAAAGCTCAATTAAAACAAAACGAGTTGTTTAATATTTAACAGCAGCAAATTGCCGTAGTGGTAATGTCATCGTCCCATTTGACATCGATGCGCTTTTACCGAGCCGAGTGCTTAACGAATGTTTGTGAATCACTCTGCTTTTGTAACGACTAGCCGAGCACAAACACTGGCGTGGTACACAAACGGGGCAGTATGCGTAACAGTATACATAGCAAGCCCTCGTAATGTTTGCCTTCGTGTGATTTATTGGCTTCGTCGGATTTAGAGGCACGCACTGGCGATGGCGGGCTCCTAGTCTAGCGAATGCGTGGTGTAACGTTACCTGACTATTAGATACATACACTGCCACTTGTGATACTGGTTCACCCCCACCGTGCGTTGTCTCGTCATCGCTGATTTGTTCGTCAAATACACTTAATATCATTTTGTCTATCTTCTTCTTTCTTTATCGCGGTGGTACCCAACCTATTGTCAGAGTTTTCATGCCGTCCATTGGCCTCCAACTTGGTTTTTATGTCAGTCATGCTACCGAAGCAAGTTATAATTATACAATACGCACATGAATCCAAAACTCAGAGTTACGTGTCTTGGATTCGAACCCGAGACTTGCCAGTCCGTGGGTCACACCATTATACTATCACTGCTCTTCGGCAATAATAAAATGATAATGGTCTTATAATACAGGAAAGGACTAAAAAACGCAACTCACATAGAGTATTCAAAAAGGGTAACTGCAATAAAAATTGCTTCAATTAGAGTCACCTAAAAAGCAGCGACATCATTCAGAAAATATCTTAATATGAGCAGCATTACATCTACCTACCCAACGACTTAATATACAAGTTAAGTATACGTATTAACAACAACCTAAGACGCCAATGTGAACCCAATGGACGTGAATTTCGGTAAGCGACGCTCGACGTTCGCCAACGGACAATGAAGAGGTGGGAACTCAGTGTCATCTGCTTTCAACATAATTAAAATCACTTTAAATAATGCCACTAAGCGCCCAACCCTGTCGAGGTTTTATTTTAAAAAGTGCTATTAGCATTAAATTTAGTTTTGCGGATGATTATGTCGCCCTCAGGCCGGGGAGCACATTAACTGCTCACAATTTTTGTGAATTATTGTTCCGAGTATACTCCCTCGCCTTTTATAACACGCTTATACCAATTTTAACTACTCGGGATGTAAAGTTGTAAGGAGGAATTGTTTGAATTGAACGCAAAAGCTTTAATAGCAGGAGCTGAGTGCATAATTTAGAAATGAGAATAACACATTGATTTTTGCTTTAAGGACACGTTTACGAATTGACGCGGTTCAATTACAGTCCTGCTGCCTAAAACCACCCTGCCTACCTGCCTCCGAACGATGATTTTTATTGTAAAAATAAAACAAACTTACATTTGTAGTTTTGAGACATTATATAGAAAATATTTCATACAAGTAGGTACATTTTATAAGTGGGTTGACTATTACTCGTGAACTTGTAAAGTCTACTTAGCTGTGATAGTTTTCCTTTTATTTTCGTTATAAATATGCTACTACGATGATTTTTTTCACACGCCCAAACACAACCCGTATAGGTGGTTTAGGTTGGTATACTTGAGTCTAACAACAATTTGCACTTAAAAGCTTAATTTTTCACAAACGAATCTCTTAATCAAAAAACTGTTTGACATGTTTTTTAAAGACTTACCAACGATACCCCACAAAATGGACTTCGCGAAAAAAAAAAACATCCCCACTTCAATGTGTACTGGAGTGGAGATACCCTAAAAAAAAAATTATCTAAATTTTACTTTAGCACTTTGTCGGCGTAACTCATTTGTATATGTATACCAAATTACAGCTTTCTAGTACTAATAGTCTTTGAGATATACTTAGTGCGGACGGACGGACGGACAGACAGACCGACAGACAGACGGACATGGCGAAACTATAAGGGTTCCATATTGATTACGGAACCCTAAAAATTAGTGATTTTTAAAGAGAGGAGTAATCTATAATTATGTGTAAATTATTAGTTACATTTGGTTTCGTTTCATTTGGCCGCACAATGTACCGAAAAACTCCTTATTTTCGTCAGATTTGTAAATGCGTCCTTAATATTTTTAGTAACAAATCGTTTGCATAATCGTTTGAGATTAATTTGATAGTATTGAATCATGTTTTGTTAAATCGATTGCGAATTGCGATGGCTGTTTCGGTTGATCAAACAATTTTATTATCTGACATGAATATGAACGAACAGAACTCAGATGTAATTTATTGAAACTTAGCAAAAATAAAGGGTGTAAAAGTACCCTTATCGAAGCTGAAAGGTACTAGTTCTCCCCGTCACTGCGATATTTTTTGTTCTAGAACATACTATAGGATAGAAGGTCAAAGCTCCAAATTTTTCAGAAAATAATAATAGTAAGTATATACCACACAAATATCAACATAAAGACCAGTTTTACCAAAGAGTATTATATTACCCAGTACCAACTGAGTTGAGAAGGCAGGCGCTCTATGTAAAGTAGTGATGTTCCACTGTATCCCCTGCACCCGGTTGAAGGAAGTTGAAGCCGTCGCCAACGTAGCTGGACAAGGTTAGGAAGATGATGATGAGTATACGTACTATTGAAGTGATTCTTTTAAAAGTACAACGGGAGGACATCCAAATCCATAAAAGATACTGAACAAACTTAGGAAGCTAGAGCTCTTTTTTGATGAAAAATGTAATGACATAAGTACCAACTTACGTACATACATTATGGTCAAGAGTCGTTCTTATGGATGAGTGAATGTAAACATACATATACATACATACATAAACTCACGCCTTTTTCCCATGGGGGTAGGCAGAAACCACAAAATACCTCAATCAAAGTTATTTGTTTACATGCCCTTGTCTCAGTCGTAACATAAGAAAAAAACAACGGGACAGCAGAAGTTTGTAAATATTTGTAATTGGAATTTATATAATTTGCTGAGATTAACAACTTACCAATTGGCTACTTGATTACTGTTAAAAATTCACGAAAATGTTATGTTATTTCAAAGAACTAACAGAAATAACACGATGTGTGAAAAAAGTATTAAAATCGATCAGCATGTCATTTCAAAGTTTATATAATAAAGCTTAGGCCGCACAATATAATTATGTAAAGCTGGTTTATATTTATTTTAAATAGAATCTGGTTTGTTTTATTTATGAACGCCCATTTTCAATTTTTTATCCATCGTCAAGTTTCCGCTTAAATACAAATTCAGTTGCCAAAAGAAAAACTTAATGCCAGTTTAAATTAAAACGGAGCCAATAACTGATTAATTCGTATGCTAACTTATGATACCCCAGGGATTAGCTGCCTACCCATTGTAAATGATACCCAGTCTAATATTTTTTAAACCCATATATTAATTTTACTTCTTCGCCGCGTTGAATACATCCCGTAAAAATAAGGTAAAGTAGGTTATATCGATTAGGAGTAGCGCTTATAATTTGTGGTATGAGCTAGCAGTCATTTTATTGAAATAATGCTCTCGTTACTAATTAGTCATAGTCAATTTACTCTACTTCCCTACAAATAGTCTAGTAATCAATTTAGTCTACCTACGTAGATACGAATCTAGTAGACAATAGTTAAAATCAGTGTAGGTAAAGGCTGATAAAAAAAATACAAAACATCCTGAAGAACCGTGAATACGGTCCCAAAGAAACTACCACGATTAATGTCCTTTAATTGTAATACATTTTGTTTGTAATTAAAATTAAAAAGAGGTGGTAAAAGCACACGACACAGCGCCACCTACACACAACGTACACAAGTACAATCGGAACATAAAGTTCGCTCAGAACACGCTTATCGGCGAAATCGGAGGCAAAGAATCGGAAAGAAAAACAATCGTCCGGGGTTGGATTCTTTTAATTTATCCATCGCTGTTTTAAATCGGTGTTAAGATTCAGCAGTCGTAACGTTTTTTTCAATTATCGGCGTCGATCTCTACGCGGCTTTACGATAGCTACCGAGACTTGAACACGCCAAACTTGGGTCCCCGTTAAGAGGAAAAAAAGACTTCCTAAACTCACACTTCGCCTCGGGCAGCCGGTCAATGAGTTCGATTTTGTGTGGAAAGACAAAGTTTAATTGTATTTGCTTATCACAAGTAATTGTTTTATTACATGTGCTATCATAAATCACTATCGTTATACAATAGTCTAGTAATTAAAATGTAATCGTCACTTCTAAAATATAGAAGCTAAAATAATAATTTTATTGTAAATTATTTGAAATGCAAGTTTGTAATAAAAGTAGATAGAGTAAATAATTTGCAGCTGGTAACACAAAGTATGGCAGCTGCAAAATATTGTGTAATTGAAAAAAGACCTACTCGTCTTTGGATTAAGGAGATTAATTCAATAATAAATCCCTCTTAGACTTTAGACACAGCTCAATTATGGGTATGGGACATTAAAGAAGCCAAGCTGATTGGTACCTACACCTACCTAGAACTACTAATCCTGATCTATTTAATCAACAGGGGCCCTACTATGACGTCTTAAAACAGTCCTAACTTATTTTTAATCCAGTGTGAAAACGTCACAGAACTATACATACTTATAGGGTGTCTAGCGCCATCCAAACCAAAATGTTAGTAAAAATCGAAATAACAAGCTCAATAACAATTAAACAATATACCAAATGACCTGATATTATAACGGATTATAAAGTTAAACCACCGTCCACAATAGAGTCATAAAAACGGTACCTTCTACGTATAAACATAAATATGAGTAGTAAAACCTGACCACGCTTCGTGGCTTTATGCCGGAGCACTATCTATAATTAAACAATGGGCCTGACCCACGCCCCTCCATTACAACCCAACGGCGACGTTTAACACATTCAGATAATCTCACTAAATCGCCATAATCTCAACTCGGAACGAAACTTAATTCAATTCCACGTTAATTTACTTATTTGAAAACGAGAGCACCCGCGATACAGTTTATCAGGGAAGGGCCCCTCGGGAATTAGGCACTGCTGGATGATCAGGATAATCTTTTTACGAATAAATCACGATATGAAGCTTGTTGCTGCTATGATATAAACACTGCGTATGTCTTTTATTATTCATTTACGGCCGTTATAACTTTATAAGCTATTCAAATAAAGATATTATGTTTTTTTATGTTTTCTTTTGCAATTAACTACCACTACTTACTACTATTACTACTATTAATTGCGAACATGCACGACAGCAGCGCCATTTCGCAAACGCAACTTAAGGGGATTATGTCAAATAGTGAATGACATTTGCTCATTATTTTGTATAAAATAATGTAATTAAAAATATAAATAGTGTTTTTAAAGGCATTTGTTAAAAACAGTATACGGAAAAATGAATGTTATTATAAAAACTGGTTTTGAGAGTGCAAAACACGAAATAAGTTTCCAGCCCCAAACTATGCTAAAAACCAATAAATTGATTTTATCAGATCCTGTAAGGAATGTTGAAGAACTAAGAACTAATGGAAATCATTATTTAATATGAGTCAACATCATTTGTCGCAGGGTCACCGACATAGCTCGCAGAATATGCAAGTTGAAGTGGCAATGGGCAGGCCACATCGCTCGAAGAACAGACAACCGATGGGGAAGAAAGGTTCTCGAGTGGCGACCACGAACCGGAAGACGCAGCGTTGGTAGGCCTCCCACCAGGTGGACCGACGACATCGTGAGTGTCGCGGGCAACCGGTGGATGCAAACAGCAAGCTGCCGTTCTTTATGGCGTTCTATGGGGGAGGCCTTTGTCCAGCAGTGGACGTCTAATGGCTGATGATGATGAACATCATTCGTCGAGCATCGGCGACCTTAACTCCCAATAAAACAAGTTCTAACGTAACTACTCTGCTAGCCTAAAACAAACATACATTTTAGTATTCTACTGTAGTTAAAGTATATCTATGAACATTTTATATAATTAATTTATTACAGATCAATAATTCTCGGGTTGTCATTGGAGTAAAATGCAGCTGCATTTATGATCAGAGCGGCAAACATGTTGTTGCTTTAATAATTTATTATGTTACATCAACAATAAAGCTGGTCATTCAAAAACAAGTAGTGAACAACAATGGGGAAAACCGAGCATTCGCCCATTTGTTCTTTGTAAATATTCCAAATGGAGGTACTTCCAAGATATTTAAGTTTTTTCATCATAGTGATTAGTATAAATAAAAGTATTGCAAATAATGGTTGTTTCCCAAAAAAATATTTCAGAGAAGATATTGACTAGACATCCTTGATTGATCAGACGAGGTTGAGTTTGATGTAATTTATTTCCTACTACCATTATTATTTAATTTATTGTGATATCCGAGACTTCTGTTGTTGTGGTATCTTCAGCTTTTTGTGGTTCTTCGTTTGATTAAGCGTGTTCATCTAATATTTAGCTAGAGTACGTAAACATTCTGCTTTCGATATACTTTAGGGTATATCGTGGGAAACTGGCAACATCATTCGGACTAGCTTGCGCGACAGATTTAAAATTTTCTCCAATGAAATGTTCACAGCAAATTTTATCGTCAGGTTTTGGATACGATACAACTACGTCTATATTCATTCGTTAATTTCGTCAAGGGGTACGGTAGACTCGATCGAAACCTCACCTGAATGATAAAACATAATAAAAACTTTTTAACAAAAAATAAAACCAACTTAAAAAAAAAAACACAAAAAAGTGAAAAATAAACTTTAGGAGAAAAATCAGTTTCTGAATCAGTTTCTGAAGACGGTGACTTTTGTTTGTTTGATTTCATTTTTTTGCCACCGACTTCAGAAACTGAATTTTCTTCTAAAGTTTATTTTTCACTTTTTTGTGTTTTTTTTTTTTGAAGTTGGTTTTATTTTTTGTTAAAAAGTTTTTATTTTTCACTTTTTTGTGGTTCACATGTTCATGGGTCAATGTGGACAATGTAGTTTTTTTTTTAGTTTTGTTGATTTTTCAAAAGCCGCTTGTCCGATTTCGATAAAAATTATGGGACCATTTCGGAAGTATACCTTTTCCAACAAAAAAAGAATTTTTCAAATCGGTTAGCAAGTGACGGAGTTATGCCCGAACAAACATAAAAAAATAATATATATAATTATATAAACATCCGAATTGAAAACCTCCTTCTTTTTTTAGAAGTCGGTTAAAAAAATGCGAGTCAGGCAAAATTCGGATTGTCAAGTATTCATTCATTCAATATCATTCAATTCATCTTCAGGATGATGTTGGGGCTGCCTCGCTTCTGTAGTGCATCGGGGATGTTCGCACTGTATCGAACTGATGGCTTTCATGCCGTCATTCACAAGAAAACTGTTTCCCTGATCTGCAGAATGCGTGGCAGCTGTAACAGAATCCTGATGACTGTAGCGAATAGGATCTCTTCTCCGACGTGGGTGTCATTTATTAGGCGGGTACTTTGAATGTTTTAATTTACTTTAATTAGAGTGTTTTTTATTTTAATTTTATCTAATTTTAGTTTGAATGTTTTAATTTAATTTTTAATTTATCTAATTTTATTTTGAATATTATATCTAATTTTATTTTAATTTTCTCTAATTTTATTTTGAATGTTTTAATTTTTAATGAATGTGTATTTTAATAATCTTATTTTGACCCGTTGTACCTACCCCCGTTGTTGTCGTTGTCTGATTTTTATTTATTTTTATACCTGTATTCTATGTTAATTTTCTTCTACCTGTATGGATCCAGTTATCTGAATTAAATGAATTTTATTTATTATTTTGTAAAATTCTAATGGTGCTGACAGACAAATCGCAGTCACCACATTGACCACTCTAGCGAAACGACACTGCTGACACCGAATGACATCTTGAGTAGTTAAAGAAACTCTTTGTTATGTATTCCGAAATATATAATTATTATAAATTATTATGGACTGATCTAGCTAGTTGTTAATCTATATTTCAAACTGTAAAATAAAGAATTATGACTATGACTGACGTTGCGGCGCGACTCAAGCAGCTACACTTTTGTCAGTCTTCGTACTTGGTCTTCTGATGTACGTCCTCCACGATGTTCTCTGCCGTAGTGGTGTAGTGGTGGGGGATGTACACCGGAGTGTTCGGCTTCGCGGCACGAATAGCACGTTGGGCGCCGATGGAGCCATGCTGCATATACATGCGTACATTGACGGCGCTTTCTCCTCACACCGTCATAAAATCATCATCAGCCTAGCGATAGTCAAGATGAGCTCTTCCACCTTTTCTGAATGCAAGAAACACAAGATCGATCCATGTAGCGATGCTTGGAGATGACTACGTCCAGCAGCAGACAATTTTTGGCTGATAATGATAATGTTGATGCAGTGATCATTGGAAATACAATCCAATCGACTTCTTTACGACACCATAACATTATGCCTGTAACTCCCGAAGGATTGGGCAGAGGCGTTTAGTACACCCATTACACGTATATATCTATACATCTATACAATATTATAAAGAGGTAAAGTTTGTGTGTTTGTATATTTGTTAAATTGTAAGGGGTAATCTCGGGATCTACTGAACCGATTTTAAAAATTCTTTCACCAATAAAAAGCCACATTATTGCTGAGTGTCATAGGCTTTTTCTCCCTGTATTCCCACGGGAACGGGATCTACGCGGGTGAAACCGCGGGACGTCCGCTAGTTATTATATAAATACGTTTTTAACACCAATTATTAATATATCACGGCAAAACATTTCTTTTGTAAAATTTATAAAATAATAATACACTCGTCGCCCCGTAGTAACTTTTTTATAATGTCAAACATTCCTGCTATTTGACGTAAAAACAATCCTGCTGGCTGTCAAAAGGCACGTCGTGGTACCAATTGAATGAACTACTTGAGGCGACGTCATTAAACGTTATCAAAACTGATATTTTTTGCAGGATGAAATTAAGATTGTTTTAAAGACGTAATGGTATGAAAACGCAAAGTAAGGTTAAAACAGGACTGTTTAGTGGGACCCCAGGACCTAAAGCTTAGCAGTCGTGCATGCGAACGTTCTTCCAGCGCACAATTTTTTTAAAAATAATATTATTTTCTGTATTTTCTAGTTCCTACTTATTCCTTTGAAAACCGATTTCATAAGTATATCAAGCAGTAGTGTAGTAGTGCAGTGCCTCTATAAAAACGAAATGAAAGTAATAAAATTACCAAAACAGTTTTCCTTCAACGTTTGTTAAAAAAAAAGCCAGTGTCGCTGCTTTTGACGTGGCCACTGGCCACCTACCCGCCTCAAATGGTCAGACCATTTGGGGCTGGTAGAGTATCACCAAATCGACGAGAAGAATAAGAAAGAATATGGTATAAAGCTGCATGTTACGTGCAAATGATCTCGCCTTCAGTGTACGGGCGGCCATGCATCATGCATGGATCATTTTAGTCTTGTTTTGAGAACGGTCCGAACCTCCTGTCTTACTCATTCAGAGTCAGATCAGAAAGTTTCTTATACGTTCATCATATTTAGGGACAACCTGAACAACCTTGACTGCCTCGCTGGTCTAGTGGTCGCAAGCGCGACTGCTGAGTAACCTGGGTTCGATTCCCGGGTCGGGCAAAGTGTTAATGGGTTTTTTTTTCATCAGGAACTTTTCAGTAGCAGCCTCAGAGCCTGGATTTTTGCCCGGTTGATGGCAATAGTCTCGCCCCTATTACATGGGACATAAACATAACTGCCAAAATATGGGTGTAAATACATATAAGGTATACACCTGCCTAACCTGTACACCTAACATGTAGGTATGTTATGCCATAGTTAGAGACCCGTAGGAAAACGGTTGTTCCAACGGGTTGCTACTTACCGAGAGAGATAGGGAAATTTGTCATACCAGTGATATTTTTCCTTTTGAATAAGTATTCACGCATTACTTAAGCGTGAAAATCAATCATTGTGTTCATCATTTCTCAAATCTAGTATAAGATTAGCGATAAGCTATGTAGGTGGGCGCAACTTGACGTTTATCAGAAACATCTATTAATAATGCGTCATTCAGATTTTTAGTAAGTTTAATGGTATAACACAGAACGAATTTTAAACGAGCAGGTGAATTATTATCACTACTTTATTCGGTAGCTTCACTAAATAATGTTACTAATAGAACGATGCCAGATAATAATTTTATGAGTTTGTGCACACAGGAATGATAAATCTCATTATTTAAATCAGTACGACAGATAGGCAAGGAGCTGGGGCGGAGTAGTGTCGGCGTGTATTTTTAGGTTACGTCAGATCGGTCGGGCCGGTCGCAGGCGCAGATACACCACGGTGTCGCCGGCCGCCGCAAACGCCGCTTGACATTAACAAATTACATCGGCTGTCAACTTTCTGAAACAATATACCAGTTGGCGTTTAACTTATCTTGGAACTTTTCGTCTCGTGTAGATAAAATGTTGTAATACTAAAATGTCATTATGCTTGGTCGAGAGGCCAGTACTCGTAAGTCACACAGAAGATAATATTTCATTGGGCCCGGTACGGCCCCCGCCTCGATCGACGCTATCGTTTCAGTTACTATCGCAGTTACCGAAGCGATTTGTTATGTTATCTCCGTTACTTTGTTTGAGGTTGATA
This sequence comes from Diarsia mendica, assembly GCA_949316265.1. Lineage (NCBI taxonomy): Eukaryota > Metazoa > Arthropoda > Insecta > Lepidoptera > Noctuidae > Diarsia > Diarsia mendica. The sequence goes on from OX438886.1 coordinate 20,783,142, forward strand.
GGTCAACTTTAAGGTATCGTTCACGAAATCTATTTTTACAATTAATATAGGTAACTTACATAGTCATTGGTATTATTAGATGTCTGAATTTATCAAACTTGTGTTTTTAATGATGTAAGAAAAGACATGCCAAGGTTATCTACAATTTTTTTTTGCAAAAGGGTCGAATTTCGTTTTAAAGCTGTTAATGGACACGGACGCATGCATTGTACTTATGGTTCCCTGTTGTTGCTGTTATTACAAATATTAAAGTCATCATCAATTTAAAATCAAATAAAAGAGTTTTAATGTTTTATAGTAAATGTACCTACCATTTATACCAAGTGTGATTCATTCTAGATCAAAACTTCTGTATCACCTTGTATTGTCATCACATCACGATAAGAATTCTAGATAAAACAATAATCAAAAGGACTGTCAAGTCATTTTGAAAATCAAATCGTCAATGCAGGCAAGTCCTGTAATGTATCATGGATGATTCGATGCAGTGAGTGAGGTGAACAGAATATTACAGTACGTAACACTACCATATAACAACTTGTTACTGTAGAAAGTGTAATTTTGGGTTGTTACACTACAGGCGACTGCTCCGGTGATGGGCCCGCCTTAAGAAGTACGTACCCTCCGACCGAAGTGAGCGACGCGCATTTGTATAACCAACTGGTCAAGGTGAACGGCGTCATAACGACCCGCAAACTTAGATATAATAATATGTATGTATTATATTTCTATAATCCACCACGCGGGCCCAGTGCGGATTGGTAGAGGTCCCATGTCTTAGAATTTTTTGGTTCTAAGGCATGCCGGTTTCCTCACGATGTTTTCCTTCACCGTTTTGAGAGCAGTGGTGATGAAATAAATTACAGAAAGTAATGTGCCTGACTGGGATTCGAACCCACGACTCACTGTTCGTAAGTCGGGGCCGCCACCACTGGGCCACCACTGCTCCTCCCTCTCCTAGAGAGGAGGCCTGAGTCCCTGCCGTGGGAACATTATAGGCTGATGATGATGATGATTATTATATTTCTAAAATATATCAATTCAGATGAATTCATCAAATTCTTTTCATTGTGCATAGGGCATTGATTTGTTTGCCCAGTACCCGAAACAAGGTAATGCCATTTGACTATTACCTTAACGTAAGAATGGTTATCCTCATTCACTACTGTTTATATTTTAAATACGTAGAAGTTCGTGTTTATTGCTTATGTACGCAGCAAAATCTTTTCAGTTTGTTTAAATCGACTCCTTATTCAGACATAATCAGATGTTTACACCAGCAGGGTGTATAATTAGTTAGCCACAATTCTTAATTAGCAGTTCACCTGATACAGTTAAGCAGTGCGCCAAACTGTACTCTATTTACCGCAAGGCAATGTAACTATTTGTTAGCATAGATATTTAACACCGTCTAAACTCAGTTATACTATTGCAGGGAAAGAATAAACAAAAGATTGGTCACGGATCTTAAAATATCAACATTTTAAGTAGTTCTGTTTGACGTGAATAATTTTGAACGGGATTAAACTTACCAATCTGACAGAAGTCTATGAAAGATAGCATCGCGGACATTTTTACTTTTTACAGTAACATATTACCTTTTGAGACAAACAGTACAAGTCAACCCACGTTCTTTGACAATCGGTGGGCTCCGACTTAAAAAACTAATCACACGACTTTTTTATTACTGTTTGGGAGTGAGGCCAGAAGTGATTTGTCCAGGGCAATCTATCATTCAAGCACTATGGGAATAATTAGTGTCAGCGGGCGCATCCGGACGGAGTGCGCGCCAACAATGAGCCGCGTGACGCACCATTCAAACAAACCATTAATAATTTTGAATGCTAGTTTTTCTAAGACGGATTCACTCTTGTAAATAAATGGTACAGCGGATTCTTAACTACCTACGTACGGAGACATTTTTTACGGAGACGAGCCGTTAGCCGGTTAATGTAGTCGCCGTGATTGAAAAACTATATGAGTTAGATGAACTTCACGTGTTCAAGTATTGAAAACCCAAAGCACGAAAGCTAATTGAATATTTCTAAATGCTTTAACGATTAAAAGTCGTATTAATACGGCCGCTTGAGAAATGGTGTGATTATCGTCCGAATACTTCTGTTTGTATGTAGGTACACGAAAAATTTAAAAATGGTTGAGGGAACGCAAACGCAAACGGTCACGGTCCCACACCACGTTTTGTAGGAACCAAACCGGTGTGAACGACCTTTGTTTCGTTCCAAGATATGTTTTAATACGCATTTTAATAAAGCTCGTATTGTTTAGGCTGTGGCGGAATTGAATACATTATGCTTGTCGTCAGAAGCATTTGATACAGCTACTCCTAATTAAATACATTAATACTCTGAGTTGGCATGTTTTGTTGGATCATTCGCTTTAGTAGCAGTTCGCAGTTCTTTTTTCGTTTGGTTTGTTTTCTTCACAATCGAACATAGAGAGACAGCGAATATTTATAATTATAAAAAATGGAGGACTTTTAATGTATAAGAGAACATTTTATTAGCATTCGATGTAAGTACTGTCCCAAGAAGGTGGCCTAGAAGCAGATCACGTATAATCTGTTCCAAAATAGAAAACATTCACGCGTATCATCCCCAAAGGTTTAAGCAGGGGTGTAGGTAAGAGTACCTACGCACACATTTCGCCAGTTATATACATATAGATTTAAGTTCCATGTAAAAAGGGGCAAGCCTATAAGTGCCATCAACTGGACACAAATACAGACTGCTACTGTAAAATATCTGATGGAAAATCCAAAAACATTGCCCGAATTCTCACTTCGATCGAAGTCAAACTTGCGACTAAGTACTAGAAATAAGCAAAAAAATTAATAAAAATGTTAGTTGCAAATCACGTCTAAATTTTATTAAAATGACACATTAAACTTATCTAATTTACTGTATCAGGGGGTGCGAGGACAATGACATTTTAAATCTAACTTCCGGAGTGAAAATTGGTAGTGACTAGCGACTTAGGGACACGGTTTTGTATGGCAAATAAAAACTAACAAGACGCTGTTCACACGTCATTTAACTAAGACAAAAAAATTACACATCTAAATTCGTTTATCCAGCATAAAAAATATGCTAATTAAATTAGTGAGCACCGGTCAAGTAATAGGTATTTCAACGTCGAAAGGGTTCTCTACATAGGATAGTTTTATTGTAACAAGTTTTAATTAAGTTAATGATTTTGTTCCTACCGTTTTTAAGGATGTAGCTAAGTTAGTAATATTTTCAAAAGGTGTCAGAGAGAGAGGCAGTCGCTGCATGTGTAATACTGGTATTCAGCTGCATGCGGTTAGACTGGAAGCCGCCCCAAACAAAGTTGGGAAAAGGCTAGTTACCTAGATGATGAATCTTATAAAGTGTTAATATTTCAAGTATTGCGCAAAAAGCTTTTTCCAACAAATCAAACCCACCTGTTTGTAAGAAAAATATGAAAGATACTTTTAAGAACTTATTTTTTTTAATAACTAAAAAAACATATGTAACTAACTTACAGAACCCTAAATCTAAATGAACCTAAAAGAATAACAATGGCGATTAACCTCCTCTAAGATATTTTGTGAATGGGCCTTCACTTCGTGTAATAAAGAACTCGTTCATAATTAGCGCTGTATATTAAATATAATGTCTAAAACGTGATAATAAGGAAGTAATGTAAGCAAGATCGTTATAATAAAAATAGAGATTTCTTTATGTGTACAACTAAATGAGTGAACGTCGTCATATTAATTGCTTTACAGCAGCTGTTAACGTATATGAAATACAGCTAGCTTCACGGTAGGGGGCCGTGTTATTATCTGAGTCTAACCCGAGCAACCTATACCTACACGGCTCCCAAGCAAGATGAATGCTCTGAAAGCTGATAATTGCGTATCAATAAATTTATACACATTGCCTGTCGGTGTGATGAACACCAACTCAGTCCCGACGCTCGCTAGAATGGGATATAATAATAACAAAATATTATTCCTTCTTTGAGACAGAATATCAAAGCAACGAAATCCGGGCAGATTTTTCGGTATCATCGGCACGATTACACAGAAGACGCGACTCCGTCGACAGATTTAACGAGTCGGCCAAACAACGCCCTCACAGATATCTTTCACCTGAATATTTAGCTCTTTGAGTAAAAATACATTTTACCGTTTCTCGGAATAACAACAGTGTCAAGTCAACTCGCTTTAGAGCAAAGATTATATTTGTCATCGACGATCGCATTAAGCTCGTTTACGGGGTGTCGCGGACGCGGTAAACGATTTAGTCGGAATAGCCGCCGAAGGCTCCCAGTCTCGCACACACGGAACAGATGTTTTGTCATCGCACCACCTTTCCACTACAAATACTCTCTCTTTTAGCCCCGACAATTCAAAAATAAATAAAATAATAATATACTCTTCGAAGACGCCTGTCTACTATTTATAGAGCTGTCATTTCAGCTTAAAGACCTAATGAGCCGTTTCTAATATCGTGTGGTAGGTATAATTTGGTTTCCCTGTTTGTTCACATATTACCATCCCCAAGCTCTGAGCACTTGTCGCACTTCATACTATGTATTTTAAATGTTAAGTCCTTAATTTTTTTTAATCATTAGGTACATTTGTTACAGTTAGAGCTATAGCACAGCTTTCTGTCACACACTGGTTCTGGCACACCGATTTACCCAAAACACAATAGTAACAAAATGTTAATTGTCTGTTTCTGTAAATCAAAAGCTTAAATCAAGGGCTACGGTACTGGAGAATCCTTTAGAATGAATCTCCCTGAAACGAGAAAGCTATCAAGGGCAACAACATACCGTCGGCGCCGACGACAGCGCTGGAGGATTTAAGAAATATTCCGGCATTAGTCCGCCGCACCGCCACCTGTCCGTTCACACTCGACCTCCGGAATTTTTCGGTATTGCCGATGCAAAGTTTCTCGTTAATATGCAAATTAAGAATTATCTGCACAGAGGACGCGGGATTTAGGGTCACTTTCAAATAACGCAAAGTGCGCAGCCAAATGAAAATTTGAACTTCACGCCCTGATTGTACGCGGACCCGTTTAAAGATTTAGCATAATTACGAGATTTTATTTTTGTTGTATATGTTTATCGTGGTATACATATATTTACATATATTTACGCGTGAAATTCGTGGCGCAAATAATGTAACTAACGAAGTAAAAATTTTAATAATGTGTTACAGTGCTTAGTTAATTCAAGCAAACTATAAAGAAAGACATAAAACTCTTTACTGCCTGCATTAGCTCATTAAGAAAACAACTATTCTTCTACTAAGTATGGGTGCCTAGCGAATCTTAAAACACATTCGTTTGTGTATAATTAGGTAACTGCCTAAATAATTATAATAATTTGAATTCTGTTATAATACGAGGGATAACGTTAGCGCGATAATCTCGAGATGGAGACCTGTTTCACAGTGGGTGGTTTCGTGAAGATTTTAATGTAAGCTGAGTACGTCATTGTTTTACTTGATACTACGAAGTAGCTGTCAAACGTCATACTACAAAAAACATATCCAAATGCTACAATAATTAATATATGTAGGTAAGAATAATAAGGGCCATAAATCACTAAATCGCAGTACAGAGACAGTATAACAGCGAAGTAACAGTTGGCCACAAGCGCGGGTCTGCAGCAAATGGCCGCTCGACCACATAAAGACTCCGCAGCTACGCGATGGAGTGTCACCAGCCAATTAATTGCAATGCGTGCTCAAACAGATTTATCATGAACACTTCTGAGGATTCCCTAACTCCACGTACCGAAGTACCGATCGATTGTCTTTAATATTCACATCGCTCTGGTTTCAGAACTGCTATTTTTAATCGCATCATCGTGCAACACAAAATAAACCAATAAGCATACAAAAGACACTACTATCATGTGGACAAACTCCTAATTGTTTTAATTATTGCGTACAAATTAAGTTGTATTTGGAATGGAAGAAAACATAATCCCGCGGTTTTAATTCATGAGTGCTCTAAATATGCCATCCGACTTGATCACCGCTGATTGAAGTCCCGCATTAATTTATATTGTAAATAAAAGCTATAAAAAAGCCAACAATTGTTTATTTGAAATTCCAACAAAATAACATTTAGTCGGTATGACAAAACCAACGCTGGCCAGGATTGTTGGCGGAATACTAATATGGCTTAAAGAAGAAATAAAGAATCGCATAATGTTGTGTCGTATTTGTAATATGGACATCGATAAATCATAGGGAACCGACCACAATCGTTCCGATGACATGGCATGCTTACAAAAAATAATACAAGCCATCATTCAGATGCCCCGTAGAATTGGGTGGGAACTTAGTTCACCTTTAGGGTTGGGGACAGTATTTATATTAATTCGCTATTATACTTTTGATGAAAAAATACAAAATATAGTGCGGTGTTTGTGTGCGTTTTTTTCCGATCAATGTATGTTATATTTAAATAAACCAATAGGTAGTAAAGCCATAAGCTAAAAAAATATATATGTACATAGTTCGAATACAGTCAAACCGAAGTAATATGAAAATTTTATTGTAATTATAACGTTACAGAACTAAGACGATGACTACAAAGGCCATTTAAAATATGCATATTTTATTAAGTCGAATCATGTTTGGCCAACCTTAACAGATCACGATTCAGATACAAGCAAAATACGGTTTTATACTGAATGTTAATATGAAGGCTTGTCCCTAATTTATTTATCTATTGTATTATCAGAATTGACAAGATAGATTCCACGATGCTAATTTGCTTAAAATCACATTTTCAAAGTTTGCTTAGTCTGTTTTAAAGAAATGCACAAAGTTTACGTTCTAAGGTCGATTTGAGTTAATTAAATGAAATATTCTTGTTTGATGTAGTCTGTATACTTATCATCGTGTAAATTAGGTAATACGCGTAAAGTGAATTCTGGCAAATTAAAAAAAAAAAGTATTCTTTAAAACCGATGTTGTACACGGCTAAGCAATAAGAAGTGGTCGGCAATAAAGACAAGAAGATTTTTTTACCTTTTTAAATTAAATGAAGTTACTAATGTAAAAACCTAAGAACGAGTGTGAAAACTCAAAGCTTGAATCCTTCTGAGTATGCTTTTAATAAGGTTTTGAGGAAAACGTTCCCATCTTCTACAATTACTGTTTTTAGCTCCCTGATGTTTTGTGTAGCAGGTTGCACTGATCTTACCCATCTCTTTAGAAAATTCCCAGACATGCACAATTGGATCGAGGTCAGGACTTCGAGCTAGCCAACCTAAACGACGGATCCCAACTTCTTGCTTGTACGCTTCCACATCGCTATAAAGGTGCGCGCGAGAATTGTTGTTCATAAAAATGGAATCCTCGCCAAATGCAGTCAATGGGGGTTTTGCAAATAGAGTTCCATTATGTACCGATGTGGATTTAATGTTCTATGAAAACTAAATCCGTACACTCCATCGAAATAATTGCTGCCCAAAACATAACAGAGCCTCAGCCATAAGGAGTAACAAACTTCCGCATAGCGTTCCCGTGGTCTTCGCAGCACTCGCCGGCGTCGGTCCTCTCCACACAAAGAGATTCTAGCTTTATCAGAAAATATTACTTTATTCCAACCCTCCAGAGTCCATGAAGCATAGTTGAGTCGAGTCGAGTTGCAGTCGAGCAAACTGAAGTCGAGCAACAATCACGGAGTAATTAAGGGCCCCGAGCCGGGCGGTAACTCCTGATATTGGCAGCCAAAAGTCTCGTCCTGACCGTCCACAAGCTAACTTTTACTCCTCTTACTTCTTCAAGGCTCTTCTTCTTCTTGGTTCTATGCATCGTGTTCTTCCCGAACCGGGTCTTCTTTTGATCGAACCGGTCTGTAAAAAGAAAGTTTAAATTGTTTAATTTGTAAAATTTTAGTAATCAAAAGATCATAAGCAATTTTACAATAATCCACAATAATCAATATTTTTCTTTTTTTAATTTCAAAACTTTTTGGAACGTAGAGAATGCCAGGATGCTTCAAATAACTTGCCAATACATCGTCAAATTAGTCCTAGAGAAAAAAATCTGAAGTGCCCGTTTTTTTGCAAAATAGTTTATTTTTATTCTTGATGTCTAACCGCAAGATACTTTAAAACCAGGAACCTCGAAAACAGATGTTTATTGTTACTCATGGTATGAAAAGTCGCACAAGCATTTTGTACAAGTATGCTGTGTTATGCAACCTCCGTCAACACACTTGCATGAAATTGTACATATCCACGTGGGAGAAAGGTTTTAACGTATTTTAAAGTATGCATACATTCCCTTGACGATCCCGACTCATTGTTTGTGACCACAGAAAGAACAAAACACCAACCAAGATGGAGATGTCCAATATTTTAGATGGCATAGCAGTCGCCGCTACGAAATCGGAATTCCTGCCTCAAGGATTCCCCTTGGGCTCGATGCTGAAAAACAGCTGTAAACATATGTTGTTAGAGTCCTCATTGCATTGATATAAACCTTGTACAATGAGACTGTATCGCGACGTTCGAACAACGCTTTAGTAACCAGGTATGCAATAGATAACCATGTTTTATGCTAATCCTATAAACAGAAACATAACTTACAAATTTTCGAGAGCCTTGGTAAACGTTAAAGTTAAATCACGAGGAAGTGGGCTTTATTACCGAGCACCTACGTCCAAGTGTGCACATAAAATTATAAGCAATCAACCCGTAGATTGTTATGTTGACTTTTGCCCGTCATCGGCTATTAAGACTTCTTTGTTATAGAAACATGTTGGACTATTTACACAACACGATGCCCTGAGCGCCTTTGTAAAAATAAGTCTTTTTTTCCTTACGTTCTTGTCGGTCAGCATATATCGCTCTCACGAGTTTGAATGAAATCCTCAAGTCACTTAGTGCGATGTGACGCTAGAATTTGCTTTTAACATAATGAATCGTTTCGATAGCTTTATTATACGGACCGAATGACGGCGATATAGTCTGGTAAAGGTTTAACAAAGCGAGCATCTTGAGGTGACAATGATGCGTGATTGCCGCGGGAGAGTTTGTAATTGAATTATGAACTTAAATGTCTACTTAATTCACTATGACTTATGAGTCACTCCTTAAAGATGTTGATTGGGCTTGGGAAAATCTGTACCTGTTTCTGACTATCCAAGACTTTCTTAACAGTTGAGACAGTATACGTACTACATAATTACATTTGTTGATTAAAATAATAATAGGTCTTTACCTATGAAATTGCCGTTTTGTTTGAAAAAATTTAAACGAATTTTTTTCATGTATTTTTTATTTGTATTAATCGAAGTAATCACCCATGCAATCAATGCATCTTTGCCAACGCAGTGGCAGTTTATTGATGCCCTTCTTAAAGAAATCAGCTGGTCGGGAGGCAACAAATTCTTCAAAGGCATTTTGTACTGCCTCTCGGGTATTGAATTTTTTTCCCGCCAAGAAGTTATCCAAATTCTGGAAAAAGTAGTAGTCTGTAGGCGCAAGGTCTGGTGAGTAGGGTGGATGACGGAGAGCTTCCAACCCCAGTTCTTGCAACTTGGAGACCGTCTGCTGTACAGTATGAGGTCGCGCGTTGTCGTGCAGGAGCAGCGGAGACGAGCGATTGACCAATGCTGGTTGGAGATGTGCCAGCTTCTCCATCATTGTGTTCAGTTCTTCACAGTACACATCTGCAGTAATGCTCACCCCGTTTGGTAAGAAGCTGTGATGAATCACACCGGCGCTAGACCACCAAACAGTGACCATCACTTTTCTAGGGGTAAGTTTTCGTTTAGGGCATTGTTTAGGTGCTGAACCAGGATCCAACCAACTTGCTGAGCGCTAACGGTTATCGTACAGGATCCATTTTTCATCGCAGGTAACAATGCGGTTCAAAATTCCTTCATTTATGTGTCTGTTGAGCAGTGCAAGGCACGTCTCGACGCGTACTTCGCGCTGGCGATCATTGAGTTCGTGGGGCACCCATTTGTCAAGCTTTTTTACCTTGCCAATTTGACGCAAATGGACCAATATTGTTTTGACGCTAACGTCGAAAGCTGCTGCTAATTCAGCCGTAGATTGTGTATCATCAGCTTCTTTAACAAAAAATATTTTGATTTGAAATGGCCAGTAACTGCAGAACGGCAATTTCATAGGTAAAGACCTAATATACAAGGTGTAAAAGGACACTTCACGAAGCCGTCAGCCGACAATTCTGTACCTAGAAAAACTTTTGAAAAATAAAAATACTTCAGAAGCTAATTTTTCTTTTACGTAGTGTTTATTTTTTTGGTTTTTAAAGTCGTTTTTTTTTGCAAAAAAAAGTTTTTTTGTTTTTCCATTTTTAGTTGTACACAAATATTTACTTATATGCATTTAACATTTCACCAAGAAACATAACCCTTAACTTTAAAGTTTCTCTTATTATTGGTTTCAAATCCTAACCATTGAGGAGTATTCCATAATCCGCTCACCTAGATAACCTGAAAGAATGTAACCATATAATGTATACGTCCCCGTATAATATATATTATTGCTTTAGAAAAAATACGAAACATGTATACGTGCCTATAAAAATTGAGGTTTGCCTTCGATTTATTTGGGATGCTATCATTGGATCCTGATTTCCTTATTATGTTACCACCCTTGAGATATCTCCCTTTTAACCAAAAAAGTATTTTCCGGTTTAGGCGTCTTCGAGTAATCTGTAACTATACATAAAAAACTGGCCAAGTGCGAGTCGGACTCGCACATGAAGGGTTCCGTACCAAAACGGTATGCTTTATACAATTTCTTCTATGGGCCAATAAAACTTGACCTCTGGATTGTATAGGCGCTTATACGATTCAGGGACCAAATTATATTGGTTAACTGCTGTTTCCAACTGTTGTTTCCATCCAAGTTCAAAATGATTTTCCTAGAAGGTCCTTATAAAGTTCTACTTTTCATATTTTTTTCATATTTTCTAAACTTATGGTTCAAAAGTTAGAGGGGGGGGACACATTGTTTTTTACTTTTGGAGCGATTATTTCCGAAATTATTGACATTATCAAAAAATTATTTTATTAAACCCCTATTAATTTTTAAATACCTTTCCAACAATATACCTACCCTAATAAAACATTTTTTTCCAATTTTTATTTTACCACTTGTCGGCGTGATTGATACACATAGGTATTGGTACCAAATTTCAGCTTTCTAGTGCTAACGGTCACAGAGATTAAGCGAGGACGGACGGACAGACAGACATGGCGAAACTATAAGGGTTCCTAGTTGACTACGGAACCCTAAAAAGACCAATTGAGAACCTCCTTTTATTAAAGTTGATTAATAAAATTTATCTTCTATCATCAGGTCAACCGGATAGCCTAAAAGATTACAACTAACGGTCCATAAGTAACAACACATAACATTTAAGGAATTTTCTTTCAACTCTTAACCGTTGAGGAGTTAAGTACCTTCCATCATCGGTGCATTCACATGAAATGATGATTATGAGACGCAAATACTTGAACTTTTGCTTTAGAAAATTTTATATGGAAAACGCAAGAGTGTACTCTGTATAATATAAAAATAATTTTTGAAAATCTGTCTACAATTGACGGATATATCAATGAACTTACATAAAAAAAAACATAAATACACACGAATAGAGACCATTCTCCTTTTTGGAACGAGTAGTACTTACTCAATTTAACGCACTCAAAATATTGTGCTTCTACTTCTTAAAGTGTCGATGAGCTCAAATCGTGTTAGACCAGTATGTATCCACCTGCACAGAAGCTCTATCATGTGCTTCGAGTAAATTCTGAAAGGTGCAAGTAGTTGTGCAGGATGGGCAGAATAAGAGGTGGCGCATATCCTGCAGAGGCTCTCTATTTAATAAATCTATGGTCTACACACTGGCAATTGGTTTGGGATGGATCGAGGATAGCCATTACATCTGCAGCGGCCACCATGGGCACGCAATCGGTTAAGAGATTTACAGATTGGCCACTGCAGTTCTTTTCCGGGTTGATGAAATGTGGAGGGATGGGATATTTGTTTCACCACAGTTCGCATCTCGTTCGAGACAACGTCTTCTAAAGCGATCGTACGTTCTAAGAAGCATAACGGCTCTTCAAGAGTCAAGGTGGTAGTTGATGTTCGTACAGAGGGTGGCAGTTGTCTCGTTCCTGTTTACCTTTTGCGATACGACTAGCTATTTCGCATCGTACATCTGGTCATACCTGCAAGCGTATACAGCATCGGAAGGGGGTTAGGTCTTAAGCACCCCGTTACAATGTGACAGGTATCGTTTAGCGCTATGTCAACCTCTTTTACATGGGCGGATCGATGGGCATGCAAACTCCCCAGCAGAAAAAGAAAGACATAGGCTGGTTGTTCGGAGAACCTGTGGGGATGCTCCCCAGCTGGTGGATGTATGGCGACGAAGGATATTATTTGTAGTCCCGACTTTCTGTTTTGTTTTCTGGCAGTACACAGCTGTATGTCAGGGATCTGTCTAGAGTGATACTCAGGTAACACTGTGCTGATGGACGCATTCTGGCTGATTCTGGATATCTGGTGATAACTGCCTCGTTGGTCTAGTAGTAGTCTCAAGCGCGACTGCTGACCATGAGCTCCTGGTTTAGATTCCTGGATTATGCATGGTGTTTTTGGGTTTTCCAAAAGAGGCATTTCTCAATAGCAGCCAGGGAGTCTGGTTTTGTGTCTGGATCGTCTCCTATTACATGGGGCTTGAACATAACCGGAGAAATGTAGTGTTCTAATGTACTATTAGGTACGCCTCTGCCTAACCCTTCGGGGATTACATGCGTGAAGTTACGTTATAGTGAAAATGATACGGTTCGTAAGCTGATATATTTTCAGTGATTCTTGAGTACTATGTCATAATTATACGGGGCCATTTGTCATCCTGTTTTACACACGAGAGTTTGATTAGACTATCACAAAACCGCCGCACTCACGTAAGTTGTGTCAATTGAATCACTTGGAGATACGGTATTTGTATTTTAGGTCACGGACGTCTAAATCAGAAGCAGCACCTACAGTCCTATTACATTTTTTACCCTTATTAGCCTTATTCTAATAGTAGTTTAACCTGCAAAAATAAAGATTACTGTAGTTTTGACCGACTGTCGGTGATTGCAAAGTGCAACTTATAAGCAAACTTATTCTTATTCCTACAAAAAGATATCCCACAGTAATTTTGCTTGTGAAAGGAGACGCAAAATGGCGGGCCCCCATGTAATAAGTTGAGATAATATGGTCTAAAACACACATTTTTTTTTTACGCTGCGAATGCAACGATCGCGATCAACTCCGTTGAGTTGATCGCGATCGTTGCATTCGCAGCGTGGCATGCCTTGCTTGCGGCCTATGTGGCACTTGTGGCAGTCGACGGCGAGACGCGACGTAAACCGTACCTAGTTGTTTTTAAGGCGATCAGACGCGACACCACAAACTAACGGGGTGTCCTGCATCCGCGACGAATACGACGCGACGCGATTCTACGATCGCGACGAACGCGATCAAATCAACGGCTTACCCTGCTTGTGGGCTTTGTGGCAGTCTGTGGAGAGACGCGACGTAACGCGTATTTTTTTTGAGGTATGCCGTTGAGTTGATCGCGTTCGTCGCGTTCGTAGCGTCGCGTCGTATTCGTCGCTCACGCAGGACACCCCGTAAGAACTTTCAAGCAAAATTGTAGGTACTGTATTTCTCCATGTTTCGAGAAATATTGGCCAAAATCACGTAGGACATTTGTCGCGTGTAGCATCGCGTCGCATTGCATCACGACGTGTCGCATCCGCGCCACGGCACGGCAACGTGCCACGGCACGGCAACGTGCCACGTTGAACGACGTCGTCGAACGGTGACGCATTTGTAGAATTGCCGCAGTTAATTTCGAGAAATTGACCACACTAGACGTGTTCTCCTCCACACTAGACGTGTTCTCTCCTGCAAATATTAAGAAGATAAAGAAGAAACCAATACAAAGAAAATACTGGATCCAACTATAATATCTTTCTACGTTGCGACGTCGTATCGTGTTTATGTGTGGGAGCCCTCACGCAGGACACCGCGTAATATCTAGAATCAGCTCAATTCTCAATCTGGAAGCGGAGAAAAATGAGAAAGATAGTTTTCATAACAATATCGATTTAATTTAACGATTACAATATTACAAACTTGACGACCTGAACAGCGCCTCTGCCGCTGCAATAAGCGTGGCTACCTACTGGGCCCAAACCGTATGAAGTAGAATCGATACGAAAAGAAGAAGAAGAAGAATATTACAAAAAAAAAAAACTCTGCTCTAAGTAATTCACTCAAAGTATTTCAGTGTACTGTATACTAATTGTATACAATATAGTGAATTTAATTACAGTTTCATTTATAAAGAAAATATCAATTAAGTACTAAGTTCTGAAAAAACAAAATCATTATCGGTGTCGTATTGATTAAAATCAATCATATCATTCCTGTTAGGTATCTATTTATTCATTCTTAATATGCCTTTTCAAACATTATCCACAAAATATTATACATTTAGTGCTTAAAGACCTTAGTAGTGGTTAATTTACAGTGATTGTAACATAACTTCACTTTTACTAAACCTAGTAATAACTCGGCTCTCAGATTTTGAGCCGAGTGATTGAGATCCGAGTGACTCTCAGATTGTCAAAACTTACAGAACTTGCAGTGAGGGACTGATAAATCTCTCATTACATCGGGGCCCAAGAATGTATGCAATCGTTTCCGTCTCCTTTTGACTGCCTCGTGGGTCAACTGATCGCAAACGTGACTGTTTAGTATAAGATTCTGGCCTCAATTTCGGGGTTGGGCGAAGGTTTTTAGAGTCATTCCGTCAGGAATTTCTCAGTAGCAGCCACGGAGTCTAAATGTATGCCCGATTGATAGCAATAGGCTGGTCTCCTATTACAGGGGACCTAAAAACATATCTGGCGAAATGTGGGTGTACCTACTATTTTGTACACCTCGACCTTTCCCTTCGAGGTTTTTTATTTTATTTTGATGTTAAACTCCATTGGTCGGACTAGCTCTAAATCTACCTACTCTGAACGTGAAACTTTACGTAATTCTTCGTCTGATTGGTTTTCTGAATGCAGTCTCTTATGTTTCAAGATTCAAATTCGTTTTCCAAAACCAATACCTATTAATTTATCAATTGACGAAGTGTTTTACATCGCACTTGAGAACTATGACGTCAGCGTTGACGCTGAGTGTACTTCTTCACTTTGCTCACATATTTTTATTTCATTAAATTTTCACGCCTTGTTATAAACACTTGATAACATGAAATACAATTTATGATAAGTGAATCGTTAACACTTTAATTGAAAGTTATTAACACAATTCGAGTGCTTGTATTTCTTATGAATTCCATTATAATTCCGTCATGAAGTTCTTTCAACGTCGCCATAGGCTGTTCCACGATTTGTTTATTTATATTGTGGTTGCCTTTCATCTAGTATACGTGAGCAAATAATGAATGTACGACATATCAGACGACGGTGTGACGTCAGTCCGGACACGGTCACATCAAAGCACTCTACATCGATGATTTATGCGTATTTTGTTAGACTTCGGCCCAATTACGTTCATGAAAATTTGTGCACTTTCATAATAAAGTGTTTACCGCTGAAATGCTTTGATGTCTAATTGGGCGGATGGCGCGATGAGCTATACTGTTACTATACGTACGAGTGTCCCGGTAATCGTTGATTGATTTATCTTTACACTTTAAGTAGATTTACTACTGGTCAAGGGTAGTCATCATAATGAGATACCGTAGACTAGAATATCAGTAGCGGCTCTCGGTACTTTGATACACAGTACTTACACAATAATATTTACTACATGATACGCCTATATTACGCTTTAATTACTGGACCCACAAAATGGTAGCGTGACTATAAAGCCCAGTGATTCCGCCGGTTTTATGATGTACCTACTACCTAGATCCTTGTATTAAATTTTTATACGAAATTGTTATCCATTTCATTGGAGAAAAAAAATCAATTCAAATCTTTAGTTAGTTTAAAGCACCGTGGTATCTCTCTCTGGTCTAGTTATTGCCTAAGGATCCGTTGCAATTGTTTTGTTTCCCATAAAGTTTTCATATTCAGCTAGTTTTGCATGCCTTATGTCTATTTCTGAAGTAACCGGAGTTTATCCATTCCATAACCTTATCAAATTGATTGATGTGGCTCAGGTTGGCTGGACAAATCTTCAAAACTGCTCGCATGTAACTAGGTCAATACGGCACTTTATGTGACGGCTAAACACCCTTATTTCAGAATAGGTGACGCTACAGAATCTTAGATAATTATAATCGATCGAAAGCGTGTCCAGCCAGCTTGAAAAACCACTTTTCGCTGGTCTCTCAATCTCGGTAACGTAAGTGATTTTGATGACTTTTTGCATATCAACGGGCGTCACATAAATATGTGACAGGCATAAAGCTAAAAGTTTTGTGATACGTACAGTGGTTTATTAGAAAAATGCAAAAATCTGTGTCCAGCCAGCTTGAATTTACGTAGAAAACTTTTGGCTGGCACTTCCGAATCTGAATAACGGGAGCGTTTTCGAATATGGTTCCTTTACTAATACTTACTGACGCGATGTGATGTGTGACAGTAATAACGTTTGATTTATGGCGTCACAAGGGTTTACGATAAATTAAATAAAAAAATTAAATATGGTCACCTTACAATATTAATGAATGCTCGTAAGGGAAAATTTAAATGATCAATATCTATGAAAGTACGCAAAGTTTCTCCGTGACAAATTCAGGTTATCATTATCGTCCCCGTCACAATATTTTGAACACATTTTGAAGGTCGTAGATCATCAGGCAGTGAAGATACATGTGTCCAGCCAGGCTGAGTTCAAGCTGGTTGGTTACATGTATACATTAAGTTTTTATTGATTTCTCGTAAACCCTTATATGTCCGACATCAAAAAGGAGGAAGTTCTCAATTCGTCGGAATCTGTTATTATTTTTATTCGTGTTGTGCTGGCGCTGCCGCAGCGGCTGCGGAGAACTTAAAGCGGCGTAAATATAGTAAACCTTTGTGGAAACTATATTTTCGAGCCGTTTGGGGTTGAAACTTTAGGTCCTAGTGCCCACAGCCTTTTTAAGGATATTTCCAAACGCCTTGTTGACGCTTCCTCCGACCCAAGGGCTGGCTTTTTCTTTGGCCAGAGGCTAAATATTGCCATACAACGCGGCAACGCTACCAGTCATTTGGGTACTTTACTTTGCTGGCAGCGTTAAAGGAGGAGGAGGAGGAGTTTTTCGATGCCCTTTTATAGTTAGTTTGTTTTAAGGTTCATCATCATCATCAGCCTATAATGTTCCCACTGCAGGGATACAGGCCTCCTCTCTAGGAGAGGGATGGGCTATAATCTAGCACGCGGGCCCAGTGCGGATTGGTAGATGTCACATGTCTTCGAATTTTTGGTTCCAAGACATGCCGGTTTCCTCACGATTTTTTCCTTCACCGTTTTGAGAGCATTGGTGATGAAATAAATTACACAAAGTAATGCGCCTGACTGGGTTCGAACCCACGACTCACTGTTCGTAAGTCGGAGCCGCTACCACTGAGCCACCACTGCTCTCCACAGTTTTAAGGTTAGTTTAGTTTATATATTTAGTCTTACTTTAATGTTTAATAAATATAATTTTTATTTATCTTTTTCAAATCAAGTTGACGGAAGGCATAAGACGCAAAGAAGAACAATGGAATCAAACAAAACTATAGTGGCATTGGAGGGTCAGTTATATGTTATTAAGCTTGTACAGACTTTGTGGTGATCGATTATGGGTCTTCTTTGGCTGCAGATCGTTATACAGGGTGTAAACGAACCCTTTACGTAGCCGCCAAACAAGCACTATGTACATCAAACTAAGTACCCCTACGCAAAAATTATTGCTAGGAAACGTCTTGTTTTTGGAGTGAAAAATCATATTCTAGGCTAAAAACTCAATGTGGATTTTTTGAATAGTAAACGGGCCATGTAAAGTTGTAACCCGAAAAATATGAAAAAAAAAACAGATGTGAAAAATTTGGAACTTTGAACCCCAATATCTCCGAAACTGGGTTCCCAGTTATATGGTCTGGAACAATAAAACTAAAAAACTCGACTGAAAAAAATGAAAAGCAAGCACATTTTAAATTAAACAAAACTTGAAAGCAGGCGACCCATTTGAATACATAATAATTATGATTATGAAAATAGAACGCCTGATTCCAAGTTTTGTTTAATTTAAAATCTGCTTACTTTTTGCTTTTCAATTTTTTCAGTCGGATTTAAAAAAAAAAAAATACTACTCTTTTTTATTACCAATTTTTTAGTTCTTTTGTGTTTGTTCTTTCCTTTAATCAAATCCCTTCATCCGTTTAGGAGTTATGAGGGAACAAAGAAACAGACATACATACATACACGTCAAACACATAACCCTCCTTTTGGGCTTCGCCGCAGACGGGAAACAAAATGATCGCAGTGACGGGGAGAACAAGTCCTTTCAGCATCGTTAAGGTTACTTTTAAACCCTTTATAAAAGAACTTTTAGAAGAAAATCAGGTAACATAGTTCCTTTGTAGGTGACGACTTCGTATTGATGCAGGACAACGGTCAGCCGTATAATTATGGCTCAATCAACCCGAGCATATCTATGAATGTCACAATTATTGATTGGTCGCCGATAACAGCGGATTTGAATCTGATAGAACACGCCTGAAACGAAGTGTGAAATCCCGAATTCCAGCGGCAATTAATTTGAGTGTACTGGGAATTGTCACAGTTGAGAAATGGCAGAGACCAATAGATGCAATTGTTCTCAGGAAGTATAGGCGGGCAAAAAAAAGCTTTAATAAGAGCACGTGGAGGAAACATGCGTTATTAATTTGCTTTTTAGGGTTCCGTAGTCAACTAGGAACCCTTATGGTTTCGCCATGTCTGTCTGTCCGTCTGTCCGTCTGTCCGTCCTCGCTTAATCCCTGTGACCGTAAGCACTAGAAAGCTGAAATTTGGTACCAATATGTGTATCAATCACGCCGACAAAGTGGTAAAATAAAAATTGGAAAAAAATGTTTTATTAGGGTAAGTGATTTTTTTTTTAATTTCAACCCTAACGTGTGATATATTGTTGGAAAGGTATTTAAAAATGAATAGGGGTTTACTGAAATCATTTTTTGATAATGTCAATAATTTCGGAAATAATCGCTCCAAAAGCAAAAAAAATGTGACTTACTCTAACTTTTGAACCATAAGTTTAAAAAATATGAAAAAAATCTGAAAAGTAGAACTTTATAAGGACTTTCTAGGAAAATCATTTTGAACTTGGTTGGAAACAGTTTTTGTACAAAAAAGACAAAAAATTGTACAAAATAATTTCTGGTTTGTAGTATAATCGTATATGCAAGCATTTTTTTTAACTTCGTTTACATATTTTATTATCCTGAACGTATCTTTTTTCAAACAATAAAGAATTATCACTACGGAACCCTACACTGAGCGTGGCCCGACACGCTCTTGGCCGGTGTTTTTTTATTTTCTGTGACATATATTTGCGACGTTAGTCAAGTAAATCCAAAAAATAAAGAACTAGCCTGCGGCTTCGTCCGGGTTGAGTTCAATAATTTTATTATTTCATGGGATCGTACTAACGGAATTAGTTCCATCCTCACAAAGTTCCGTATTTATTCTAGTCAGAAGTAGGAAGGTGGGTACGTTACTAAGAAAAAAATGGGACCAGCAGTGGGTAGAGAACTATAGTTGAACATCATACTTAGTACGTAAATGCTCATACCACGTCAAGTATTTAATAAATATCTAAATAAAATAAGTACACGTAGTAACTAAAATTGATTACTAGGTATTAGACTGGAATGATGCCACAAACTTTTTGTGGGCCGATACCACGGGCTGGATTAATGACGGTTTCTTTTGTAATAGAGGATGGTATACTCATATTGGGCTAAGAACAGCCAAAAGTGCGAATGTCCACAAGTGGAGAACATTAATTTTTGTATTGGAAACTATGTAAATTTTATACGTTGGTCTGTATAACAAACATTCGCATCGCCGTCTCCGAATGACCGCGCGGTTGAACGGCGCTCACCACCCCTCCGTGCGGCGTTTTGGCTGTACATCAACATCGCCACCTCCGTTAAAAACTGCGCAGGCGAGCGGTGCTCACCGCTTCACCGCGCGGCATTTTGGCCGAACATCCGCATCGCCGCCTCCGTTCAAACGCGCGGACGAGCGGCGCTTACCACCCCTCCGTGCGGCGATTTGGCCGTACAACCACATCGTCACCTCCGTTTAACTGCGCCGCCTCACCGCGCGGTATTCTGCCAAACAACCGCTCCACCGCCTCCTATAGA
This sequence comes from Diarsia mendica, assembly GCA_949316265.1. NCBI lineage: Eukaryota > Metazoa > Arthropoda > Insecta > Lepidoptera > Noctuidae > Diarsia > Diarsia mendica. The sequence goes on from OX438886.1 coordinate 20,803,568, forward strand.
ACGCGCGGACTAGCGGTGTCGTGTGAGAATCGCCTAAAATTTCGGTACTTACAAACCACCGGACCTAAATCTGGTAACATTTTTCTACATTCATACAAACATTGTGTGTGAGAGAATTTAAATGTCAGTGGGTCAGTTCAAAGAACAATCGAATGCTTAAAGTAAATGTTGGTTTTACCTGGAGACCGGTTGAAGCGGCTCTCGGCGATATCGCAATAAGCACGTCGGAACAATCTTGACCAAATTAGCTCTATCATAATAGATAGTATCCACTATTATTTAAGATTAGTTTGTAACAGTAATTGTGTTTGTCCCGTTATCTTTGGTTGAACGAGTTGTACATTTTTTGTCATTGATGCTTCGGAATCTTCTATTTAATCCACCATCTTCACGTTGGGACTGAAATTATTGAAACAACCAAAAAATATTTCTGTATTAAATTTTATTGCATCTATTCACACACCTTTCTGGAGAAACGGTTAAAAGACGTTTGAAGCTAACAAAATTAGACAACGTGTAATAATTTTATCAACAGTTATTTTGTTTAAACTAAACCCATTAACATCACAATAGAAACTGATCCTACAGCTCTCTGAATGACATTGACACTACAATAATATTACAGTAAATGTGAATTTCAGTAATTTAAGTACTTGTTGTTTCACGGTAAAACATACATTAAGATATTCGTATATCGTATATAGTCGAATATACATACATTCGTTGTTTATATAACTACATTGAAGATTCACGTCTTCCATCCGTGTTATTATTTACATCAAAAGGACTTCTAATACAGAAAAATTATTGCATTTACCTCTCTTAAATACTCACGTTATTATTACAATATATACTTACAACAGTGACGTATGTACAAAACTATAGACTCAATTTTGGACTTTCAGTCTCTACAATATTGAAAAAAATATAATATGATGTTCAGAAACAAATCGACGCTGTGAATTTACATTCATTTAACGTTTACAATTATACAAGGCCATTTTTATTTAGTTATGACAAATTGCTACGAAGACGAATGTTGTATGATTGCTACAGATGAGACAAATTTCCGTTCCGAGTAGGGCTGGCAACCACGAAACGTTATGGATATTGAACTTGCAAGAGGAATCACTCCCATTATATTTATATATAATATTTACTTTTAGTATCAGATCTTTGTGTTTCTTTAAAAAAATATGATAAGTTTAAAACTAACAAATCAAGTGATTAATTACAGAAGTGAAACTTTATCATGTAAATATAATAATACAATATCAATTACTTATTAGTACCAGTGACAATCTTGTTTTCAGCGAAACCGTCGCCATTGCTTCGCATGTTGAATTCAGAAGCTGTAATAAAATAGAGTCCAAAAATATGATTGATTTCTATTTCGAGTCGATGATAGAAAAAAAAGCTTGTTTCATGATAAATATTCTAAAATTACACTTTCAAATTGGCTCATTGTTTTAATAATACAATTAAAAGCATAAAATAATCTGTATAAATATAACTAACAATCAAATTAATTAAGATAATTTTAAGTAATAATAGAAAAAGTTGGCATTGAAATCCAAGGGAGATTAGGTACCTAATTATGCGTATGTAACACAATCATGGTTTGTTTAGCTTTTATAACGTGCTGCCGTACACAAACAAAAGTTAACAGCAATGCCAGAAATTTTAATTGTGACAATAAATTTCCTACAATTATGTACTACTGCAGCGAACAACTTTTATTTGGACTCTAATTATTTTAATTTTGCAGGAAGCGCGACTCTATTCCGCATTTTACGTCTCGTTGGTCCCACATGGTTCAAAAGTTTTTGACTATACCTACTTAGAACAATATAATATGTTCTCTGATTCAGGTGAATGTAGCACTAGTCCTTGTTTAATAATGTTGTCACTTTCGTTTTCTTGTCTGGTCAGCGTTAAAATAATCCAACATTCAATGATAAGTGTTTGAACTACTTGTGTTTATGCCAGCCCTACTTATTGGAAATTTTCTAGTAACTAAAGTTGATAAATAGACAGGTATGTAATTTCAATTAAGTTTACACAGACAATCATAGTCTTCTGACTAGAAAAAACTATACAGATTTTCCGAAATCCTCACCAAATCTGATATAAATTATTGATATATTATTGTAGATAAAAAACTTATATTAACGACTCGTTATACTACTGACCTCGTATAAATAAATATTAAAATTCGAATGTTAGATATTTTAAGAAACTATCAAACAATAGAAAACACTGGACGTAAATAGGCACTAAATATAAGTAGGATATTTGAAATAATAATTTACACTACATACAAATAATAGTCTAAAACAGTGTTGTTTATCTATGTATAAGAAACTTAACACATATTAATACCTATTTTTGAATGAAATCACTTCGTTTAACCACCTCCAATAATAACTACAGCAACGTGTCGCAAGGTCCGTCTTGTATAGCACCTAGTATTGTCGGTCGGTCGACGCGGGCGCGGCGCGGGGCGCGGGCGGCGGCGTCGACGTCGATTGCGAGTTGTCAACCTCACGGCGCGGGCGGTGGCAGGTGGCGCACCGCTCGCATGTGTCCACTATCACAAATCTAAGCTTCTCTACCGGTGCATAATCATTATTATCACGTATTTATACGTATGTTTACATATTTATATTAGTCTATCGCTATTTACAGGCTGAGTACACCCTCGCGGCATTCATCGGAGGAGATCGAAATTATTGTCGATGCGCCAGCGGCGGGCGGGTGGCTAGTGGTCAGGCCCGCGGTTGAGGCGGGGGCTCGGCCAGCGACGACGTGGACGAAGAGGACGGCGAGGGAGCGGGCGGCGCAGGCGCGGGTGCGGCCAGCGCTAGCGAGCGAGAGTACTCGAGCAGTGCCACGTCCGCAGGGTGGGTCGGGGGATACAAGCCTCGGTACAGCTCAGGTCGGCTGTAGGGATGAGCAAGTCGAGCTGCCGCCGCCGCAGCCGCCGATTGGTAAAATGCAGATGCTGGCGATGGCGGTGTCGGTGCTTCACCATCTTTGCTTGCCATGTCCGCTAGTGACCATATTCTTGGCTTAGCTGATGCTGGTGTGATGCCAGGTGGAGCACGGGAAGGTAAATGCTGATAAGCTGGATGAATAGGCCTTTCGTAAGGCTCTGGTGATTCTGGACCGCTGTCGGCACGAGACTCAGACCACTCTGATTCAGTTCTTTGCCCAAGCATATCCAATCTTTGCTGTGGTCTATCTCCGTCTTCGCTAGACCCCGTTCCCGAGTCTTTTCCATCTAGAAGAGAAATTAAGTTTAGTTCAAAAAAAGTATAAGTAAAGCAAATTCGTCAAAAAGTTAGAATCCACTCATCGGTGTCTCTTTACTTTGTAAGAAATGGGGTTATTTAGTAAGTCGCATTAAAAATTTAGTTTAACTATTGTCTAATTTAAATAAATACCTGGCCCGTCTTTTCCATCGTTACTTTTATGGTCGTCATCATCATTATTATTGTCATCGTCGTCGACCCTGTTTCTCGGCTCCCAGGTCATCTTGTTCTCCTTCTTAAGACGGCGGCGTGCGTTCGCGAACCACGTCGACACCTGCGTCAGCGTCATCTTCGTGATGATTGCCAACATTATCTTCTCGCCCTTTGTTGGGTAAGGATTCTTCTTGTGTTCGTTCAACCAGGCTTTTAACGTGCTCGTAGTCTCTCTGGTTGCATTTTTTCTTCTGGCGCCATTTAGGTCCATTCCATACCTAACACAGATAATCAATATTACTGAATTGTTACTTATTTAATTCACATTTAAGTTTAGCAGAAATAGGGAGCAATGCTTAATGCTTCTATTGTGAAGCTGTAGGAAAGACGACGGTGCAAAATTTTTTAGAACATAATCAAGCGTATAATGGCAAAGTCCGATTTGGGCGAGATTTCAGATAACGTGGATCGAGACCGCCCCAATCCCTATCGCGCGCCCTCCCGGCCGCTCCGTGATCGCCACACCGAACCAATGAAAGCGCCAGCATAATAATTGAAATCGAGATAAGCCATCGACTGCTGTGCCAGCGTTAAGCTGCGGCTTATCTCAGACACAGCTACGTACGCATTTGTTTGTGGACCATGAGCTATTATTTGAATTGTGCTATCTTTATTGCGAGGCTGTATCTATATAAATTCTATTTAAGTTAATTCTCAACGAGTGTCGTTGTTTACTTAAATATATCAAGCCATAGACAGGATACAGTTGGAAACGTGCAACTTTTGTTTGGGTTTTGCAGAAATACCACAAAGGTGAACTATTAGGCAGTTCAAATATTACAAACGAAGTAAGTTATTCTTTTTAGCAATTTATTGAAATGGTGTCACTTATCCACGTAGGTACTAGATACATTTTTTCTTGCCAACTATACATTTTCATAGGTTCTAGATGGGGAGTATGGTGCCGGTACCACATGCTGCCTTTGCAGAAGTATTCGAGACTGAGTAGGGTGGAAAATAGGGATGAGCAGTGAGAAATTAATAAAACTGTCACTTAAATCGCAGAAGTGACGGGCGATGCCCCTTGCCATTCAATTCAAGCAATCGATTTTGAACCTTTAGTGTAACAGATACGGTCACAACTCACTCAAACCCCCTTGCCAAATGAACTAGCACACTCCATTGTTAAGTTTGTTGTTGACTTAATTCCCCTCGATCCCCATTGAGTGAGATTCTCGTAAATAAATATGATAGAAAATCACATTTATTTCGTTTCTATTATTATGAATAATAGTTAATACTGAGGAGTTGAAGACTGTGATAATGTAAGTAGAGCACAAGGCATACTGGTACAATAAACATAATGACGCCGAGAAGTAAGCTATGAATGAACTTACATCCGTAGAATTCAAGTGACAATACGAAAGTGGAGCGAAGCCAAGCTTAGGCGCATACTACAAACAAAAAAGCTTCATTTATCCACGGCGTGCCACTTTCACAGCATCCGAGCTCGCGGGGGATCGGTCTGCAAGCTTCATTTTTTTATTATTTTGCTATCCCCGCGGCGTGCTTGCCCCGGCACGCGGGCGGTTGCGGGTATCCACCCTTCTCACACCAACTCCTCGCCTTCAATTAAATCCCTATCTCTCGCGCCACCTCATGCTTCCCTACTTAAACTCATAAAAATGAGATAAACACAAAAATATTGCTCGTACAGTCTGTCGTTATTATTAAAGTAATCCGATGGTGCTGCGGTTCATTCAGTTATTTAAATTTTATGTACCAATTCATAGTTTATTGTATTAATGAACTGTATTTACATTTTTTCTCGTGAAAGCCTCAAAACAATGTCATAGTTTGGCTTAAACCACGATCGATTAGATAGAAGATGAGGACTTTTTCTACCCGTCAGAACGAATCTTTTTTATCAATAAAATGACAAATAGAATGTATAACTTATTTTCTACCAATACACGTTAACACCTCTTAAAGCGGTGATAGATTATTTAGTAGAGCCGCAGGTCGACATAAAAACGGGCGGGCCGGGGCTCACCGGGGCGGGCGTGAATTGGGACTCATAATAATGAATTTAAGGTAGAGGAATGAGGGAATGGAGAAATGTTTGTTTGAAATATTCGCTGTTAGCACCGAGATCGTAATATAAATATATGATTGAAAATTTTTTTGGTAGTGTATGCTAACAGATTGGCAGATTTCGTTTTATCAACTGTTTTGCCTACTAAAGACAAGCTTTGTGTTGCGTAATGGCTCAGTAGTGGACTGCTATATAATAGGCCTATGGGCATGGCCTATCAGATATTCACATTAATTCTACAAAAAAAGGACTAAATTTGTGTTCTCAGAGGACGAGTTATATTAACCCTATGTTCTTTATTTACTCTCGAGTCTCGAGAAAGAGCAGAGCTTGGAGTCACATCGATACTGAAACGAAAGAAAATGACGAATGACGAAAGAAAAGACAATGCGGTAAAGTATTTCATGGAACCGAATTACAAAGTAATTAGTTTGATTCAGATTAATGAAGAGGTTCGGGAACAATTGACTGGGTGGTTGTGACCACTAAGTCTATTGTTCCCGATTCCGCCGGAACGAAATTGAAAGAGAAGTCCTTTTTGTAAAATATGACAAGCTGGATTGAATTGCACACAGCTTGCTATTAAATCTTTTTTTTTTTAATTACCATCTCATCTCTTTTTTAAACATTTTTGTTTAAAATAGATCAGAAAGAATGTGGTCGCTTACAATGTCAGCTTTAGTATAATATTACGGACACTTAAGACAGTTAAAAATAATAGAACGTTATATAAAAATAAATATAAAATCAAGACGGTCTAAGCTGGCGGCCGGCGGCGCCTAGACAACGCTATAAAAGAGCAAATGTTGGCCGGTGGCGCGACTACAAGCTCGAATGTTCTCGGCTGATCTAAAATTTCATTGCAAGTGTTTTCTGTCGTGTTTAATTAGACTGTTAACGTAAAGGTGCTGTACCTTACTATTAGCAAAAACTGAGCGGCTAGAGAGTTCTGGGTTTGCGCGTTTTATTAAGCAACGACAAGGATTACAGATAATTTTATAATTTGTTTTCGCTGTGGTGAAAATTTCTCTCTTTTACCTATCTACGTGCGTGACATGTATTGTTTGAGTAATTAACATTTCACAAAGTTTGTTGAAACGATTGCGTAATAGCTAATGCTAATGGGTATTGGGATAATGCGGAGCCCTAGCACTGATATTCAGTGATGTGGTCCGCCTAAACCGATCCAATCAATTTACATTATTGGACTAAATGCGCTTGTTATTAGTGAGTGCAAACACTGTGATAGTTTAGAGGCCAATTTTGAGTGGTATTAATTAAAACAATCTACTTTATAATCTGGAAACGGGTACTTAGGTATCCCGACCCGAGTTGATGTTAGCGCTTGCTTTATGGTGGTAAATAGATGCATGCCTATGCCTGCATGTGGTGATGATGCTCCGTAGGAACCGACTTGTGTTTTTTACAGAACGCTTGTGAGACACCTTAATTTTTTTTTCGATTGACCATCAATGAAAAGGATTAACAACTTTATTGTGGCATGTATTCAAGTACATTTTGCTATTCTTAGCAATATTCATTTTGAATGATTATCCCTTTTTTACTTCCTATGTGTATATTGTACGTACATTTTTAACAACAAGCTGTCTTATTACCGTCTAGACTTGAGACTCTGGATAAAAACTGTGTTTGCTTGGCTTTATCGTAACCTCTCTCTCAGGTCACAATAACTTATCATAGCTACTGGGACGTAGGTTTTCTCCCGCCCTTTCCCACTCGTAATTAATTAACATGAAAGTACAATAAAGTTAAATAGTTCTTTGTTATTATAATTTTGTAAGAAACATAAAACTTGGGTACCTATATCATTTAGATAAGTACGTAACCGTATACTAACATAATTTTTGTATGAGTGAATACCGCCCCAACTTACATGACGCACCGTAAAGACAAGTTTACGAGTAGGTATAGTGTTTCTCTTACAGTTTGAAGTTTACCAATGACATCGCCCGCACCCATATAATATTACACAGTGCCATATTTTGTGACGTAATAGATGTAGGTACACCTTTTCCTTACGGCTCACAGACTTTGTCAACATTAATCCACCATATGAAATTTAAAAGACACACTCAATACACGGTGTCAATTTTTTGTCTCTAAAAACACTTGAGAATGAGCCCACAGAGCAAACTAAGTATCGTATTTCTTTTATCTAATGGAAACGTTCATTAGAAGCTAAGTTGTCAACCAAATTTTATTTTACACTTAAAAGAGTGCATATTTTAGATTTAATTTTAGACACAGCTTGGCATAGTAACCTCTGCTAGTAGAGGCCAACAAATATGAAATGATTAAAAAAGAACGGTATTTTTTACACAAAGATCGCTTTTCATGCTACTAGTAAATTACTGTGTTCGTAAAAATGATATCTGATAAAGCTAATTATTCGTCGTCGTAATATAGAAATGGGCGCACGCAACGACCAATCTCGGGTTATGGACGAAGTTTTAAAAGGTACGATACAGGTCCTAAATATTGGTGGGTAGATAGGGTGGCTGGGGGCGCGGCACGCCAAAAACACATTACGAGCCGGCAACGCGCTATTACGGTGAACCGCACGCGTCCATGTTACCCGATAGCTGCCACCCGAACATGCTATCCGACGACTAATTGGTCAGCTTAATGCACAAAAACCCCTAATAGAAACAACTGCGGCTAGGGGGAGCCACTTTACAGCCTAAACCGTATATGATCGCATTCATCGCAAGGTATGATTGTAACAATCCGGTGTATGTGGCTGCCTACCAAATATTTTCGGCGGCGGCGGTTGTAATGAGGGCCAATCGTTAAGTTACGTGGCTATAGGGCGTGTTATCTAGAGGCTTGGGCGGCGCATGTCACGTGACAAACGAAGCGTAAGCTCACCACCGCCGCCACCGGTATACGGTACTTCGCCATCTTTGTTTTTGTTACAGGGGGTAACATTTTAAATTGCTTTTATTTTAAAGTTTCAAATTACCTGCTTGTCCCATTTCCGGTGATATGTAACGTAAAGTACCCAGTGAACCAGTGAACCCACCTATATACTTAGTCTGCTTTTAAATAATAGAGAACCTTGAAAGCGTTACACGTATTTATCTCTGCTTATAATCATCTATTGGTAATCAGTTGTTTTTGTTGATTGACATTGCAAATCATGTTTTAAGATTCCCAGTGTGGTCACAATCATAACCCAAGCTCAATAAATGTTTATGATGAGCATTTCCATTTCAGCTTAATGAATATCATTATTGTTTTGAATCTTTTCATAATTTCAATCTTTTCTTGTGTCGAGACCAAACTTTACAAAAACAAGGCATAAATTGTGTCTTTTATCTGTGGCAAAATTATGTTTCTGTTAAACTTGTGTCTTGACCCTGCCGTTTGCGTAGTTGATAAAGTATTAATATAAGTACGTGATACAGTTACACAAAACCGTTTTAATTAATTTAACAATAATATTGTCCTACGCGTAAGCAATTAAATTCAAGTGAGTGCCAGTAAATCTGCCACATTATATTGTAAGTAATTTGTTGTAAACATTGCCGAAAACTGGATAGCGTAAGTTTTCTTGTGGCAGCTGTTAGTGATAATGTATCTAATTGTAAGTTCACGGTGACGTACTTATCAAGCCCTTTGGATTCGATTATATCAGCATTAGATCGATTTACAGCAATGAGACATTGTCAACCCACCCATGAGTTTGCGTGAACTCAGTTGCTAACGGTGAGTCCATCCACACACAAAATCAAGTGTTGTAAAAAGTTTTGTAAAATAGTGTTGCTTTGTTCCAGCATCGATATGTCATCACTGACAGGACTGTAAGTTGTAGCAATAAAACCTGATATTGGGGTGAATTGGTGATGGATGTACGAGCGGGCTGTGCACTGATTTTCGATATTTGTGTCGACTAAACACTAACAAAAATCCATCTGCGTAAACTTTAATACTACTCGTAGTAAGATACAATAAGATTAGTTACTAATACGTTAAAAATATGTACTTAATTAGTAGTAAATATATTACATTTAATTTGGTGCGAAGTATAGAACTCGACTTTAGCCATCGACGCATGTCCAAATCCTACTTACGCATATTGAATGCCTCATGTAAAACTAAATTTAAAAAAAAAACGTATAGCTTATTAATAAGGTAGGAATTCGAAAAGCAGAATAAGCACCCACATAAATTTAAAAATAATTTAGGTATGCCTATTTATTCATTCCGTTTCCGGTCAAAAACACAAAAGAATGTTATTTTAATTAAATTGTATCACGCAAGGTTAATTTGGCATAAGCTAGTATATTAATTCACCTTAGATGTTACTTACAAGTGAACATAATTATACAAGAAGGTTTTATGAATGTACATGACAAAACCTTCCGTTTTAGGTTAAACCCGAGAGTAGAGCCAGAGCGAAAACTTGTCATCGTTCATTAAAAAACATTCAATGCTTATGCTGAAAGAATGATCAAAACTGTATGCACCTTAACACATACTTATGTGCACATTGATTTGATAGCCATCACTCTGTATTTTTTTGACAGTAGCCATTTTGAAACCTTGCTCAGTATTGACTGTACATAAACTTTCTCAGTGTAACAAATAAGTCGGCGTATTAATCAAGATTCGCATCTCTTTCAGGTCTATAGACAATGAGTTGGCTTACCGCTATCTATCTATTTGGTCTTTGTTTCACATTCACAAGGGTCACAAAAACTCTTATTTCTATTAAACACTCATGATAAATATTACAGGAAGTATTGTAGCGGTTTCCCAATGAATAAACTTTGCATTGGAATATAGATCTAAGATTAATGTGATTAAGATTAATCATTCAAGTTTTATATAAATTAATCACTAGGTACATACCTAGTATAAAACAAAGTCGCTTCCCGCTGTCTGTCCATATGTATGCTTAGATCTTTAAAACTTTTGGATTTTGATGCGGGTTTTTTTAAAAGATAGAGTGATTCAAGAGGAAGGTTTTAGTGTCTTTTTTCACCCGTACAAAGCCGGGTCGGGTCACTAGTATTATTAAACTATTCGTTCTGTAACTTGCATTACACGTATAACGAATGTGTTCATGATCGACTTTTACCTAACTATTGCTAAATAGCGTCACATGCTTACTGTTAGTTCAATGGTTCGTTTGGTTATGTATACATGCACTCCATGCATGCATGCACAAATGAAAATGGTTAGGACATTCGGTAAGAGGAAATAATAAATTGAACAAAACCATGATGCTGGGAAACGACTTTTTATTTGGGTTGAAAGTCACGTTTTACGGTAAAACTCAAAGCAGCACTCTTAAAACATCGTGCTAGTGGATGCTTTGAATAGTAAACGAGTCATGGAGGAAATTGAAGTAAAGTTAGGTATAACCTGAAAAACTAGTGTTATAAACACAGCTGGAATTTTGACCCCCAATATCTCCGTGACTAGGGGGTTCCCAAGTATGGTCTAGAACATAAAAATTATCGCAGTGATAGGTAAAACCAGTTCCAGTACTTTTACACCTTTTACAACAGCACATATTCAACCTTTTCTTAAATCTCGATGCAGATTCACTGGGAACTTATCTCCAAAACATGATTTACTGAAACTTTCAGATCTATCTTTGTCACACTTACAATTAATGTCCTTTACATGTTTGAGTTTATCATTATGAAGTGATCTTTTGAACAATGAAAGTACCTATTATATTTATCAACGCAATATTGTAAAAACCATTCCGAGCAATTTCTACACAGTTTTTATAAAATAAAATAGGTACATCTGATAAGATTTTATGGTTTGGTAAGTGAGAGGTAGGTACGTACTCATATAGAACAATAAAAATATAATTATGGCATCAAATCAAAGGATCATTTATTATACAATTAACAAATCAACAAATACCACACAGTCGATCCGATAAATTGTCATGTTTATTTTGTTGTTGTAAATTTGTTTACGACCTCCCAAAGACTTATCAATGCTCAACTCTCACTAGGAAGATGTCAACATATGCTATTTATCAAACGTCAATCAACTGTTCAACATTTACCTACATGGAAGTGTAAAGGCGCGGATAGATCACACATGTCTAATTGGACATTCCAATGGAAGATGTATTATGCAAGCAGATACACGAGAGGGTGCTTCATGTCCACATTTGAATACTCTTGTCAAATCAGTGTGGTTGCATTAGTGATTGGGGTTTTTACAGACATTGTTGAATGTGTGCCTTCGTCTGTCTTCTGTAGCATCGTCTATTAAAAAAGAGCATCGGTCATTTCTGCACAGTTAACTGTGCTATCTTTAAAACGTGAAACAAAAATATTAGCTTCCTCGAGTTGACTGTATAGTATTAGATAAGTTTTAGTCGATAACAAAATGAAAAAGCATAGTAAGTAAGTAACTGCAAGAGGAATACGGTGAAGCTAAGGCAAAAAATATTAAGTTTCCGTTGGAGAGGTTTTGGTGAGTACGATAATCGTTTCGAAATGCCATTACGAAATTTCTCGATCTAGCACATCTGTTAAAGTGTAGTCTGTCTGTCCAGGCCTTAACATGTTCCTCGTTTGACGCTACGTTGTGCGGTGGCGCCACTGACGGCCCGATAGTCGCATTGGACCTCACAAGACGCCTTATGTAGAACGAATAAACTAGTGAAAATTAAGTGTCGTGACCACGGTTCACTTGCTATCAGAGGTCACGTCTCATTTTATTACTGACATATTATTAATATCGATGAGAACATTGAATTTTATACGGTCAGCAGGCATTGTTTCGCAACAATTCCTACAATTTTTCTTGCGTCATAACTGCTCTTAGTGATCTGTAAATACATTATTGGTCAAGTTGCATGGGTTTATCATGAATTCTTTTATCTATGTTGTACAATCTATATACCTACTTAAAATGCTAAATGGGTACCAAATTAAGAATAGGTATTCTTAACATTTTGGTGTTCTATAATTTTCCAAGTTTTATTCATTCTAATATGTTCATCAGCTGCCTAACTTTTCGAACCTTGTTGGGGTCGGCTTCCAGTCTAACCGAATGCAGCTGAATACTGTATTTCACATGGACCTACTGCGTAATACGAAATCCCGAAGACTGTTTGTCAGATTTCGAGCTACTGACAACCTACTGTTATTATAAAAACCGGACAAGTGCAGGTCGAACCACACTCAATATAGGGTTCCGTAGGTGCCCAACAAAATATTTGAACTTACTAAACTGATTAACTACTTCTACTATTGCAGTGCCCGACAGGGTCCACAATGATCATAACTTTGTAAAACCTACCATCTAAGTAAACTTGTGGAAGCAATAAATATATTGAGTATTGAGTAACCACCCTGCCTACCTGCCTCCAAACGATGATTTTTATTACAAAATAAAACAAACTTAGATTTGCAATTTTAAGACCTGCATTCCCATACATTAAGTATGTATAGGAAAATATTTTATAGGTAATAGTACATTATGGTACAAGTGTATAACGTTGGTGATTACCGCAGAGGCGCCATTGAGACCCGAGCCGTCAGGTGAGGGTCTTAAGAAAGCCGAGGACGGTAATCATCAATACACACGTGTATCATACGACGTTTTTCAACACACTTGTGAAGAAAATAATACTAAAAAGTCATCTTCAACAGTTGAAACAAGTTCTGTTTTTTTTCCACAATAGCGGGAAAAATTAAAGCGCGCGCATCTACAGTTCTACCAACTTCAGCAGTTAAAACAAGTTCTGTTTTTTTTTTTTCACAATAGCGGGAAAAATTAATGCGCGCGCATCTACAGTTCTATCAAGTTATCTATGCAGGCGGGAAAACACGGAACTAAAATAAATGTACTAAGTTTGACGTAGCGATGCATTTTTTCTTGACCAGTGGCGCCACTACTGTAACAATGACGATCGGCCATAGACTAAAAGAATGTGGTTTCACTATTTTTGACTTTTCGCGGATAATAGAGTTTTAGCCACGGACAAAATGAGTATTTTTTTTCTTTATTACAGAGAAAACAAAAGTTATATTATTTGAGTGAAAGATTCGTTTATTAAAAACGTATAAGTTGAAATTATCTATTTAAATTCAAAGTTGCATTAAATGGGGAAGCAATAGGTACATTAATTTATTTTTACTATTGAACACGATCTTTTTTGTATCGAAACTTTTTTAAAAATATAGTAACTCAACCAATAAAATTAAAAAAAAACCTATAACTCACTAGTGAATAATAGCAATGAAAAAGTCACAGTTTGATTATAGGTGTCATTACGTGCCTAATTGCGGTGAAATTATAGCCACTTTATGAGCAAGTGTGTTGAAAAAGTACATTTTATAAGTTGGTCGACAATTACTTGTAAACTTGTGAAGCCTAGCTGTGATAGTTTTCCTTTTATTTTCGTTATTTATGCTACTACCATGAATTTTTTCACATGCCCAAACACAACTCGTATAGGAGGCTAAGGTAACCACACTTGAGTGTAACAAAAATTTGTTAACTTAATATTTTGTAAACAAATCCAAGCAATATTCTTAAAGACCTATCCAACAACATCGAACACAACACAATGGACTTCACGAGAAAATAAATCATCCCCACTTTAATCTATACTAATATTATAAAGCTGAAGAGTTTGTTTGTTTGTTTGTTTGTTTGTTTGAACGCGATAAACTCTGGAACTACTGGTTGGATTTGAAAAATTCTTTTTGTGTTGGATAGTTCATTTATCGAGGAAGGTTATAGGCTATATAACATCACGCTACTACCAATAGGAGCGGAGCATAAATGAGAAATGTTGCAAAAACGGGAAAAGAAAATTCCTTTCTGAGAGCTTCCGTTGCGTGCGCTGCGAAAACGGTTTAAGTTACGAGAATATCATGTATGAAGTAATTATTCGTCATTAAAAGTTCTAAAAAAAAGTCCGCGACAGCATCTGTCTATCTTTTAAGATTGACTCACTGTAACCATTTTTTATTATTAAAATGTTAGGTTAAAAAGAATTATTTTTTGCGAAGCTTATTTAACCCATATGGTATTAATCTATATCTAAATAAATGTGTTAGTTAGAACGGAAATTTAATATAGAATATTTGTGCTCTTTACTCTATACAGTTTAAACAAATATCTTAGAAGATATCGCAATGTAAAAATACCCGCGCGGAAAAATAATTACGCGGGTTGCGTCGCAATGTAGGTACGGGGGATTCTGGCTGGCCTCCGGGAAATTCAAATTCAAAATATTTACTGCATCATAATGTTTACAAGTACAGAGTGTTACAGTATATTTAACAGTAAGAGATAGATTTTATAGTAATTCACACTTTAATATAATCTAAGCTAATCTAAATCATCTAAACTATTGTAATAAAGAGGAAAGATAAGATTTTTTGTTTGTTACGATTTAGCTTAATTAATGTCGGATAGTCGTATTATCGAGAACGGTTATAGCTATATTTATGTGACGCAGACGAAGTTGCGCGGGTCAGCTAGTATTATATACAGGAGATAACCTAAAAAATGGTTCTTCATTTTGTTTTACCACTTTGTCGGCGTAACTCATTTGTGCATATTACAGCTTTCTAGTACTAAGATTCTTTGAGCTATAGTGCGGACAGACAGACAAACGGACATGATGAAACTGTAATGGTTTCTTGTTGACTACGGATCCCTAAAAACTAGTTACATTCATTCATTATTTAACGCTCTGAGTAACAAAAGAAAATTTTCTTTAACGATATATATTATAGTATATAATATGTTATGTTATTTTATGTTTTCTTAATTACTACTTCTTCCGTTTTGTTCGTAAAACTAGAGGGGTATAGGTATTTATAATTACGTATACTGTTTCTATTTATTACCGTTTGTAGGTTTTTATTGAGCAAGAACGTGCATGGAAGTTAATTTCATAACACATCTTCGTTAAGTGAAATAACATACGAGTGGGTGGACAACCGTGTAATGCCAATTTCAATTTACGAATATGAATGAACATTCATTCTTTCATTAAATTCTAAATTGGTTTCTGGTGTTCGTTCGAACAACACTAACGTTTTTCTCATTGAGGGAATATTATTTTTATAATATTAATACATTAAAGAGTCCTCCTGTCTTCATAACTGTTCGTCAAAGCGACCAATCTTATGGAAATTTGCCATCTGCGCAGAAAGTATTATAGTGCACAAGTGTACCTCTACATGCACAGGTGCACTCTCTGTTTTTTTTTTCTCATAGTCCAATGGAACGGCAATTAGCCACGACCGGAGAAAGATCAGGCACAGGACGTGCTCTCCGCGACACGGGGTTACCCTACCGCCCACTTCCAAACTGTAGGCTACTACTGAGAAATTTATAAAGGAAAAACCCAATTGCACTTTTTGCCCGACCCGTGAATCGAATCCAGGACCCCACGCTCAGATGTAGAGCTTGCGAATGCGAGACCAACGGGGCATTCATTAATACAGTACTCAGGTAGTGAGTGTAGCCTCTCTAAGGTATAACAGAATGATGATTAGACCAACCTCTTGCTGACCAGAAGCCTCATCTAAATCAATTGGTGGAATAAGAATTGAAGGTGACCCTTACATAGGTAGATGAAGTCGCCTCCTGCGATTTTTTTCTATATTCTTACAAATTTAATCTGTTAGTTACCTAAATTTCAGGTTTCGATGGCGCGGCCACGTTCAAACCCTTATATCTTTATTTTATTAAATTATGGTTTTCTGTCAGGGCTGCGGGTAAGAAAGAGATACCGCGGCCTCGGACACAAAGGGCTAAGAAGGAACATGGGTGGTTTTTAGTCAGTAAAAGTCTGACACTCCTTTCCGCTTCACCCAGTGTGGGAGGAGTCATTTGATGATTTCCTACCCTCCAAAACAAAAAAGGTGTCCATCAACTTTTAAATACCCAGATAGTCAACGATATTGCAGTATAAGTGCTAGCTGTAACTGTCTGAACTGCTGTTCAATAGCACTCCACTTTTGGGATCATTTGATCCCATCGGACCTATGAGAGTGAAAAATCTCCAAGTGACTCTCATTTGCTAAGAAGTCTTATCAGCTGCTTTAATTTAGTTACCGGAACTGCTTCGTAAAGCAATTGGCTCACCACCTCGCAATTTCATGGGATTCAATTCGATCAACGGATTGAATTTAATACAATGAAATAATTGCAAGGTGCCTATATATTAGACGTCTTTAAAAACTGGGCTACCAAGGCGAACCCGGCGTCACATTCGAGCACTGAGTTGGTTTGTTAATAAACATCGTCCGGCTGACCAAAAATGAATTATAAAAGCTGACCATTCTAAGTTTGGTTACTGAATGTTTCTTTTAATTAGGTACGGTGACAACTGCATATTATTATCAGAACGTCTCGTTACGAATAGTTACGATCTCCTTGACTTGTTTAGGTAATACGTCGCATTTTGCAAAAGTAAGTACTTGATTGTAAATAGGTACTTTTGAATGTCGTATTTCAACTCCACTATATGAGAAACATCGTTAACCAATACATTCAATCGTGATCCGAAAATACTCCTAACCTTATAGCATAAAGGCATTATGCAAAAAACTAGAATCGTGTCATAATTAGATGATTATTTAGCAGTACAAAGGGGTAAATGGTAAAACATAAGTACTGGTGTTAATAATAGAAATATGAAAAAGGACGAAGAATGAAAAAATAAAACGTTTTGCGCAGACCCGAATTGAATGGAATAAGGGCAGGAAAATCATGACTGTTGTTAATTATTCCAGTTGTTGGGAAAAAAGTGACAAGAAATGCATTAAGAAATCCTAATCATCCATACTAGAAGTAAGTACGTGCAAATATTTCCGTAAACATTAACTTCCTTTGATTCCTTCCTTCCTTTGCGTTTATAATCGTAGTACTTATGTTTAACACGCTACATATGTATTCGTACATTTAGCTGGAACACGCAAGACCGATACACGACTAATACAACAAACTGTCTGCTCCATGTATCTACAAGCACCGGCTTGTTATATCGTTCAAGGAACCGCAAATCTTATGGTATGCCTACGTATTACTATGACCAGGTATAAGAAAGAAAGAAAGAAAAAGTATTTATTGATTTCACAACAGGACTTGATCGTATTGACAAAAAATTAAAAGTTAACAAAGTAAACATGAGATACACTTAAATTAGGACATAATTATAATATATTTAAATTTAATATATTTATAATATATTTATCGTCATTAAGTGTCGGTAAACAAGTTAAATAAAAGCCCACAGTTTATTTTGCAATCCTTTCTATATTTTTAGTTCTCAACTATACCGGGGATCATTCTAGTTAGCTAGAAGATATTGGAGGTCAAGCTCTCCCGGAAGCCTGCAGCAGTCTGGCAAGGCTGCTGCAATTCTGGGACGACCTATGTTGGTTGGAGTAGGTATTTTTAAAAACATCACGCACAATGGCCCAATCAAGAGGCTAAGTGCGGATAAAAGCCCCGTTAAACTAAACTAAACTATTGGAGGTCAAAATGAGTTTTAAAGTAAAATAAAAGCGTTTTTACCTCTTTGCAGTGGAGGCAGACACCTGCTGAGCTCAACTCCATGTTTTTATTCGCAGGCCAAAATGTAATCCCAGATTGGATTTGTGTCCTAGTCAGCCCCAATTACTGAGAGTTACTATACAGCTCTGCCCAACCCTTTGGGGAATAAGGGCGTTATATTAGGTTAGGAGGGGGAATTCAGAGTGAAAAATCTGTTAATGTCTTTAGCTTTCAGTGCTATAAATAAAGCTCAATCAACAGGCCAAAAACTTCCCCTCTGCGATGCTAAGGTCTGGTCTCATACAGGAAACGATTACCTATTGATCATGTTAGCTCACTCCGTGTTGTTGTTTCAGTCTTAAATATCCCTTGCTTCGGTGAAGGCAAACATCGTGAGGAAACCAGTATGTCAGAGATATTTCTCGACGGCATGAAGCCAAGAAAGGGTCCCATGGGCAGCATACTAACACTGACACCAGGTTAGGCACCAAACAAACAATGAAGAAAAATACTCTTAAATACCCTTTAATATCCTACTAATATTATAAATGCGAAAGTTTGTTAGAAATGGATGTTTGTTACTCTTTCACGCAAAAACTACTGAACGGATTTGGATAAAATTATTTATTTGATAAAATAATTTATTTTTTATTTTTTTTTTATTAGACCATATTGTCCCACTGCTGGGCAAAGGCCTCCCCCATAGTCTTCCACTCTTCTCTCTGTGCGGTTTTCTCCGTTTTGTTTTTTTTTTATAATAATTTATACTATTAACTATTTGGTACACAGATAGTTAATAGCCTGGATTTACACAGAGCATAGTTTTTATCCCGATTTTAGCTTCCCGTGGGATAATTTTCGAGTTGTAGCGGGTGAAGGCTGATGATGATGTTTCAAATAAAGTCACAATCTTGCAATGCTATTATTATCATT
Source organism: Diarsia mendica (assembly GCA_949316265.1). Lineage (NCBI taxonomy): Eukaryota > Metazoa > Arthropoda > Insecta > Lepidoptera > Noctuidae > Diarsia > Diarsia mendica. The sequence goes on from OX438886.1 coordinate 20,822,591, forward strand.
CACCGAAAGAGACATCTAATAATTAAATACGCCATTACTATGTTTACTGATTTCAACCCTTTGCTTAGAAAGGCTCTTTATATTAACCCAATAAATATTTGAGTTCATAAATCATCGTCTTATTTCTAACATGGAACTTCTTCTTAAGTTTTTAAAATACAATACTAAGTACAAGTGAAAAGGTTTTCAAATAATTTAACAGCCTTAAAACAAAGCGATGAGTCGTCTATTTTTAATTAAGTTGAATAAGTACATTCATGTCGATCACAACCCGCCTCGTGGCCGCCGCTGACCGATAGGAAAAAGGAAAGAGGAAGCGTCCAATGCGCCTAGAATGAAATTAGCCCGTCGGTCAATTACTCCGAACCGAGCGCGGCTTACTAATGGCACGCGCGGTGTCCCTTGCATACGCCACCGCTCATTTATATGCCTTCGCGCGTACTCTTTATTGTTCCATAGATTGGTAATACACGGGAGGACTGGCACTTTGTGCTGTAAAGCGTTGTCTGTACACGTATCCACGATTAACTGTGTGCTGTAGCCATAGTCGAAGCGGGCACCGTGTCAGTACATGCCGCCTCCGCGCAAGTGTGGACGATGACATCATGTCCGGAATGGAGTGGCCACACAGAAACGTGAGGGTACGTGTTTGACTGACTCTTATTATTGCAGCGCGTTTTGTGCTCGATGACGCATAGTCGCATAGCCCTTCAGTCAGATTTACCATCAACGTTTTGTACAAATGTACAATTGATGACTTTACTGATAAATTATTACTTTCGTAAGCAAGTACACACACAACATATAGCACCTTTATAGAACTACAGAACTACATATAGTACCACATATAGTACCGTAGTAGTAGTAGAATTATAGAACTACATATAGTACCTTTCTTTAATACGTAATTTCTAAGTGTTAGAAAAAAAACCTCTGTCTTATTGAACTTACCGTGTAGCTTTATCCTACATAGACAACTCTTTGATATTAAATCTACTCTATTTGCATCACACCGCAATACGTTCATGTAAAAGGGATAAGTTAAACTTGAGTAAAAGTTGGCTTTTTATGTATTTGGAAAATATACCTAAAAGAAATGCCAAAGAAACAAGGCTTTTAAATAGCTAGGGCTAACTAGGCGATGTAAAAACTAAAAATGCACAGCCCCATTTGTCTCCCCACAATGTTGGCTGGTGGCAACGTCATCGGATTCCTTTTCTCCCAAGTGACTGGAATTGACAAATTGCAACGTTAAACCTTCTTAAGACCCTACCCTACCTCAACTAGGGCTCTTTTGGGCTTAAAAAGATAAATGCACGAATACTGGAAATATTTTAACTCACAGACTGTCACATGCTAGTAGAGTATAAGTCGCGTGCTGAATATTCATAATTATGTTTGCGAGGATTTAATTTGCAAACAGAAATCCCATCATCGATGTTGCAATAATTTGAGACAAACAAGAAGCGACCGGCGCCGTCATATTGGGAAGTTATAACCATTACGAGAATACAATCGCAATTTCTTCCTGTCATAAATAAACTTTGGCGGGCATGAGTAATCGTTACTTTGTGTGCACAATATCAGGTCGGGGCCAAATAGATTGGTACGTGAGCTGCGTACCGACCGCGTCCGCCTCCCGAGTATTATCACTTGCTTCAACGAAATTCGTCTACACTTTTGTATGGTGTAGTTGAATTTTCCGTTTGTAATTATGTCGGTGGACAGAGGAAGTGTCGGCAGTGGTTGTTACACCGGTCACGACGCACCGGTTGACGACCGTCGCCCGTCGTCTAACGGGCTACTGCCTGCTATGGACACCGGCGCGACCATCTCACATTAGGGACTTAAAATAAATTTATTTGGGCCCTTAGCGTATTTAACAATTACCATAATATATTTATTCAATACTAAAGGGAATATTATTAGCACATTCATTCACTCGATTTTGTTACTACTATGTATATTACATAAACATTGCATAATTACACTTATTTTCGGTAACGAGGAAAAGTCATTAGTGATTAACATTCTGTTATATGAGGAGAGCAATTGGCGAAAATGCATTAATTTCCTGATTTAGAACTATTTTTTTTTAGCTGTTTATAAAAAACCGAATTTCAATATAAATGAAACGTAGAAGCGTGATCACTAAATCAATTTGTAAGTACTCAAATTGTCATAAGTAGAATATTGAGTAAGCCGCTTTACGCAATACTCGTGTAAACTAGGTACTGTAAACTTTGATTTATGTTAATTAAATTTAACAAACAGGCAAACAGTTTAACTAGGCGCGTTCTATCGTTTCGCTTCAAGGAACGTAGATAATTAGATAGAGTTTAAAACCGTACACACGGCTACACATCAAGCTATACAAAACCAGTATAATCTGATCGTTCATTGTGCGAAAAGATCTAGTAAAGTGAGGCCAAGATTAACTGGTTTTGTATAGCTTGATCTGTAGCCGTGTGTACATCGTAGTTTGCTAGCCCATCGCTTGTGATATCTACTTATAATGCAGTAAACCGTTTTCCTCAGATGGTTTTATAACAACCGTTAATTGTGAACAACTGACGCATACCATCTTTCCTAATTTACCTAGGAACATAACTAAATAATGAACTAAGATAAGCTAGGCAAAAATAAATGAGAATGTATAGCAGTATCTTTTGTCCAACTGATTGGACTCTAGTAATATCTTTTGTGGTACTCATTGTCAGTTGTCTAACCTAACATAATTGAGACTAAGAGATATGTCATAGAAGCTTAGGTTTCACTAAAGTTTTGAATAGATATAATAATATCCTACTTCCTACTATATTATATTATTACTATAAACTAGCTGATGCCCGCGGCTTCACCCGCGTGGATGTCGTTCAAATTATATACTAAAACCTTCCTCTTGAATCACTCTATCTATTAAAGTAGTTTTAAAGATTTAAGCATACAAACAAACAAACAGACAAAAAAGCGACTTTGTTTTATACTATGTAAGGATGCGAAAGTTTGTGAGTGTGTGAGTGTGTATGTTTGTTACTTCTTCACGCCAAAACTACTGCACGGATTCGCATAGAATTTGGTACACAGATAGTTTATAACCTGGATTAACACATAGGATAGAGATTTTTATATCCCGATTTTATCTTCCCGGGGGATAATTTTTGAGTTGTAGCGAGTGGCAACAGCTAGTACTTACTAACTTTGAGACGTTTCACCGACAGTCACTTGGCTCTTGAAAGTAAAGCGTAAGGATATTTAAAGTGATTATAGTTTGGTTGATAGTCTTACTTCCCGGATAGGGGTGTCATGAATTACAAGCGATTATGAACGCTTTGCCACTCTCGATACAGAGGAAAACATTTTTAGTTTTATGTCTGTTCCTAGTCATTCACTCTTGACAGTGTCGTGGTCAAGAGATCACCCGCAAATGTGGTCGCATCCTTTTCCACCAGTCACCTAGGCCGCATGGCAAGCATTCTGTCAGAGGAATCTTGGTGACCGATTTAATGGAGTATGTCCATTAGGTTGGTGATTGACCTCGTGCCTTTGACTCTACACTAAATCATCAAACGTTCCATGGACTCATTGGTAGGTTTGTTAGGTTTATGCATCTAGTTTTTTTTTAGTTTTTTTTTTCGAATGTTTTTTTTTTCTATCGTTTTTCAGGAACACACACGATTTGCATTGAAATCCACAAACGGGACCTAGTGTCAGGTTTAGTTTAGCTCGATTTAATTACGGCCGACAGAGCACATTCCGCTTAGAGTTAATTCAGTTACCCCCAATGTCCCGACTAACTTTATTGTGGAAGTATCACCGCAGTTGTTTTTGTTGTGTCGCGGAAAGTTCGAACCATCGAATATTCTACGAGTCTAAAATTTGCCTTATTTTGTATGCTTTAACATATATTATTCAACTTCATTAGACGTTTTTCAAATAACATTCAACAGCTTATAATTACCTAAATGGTCTGTGACTCTCTGGTGCCTCTTTTAATTTAATCAGACCTAATCAAAAGATATATTGTTATATACTTATAGCATTAGAACACGATACAATTTAATATGTGTCGGAAATATTATCTGTAAGGTCTTAAAAATCGACTAATACTAGAACGGTATTATCAACGAAGCACCTGAATTAGAATTGATAAACGCAATAAAATATTAAATAAAAAAATGATTAATTCACGTCTATCACGTTTTCGAGTCGGTAACATAGTTAAATGTACATAATTATGGTCTGCTTTCGTGTTTATTTAGTACACACATATAATTACGGATTGTTGCCGACGTGAGTGATTAAAGTGTGAGATACGGATCGGGAAAGAGTCGTTGTCGGGAGTCGCACCTGCCGCCAAGCCGCCCGCTCGGCTCACTTCAAAACCTTCTATTACCTCGTTATAAGTGAGACGCCCCTCGAAGTTTACAACATTTTAATTGTGTTATTTAACGCTTGTTATTTCACAACTGACATGTTGATTTATTCGTTTTTGACAGTTGCGGATTTTAACGCATAGGTAACTATTAAGCGAAACCTGTAAGCTTCCTGTATAACGGTGTACTTAATTGAAAGTGACAGATGTTTTTTTTTTTAATAAATGATTGGTTAGAAATCTGTTAAAAATACTATATTTTTTTGTGAATATAATTCTTATATAAAATAAAACTCTTAGGCACATCACAATTTTAAAGATCTGTGAAAAATGGTGCTATGTTTAATCAGCCTACAGATCCGTTTTTCTTATACGAATCTTTGCCGTGATTATTCAAGGCTTACTGATGATGGTTACTTTCTTTTTAGGTTTCTGTACCTCAAAAGGAAAAAAATGGAACCCCTATAGGATCACTCGTGTGTCTGTCTGTCCGTCTGTCACAGCCAACTTGCTCCGAATCTAATCGACCGATTAAGTTGAAAAGTGCACATAATGTATTCCTATGACCCAAACACGGACGTATAACGTAAAATTATATTTGAATGTCGGGGTCACTTTTGAGGAGCTTAACAGTTATTTTTTTGAAGTTTTGCAACTTTTGTACTGTGTGATATATCAAATAATAAGGCTTATTGTGTGGATCTTAAAAATATCTCTTTAAGAGATTTAAGAAAATCGGTGAAAATTGACCACCCTTACCTCAGAAACTACTCAGCCTAAAATTATAAAAAAAAAAACAGAAATTATTACTATTTTTCACCCTTCAAGGTAACGGGTCCTTCAACGTCGGGTGCAGGTAAGTTCTTTTTTAAAATCGTAGATCAGCAGAAAATGAGTACATAACAAAACTGCATAATCAAAGAAAACTTCAACAAACTAACGTCAGAGAAAACTAAGACATGTTATGATGTAAGCCAATTGGTAATGGGTCTGACATTTATGGTTGTTGGTCAAACGGTGAAATAAAACATCTTGATAGAAAATACGTTTGACATCGACCAACCCATACTGGGCCCTGTAGGATAAGGGACAGTCATTCCTGTGTTCCACCTTCTTTGTCAATTATTTATTTATTTATTTTACTATTTATGTACACACAATCTAGACAACACAGGAAAACAACATAATATAACATTAGAGTACAAAGGTACTGCATATTTCTTTAGAAATAACATATATGCATATATGCATATTATTATGATATAATAAATTATCATGCTGATTCATAACTTGATTTCTTCCGTTTTTATTGGTTAAAGCATTTGGATACGTGTGGAAGCGTCAAATCGAGTTCGGAAACACGTGAAAGGACATTGATAATTATGATTTTTAAAGAATGAATACAAAGCAAATCTGAACAATACAAATGTGGTGAGAATATTTTTATTTCTTTTTATCAGGGTGCGAAGTTATCAAATAAATTAAGTACTTGTTTGTTTGTTTGTACCTTGCGATGCTGATTCATACTAGCACACATTTTTTAATGTAATAATGATTAGAATTAAAATTGCATTCTTGAATTCCGTTTTTATCAAATAGTCACTCAAGAGACCTTTTAGACGGCTGTATTGGTGATTTTAATCATTATTAAGTACTCAGTAAATAAACATTTGTTATTGCCTCGAATCCCATTTAATTTAACACTAGTGACCCGCCCGGCTTCGCACGGGTACAAATAAGATACTAAAACCTTCCTCTTGAATCACTCTATCTATTAAAAAAAACCGCATCAAAATCCGTTGCGTAGTTTTAAAGATTTATGCATACAAAGGGACATAGGGACAGAGAAAGCGACTTTGTTTTATACTATGTAGTGATGTAGTGATAAGACTTGACACTGATCGGGAAATTGCAAAAAACCTAAGAAAATTCGAATTTCGCGGGCTACCTTGTCGCATCAACCTTAAATAGGGAATTTAATGTAAAGTATAAATGTATGAGTACCTATTGTTTTACCCTCTATACCTATATGGCGTCCAAACAACCAGTTCAAAAGTCGTTGTGTTAGATCGGTCAGTTGATTTTGACTTCACATCGTAGAAGTTTTCTTACAATACCTAGTGGCCTGGTTTTGAGGTTATTGTCGAGTTTATAAAACTTCTCCAAAACTCGGATTTAGTTTACATATAGAACTTTTGTTTTAGCTACTGTGATACGTGTAGACAATACAATACAAAGTTTGATTTTGACGCAGCTTGGTACGGGATTCCAGACATCCATGAACATTGCCTTTTAAGTCATCATTATCATCAACAGCCAATTAATGTTCCCACTGCTGGGACACAGGCCTCTTCTCTTTGAAAGAGAATGGGCTATAATCTGGCCTAGTGCGGATTGATAGATGTCACATGTCTTCGATTTTTTTGGTTCTAATCCATGCCGGTTTCCTCACGATGTTTTCCTTCACCGTTTTGAGAGCAGCGGTGATGAAATAAATTACACAATGTAATGTGCCTGCCTGTGTTCGAACCCACGACCTACTGTTCGTAAGTCGATTCCGCCATCACTGGGCCACCGCTGCTGTTTTGCCTTTTAAGTGTCTGTCTGTAAATGCAAAGAAAAGCTTTTGCATATCACTATCACTACATAGTATAAAACAAAGTCGCTTTCTCTGTCCCTATGTCCCTTTGTATGCTTAAATCTTTAAAACTACGCAACGGATTTTGATGCGGTGTTTTTTAATAGATAGAGTGATTCAAGAGGAAGGTTTTAATACTTTTTTTGCACCCGTGCGAAGCCGAGGCGGGTCACTAGTTAAGGTATACACGGTAAGTATCAGTAGTCGCATTTACGACTACTAGACTAACGAGGCAGTCAATAATGACAAGTACTTAATTAACTAAGAAATGCACAATATTCAAAACGGAATCTACCCCTTTATGGATGCACGTCGAAACGAGAGAACGTATACATCATTCGTCTCGGTAGCAGTTGAGAAACTAAATCAAATTACAGCAATCGTTAATGATGAATATAATTGGCACTTTACGTATCCATGTAGCGCTTGTAGTAGGTACCGGCATACCGTTAACATTATTTATTATGATTTAGCGAACGATTGAAATACACAGAACATGCGGCTCTTCATTATCACACTTTTTAATACGTATACCGGAACTGTGCAAAGTAAATGTAGCTATTAGCAATCCTATTTACCACAGATACGTTTTTATAGCCAATTACTGTTTTACAGCGAACGATAAATACTTCCAATACAGCGGCATACAGCCTAATAGAGGATACAAAATGTTTTTAAATTACTAATTCAAATTAACGAGGGGTTTCGCTGCGGTAGAAGAACGTCCAAAGTTAGTTCCAATCGCGTAATCTATATTCATTCGGCGAAGTTAGCGCGGCTTCACTGCACAGGCGGTGCAATTAAAAACGTATAAATCAAAGCATTCTCTCTACATATAGTTAACAACGGCGGTAATCTATTAACGCGTTATGAAGCCGCTAATTAACTTATATCCACGACCTGTTTTTGTTTACAATTAGTTTAACAAAAATAATCAACATGCTCTGCACTAAACTTAGTAGTTATTTTGTTTCCAAGGAGCATAATTGCATATTCATAGACGTCAGGTTAATTCTATTTGTTGTTTTTACTTACTTGGAGGATATCACTATTATCAGACAGAACACTAAAGTTTATGATAATGGACTACATCAAAATATCTATTCCTCGTGTCTTAATTGATACAATTTTATTTATAGTGCACACCTCACCTGTCGATTAATTAATTGCAGGTTAGAAGATATCGTTTATGGCTGGTCTCTGTGTCTATAACTTATAAATGTGATAGAAAAACAATGTTTCCTCCTCACATTGACATGAAACCATCGCTAATTATAATTACCGACGTGGCACGATGAGCACGTCGCAAAAACCGTTCATGAGAACGATGCCATGATTGTATTAACTTTCGTATTCTTGTTATACGATCAATAGGTATGCCGACATTATCGTTGAAAAAATCTTGTAAAGTACCAAGGCGTGAAACTAATGAAGTGTTTCTATAACAAAAACTATAATGCTAGACTTTTTCTTCAAACTACTGATTTCCAACTTTTTACTTAATTTTAATTTATTGTCTTTTCATGCGAGGTTGTTTTTAGGGTTCCGTAGACGAATAGCAAAAAAACGGAACCCTTATAGATTCGTCATGTCTGTCTGTAATCTGTATGTCCGTATGTCACAGCCAGTTTATTCGGAAATTATTAAGACTACGCTCAAACTTGGTTGGTAGATGTATTCTGTGAACCGCTTTACGATTTTATTACAATAATAAAAAAAGTTAAAGGAGCCCCCTTAACTTTTTGTTCTTTTTACATGATTTCCCGATACTGAAACATTAAAAAGAATTTTTATAAAACCTAAACGTTTGGGGTGTTTTTAGATAGGTCTTTAAAAATGACCATCATCATCTGTCTAGCCTATTCCCAACTATGTTGGGGTCAGCTTCCAGTCTAACCGGATGCAGCTGAACACCAGTATTTTACATGGAGTGACTGCCTCCACAACCCAATTAATACTGGGTAATACGATACCTTTTGGTGAGACTGGTTGTCAGGCTTTCTGGTAACAGATTACCTGCAACGACTGCCAAATATCTATATATGGCAGCCGGGACCAACAGCTTAACGTGCTTTACAAGGCACGGAGGGAGCTTGGTCACCAATCCACAGACCAACCTAGGCAAGCGCGGCTTTACCTAAAGATCGACCCGAATGGCAGTTATTATTAGGCCTCCTAAAAATTACATTAAAGATTCTAAAACCATTTTTACTCGTAGGCAATTGTTTGAAAGCTAGATACTTCCAAAGTGGTAAAATGTGTGCCCTCCCTCTAACTTTTAAACTAAGATAGTGAATAAACAAGCCTGTAAATAATTTGTTATTCATACAATCACTATGAAAAACAAACTTACCACAAAATGTGTAGGTATTACTGTTGCCGCTATAAAAATAAATAATACAAAAAAAGGGGTCTTCCCTACTAAGATTGTACGGAACCCTTCATGTGTCCGACTCGCACTTGGCCAGTTTTTTATGTATGATGTTAATAATTTACATTATATGATTTTACGAAAATTCGACAACTTTAGATTTCCGTTTAATTTTTTTGTTATTTAAAAATTAGTTTGATCACTGTGAGCAGGCGTGGTTCATAGTACAATTTTGAAATAATAGTAAAGAATGACTTAGTTCAATGTCCCGTAATCTAAGAAATAACTGGAATAAGTAAAATTTAAGAATCAAGCTGTAGTTTGAAAATAGCTGCAGTTTATGTAAGGTCCTAAAATATATCGAGCAGGGTGCGCCTCGTGCTGTGGAGTCTACCTTTCTCCAAGCAGTTAGTTGCAATGAACCTGAGAGAGTACCCTTGTACTATTTAATTGAGTATTTTGTTTGTTTTACTGCCTCAGAGGTCTAGTGGTAGCAAGTGAGACTGCTGTGCATGAATTCCTATGCGTTTGATTCCCGCGCCGGGCAAAGTGTTCATGGGTTTTCAATAAGGAATTTCTCAGTACCAGCCACGGAGTCTGAATTTGTACCCGGTTGATGGCAATGGACTTAAACATAACCGGCGAAATGTGGGTAAGCTATTACCTCTGCTTAACCCTTCGGGGATTCCAAGCGTAATGGTGTTATTCTTTTTGACTTACTGAAATAGCTTAAAACAATTATATCGGTTAAATATAATAATTATCGACACGGACGGGGTGGCCATCAAGCATCGCTGACGGTGGGGGGTCACGCTCACTCAAGCTGCATCAGGGCATTCAGGGCGCCACAGCTAATATGCATGCAGCTAATATGCAGCATGATAATGATCACCTAATATCTTCATTTCACTTAAGATTTGTTCTTGAATCTTGCAACATAGGCTTCCGGTAATAATCAAATTATGAACTTTGTTTATTAACTAAAACAACTTTTTAGTAGATGTCTGTGGCCAGAAATTATTTACTAGTAAAAATCTTTGGCCACCTACAATAGGGTAGTTGACAAAAAAATCTAATTAGTCCATCAGATTTTCCAAAAAATATTGGACACATATTTTTTCTTTTTTCACGTAACAAACAATGAATACGATACAGTGTTTTGAAAACTCGTGTGACGTCATATTGTAAGACTTAAGAATGTCATTTTTTACCGGCGAGTGACGTCACAAGCCCTCACTCAAATCATTGACGCGTTTTATCTTCGTCAATTTTTATTGATTTGATAAAACAAAAAATACTTTATAAAATACGATAATCTAACAGACGGACTTATAAGAATATTTTTCATATTCATATTTTTTTAGTCATGAACCATCCCTATGAAATTCTAGTCTAAATACAGGGACCATCTCTGATTCAGCAGTGTAGTAAGTACTTCTTTAAGTAGTTAGGGTCTACCGTCTAACATGTAAACTAGAAAGTATCGTCAGTCAGGAGTAAAGAGTAATGACACTGATCGTTTTATTTTAGTGGTCCAAATTATGGAGGAGTGTAGAAAGAGAGCGAAGAACGTTTTGCTACGTTTTCAGTAATTCTTATTGGTAAATAGTGGAGTTTAATTAGAACGATCAAAGAATACGATCTATATTTAAACGATATCTACTACTTACTTATGCTACTGATCGTTAACAGTACCAACATTAAAAGTAGCGTCAAAGTTACGTTAACATGTGCCGCGCTATTATCCAAATCAACCTATTCCTTGATACATATCATTTAAAATAATAAAAATGTTTGATATTTAGATAAGTGACAACTGTATGTGTGTACAAAGTAAATTACCTAAAAAATACTTAACTGGGTATTCCCTATAAGCAATCTGTCTGGCACTCTGGCCCCAAAATTATCATTTTGTAATTATTAGTTCGCTATTAGCACGATCAATAAACAAGAAATTTTAACTTCCCTACCATAGTACAATTATTATTAATAGTAAAAACGTGAGTTTTTTTTTCAAATGTCGGTTGGCGATCATTTCCTTCAATAAGGCACTTATAGGTCTGTTTTGTGTACCTACAGTATACACATACCCGCATACACGGACAAAGTTTCGATAATCTGATTCAACATTCATAATTATCTAATAAACTCATGTTTTGTAAGCTTTTCAGTTTGCCGCTATCAGTTTACATAAGCGTGTTGACTGTATCAAATCCTATCTACATAGGTACGTTTGCGCTGATTATGATAATGTACACACATCAAAAGACTTCACAAGAATTACCTACTTATTTGAAAAAGTGATATCTAGCTAATGTATCGCTCGTAAAGGGTTAAACGAATTTTGATTACAGTTTGGAAATGCATTAAGAATTTGAGATAGGAAAGTGTTTTAAATAGAAGCGTCGCCTGCAATCTCTACAGTTTGGGATGATTTTAAATATTTTAAAGGTGTAGGGGATTCCCATATTTGACATGTCAATTACCTACTTAAAGAGTAAGTCATTTACCTACTTAACACACCTTAGTAAAAGTAATATTATAAACAACAAGGCTGCGGTCATAATAAGCTGAAGTACAGTAACCTTAATGAGATTTGTCATGTTAGTGTGCGTTTGTACCCCTTAGTTCAATCGCGGGGCGTACACATCGATATTCTACACCTCCATCCCTCGATGAACGAAGAGTATCTGGTTACTTACTTACCGCTAAAGTCGTTTTTGTGAGCTACATAGGCAGTTTTTGTTGCTTGCGTTACATCTAAAGCTTCATGTTTATTTAGAAATCAACTAAAGGACGTAAGTACTGCAAGTTTGTGCTATTTTTACAGCACTCACTTCAGTAAATGTCAATCTTCCTACGTTGATTGTTTCTGCAAGCTTGCTTTTAATATTTAACTTCCACTTAATGAATTTGAAATGAAAGAACCTTTAATCTTTATCCCTCAATAGCGTGACACGGGTGATAACATGTTGGTTCACCTTTGAGTTTAACGGTTCATTTTAATAAGACAGTAATTAAGTATTTGAGGTACTTCTTACCGGATACGAAAAATACTTTTTATTTCGTAAGTACTGTAAGTTGAAAATTTGTATCGCTAATGTAAGCTCTGAGAACATCGCCGACGAAGTGGACCGCGGCGATGGTGGTGTGACGATCTGATTATATTCACGGGGCAAGTGTGACCATAAATTGTACCGAACAGAGAGATTTGTAGGGAGACAGGGGATGCCTTTGTCACAGTATAGCTCTAGGATATGAACAAAAAGTTAGTATTGTTTTGACACTGCTACTTTAATTTACCTAATAGAATAGAGTTTAAGTCTAGTCTCGATAACTAGTTGATAGCTGTATAAGTACTCCTAGTACCTACATGTGATAAGTTTATTTACCAGCCACCTAGGGATATCACTCATAACGTTCCCCCCTTTTGCCACTAAGTGTTGTATCTCGCAATGGGTCGTATCTGCACTGGCATTTCCTTACGTGTTCACAACATTATTTCGAAGAAAATCTCACAGAATTTTTGTATCTGTGTTGTTTACCGTTTACTTCTTTCGTAAAGCCACAAAAAAAAAATTAACCTACTTAAGCCTTTAAAAACCTATCCACCTACCTACCTACCAACAACGCAACGATTGCAACTACAGTAACATAACTGGTGCGCCCGATCGATAAACTGTTGCCCTGAAAAAGTGTCAATTATTGGTAGTTAGGGCAGGACGCGGGGGACATGGGGGCACTGACAACAGTTAAAGCATTAAGTAATTCTTAGTGAACTCCTATAAAGCTGACGTTGTTTTTCCTATAAGTAAAAGTGCAAAAGCTTTGTTTGTACGGGACGAGAGGGTAAAAAGAGCATCGGTGGTATGGACAAGAAATGTAGAGTGGCAGTAGGTAGTTTAGTCGTGGAACCTATTTTAGCCTTTACGTCGATTTTCCCTTTTTTAGAGATTTGCACGTCTATTCTGTCGATAGAGCAGCCGTTAGGGACTTATCAGGTTAACTGACGAGGGCCGTGTGTCGTCTGGTATTGGCTCGCAGCGTCAGCTAGTCAAAAATTAATTATGCCTGCCAAGCACGGAGCTGCCTAACGCTGTTAATGAGAATTGTAAATCAGGAAGCATACACAACACTCAGACCTGAATTATAGATTCCTTCGGCTTTACACTTATTATAGTATGATAAAAGGTTATATGATGAAGATTATAGTAATTTATTACTCGCGGTACGTTGAATATACCCTGACAATTCCTTTTAAATCAACTGAGATGACTATGACTTACCCGTTGAAAGGGTATCCTGCGAAGGCTGCATCGTAGGGGTGGTATACCGTTGGGTAAGGCCATGATGCTGCACTAGCCGCAAGATTTTCTTTCAGTTCGATGCCTGCAGCCTATGGATAAAATAAAATGATATAAAAGCTTAGTTTGGTTATGCGAAATATCTTTGAAGAGACAAAACAATATTGATTACCATGTTGTTATCGGTAAAATGTAGGCAGCAAATAAATCTATAACTAACTCATTAAAACGCACCAGCATATAACCTGTAGATACCATTATAATATCTTCTTCCACGTTTCCGGTAGCTTTAACGTAATCCATTACTAAAATGATCCTCGTCGGATTGATTTCTTGATCGATAGCTCTAGCGTTTCGGCCTTAACTATTATTACTTAATGGGTTTAGATAGTAGACGAATGCATCGATCATCTTTCGATTGACAAATTAATCTTTTTTTGTTATTTTGTGACTGTTGTACTCACGTTTTTTATAAACAAATAACATAATATTCAGGTATACAAAGTTTTATAATAACTTTATTTAAACAACATGAAATGAGCAGCGGTTTTAAAATTATGATTAATTTGTTGTTAAGGTTGTGCGGCGGAGATCGCGTAAAAAAGCACGGCTGTCACTAAGGGTCCAAAAATTTATAGCGACACATTAAAAATAACTCAGGAGCGAGCCTTAATGCGGTCAGCCAGGATAAATCTATCAAAAGATTTTGTTGTCCAACAACTTCATTGGTGGCCGAATCGAAAATCCGATAATAAATTTTACTCAAGTACGACAGCGTAATCCAGTCGCGCTGTCGGTCTTTGTTGCTGCGACCTTTGTGATATAATTCCAGTTTTCTGTTACTTCAAATAATAATCGGACTACGCCGTAACGCGAATCTGCGGCTACGTGGATTCATTGTGCCTACTGCGTTGTTGCCTTATTTACTTAATCGGCTGATCCCGACCGTCGTAAGGCGTTTGACAGATAAAAAGCCAATTGTGTGAAAGCCTGAAATATATCTACCTTTTGTTTCAATCTCATTTATCATAGTTGTAAAAATAAGCCGTTAAATTTAAACGTTCGGTTTATTTATCCTGATGTCTTTCATTCTCATTTGTTCGTTCAGTAATTTGATCTAACTTAAAAGAAGATACTGAAATAGCTTGGGGGTGGGGGGGGGGGGGCCGGTGGTAAAGTTGTGCAATACATTTACAGTATCTGCACTTGAGCTGTAGATACTGTAAAATGTATTGCACAACACAAGTTAGGTTTTCTGAAACATGGCGTCCTTATTCTAAAGATAAATTGATCGCCTATCTACTTAAAAGGTTAGGGAATGATTGATAGACGTGTTGGTCTTAACGAAACAATTATTTGAACACAAAAACTTGCCCGTGATCTTTATTGGTATCAACATTAAGAGTTTAATGGAACCTAGCTATAATCCCATTAACGTTAGTGTGTTGAACTAGCTCGTAGGTATACATTTTATGGAAGGTATAAGTTAATCCGGTGAGCGATGTGGTTGACACGCAAGCTCAGGTAGCGTTCAAATGTCGTCGAGTCGACGAAGGTACTAAGTAGATACACGACTTTGAACAGGATTTAAAAAAATGATTAGTTACGTTATTTTTACAGTTAAGATATGATTAGTGATGAAGGCAGCATTAAGTTTTCCTTAAGTGGAAGGTCATTTAGATAGACTGGATTTACTGAAATTTAAAAAGTTTTTAGGTTCAAAATTGGTATAAAGCCAGCATAAATGAAATATATTCGAAATATTAGCCCACAATAAGTTCCCGAATTCCTAACAGACTGGATAGGCTCGTATAAATAACCTGCCTCTCTGTTTAGCGTTTGTGGACTACGAGAAAACCTTCGATTCAATCGAGACTTGGGCTGTGCTGCAGTCTCTCCAACGGTGCCAAATCGACTACCGGTACATCGAGGTGTTGAAGTGTTTGTACAAAAACGCCACCATGTCAGTCCGACTTCAGGACCAGACCTCGGAACCTATCCTTCTGCAGCGCGGTGTGAGACAGGGAGACGTCATATCTCCGAAACTGTTTACCGCTGCATTGGAGGATATCTTCAAGGTTCTGGATTGGAGAGGACTTGGCATCAACGTCAACGGCGAGTACATCACTCACCTTCGGTTTGCCGACGATATAGTGGTCATGGCTGAGACCATGGAAGACCTCAGTACAATGCTCGATGACCTCAGTAGAGCTTCCGAAAGAGTGGGTCTTAAAATGAACATGGACAAAACCAAGGTTATGTTGAATGTTCATGTAACACCCACTCCTATCAAGATCGGAGACTCTACGCTCGAAGTTGTGGACGAGTATGTCTACCTGGGACAAACGGTCCAGTTGGGTAGATCTAACTTCGAGAAAGAGGTCAATCGTCGAATCCGACTCGGCTGGGCAGCGTTCGGCAAGTTGCGTGGTATCTTCTCGTCCAACTTACCCCAGTGTCTAAAGACTAAAGTCTATGACCAGTGTGTGTTGCCAGTGATTACATACGGGATCGAAACGTGGTCGCTCACAATGGGCCTCATCAGAAAGCGCAAATTCACCCAAAGGGCAATGGAGAGCGCTATGCTCGGAGTTTCCTTGCGTGATCGAATCAGAAATGAGGACATCCGCTTGAGAACCAAGGTTACCGACGTAGCCCTAAGAATCGCCAGACTTAAGTGGCAATGGGCAGGGCACATTGCTCGCAGAACGAATGGCCGATGGGGCCGAAAAGTTCTGGAATGGCGACCGCGAACCGGAAGACGTTGCGTTGGAAGGCCTCCCACTAGGTGGACCGATGACCTGGTCAAGGTTGCAGGAACCCGCTGGATGAGAGACGCACGGGACCGGTCAATGTGGCGACACCTGGGGGAGGCCTATGTCCAGCAGTGGACGTCTTTTGGCTGAAATGATGATGAATGATGAATAGGCTCAGAGCTGTTGTCAGCTTAAAAATATGTTGTATTTATTTTTACACTGACTCATTTTGAAAACATTGTGCTAAAGTTCAGCACACAGTAACTCATCCGAGCTAGAACGGTGAGGAGGACCAAAGAGCGACTGAGGACTGTAGAAACTATGATAAGGAATCTCCTTCTCTTTTCTAGTTTGAATGATGTATTATTCAAACTAGAAAAGAGAAGGAGATTCCTAGGTCAAATGTTTGGCAAAATACGCAAAAAAGACAACATATTTCAAGTGACTATATTTCGGTTATCCGGTGATATACGTATTTATTATTAAAGTAAAGTCGTAGTTATAAACTACTTTTGGTAATTCATTTCTAATCTTTTAATTTTTCGCCCAGAGTTTATAGAAAAATGCTCATGGTCCTTTACTTATAAGTTATAACATAAAAACAAATTCTAAAATTGTTTTTCTGGCTACTCAATGTTAAAAAAACACTCAACATCGATAAGGTTAATTAAATATCTTTCTTCCTGTCTTGTTAGAACTAGAGACACAATAATTTATGGTAAAATTATTGCTGTGTGTTTTTATGTGTTTAGTGTTTATTCAAAAGTGTGCCACACTTTTGAATAAACCTTTGATTACAATACCATAGCTATTTTAATTACCATAAATTACAGCGGACATTAACCACAAATCTACTAAAAGCGGTAGTGCAAATCGATGAATTATTTTAGGACACTAACTTCATCGGAACAATAAATATTTTTTTGATTTGAAAAGCTAACGTTATAACGTTAGCTTTCTGTCAGTATAGCCCCACATGTGCAAATGGAAACGATTAGACCGAGCGAGCTATTAAATATTTTGACACTTCAAATACTTCGTTTGTCTCATAAACGTATTTCTGTTTACAGTAAGCGTTAGATTTAAGCTCTAAAGTGTAAACAAACACGTTATAATCCGACAACTAAAAAAAAAAAAAACAAAGCAGTATAAAACAAGTCTACAGTGCACGGATACTACGAACCGGGATGAAATAATAAATTATAGACCAAATAAAAGGCGTAAACTAAAAAAATGGTGTGAGGCAGGATCCCATTGAAGGCGTCGGGCATAGTTAACACTTTCGCCACTGATGATGTACGATCATATCTTCATGAATGATTGAATCATCTGCCGGGACACGTTCACGGCTTTTAACACCTTCCTCCAAAGTTTTACTACACGTCATATATTACGTAGCGTGGCTACTTTTATGTTGTTATGATCATTATCATTCAACGTCACTACCCACACACGTTTGGGCAGTCACACTCTAACACAACGAGTGCTTTTAACATTAGAACTTGTATTATTTTAAGCGATAGAAGAAGCTAGTCTAACTCCATTTTACTAAAAAATGCACATGACGTTATAGATATTTAAAAATATATACAATTAATCCTGTTTAACGAAATATGGATCTTTGGTCATATTTTAATCCTCCGAAAGAAATTGTTAAACACATTAAGTTATTAAAGCCGGCTGGTCCGGTACCACTTTTTTGGGTCGATGGACAAAAGAACATACATCAACGGATTACGATTCAAATTTATATGTATTTATTACTTATATCGTAAACCTTATTGTGGTGCCTACTTAACACTGCGTGCGAGTCTTATAACTACTTCTCTAACGTAATATTTTGACAACGCATCCTAATTATTTTAACGTAATACCTTTTGTAATAGGAATTGGAGGAAAAAAGGAATTAAAGCTCTCCTGTCGTAGATGAAGATAGGAACGTAATCCCTCTCGTCGAGTAGATGATATCGCGGCTTCAGCGGCTATGAGTTTTTAAGCTTTTGTGAACGCAATTAATTTAAGTCATAGTTTAATACGATTAGAGGGTTTAGATTTTAGGATGGTTGAGACGGGCGTCTTGTTAGGCCTAGATGATGTTGGTACTGAACAACCACAAAAAAGCTGCCTACATATCGTTCTATTAATTTGAGGTTTTTGAGTGAGCGAGTCATCTACGAAAATAAGTGAATTTGAACCTTTTGTTTGAATACTGACGAACTCAGTTTTACTAAAGAATCATTTCATTGCATCGAAGATAGCCAAAGGGAGAATGAAAATAAATTCGTACCGACAGGCATTTCTAAGTAGTATAAATATCAGTAAATTTTACTGTAGGTAGGTTACACTGTCAAACAGTAATACCTACCAATTTTTGAAAATACTAGATAAACATAATTTTTTTGGCCATAATAATAGTCAAAACTGTTTTATTTCTTTAAAAGTTCTATCCGATGGTAATACATATTATATCATTGTTGTGAAGATTGTTGTCTAGTTATATAGCCGTTATTCGACTTATATGGCGTAGACCTACGATAATACTAATGGTGTGACCGTGCCTATAATAACATATAAACGAATGTTTTACCTGAAAAGTCCTATCCCGTTGTATAGAAGGGTAAGCCCTGGTGGCCATATTTGGTTCACTATCTTATTTGAAGTAATCTGGTATGTGACTAGGTCATGAAAAGAAAGCAAGTATAACACGGGTGATTTCAGAACACCTCTTGTACTTTAAAATACAATGAAGATATATCTAATACTATGATTCCACCATGTGTTACCTTATTGATTCGGATTTCGCTAAACAGATACGGTTTAAAAAAATACTGCCTTTTCAATATTTCCTAAAATAATATCTAAAAGTGTACCTACTAAAAAGTTGTAACAATTATTTTTCGGTATATTCAAATATTCATAATATTGCCTTCAATAAAACCCATCCTTTTCTTACGTGATTATTAGTAAAACACTAAAATTTAGAATTACTTGACTGTTTAGTATCGACTAGATAGGACAGAAAACCTGTCAACGGAACTTGTTTTGTAAGTGTGTAGGTACCCACTTGCTTTAGGCTGAGCCACATAAACATAGGCCACTCTAATGTGGTCTAGCAGCAGTTGTACATTTTATCATGAAATTGATAGGTAAATGACTCGCTCATTCTTTACTTTGTAAGTGTGTGACGGTTTACATCATTTGTATCAATGTTACTGCATAAAATGATATCAGAAAACCCGAGCAAACTCGATTGTACGCTTTTCTTTAAAGAAAATATAATTATCCAATTAATAGGAAACGTACAGATCAATGGAATGTGTTTCCTCATTTGGTTGTAAAATTCCTCAACATAATTTTGCAACCCTGAGACTACAAAATATCCTTCACAAACATGCAGAATTTTATTTACCTTTGTTACAGCTAAGCTATACGAAATATTTATAACATGGATTCATTATTTCGTATCGCTATCGCTAGGTTACTGAAAAAAGTGATTTCTAATGCGATGGAAATTAAGACCCGACGAACATTTAAGTGACTGATATTCGTGAGTACAAAAAGCACAGAATTAATTTAATGTTCGTTTTTATTTGCAATTCAATTCGATATCCTTAATTCATGTTGGTTGCAACACTAGTGTCAGATTATCTTGTCAACCGCAGGAATTGGCCGCGTTGTAGTTGAAAACTCGGTCAAACAATATTATGAATCTGTAGTTAGTTTAATAACTATATTAATGAGCGTACGTGGTAACTCAATCCTAAGTTTAGTATTTGGTGTGAAAATTAAGTAGCTTCGCTTCTTCGCATTTCGTGTGAAAACTACCAACTTAACTCAATATTATTAGCGTAATTGAGGCACATAATATTTGAAGTCAGAATAAAATTGTTATACAAACTACCTATACTAATACAATATCGTATAGAACATTATTTATTTGAATGTGAACATTTTACAACGTACTCGTTAGTTCACCGATGCACAGAATATTATATATTCGTTCAAGATAATTATTATTAGGAAGCCTTCCCATTTTACTATTTTTTTTACTGTCTTAGCATTGGATCTATTTTCTACGTAGTTACTTTGTCATTCCGTATCATTAACGTTTATTTTTAAAATATTTTCAATACACTTCCTCGAAAACTAGCTCTTATTGCACTACGATTAGGTTCGACATGCATCATATTTCGCACGCGTGCGGTAATAAGAATACAGCGTGCTGTAATATTATTACCGCACGCTGTAATCATAGAGCAGCGGTAATTCGATTAAAACTTATGAAATTAAAAAAAAAACACCACTGACTATTATAGAGCAGGCGTGTTTTTTTTTTAATCTCGCCATTTTGATCTGCGTCTTTACAGCGTAAATATTTTTTGAATATTTAAATTGTGTTTGTAAAAAGAATACTACTAATAAACGTAAATATTTTAAACAATTATTTACTTTTATGAACAAGTAAGCATTTTTTTGTGTTCTTAATTAAAAAATATTTAAATTTTATATTTTTCCTGTGAGGCTGTTTGGCGGCTTTATACCTTTGCTTCTTTTTCAACCTGGCGAAATCAAACCGCGGAAAAAAAGTAAATTAAATCATAGTCTCATCAAATTTGTTGACAAAAACACATAACGTTTTTAGTTAATTTCTTCGAAAGTGTATTGAAAAACGTCGTTTGATACACGTGGGAATTTGTTATTGCATTTCTCGACCCCATGAACACCCTCGCCATACGGCTCGGGTGTTCAATCTGCCTCGAATGCAATAACAAACTTTCCGCACTTGTATCAAAATGTACTATTTCAATACACTTCCTCGAAAACTAGCTCTTATTGCACTACGATTAGGTTCGACATGCATCATATTTCGCACGCGTGCGGTAATAAGAATACAGCGTGCTGTAATATTATTACCGCACGCTGTAATCATAGAGCAGCGGTAATTCGATTAAAACTTATGAAATTAAAAAAAAAAACACCACTGACTATTATAGAGCAGGCGTGTTTTTTTTTTAATCTCGCCATTTTGATCTGCGTCTTTACAGCGTAAATATTTTTTGAATATTTAAATTGTGTTTGTAAAAAGAATACTACTAATAAACGTAAATATTTTAAACAATTATTTACTTTTATGAACAAGTAAGCATTTTTTTGTGTTCTTAATTAAAAAATATTTAAATTTTATATTTTTCCTGTGAGGCTGTTTGGCGGCTTTATACCTTTGCTTCTTTTTCAACCTGGCGAAATCAAACCGCGGAAAAAAAGTAAATTAAATCATAGTCTCATCAAATTTGTTGACAAAAACACATAACGTTTTTAGTTAATTTCTTCGAAAGTGTATTGAAAAACGTCGTTTGATACACGTGGGAATTTGTTATTGCATTTCTCGACCCCATGAACACCCTCGCCATACGGCTCGGGTGTTCAATCTGCCTCGAATGCAATAACAAACTTTCCGCACTTGTATCAAAATGTACTATTCCTGGTGCTTCAGATACGTGCTTTTTAATTACGAGTTATATTGCTGCCAAAATTACCGATAACCATTGCATGTGTAAAAACTTTGAGGTATAATTTAAAACAATGTTCATACTCACAGAATTGGTGTAAAACGGTGGTTGATCAGCTGCTAAAGCAGGAAAATACGCCGCCATACCGGCAGCTGTAGCGGCTGCAGCGTCAGAGTAAGGGGCACTGTACATAGACAGGGGCACGCCGGAAGCCAGCCTCTGGTAGTTGAGGAACTCGTATTGACACGAGCAGACTGTCTGCCCGGTGATAGGGTCCTGGAATATAGGGCGGCCAGTGTCGCAGCAGCGCGGGGCCGCGGCCGCTGGCGAGCTCGGCCTCGCCGCAGCGCTCGCGCCGCCCGCTGCCGCACTCATTCCCGCCTGCGCCGGCGGCGGACTGTTGGAGGCTGTCGAGATGGTGCTCTGTAAGTTGTAAATTTTGAAATGCCTTTATGGCGCGTTTTCCATTCGCTTTGCAGGGGCGATGTATGTTTATAAATGGGAGGCCTCCGTGCGCACAGCCAGTCGCAATGCACGATATAAAAATTTTAAATGCACTTGTGATATGATCACGCAGTTTATGTCGGTACAGTACAATAAATTGAGGGACAACAAACCCATAGACGGCTAAAATAAAATTAACATAATAAAAAATAATTGATGGATAATAAACGAGCCTTTAACGATTGTGTGAAAAGGGGTGAGCATCAAGAGTAACCTTGGGCGTGCCTAATACGTCGTCAGGGCTTGCGAGGGTCCACGGTACGCAAATTCGAAACGCTGAGGGCCCTTTTAATAAAAATGTGAATGCTCCTATACAGTAATACTAATATGATGCGATTGAAGATTTAAAATAAATCACAATGGGATCGGGCAGGGCGGACACATTGTTGTTGTTATAGATTTATTATTCGCCGAACTACCTGAATCGATAACGCGGTCGCAAAATAAACATCCGGCTGTTGTCCGATCATAATACCAAAAACGCGACTACAAATCGTCCTTTTAATTGAGCACAGTGCCGAGTGCGGGCTCACCGAACCTAAATAGCTTTCTAAATATTTGTCACTGGAATTAAAAATCGTCCCAACCGCCCAAAATTCATTGTGTTTTGAATGGGATTAGAAACCGAGAAATGTCGCACTTTATGCCAGTTTTTTTTATAAAATCAGTTTATACTTCTATTGTATGATATTGTATCCTATGCACTGCTGATAGTTAGATATTTGTGTTTAAAAATACCAAATCCAATTATTTTTACCCATGCCTCAATGAGTACACTCGGCAAAGCTGGTGGCTCACCACATTTAACACTTCAAACATTGAGGTAGAGAAGTGGTCAACCGCCAACTTTGTTGATTGTACCTATGTCATTCGGTAACGGTGCATAGTTTTCCAGTTTGATTTGAAACATCAATTTGGTAGAGTGGTAACCTCGACTAGAAACTGCGTGAGTTGACCTTTAATTGTGTAAAGAGGCGGTTCTGTCGCCATAAGCCTAGTAAAGTCACGTCGCGGTTGACTGTGGACGTATTAAGCTGGAGCTATGACCCGTCTGCCAGAAGTATGGCTTCGGTCACCCTAAACACGCGACGCACACCCATTGCCACGTCTGTTGCTATGGATACGAACCACTCGACGACCTATAGCATGGCTGAGCCCACGTTCACCCCCTCACTATAGCGACAGGCTAAAAACATTTGTTGTGTTAAGGGAATTATTGAGGTAATCCCGAAGCCGTTAAACGTCGAATCCCTGCATTACCTACATTACATACCCTGCATAGTTATTTAATCCTTGCTCGCTAACATAGTGTACCTATGTAGGTTCCAGGGTTGGTAGGTGTTCATGTTGTATCGTCGCTCATTCGACCTAATGGCTATGGTAATAGAGATGATATCGATCTATATGGGGGCTGCGGCTGAAATCGACGCCGGTACTTAAAAGGGATTCAATCCGTTCAAATGATACGAGTGCCTGGTGGGTGAAACGACATAATTATTGTACTACCTGCCGAGTGTTCTATTAATTCGCTCGGATGACAATTGTTTACAGGCCTAGTAAATTTTGTTCGATCCAACAAAATAAAGAAGATTGAAAAACGTGAGTAAATACTAAATGCCCGATCACATGACAAATTCATTTTGTAGTTGTTGGAGACAGTGTATTCAAATAAACATATCTGAACTCAATCGTTTAAAATACGAGTATGACTGTTGTAAACGTAAATTGTATTAGAAAATAGAAAGATTATTATTGCAATTGCTATTTAGCATAGCATTTGACAATTGATGTCAATGATACGATATGATATTCTGAACTCCAGATTTTTCTGAAAAATCATTCGGTTTAAGGAAACGGAATTTACGACCTTGCAATGTAAACTTTGCTTAAAGGCTGCGTAGTGAAAAGTTCTAGGCGCGTAGGCGTGCGTAGAATGCGCGTAGTAGCGCGTAGGCGTGCGTAGAATGCGCGTAGTAGCGCGTAGGCGTGCGTAGAAGCAGCTTAGTGGCGTGTTAAGAACGTGTAGTTGCCCGTAGAGGCAGCATAATAGCGCTTAGAGGTCACGTCAACGCGCTTAAAATGCGTTTTGTCGAGAAAACAACAATAACATATATGCAACTATTCACAAAATCATTATACTACGCTTTTATGCTTAGTTAAAATTTATTAGGAAAATAAAACAAGAAACAATATTTGTAGAAGGGTAAATTGTAGATTTTAGGTCAACTGAATGTGCTAACTCTAAACAAAGGACCTCGCGGCTAAATAATAACAGCGCTCGTATCAATTTTCAGGTTGAACAGCGCTTTTTGATCCGTAGATGGGTAACCATTACTTGCCGAGTTTCTTCCGAGCCTCGGAAAGCACGTTAAGACGTTGGTACTAGCTGTCATTTGTAAATCTGTGACAGTCGTAACTGGTAGTTGGTGACCCGAAAATCTTACAACCAGTCTTAGTATCATATTATCCAGTACTAACTGGGTTTTGGAGGTCAGATAGGCAGTCGTACCATGTAAAATACCAAGTCAACGTATTAAAACCAAAATTACTATGTTTGTTGAAAATATTTACTTCGACATCGAAAAAAAAGTTACTTTAATTGGGTAAACGTAAACCACTGGCCGCATGTGATGGACGCTCACGGTAGTAGCGAAATTTGCATCGCGTTGACGTGTGACAATTGGGGAATTTACATAGGTACACCATGGTACCTGTGTATAGTGGTCTAGTTGACAAGCCCCTAATTAGGTGACTAGATTCTCTTGTAGCCATCTAATTAGGCCGAAAGTGGGGTCGCTATGGTCGAAATAGCTGTTGGTAGGTTTACTAAGTACATTTGCAAACTCTAGCAATTTCATTTTGTAAAAAGCCGGCCAATAGGGGATCGGACAAAAAAAAACTAATTAGTCCGTCAGATAGATTTTCAAAAAATATTGGACACGTATTTTTTCTTTTTTCACGTAAACTTAAAATGAAGACGATACAGTGCTTCGAAAACTCGTGTGACGTCATATGATAGTACATTTTGACGACACAAGTGACGTTTCAAGCCCCACTCCAAGATCTTTGACGCGTTTTATATTCGTCATTTTTTATTGATTTGATAAAACAAAAAACACGTACTTATTCAATATTTTTCGATAATCTAACTTACGGACTAAACAGAATCATATTATTTTGACCCAGTCCGATCCCCTATTGCATATCGGACCACGCACAATGTAGAGTTCCGTAACTTTGCCTATCAATATGTGAACTTACTAAACTGATTAGCCACGCAGCCTATTATACCTGCCTCCGAACGATGATTTTTATTGTAAAAATAAAACAAACTTACATTTTCAGTTTTAAGACCAGGGGGCCAATTCTCGGTTTTAGAGATGGTGTCGAACTCGAGAAAAATTTCTAATGACGTCATTTTTTCGAGAAATTTTAAAAGTTGCTATTCTGGGGATGTCGAATTCGACATTTGTCGAAGGCTAACGTTCGAGTTCATCTCGAGTGCTTCTGAGCAGTAGAGATGTAATGTCGATTATATAGATACGTCATTTCTGAGTGAATTTGTTGAGTTTTGGATTGTACACTGTTTTCTTTTCTTTAGTTTTTAAATAAAATACGGCTTGGCATCTCATACTGGAAATTCGATTTATACTCTTTGATTTGTGCATTGTGTTTTCTTGAAACGACGACCTTCGCGCAGATAACAGACTCTGTAATTTGTGTACCTACGATTGGACTTGAAACCACTGAAAGATGGACGAGTTTATTAGCATTTTTATCCCGGAGTTGTTGGAAAGTGGCGAGCAACTGGCCAATACACGGCGACAACAGCTATCCCGCCGTCGATATTTACGACTTGAGCGAAACAGAAGTCATTAAAAACTTCAGACTAAATAAAGATTTATTAAGGGTTCTAATACTTAGATCTATTGACTCCTGTAATAAACTGGATACCACTAAAATAGACCCGAAAACGAAGGTAAATAATTGTTTGCTTCATAATTTTATTAGTCACTGACAGACAGTCAGCTGCCAAACTGATTATTTTTACACTAAACGTTTCGTTTTACTTTGGCTTTGCACGGGACTTATTCAAATTTAATATATAAATTATGTCCTAATTTTAAGTGTTTCTCATAATTATGTTTAAGTACTTGTTTGTTTGTGAAACTAATAAATACTTTTTCTTCCTTTCTTTCTTTCTTTTATACTTAAATAATTAGGTTTAGTCAGCGTTTTAAAACAAAATCATTCATTCACTCATAGCTACCTAAAACGGAACGCGCGATTCTTCGTAATGGTAACATTAGCTTCACTCGAATCGACATTTTCGTGACATTTATTTCTATTTTGACTGAGAATACGGAATTCTGCTCAATTCGAAATTTTTTGGTAGAGATAGAGATATTTTTGATAGACATAGAGATAGACTTACGAACTCGAACTCGAGATAAATCTCTAAAACCGAGAATTGGCCCCCTGCGCTCCCCCCTCCCATACATAATTTAGGAAAATATTTTATACAAGTATATTATACTCGTTAACTTGTTAAGCCTACTTAGTTTAGCTATGATAGTTTTCCTTTTATTTTCGTAATAAATGGTACTCATGAATTTTTTCATACGCCCAAACACAACCCGTATAAGTGGTTAAGATAGCACACTTGAAAGAAAGAAAGAAAGAAAATGCATTTATTTGCCGCAAGTAACAATGTAAAACAAAAAAAAAATATAAAGAAAAAAAAGAACTTAAAAATAAACAAAATCCTGACACTGTGTGCCTCACGGCTGCGCCAAAAAGGCCCAGTTCAGCAAAAAGCCGGGCAACTAGTGCCCGACGCTGGTTTTCAACTGAAACCTAAATTAGAGTGGGTACCCCACCCCCACTTGAGTATAACAAAAAAAAAAATAAAAACCGCAAATATACGTCTAACATTCATAAAACACTATGAAAAACCAACTTATCACAAAATGTGTATTTCTGTTGCCACTATAGCAAAAAATAATACAGAATATAGGGGGCTTCCCTATTAAGATGATACGGAAACCTTCATGTGCGGGTCCGACTCGCACTTGGCCAATTTTTTGAACGCTTAAATTTTCTTTTTTCGGCACTCGGATTTGCTTCTATGAAGAAGCTCAAAAATTGAATCGTATTTTTGAATGAATGGGTTAAAAACATTTTCTCACCATATTTTCTAATAATCATGAGCCAGTTGTTTAAAAAAAATCTTCGAGCTTTAGTTAATGGTACTAAACAAGTTTCGTCGTCAGCCAAAAAGCCAGGAAAATGTGGTGACGATGACTAAATAATTTGATGACCAAGGAAACGATGAATAGACTGTGTGAAGGATAATATGGCTAAATGGAGGTGAATGTTGAGATGACGAGTAATAGAAGTAATAGTATGGAAAGAGACATCCCGCGACGACCCCAAATAAATTGGGATAAAGGTATAAGTTGGTAGCCGACTGCACGCAGCAGCAGCAGACGACGTGTCGCAGCGACACTACTATTTTCTATGTATTTCTATGAAATTCCCCTCCATTGTTAGCGAAATGAAGCTAGCGACGCGTCGTCGAGCGGCAGACGTCAGTGTCGTCCGACCGCAGATCAGTAGTGCCGCTGACGCCAGAGCAACGACACGTCGAGCGTGTTTAGAGTTATTGACTAATAGTTATTTGCAGTCGGGTTCGAAATCATGACTGCAGCGACATGACGCGACGACGTGTCGTAACGACATGAAGCGACGATAAAACATGTCGTCTGCTGCTGCTGCGTGCAGTCGGCTACCAACTTATAGGTACCTTAGAAGTAGGAGAATGATGATGATGACTAAATAGTTTTAAACACATCATTGTTGTTAATTATAAAGGCTGTAGCTTGCAGCAAACCCAGTAAGTTGCGATTGAATAAGAATAGCCTCATCAGGGTAAAAAGACGCAGAAGAAATGCTAGTTTATTATCACGAACAACAATTTTTTTGTAACAAGTTTGTATGCCGGAAAATTCTTGCAAGCTCTACCTAATGGTTGCTATTAATTGAAAGAACAAATGAATTATAGACTCATACGTCTCTCGGAACATAGTTTAAGACGCTACACTAAGAATTTATTAAATAAGAATTGTACGCATTGATAGCGCCGCTTAACGATAAGGTTACTAACGTTTGAACATAATAGGACTCTTTGGACTCTCTGAATCGAAAGCAGTTAAATTGTACAATGAAACCATCTTATGACATTTGGATTTGACAGGTTGTATGTAATGTTCGTTTGTCAGTTTCCAATACGGTAAACATGACATGTAACTTAATACTCGCGTATAACACGTAATTTTCATTTATCTATTTAGACAAACTTTGAAATAAGTAAGTATTGGTTATGTGTGCTTTTTAGATAAAGAATACAAAAAAGTTGTCATCATATCCTTTTCAAATATCGGACGGTTGGAGGATTAAAGTGCCGCTGCACCTTATCTTCAGCAGACATCTTTTAAAAAACAAACACGAGAAGTATTCTCTTTTTGTCGTCTTTTTTTATCGTAACCCGCAGGATATGTTAGAGTCGTTAAGCCCTTTTAAGTGTTAAACCATGTAACTGAATATTCGACCGTATAAGGGTCCGATCTATTTGTTAAATAATGTAAAAAAGTTAATCTTAGAGAAATCGGACCCAATGACATGAATTTCGTTAAAGACATCAGCCGGGCAAAAAATATCGATGACATGTCGCTCGCTTTACTAACCGTGGGTGACGCCGAGCGATGTCTTTCGTCCAGGTACCACGGAGGTTTTTTTTTATCAAAGTCGGCCCTTTAGCAGACATCATTAAAGTATTAAATTTACGATAAGGTTACCGGTGCACAATAATAATTTTGAAAATTCTTGCTAATGTTTAATTCTTCGATAAACTCGAGATAAATGTCTTTCCAGCTCTGCGTAGTCCTGACGCAAGCCGTGATCCCACTTACAGCCGGATTAATCTTAAACAATCAGGCAATCTGTTACGCGAACAGAGAACTGATATGGATCACATTATGGACACTGTTTACAGAAACACGCTAGTCTATTGTGGCCGCGTGTTATCATTAACCATATATGAATATACCAGGAGGTAGTTGCTTGCACATTATGCGAAATCAGGACTGCGGATTCGGTATACGACGCGTCGACGACAGTCATAATCTATATATAAATGTACCAGTCCACGATTAAAGCTATTAGTTAGACGCGAGACAGTTCACAGAATTATTAGTGCTAATATTCTAGCCTAATCCTTTTCGCACATAGTTTGCAAAAGAAAAAGCATCACAATTTGATAGATCGTATGATAAGGCCGCCTGCGCGCGCGTCACGCCAGCTTGCGTTCGCGCTTACATTCCTTGTCTTGAGAAACGCGTGTGCGAATAATTCCGATGTGGTATATTTTTTCCTCTCCTAAACATCAGGTTAATTGCGGAAGATTAAGATCAATAATACTAAATAATTTGTTTAACAGCTACACGCTCCCGTACCAACCAACTTTCGATTCTATAAGCAGATATACTGGACATTTATAGTCTTATTATTAAAAATTAGCATAACAAAATTCGCGTTCTTGCTTTCAGACAACAGATGAATATGATAACGTCGCACCCGTTCTACAAGATAACATTGGCTAGAAACCACTTTTTTAACGTGTCATTCATATTTATTAGAGCTGAACTTTAATTTTACGATGTTCTGTACTTGTGAATGCGATTTTATAGCTAGAACTATCAAATAAATCATAAAACAAACGGATCTAAAGTCGGTTTCATTAAGTATACGCTCATACCGTCTTACTGAAATATGAAGAGCCAAGGAATGATAACTGAGTAAACAGGTACTTTCACATAAATTATTTTTCAATTTTATTTATCTTTAAAAGCATCTATTCTATAATTAAGCTTCGAGTCGATAAAAACATAGTTGCACACTGACAAACTGTGATAGATTATCGCCGATCTGTTTTAGACAATGAGTGCTAGCGTATCGTGTGATTCGGTCTCAATTAACAACGTACCACGTTCGCATGAATAGGAAAATTAATTAATTAACCGGTTGTTCAATGTTTTTCATCCACTTTTCTACCGACTAACATTGACAATGTAATTACGAACCTACATCCGATACGAAACGGTTGAACTTTACGAAGCAAGGAGCAGAGGATTTATTTTGCGAGCTCGTATGACCCAAAAATGGTCAATTCAACTTAACTGCCGCTAGTTCACACGTGTGGCATAAACACCACCAACGTCACCTTATGGCACAATAAAAATTTTACGTCTCTGTGTAATTACGTAAACTTATTTACATAAAATTGTAATTTTAAGTGGACAATTACATGGTGGATCACCAGTTAAGGTAGGTGTCTATTTCGACCGCATCCTGTGTCAAGATATCCGTATAGATAAGCCAACAAAATTGGCCCACCCTCAAAATGCATGATGCCTTAAAGAAATTCACACCTTCCCTAATTAGGGTAGAATTAGGAAAGAATAAATAATGAAAAGGAACCGCCGCCCTTGTTCTAATAGTCGGTGATATGTTAATATAAATATAAAAACACATTAATGATGCATAATGATAATAAACGCCTATCTATTAATTTATCTAAGTATAGCCTGTATTATTATAATAAAACTAGTTAGTGCAACGGTATGGTAATCCATAGAAATCGCGGTCGATTAAAATATAAATCTCAGTTAATTTTTTTACTTACGCTACTGCGACTTCCATATTTTCTTAAACAAAACGTAAAAAGTGGTCGTATATCGTTTTATGTTTCGATAAAGATATTGAATACATACTAACGCGATTAATATGTCGGTAGCTAGCATGGTTGCAGATAATAATATTAACAATCGTTTTCCATTAATTAAGTAGGTACATGAAAAGTTCATTTATTCTTGTATTTAGATAATTAAACTCGTAATTCTAATTAAAATGTATGGTCGCAACAAACGCGTTGTAGGTATATACGTTCTTTTTGTAGTAAGTATCATTTTGGGTGTGGTCATAAAAAATGATACAACAGTGTCGGCGATTTTATAACAGAGCCTTCTTTTCTTATCGACTCATGATCTGTTAGCAATGTGGGTAAGTAACATTTATACACAAAGTGTTTTATTTTTTGTGAGGTTATAAATTTAATTACAACCATGACTTAGGTAATTGGTGCCTTTAGAACATCATATTTGGTTTCCGAATTTAGTTTTAATTATTTTAAAGCTGTTTTTACCCATGTATTTATCAATCAAAACGTAGAAAGTGTTTCGGTAACTAACGATAATTATTTTTCATGAGCACACATAACCTTTGTTTTATTATTTTGATTTTGGATTACGCTTCATGCGATTTAAATAAGCACAGCCACGCGGCCGGGCGCTGTAAATCGATATATACAATATTATTAAGTGTTTTATGGGGAGGTGAAATCTTTAACGTCGGACCAAATATTATGCTCGTTTAAAAGGCGGTTCGGACACGTACAACGTCTCTACAGCGCGCTTTCCGCTTCGGTTTGTAGCCCGAGCCGTATTATTATTGTGTTCATTCAAACAACTCATTCATAAAATTGCAACACTTTCGAGAGCAACCGGAGAGCCAGCCGACACACTCCATCGCACCCACAAATGTGAACGAAAACTTTTACCTGCTCCTTTTAATCCGATATTCACATGTGAAAAATAAGATTCGATTCATTATCTCGAAACGGCGACTTATGTGTCTTCAATCATCCAGTTCGGTGCGAACGAACGTTGATTTCGCTAATGAAGTTGTTTCAGATTGTTCAGCGAGATTTATTGGCCCCTGTTACAGAATAAACATGTGCTAGTGCCGCGGGTAGGTACTTGTCTATTAATAACCGGACCATTATTCTGCTTAATACCCCTGTGACGTGGTCGCAAACATTCCTACGTTACTGTAATGCTGAAATTAGATTGATGCAATCAAAACATTGGCATTGGCCTGTGTCCCAGCAGTGGGAACATTATAGGCTGATGATGATGACGATGATGAATCAGAACATTGTTCAGATATTTATTTCAACGTACGTGGTTGTACTTTATATAAAATACATAATTTCAGTTTAAGTTGTGTATGTACCTATGTTGTTTAACTCTCGAGCGGCCTTTTTAACACATTCCAACCTCTTTGCCGAATAATTTTACCGTCTGAGCTTATTGTTAGTTGTTGTTTGCTCATTAAGTTCACAAAACTAAAATAGATACAATAAGTTTTTAATTAAAAAACGAGTGTGGTCTTAATACAATAAATGATTGAGAAAAAACATGGTTTGGAAAAAAAATACAAAAGAATAGAGTCTATATTCGGTTTCAGTTAGTAACTATTGTTTTTGATAAGTTTTCGTGTAATTGTTAGAAACACTGTTGTAAGGCGATTGTCAATAATCTTCGTATTACGTAATAAGCAGGTAACCAATTAGTAAGCGCTCAGAAACAACAGTAAGTACTTATATTGAGCCTACGAATATGTAGGTACCTCAGTTGTTACTCGCCGCTATCTATAGAGAGGGCGCAGTGTGTTATGTCAGCTTGTGTTTAGAACTGGAAGAGGGGCATGGAAATTTGAATTATCGGTTAATACAGACGCCGTTAAAGCGGTGGCGATTCAAAACATCCCGTGCTGTTCCCGGTCGAGCCTTTATTGCTAACTCCCTGACGTTACCCACTAATCGACAACTGTGTCACCAAAATAACTCGTACAAAATTACACTGTGAGCGATAGTAAATTATTTACAAATTGGACCATAATGTGCGTTTTATTAATGCGAGATAGTGTTCCGCATAGGAGGCTATTAGCGATACGTATTCCGCTGACTTAAATAATTATAAGTACACGTGTAACATTTAAAAATAGTCAACCATTTTATCAGGACAGCACTGCCTATCAATTTAAAAAACTTATTCAATTTGCTGCTTGAAGCTCGTAAGCCACGTTACAGTGACGACAAGCCCTCCTGCAAGATATTTTGAAAGCGAACTGTACAATGAGAGATACATTGTCGTGATCACAACTGAACTTGTGGACGTGAAAATTAAAATCAAATTCCTTTTTTTACTGAAACCTCTATTATTTAAATTAAATATTTTGCGTAACTTGTAGGATACGGATACGTGTACCTATAAAAAAAAAAAAAAAACATCTGTGAAGATTGATTTAGTATTCAAAGAAGATTAGTCTTTTATTTAATGCCTGGATAATCTTACAAAGCTAACTGCATGTTTTAGATACAAATTTAGTAGTAAATCAACACCGTGTCGTGAGACTAGGAAGGCGTTGATCTGGCGACAATTCGAAAAGTTGCTGCTGGAACGGCGTAGCAGTGTGTCAGTAGTGTAACGATGCCTCGCGAACGCTGACGGTTCGGAGTACTTCGGAGGCGACGAGGTGTGAACTAACGATATGCGAGCACCTCATCCGTCGCACACACACGCTCGTGGGCGAGACAGCGCCAGTAATTGTCATACATGTGTATTTTAAGTTCACAATGTTGGTAATAAAGTTTCACGACTCTCTATGGCGCGCCTGATTAGGACCAGTAACGAAAGATCTGTGGTCGCGACAAGCCACATCGGCCGTTCATTCCTGTATTACAGTTGTCTCGTGGTTATTTTGATACCGTTTTCTAAGTTTGTATCTGTACTTAAATTAAATAATGATGTGAGAGATACTGAAGGAAAAAATCCTAGACAAAAAAATGTGAACCATCACAATTTACAAGCATTTTTTATTTCTGAAAAAACATTGTACCCAACCACTGCATTTACTGTATTTTCATACTTTCACGCGAGTCGACATCTATGCTAAGGGTACAGCATCGTTGTACTAAACATGGATTATGGTTATTAATATCTGAAGTGGCTGTAAATATTGGTAAATATCTACAATGTAAATTGTTCCTACCACACCAACTTTACGGTCATAAGTATGCGATGTTTTCCTTTAAGTAGCAGCAAATTCTATAATTTCATGCGGTCATCCATAAGAATTACTGTATCTTCTTATTAATCGCAACATAACTCGCTAACACGGCCTTTTCATTGCCGTGTTTGAACGCGAAAAAGTTTTATTACCATCAAAATGTCGTAACATATCTCGGGGTTCCATCCGACTGACTATAAGATTATACGGCTGAATTAAACTCTGTAGCGTAGGGGGAAAGATTCATATTCGAAGGATGGTAACGCGGCTTGATATTCTCAAAATGGATGGAGTATGTCTCTTGGCGAGCACACACATGCTACTAAATCCGGTTGCGCCCGCGCTTTAGTATGGGAATCACTATCACAATTCGTCGCTGCCGTAACGAGAGACTACAAAATTTACTAACCGCGTGAACAGCGCACTCCCTTCATTTCGGAGAAATTAATTAAAGTTTCTGAGAAGTGAACGTCTCATTCACCTATCTGATTAGGGCGAGGCGGCCGGGTGAGCGGAGGATCGCTCTACACCGATTTTGGGGTCGTGGGATAAAGTGTCAGGTTTTAAGTACGGTTCTTAACAAAAAGATTATGTATCTCAAGTTCAGTTAGGTTCCGATTTTTGATTTGATACGATTTGATTAAACTGGCTATATACCATGTGATTGCCGGTTTACCAAATTTATTTTTTTAATAAAATGATTTGTCTATACAATTTTTCGCCGAATAGTACCTAGGTACGTGTATAAAATCATAGGAAAAATTGAAATTCAATGTGCTATATGAAATTTGTTACTGAAAAAGTTTACCGTAAAAGTTTTTACCCGATTACCATTTTTAAACGAGTAGGTTAGGCAAATCCAAAATTTTAATTTCAATCGGTTTAATTTCAATTTTTTTAATTGAAATCGGTTCTGTAAATCATAACCCTTCCGGTTATGATTTACAGAACCGATTTCAATGAATAATGCAATTGATTCGGTATTTTGCCTATATTTTAGAGCAACAAAATAAATTTGATGGATGTGGAGCTAAAATGACCAGATCAGAACAGCCAAAATCTCTGATTTTTCGAGTAAAACAGAAGGAAAACTGTCTTGTAAATACCGGAAATAGTGACAAGATAGGTCAGTTCCAAATCCAATTCAAGGCATATATAATATTTAAATTTACACGCCATTTTCAAATTACAAGGATGTCCATCAGTCAAAAAATTAAGCTAAGTAGTTCTTAATCGTAAGTTTTAAAATTTAAGATAAGTTCTTATGATAAAAAAATATCATGGAGTAGGAAAAGAAAAAAAAACTTACTGAGAGTTAAGTAAGTTTTTTTAATAATATTTTGGTAACATCATTCATGTTAAAATGATGTGTGAAGACGTTAAGAACTTTAGGCTGGTGGCTAATAAATTATGCCGTCACGGACGAGTGTTTGTATAAAATTAAGTGTAATATCAAAACAAAGCATAGTAGTCTTCAATAAACTTTAAAAAATAATACTTTACTCAATTGTACGACCTAATTAGCAAAACTGCGATGCGATATCCTGTTACACGAATGTAAAAAGCACACTTGCATGTCATTAAACATTGGCTCATTATCAAGAACAATAGCTCACCAGACGAACATTTACTTAATCATGGCTTTTTATTAGGTACGCATTATTAAAGTCGAAACGGGTACCAAACGTCAAATTACGATTCCGAACAAAAAGGGGTCAGTAAGCGGTCGAATGCAAACTGCAAAAATGACGGAGATTGTTCATGGCTCATTATGAACTTAAATGAATGGTGTTGGTTTTGTTCTTTGGTTTACGTGTCCCGAGGTCGTGCACGCGTGTTCGCCGATATGTGACCGCAAGCCAGCCGAGTAGGCACCCATAGTTCAGCTCGCTCACGCCTCCGCGCCTCGCCTCTAGAGCTCACCTTCAATTACCGCGGAGAGTAAACCTCCGTGCACAAATGAAGCTGCGTGAAATAATGAAGCGATTTTCTTTCTCCATGGGAAATTTCTTAAGATTTTCAAGAAATCTGCTATTTAAGACAATTCAGTAGTATCAAAGGTTAACAAGATGGTGAGCAACCCGAAAAAGATTGTCTTTGGTAATTGGTAATACACACTGCCCACGCAGAGCGTGGTTTCTACAAATGTGTATTCCTCCTAAGACTTGGTCGCAACTCTGCGACGCATTCACAAAATATTAATCTGGAACTCGACACTTGGAACGCAGGCTTGACGAGACTCGTATGACCTAAATAAAAACAACTTTGTCGTCTTTTGTTCCAGCTTTTTTTATAAAATTAACATGTACATTTACTGAAACACAGGTCAGTCGATTACACACATTTAATAACTAAGAGACGTACTTCATCTTTTATAAAGTTTGTGGTTGCTACTTACTTAATTTATAAATATATTGAAGTAACCAAGTTTAAAAAGTCTGTAAAATTACCCATCAGTGTCAGAGTCAGTACAGGGAAACCGTCCCTTTGCCCTCTTTACGATCCTATTTATCTAACGCTTCGAATAAAATAAATATGGCTTCCTAATGCGATTCAATTCTGATCCTTTTGGCAACGACGGAAGTGCTTTTAAGCAATCAATATAATTTAAGAAGACTTCATGATGCGTTCTTCAGTTCCTAATCTTGAAATACATACTTATACAAGAAGTATGTGATTGTGAACTTTATGTGAAAATAACATAAGGTCCGCAAACTTATACTTTTTTTTTTAAATTGATCGAGTTCTACTGACAAAGTTTAATTAAATTGCAATAGTTTTAAAAGTAAAACACGACTAGGCATACAAGTATTGTGAAAGTAAAATGATGCCACCCGAGATTTAGCGAGTCTGAAGTCTTAAAACGAACTATACAACGCAGTATAAACGTTTACAGCCCATTCTTGGACTTAATTGCTATTTAAATAAAAACGTACCATGAAAGCAATGAGACCATGCTGCTATTAAAGAAAAGACTTTGAATTCTTATTAAGTAAGCTTATTTAAACGCAGAATTTATGACGGTCTCATATTATGAAATGGAAAATATAGTCATAGCTGCAACTGGATCGACTCGACGGTTGAGTGGTAAAAGTCTTCGTATGTTAATCTAGTTGTCGATGGAGCATTTCACAACTGGGAAATAATGAGGATAATCCTCTCCCTGTCGAGGGAGTGACTCCCTCTTATCAAGGAGATAGCGAAATTAGATCGAATACGGCACGCACTCGGCCACTGACCGAACCATTAATCCATAATAATATTATCTTTATTAACATTGGTTTGAGTATGTAGACTTCACCATTTTAATTATGGCTCGCAAAACTAACTGTATTACTAGATAACTTTGACCGATATTCATACAGAGAGTGAAAAATTTAATAAACTCTTATCGGATAACAAATAAGGGTGACAGAAATCCAATAATTGATTAATGAATCACGTCCACTTGAGATATATTGTTTTGTTTTTAAATAATAAACTTATTGCGGAGATTTTATTGGATTTTTTAGCAATTTTGTATTTTATGGCTTTTAGTAATTTGACTGCTTTTAACTTTTTACGTCATTAAGGTCTGTCTTTCTTTATCGTGTGCTTGGTGCCTTAACTGGTGTCAGTTTTTATGCCGCCCAGGGTCCTCTGACTTGGCTTTACATGCAGTCAAGAAATGTCTCTCAGGCATACTGGTGTAAGTGATAATAAGCCATGAAGTTGTTAAACGAGTTTTGATGAAATTTGGCACA
The DNA here is from genome assembly GCA_949316265.1 of Diarsia mendica. Classification (NCBI taxonomy): domain Eukaryota; kingdom Metazoa; phylum Arthropoda; class Insecta; order Lepidoptera; family Noctuidae; genus Diarsia; species Diarsia mendica. The sequence goes on from OX438886.1 coordinate 20,860,762, forward strand.
CGAGTAATCCTGGGGGGGGGACATAGAATACTGAATAGGCTACATTTATACTGGAAATAAATTTGTTGACTTCTACGCGGGTGTTTAGATATAAATTGCAGCCAGTGTTTAAAATTACAAGGGGAATGAAGAACTCTAGACTATACCAATGTTAGACTTTGAATTTTGTTGCTACAGGATAAATAAATTAAGAAACCATTCGAAGAAATTTCAAAATAAAAAAAAAAAACAATTAGAAAAAAAATCCCAACAGTATTTAAGTATAACCAAGTTGGGGAAAACAAATAATGTTTAGGCCTGATTTTACACTTACATTTACATAAAAACTCGTTCTAACTGGTTATTTTTAAAGTTATCAATCGATGATGCTGTTCTCCAACCAGATAGAGTCGATTGTAAGTTTTCGTGTGAGTACTTTTGTACAATTTAAATATTATAATTTTGCAACTATTTTTGATTCATTATCTTAGTTATAACTGATGGAATGTGGGTATTACACCTCTACCTAACCCTTTGGGGATTACAGGCGGGATGTTATGTTATGTTATCTTTGCTATAGTGTTACAGTATCAATATATTGATTGATTAAAGTTTATTTTATTGATATGGATTTTGATTACAATAGAACCAATAGAGGTTACAGTATTGATTTATTTCTTTCCGCTCCTTCTTTTCACGCTCGCGTCGCCGTTTGACTACAACGTTTGATTTACAATAGAACCAATAGAGGTTACAGCTTCTTGCACATCACAAGGAGCTAATGATTGGAACTGAAAATGCCAAACTCGTCGCTAAATTTTGGGCTAACCCAATTTAAATTGTCATCGACACGCTAAGAAGAAGAAGTATTGATTCATTTAAACTAAATAACCGTATAAATCACGTGGACTTAGTTCTGCCACAATGAGTCAATCAACTCTCTTATTAATTATAAATACGTCAAACTAATTCAATATTAAAAATGTGCTATATCATTATCCTTTAAATGTTGTCTCGTATAATTATATCCAAAGCGTATGCTTATGATAATTTATCAGCATTACTTAACTATCTATCCCATACAATTATTAAAATTGGGTAGGTATCTAGGAAAATAGGAGAATGTGGAATGGTTATTTTTTCGCAGAACTTCGCTCGAGTGTCTACAAAATCTGTCATTGTTTGTTAACGTCCATTAAAGTCCATTTTATTAAATCACTAGTGACCCGCCCCGGCTTCGCACGGGTACAAAAAAGGTATTAAAACCTTCCTCTTGAATCACTCTATCTATTAAAAAAAACCGCATCAAAATCCGTTGCGTAGTTTTAAAGATTTAAGCATACAGACAAACAAACAAATAAACAAACAAACAAACAAACAAACAGACGCGACTTTGTTTTATACTATGTAAGGATTACAATTATCCCGGAAAATCGTATAAATTCCGATGTGAGTTAGTGCATTTTTGCAGAACTACGCTCAGGTGGTGTTAATAATACAGATTTTGTAGAACACCAGTTCACTGTAGTAGCTTCGATTTAAGTATACTAACTTGATTTAGTATATCAAATAGAACAGACTTCAAAATTTTTATACTAATATTCAGTGATTATTTTTGTGCAATAATTATTAACGTTTTAACTTTCAGGGTTTTCTACATGAAAAATATTTAAAAAAATACTTTTTCTTCCAACTATGCTTTAATTTCATCATAATCACACTAAAAACTCAGCACAAAGCGAGTCTTTAGTGCTCTAGAGCAATAAAAATGTATGAAATTTCATTATTGCACAGTTTATTTTTTTTAATCGCACCGATGCCAATCTCAATGGATTAGCTCTATTCAGCCAGCCGATATCAATACTTTTTTTTTTACATAAGTATTATTCGTTTCTATCCTACTACTTGTTCCAAATTTAAAAAATGATTGTTGCTAACTAGTTACTATAAAATGAAAGAAATTTAAAAAAGTAATTTGGCGGGAACTTTTGGGGAACTTTGTTAATTTTGCTTGACAATATTTTTGGACACGATAAAGTGTGATACTATCTGATTTTGAGTGCTTCGGCTTCGAATTAAAATGGAATCATTTAGCGACACATTAACTCCGGAAAACATTCTAAATGAAGACGACAGTGTTAAGTATAGAAAATCTTTTAACTGTTTGATATGAGTTTCTTTTATCTACTATTCCTTTATGTAATAGTTGAAAGAAAAGTAGATTATGCACCTCGCCTTAAGTAATTTATATTGCCCTCGTGCCTGTTAGATTAGAGCCCTCGCTAACGCTCAGGCTCTAAATCAGGCACTCGGTGCAATAATAAATTACTTTGTGCTCGATGCAATAATCTACTATTTTTGATTAGTTTGAAATATCGTTGTAGCAAACCCAACACTTCCGTTTATAATTAAGTTTTAAAATCGTTACCTACCTACAATAGGAACATTGAAATAAGTACACATAAATGACCACCAATACATAACACACTAACTATGTGTCAAAGTAGCAGTGTTGAATAACTTTTGTCAGTGGTCGTACCTAAAAAAATGAGATAATTATGGGAAAACCTTTTTATTACTTTACTGTAACACAGTTGCAATATGAAAGGTCTAATAATAACACAATAATGCCTTTATTGATAAAAAAAACGGAAATAAATGTGCTAGTACGATAAGAATTATTGCGTCGGCATTTTTTATCAGTATTTTTGATTGTTTAGACAATATACATAAATAATATCAATCAAATTAAATCAAATACACCTATGTTTATAATAAGTTGTTAAATAAACTGTAACTTTTTATTATATATAGCTATATTTTAATGTATGGGCCATTTATATTTAATATTATGTAAAATATAATATTACATTGTTACAGGAGGGTGCTATTAGCAGTAAACCTATTTTTGAACACAATGTGCACTTCATTGATGAACTGAACTAACTCGATTGACTTCGTTTCTTATTGTTTTTGTTTAGTTTTATCGAGAGTTAGTTGTATTATAAATAAGATTGTAAATATATTTATTGTCAACACCGAAACTTACGAGCATATTATATTATTCAAAGGATAATAAAATATATATATATATATATAATGGTAAAACTGTGAGCACACGTGATTATATATTTTAGTTTAATATATACTATTTCTAAAACGTTATACGAATGGTTGTTTACGTTGTTATATTACGCTTTCTATTGATTTATTCTAGAGCTCTTTAATTTACCACCAATTATTTAAAAAATAACAAAATAAGTAAGAAAACAATGAAATTATAATTTCACAAAAACCTTCCTATTCTAATAACCTATTTGCTATATGACCCCATAACCACATGAACATATCACACCATGCTTATGGATTATTTTACCATAGTAGCACAGTACTTTAAAAAAGTTTATATTTTTATATCAACTGACATCGCATCGCAAAATATTATTATTTTAGGGACTTGAAAACTTTATATATTTTCCATATAGCAAGTTTTGTTACCTGATTGGGGGGAGATCCTCTGAAGGCGAACTGGGACGTCATCTCGAACTGTGTAACTCGCCAGCAAACTTTTTAATGATCACGTTTAGTTTAATGTCTGTGTCACTGTCCGCACACACTTCACAGTTGCATGTTTGTAGCGCGTTGGCACTATTTAGGACGCGGGCTGTAGTAGGAGCAGTGCATTCCCGAGACGAGCGAGAATCAGCAGGAGTAGCACGGGATGCACTCGCGACGGTGCACAGTGGGTAGCCGCGAGTCCGCGAATATCGATTGCGGAGTGGAGTCGGGATACAGCGGAGCGTCACAGGAGCGGAGCGAGCCGCGTGGTGCAGCGGGCGCGTGGTCGCGCGCGCGGCGGCAGTGGGTAATGCGGTAGCTGCCCGCCAGGTGATAGTAATTGGCGCCGCCGTCCCGCTCGCTCGTCGGCCGTCCCTCTCGGCGCGCACACGCACGCTTGTCGCTGTGTGCGTGACGCTCGCACACCGCTCCTTCTTTTCACGCTCGCGTCGCCGTTTGACCCCGCGCGCCGTCGACGCTCTCGATTTTTGCGGTGCGGTGGGTGGCGCCCGCCACAGGGGCGGCCCGACGCGGTGGGGGCCACCGGAGGTGGGGGTAGATGCACTCCTTTCTTTTTTAAAGCTTCTCTTTCTTTTCTCGTATTTTTTATGTTATTATTGGTACGAAGCGGTCTCTTTTATTTTATTTTATACATATATATTGTGATAATTAACAGTGACGATGCGCACGACGAGCGAGTTTGCCGAAGCGTCGACTTAATGATAGCTTTGCATTTGATTAAAGGTAACCACGACATTTGTAATTTTTATTTTCCTTGAATGTGAAACGTACTCGGGTAGCTATACAAGCCTGTCTGTAAAGTCGACGGTTGTGGCCTGTTGTGTACTCGATAGCTTATATTACAGGGGTCGCTTTAGCGGTGGAAACATGTTAGCGGTGACAGTATTAAACGGTCTTTTGAATGTGTTTCACGTACCTATGTCTGTGTTGCGCACTTACTTATACAAAGTTTAATCTTCAACACAAATAGAGTTGATTTGTTACTTGAAACAACTACATGATATTTTTTACTTAGCACGGTTTTTCTTTAAAATGTTTGTCCTATTGTTAACTTAGAAGGCTGTACTAGTAAGTATTTTGAAGACGGATGTCTTTAGATTACTTATTTTAATCACAAGTATGCAAGAACTAATGAAAAATCACACAACAGCTCTATCTGTCACAGACTCACAGTACACAGTGGTCTTTGTAAGGATTTGTGGCAGCCGTGCAGAACGTTCTTAAGAGATAACCATCTACAATTAAACTATGACAATAACACAAGTATCGAAATAAAAAGCGCAACGTCCTCGATCGATCTGTTCCCCTCTTCTTTCTTATCGCGCGAATATTTCACAGTGAACGCATACCGACCGAAAAAACTCACACAGATATAAAATATTCAAACGGTATAACATAAAATAAATTATCTTAGGTGAGTGTGAGATTGTGTGCGTGGCCCCCTCCTCTGGGCGGGTACCAGTGAGCGACCAATTGGGTCGAGCGGCGCGCGACGCCGAGCCAAAGTCACTCATCGCGGCGCTGTTGCCGGTGCCGCACGCTAGGCCCGCTGCGCCGCTCTACTCCGTCACGCCACCCGCCGGCACTAAACCATGACCTTAATCCTTTGACTCATTACACCGACTCACTGACACCACACTGTACTTGCATACTGTTCTCACTCCCTTCTCGATTCAAATTGGGCAATGGACATTACAATGGTTACGACTCATTACGGTTACTTACTTTTAACAATAATTGAGCTGTTAGTTTTATTTTTAGTGCCAGGTCAGTCCAGAAAATTATGTCAATCTAGGCTATTTTATTGTTTTTTTTTTTCTATTGATTTACCATCGTAAGTAAGTGTCCATACGAAATAAAAAAAAAACGAAAGTGTCTAAGCTGATGAGTTTAATTGTTTTAATTAATAAACAATTTTATTGTTAGTCAGTTCAAAGTACGAATTGAAGCATCGTAAAATAGGAGCTCTGGTATTTAGTTGTTATTTACTCGCAATAATTTAATCTTGATTTGACCTTTAAAGCAAGAGTAGGTATTCATAAAATTATAATAAAGTAGTATTTAAAAATGTACATTTATCACGGTTAAGGGAAACGCGGTTCATAAAATAAAAGATCTAAAAGGTGGTGTTTTTTCTGTTCACATTTGTAATTAAATGGTGGTTATATTTACCTACAACCTCAGTAAATGCTTAGGAAAATTGTAAAACCCGTTAATCGATCTTTCGATTCATTCAAAAACTTCATGCACATTCTGTGACATCATTGTAAATCAAGAACATTGTAGAGCTCTATATTTTATTTTCTAGTTGTACCTACATATTTGACATTTATTTGTCATAACTTTTCGTTAATTTCTTGAAAAAGTTATAAAGAAAATAAAAAATTCACCAATGCCAGTCAATTATAAGGTCCACTATATTCCGCCCAGTAATTTCTTGGTTACGTACTGAGTGATGCGGTTCGCAATAAACACGTTGTGAAAATATTTTCTTGGCTTGTTGTTTCAGAAGTTAGCGGTAGACATAGCTCATTCGACGGCTTCTTTTAATTTCAGCCAAGGCATATGGTGATTCTTTATGAGCCGTACTCTTACACCTAAGTATAAACATTCTATAGCACCAATGACATACAGATTGAAAGAAAATGGAACGACGCATCTTAAATGATGTGCGCATGAGAGAATAAAAAGAAAGTGAACCTTATTTGTTTTAGTCAAATGAGTTTCTGACGTGGAGCGTCTCATACATATCGAGTTCGTGGAAGGCTGGCTTTATTAGCGACTGTACCCGGCACAAAGACACATCGCATTTAAATATCACACTAAAAGCGTCAATCTACATACGTCCTATCGAGCAAATCCTAAAAGTGATTTATACTGAGACCCTATTCGATTGAAGTAGATTACAAATAATGAATAAAATTGCATACGAAATGAGTAGACCGAGAGTCCGTGGGTGTACCGTTGTTTGAGCGGGGTGGGGGCGGGGTGCAGGCGGGTTTATTGCTGGTAAATACTTAGCTAGTATACCTGTAGATACCGCGCCGCTAATCCCGTATCCGAACGATGTGCCCCCGTGTGCATACGTCACATTTGGCTTTAATCGATGCTCCAGTAGCTACATTGCTATGTGGAACTTAGCTTCCACACGCTCGTACTCCATCAAGGAAGCTATCACAGGAAATCGAGAACGACAAATTACAATTTCGTAACACAGATTGAAATGCGGTTTTAGTTCACCTTTGTCCTCTTAATGTAAATATGTGTGAACAGCATAAATTTAACCAGACATGTCTGTATTGCAAAATTAAAGCCCCTAGCCTGCGTACGGGCACTCGTCTACTATGGAAAAGTGGAGTTCTAACGATGTGGACTTATTTTTCAGCTCATAGTAGTGTATTTTTTTTAATTCGTTTGTTGTATATTTAAGGTCCTATTAGGCATCTCTGTTGAGATCTTGGAGAAATATCAAAATATAATAGATTAAATTAAGGTTTTCAGAAAGAAGGCCTAGAAGAATCTTAATATTACGAGTACGTTAAAGTTAATTCGCATATTGAGTAGCAGGATATTAAGATGTGTTACAAATAATGTATGACTGGAAGATAAATCTATGCTATCTTTACTTTCGCCTTTCAGACACGCGAAGGAGAGGAAAATTTTAAAAAAAACGTCGCAGTCAAAATCATTGAAGATATATTCAAACTAAGTAATTGTTTAAATTGACGGAACCTGACGAGCCTCTGGTTCTCTGCTTTAAGTTAATTTAGAATTGATAGACGGCCTCGCCTCGTATAAGCTATATATAATGGGTCTAAAACCGTCTGGTCTTTGCTGCGTGGTTTAAGCATCACACAAATTCAACCTTTTCCAATACAATTAATAAATGAACATTGAGTGTATAGTGAGATCTTTTTTTTAATCTATTGCATAGATTCTATCGCGGGCCTTGAGTTGAGCGTGGAGAGCGAATCCAGAGATTTCCTAACAAAAATATTCAGGATTCAGTATTCAGTACTCAACCAGGTTGCTATGGTTACGGAAAATAACAAGGTTGTCAACTGAGGTTGTCAAATTAAATAATTTATAACCTCACGTTGTAAAGGTGTAAAGTTTTTCTGTTTTGTCTCTCTGCTTTCTCCTTCTAAAATATTCTTACTCGTATAATTTGTGTACAAAGTGTTTTAAATATGAATAAACAAAGTGCATTTATTAATGAAGAAAGTCACGAAAAAATTGTGAAAAATAATGAGTGAGGAGTGAGTACTCTATATACATTCATTTTATTATTAGTACGCATCTATCATAAGTTTTATTGGTTTTTGCATTACTATCCTGCGAATCGGTCTAAAACGATTTGTTTTCTTATAAAATACTAGCTGATGCCCGCGGCTTCACCCGCGTGGATGTCGTTCAAATTATATACTAAAACCTTCCTCTTGAATCACTCTATCTATTAAAAAAAACCGCATCAAAATCCGTTGCGTAGTTTTAAAGATTTAAGCATACAGACAAACAAACAAACAAACAAACAGACACGACTTTGTTTTATACTATGTAAGGATCTAAAATAAAATAAATAATTTTCATATTTTTCAATGACACTTACGTCAGGCTGTCAATACTTTTTCTTTTAAATTTTCTGTAATAGAGTTTCTTACTAGCTTAGTTAGTCTATGAAGGTTAGTTTTGATTTATATAATGTACATCGCGCGAAATTCGAAGATCAAACTCTTAATATCGTTATTTTTGTTCAAATTTTTTGAAATGAATAATTATTTCGGTGTGTAATTACACTATTAATACCTAATTATTTATACCTATTATTGCATAAGTTGATAAAAAATGCTATGCAATAGATTTACCGCGGCAGTCTCCGAGTGCCACACGTTTTTTTTTAATCTATATTGCTGGGCAAAGGATGTTTTGGTTGATATATTTCAGCTAGAGTTAGTTATTCAAACTACGAGTCAGAGTACCACTAATAAGAAGACACTACAAAATTGCTGTAATGCGTACTAACCGGTATTTTTTATATCATTTTGTTATCTCTCTTTTGCAAGAAATGATATATTATTAAATGAGATTTGAAAAAAAAACTAATTGAATAATATAATATAAGTCGACTGTTCAACCTAACATAGTTTATTACGGTTAGTTAACACGTTAAAATAATGTTAAAATATCTCTGTTCTACTTTTCATGTTTATTGTAGTATTATTGCATGTTTTACTTTAGACAGTTATCATACAACTACTTACTGAATTTTTTGGGTACCAACTAAGCTCGTAAACAAACACACAGTTAAGGAGTTAGTATATTTTATATTGAAAAAGAAAACACGTTCTTGATGAGTAAACCAGTCGATGAATAGAGGTATCTCGTGCCCATAGAAAATCCGAGTTCTGTTTCAGTACTCGGTACGAGGCAACAGAGGCTAGAGTGCAAAATCTATCGAGCCAATACAAGTTATAGAAGTATATAAATGTAGGTACTATTTATATCTTTGTCTTCAAAATTAGCTCATTATTCTTGGCAAAAAATCGGTTGGTTTTGCACACGTAAATGTTCTTTTCAAAAAATAATACGAACAAAATCTATTTTCACGAATGTAAATTTTTAACATCCAAGAGTAACGTTCTGCTAAGCCAGGACAGTTGATATAAAAGTAGAAGTTATAAATGTATATTAAATATTGGTAGCTATGGTCCCATTCATGAGAATGGAATTGAGGCTCCTTATACTAACGTTTCTAGCAAAAAGTTTCTGCTCCATTAGTCAATACGAGTCGGGATCGTTAATTACCTTCTACTTAATTATCGAGTTGCACGGAACAATTTTTTTAAATTTAATTACTAGTGAACTTATCTTGGGAGTACACATTGAATAAGTGTGTAAATATTTTCTTGGGAGAGAGAGAAGACAAGTTACAAAAACAGTTTAAGACAAAAGAGTAGCGAAAACCAGAAATGAATCCGGGCGGGCGGAGTGCTTCCGCCCACGACGGCGAGGGCGCGGAAATAACACGGGAGGCACGACCATAGACCCACAACTATTTGGAATTACCGACACCAGTGCACTTGACACCATCTTTTTAGTTTTTTCTTAAGATTTTTTAAGTCTGGTACTAATGTATTTCTTAGTGGAGTTAAGTTATAGAATCAGGCGTTATTTTGAGGAAATCCATGACAATAAATGAAACAAAATATGTAAGTAGTCTTCATTCTGCGAAAAGTTCCATGCCTGTCTGGATGCACACACACACACCGCAGAGTATAGAGTTCAGGTCTGGACTGCATATTTTGCATAACATTTAATATTACTTATTTTTTCTAGATATCTCACAAAATATATTATTCTACAGTAACATAATTACAATATAGAGTATATTTTAATTGACTTTTGGCGTCTAAGCGCCTACAACAACAGCAATAACAAAACAAAAGAAATAGTTCGAAACATCGATCAAATGTTGCAAACTCTTCCCAAATTAAGCTTTGTGTATAATACGGATCTTTCCTACGCCATGTTATAAATTATTTGCTGTGAAAGACTAACAAAGTTGCAAATCTCTACCAATTTGTGTCGGATATCAAATGCACATTCAGTTTTGATTTAATATTTTAACAGTTCTAATAGAGTGTGTGGCACTTCTGTTTGCCGCACTCACCGAGTATACTGTTTGTGGATACGGTGGCACGGGTTAACAGAGTAGAGGGATGGTCATTTAGTGGAAGGTAGTTCATACCCCCCCCCCCCCTCTCCACTAGGCCCCGCTGCCCCGCGCCGTCCCCGCGAGCCGTATCTGCAGCACAGACTGATTAAACGATCCGCTGTCTGTCTCTAAACTTGTTTGTTTTGCGGCCCTCATCGGTACTACGGATTCCACTTTTAAAACTTCGAAATTCGAAAATGAATAGCGAACTTTATTTTCCGTGGCGTTAATAATTTCCCGTTTGCCACGACAGACCTCAACCTATCGGGTAGGGTGACAGATGCCTGTTCCTAAAATGGATGGATGAGACTTTTGAAAAAGGAGGGATCTTTGCCCGCCACCCTCTTTGTTATTACTTTTTGAGAGCTACCTTTTCACATGTCACTTAGATACGTTTGATCTTTATCCAATTAGCAATTTTTGGAGCGTTACTTTTAAATGTAGGTTCCTATCCTTCATTAAAAAAAAGCAAGGCAGCAAGAGATTATGTTCTATAACTTCTAATGCAACAGAGTGAAAATGTTTGTAATACCGACCTTTATGATATCACTAGCTGACCCACGTAACTTCATCTACGTTACAATATAAAAGCTTCCTCGATAAATCGACTATACAACAAAGAAATATTTTTTCAATTAGCGTGTTATTAAACAAACTCTTCAGAATTAAAATTTGATTCGTCCGCGTGTATTTTAAAAATATAATATAGCCTATGTCACTCGGTAAAGGTGTAGCTTTCTAATGTTGAAAGAATTTTTTAAGTCGGCAGAGTCATTTTTGAGTTAAATTGTAACAAACAAAAAATCTAATCAAAAAGGAATAATTTTCCACGTTTTTGCATTTTTTTTCATTTATGCTCCGCTTCTTTGGGTTGTAGCAAGATGTTATGTAGCCTATCCTCGATAAATGGACTATCCAACACAATAGTAGATTATGCACCAAGGGGCTAAAGTTGTGTCTTATGTCACGGGCGTCATATTGAATCTCGAGCGCAATGAAGGATTCGGGACTTAACTCCCGAGCGCAGGGAGGGAGTTAAGAGTTTAACTCACGAGCGAAGCGAGGGAGTTAATACAAGAATCCTGAATGCAGCGAGGGATTCAAGCTAGCCCAAGGCAAAGCCACCTTTAGCCCAGAGGAGGATACTCTACTTTTTACACCTACTGTGAGAAAATAATAGCCATAGGTAGTACGAAAAACAAAGTATTTATATTAAATAAACAAACAGTAAGAATAACATATTAGAAATAATGAAATAGAAATAATTATAAGAAAGAAATGGTAGAATGGTTTTGGATGATTGGCTGTATGCATTTTGAATTTAGAACGTCATTGGAGACGCTCGTGAAATTATAGCATTTCTGATAAAATGTGATAAATCGACTGTAGTATAGATAGGTTTTATTATTTATTTATTTATTCACAAAATCCACAGCAATATTATCTTAGCGCAGTTTACTTAAAATAAATTAACTAATGTTACAGCCAATTACTATTACGGTATTACGGCGCGGTACGGTATTTGTTATTATTTAATGTTATTCCAATCCTTTTAAAAAATGGTTCGTAGTTATCTAATTATTCTTACAATATTATGTCTTCGAAAACATGGCAACGATATGAAGAAGCAGTCGTTATGATTTTGTAGGAAATCGAGAATATCATCCACGCGTAGTAAGGGTATATCGAGAATAGCTTATTCCTCTTTCTGGCACCAAAGGGTGTTTGTTATAGTGCGCGCGGAACTAGATGGCCGCTCCTTAGGTGGCGACAGGGGTGAGGGGGCGGGTTGCCTACAGCTCGCAATGCACAGGAGACTATAATTAGACAGTGATGACCAATCTCGAGATATCGTGAACAAAAATTGTTCAATTTATTGAAAAGAATACAAATAATAAAAAACAAAAACATGCATAAGGCGCGGCCAACTAGTTCCGCGCGCAACATAGGAGCATGTGAGATTCCAAATTCAAATCACATTATTGACCAGCGGGTCATAATGAAATCCAGTACAACATTATTGACCGGCTGTTCCCCCGGCCACTAATGACTCACTTTAGGTTAAGGTTGCTTGACATATAATTTGACATTTTCGAGCAGGTGGTGTGAAAAAATATTTTTTCATCCCTTCAATTCGAAAAGTGTCGTTTTGTTCCTCTATAAGTGCGAGCAAAGTAGCTCTTTTCTCCATTAGACTTTTTAGCGGGCAGTAATGAGATTTGAATTTAGAACATGAATCGTTCATTGAAATCGAACGCAAATTGTATTTTACTGGCTGTAAGTGTTGGCTGTACAGTGCGAGGAGGCGCGGTAACTAAATTTAAAAAAAAAAAAGCGCGCGATTTACTTCCCTGTTCTAATATTCGGTACGGACTTTAGTGTATTTTGTGCAAAAAAGATGAGTTCTACGTCGAGTTCTGAAAGTGATAGTGCATTAACTCCTGAATTAATAAAAATAGAAGCTAATAACGTCATACAAAACTTAATCCCTACAAAATCCCGGGAGAAATATTTAAAGGCATACGACAATTTCATAATATGGAGTAGAAGGTTGTTTAGTAACGTGTTGTCTTAATATGGACGTAAAACTGGACACATATTCGTAATTAATATGTCTGATGGATTTAAACGTGTCGTCACTCTATTTTTATTAAATAATAATATTACAATAAAATATGAGGCGCCTTTTATTTTCTCATAGAGGGTGATGAAAAGTCGAGTGTATCACTCGGGTGCAAAATATATTTTGGGCTCGGGCGACGTACTTTGAATCCCTCGCTACGTTCAGGATTCTACTAAAGAATCCCTCACTACGTTCGGGATTCTACTCTAGAATCCCTCACTTCGCTCTGGATTCAAAAAAGCGCCCTCGCCGTAAAAATATTATTTTGCTCCCTTATGATACAATCTACTATTTCAATTACACCTAGTAGTCCTTGAGATTACCGCATTCAAACAAACTCTTCAGCTTTATAATATTAAGTACAGATTGGCAATAGGTACTGTAGTGATTAGTATCGCTAAGTTCCTACATTATGCATTTACTGAATAAATAATTAGAATAAGTGGATACTTATTCAAAAAATACAATACCAATCTAATTTATTTATTAGTTTTAATAACCCTCCTTTTGGGCGTCGCAGTAGTCGGGTCATCATCATCATCAGCCAGACAGCCATAAGACGTCCACTGCTGAACAAAGGCCGGGAGGCCATTAAGAACGGCATAAAGAACGGCGGCCATAGAACGCCATAAAGAACGGCAGCCTGCCGTTTGCATCCACCGGTTGCCCGCAACTCTCACGATGTCGTCGGTCCACCTGGTGGGAGGCCTACCAACGCTGCGTCTTCCGGTTCGTGGTCGCCACTCGAGAACCTTTCTTACCCATTGGTTGTCTGTTCTTTAAGCGATGTGGCCTGCCCATTGCCACTTCAACTTGCATATTCTGCGAGCTATGTCGGTGACCCTGGTTCTTCGGCGAATTTCCTCATTCCGGATTTGGTCGCACAAAGAAACTCCGAGCATGACTCTGTCCATGACTCGTTGCGTGACTCTGAGCTTCTCTAAGAGGCCAGCAGTTAAGGATCGTGTCTCTGTGCTATGAGTCATCACTGGCAACACACACTGGTTATACACCCTCGTCTTAAGACACTGCGGAATTTTAGACGAAAATTCCAACGAAAAGTCGGGTAAAAAGGGCTAAATGGAGACTTTGATTGGCCCTTTTTTGTAAATATTTAGTTTGTATATTTATATAAGGTTGATAAAATGCATTCTATGTAAATAAATCTTTTGGACAACGTACCTACAATAAAGTTCGATACACAACACATGCCCGTAATACCAAGTACCGGCTAGTTGATATTAATACGAACATTTGTTTGTGATCTAATAATTAAATTTAGAACAACAGACTTCTTAACAATATTTATGAGTTAACAAGTTTTAAAAGGATAGTGATATAAATAAGTATTTATATATGAGTTAATATTAAGTATGTTCAATATTTACTCAGAGGAACGTTTTTTTTATTTTCGAAAAAGATGATTAAATTCATATTACACATATAAATAAAATGTACGGTATAAAGTTTAGAAGACTAAATTAATAACAATACTACCTATGTAAGTATTATTTTATCAAGCAGCAAAAAAGTCATCATACAAGTATTTTTGATTTGACGGTGACAAATTTATTGATAAGTAGCTCAGTCATGAGTCAGCAACGAACAGTATGAAAGTCTCGATTAGAATATGACGCACTAGGTGCCCTCATAACCGAAGGGGTTATCCGTTTGTCTTTAGACACAATACCTAGGTACTGTTGACATTATAAAACATCTCATAACTAGCGTAAAGTCCCTAACAAGACACGATGTCAAGTTTGTAAAAATCCTTAAGAGCGTATGGTACCTCAAACGCGAGTTTTACAATGCGTAAAAGTATATGATTCACTGCAGTAATCAACATCAGAAAAATATATGATATTCTTCAGGATATATGCTAGTGCCATAGTGTTGTGAAAACATAATGCAACTAACTTTGCTCGATAGAAAAAAATCGCGAAGATACCTCTAAAAATTTCTTTTAACGAGTAAAAACCGTACTAAAATACATGTCATCGTTCTGATTTTTATGCCAAATAATTCTACAAGCAACAAACTAAAGTCATAGTGTTTTACTTTTTTAGTCCAATCAATAGTTTGTTTGTAAATCGCAAAATACCACTAATTTCGCACTATTCGGCCGCAGCGAAAGACGTAACAACCGCTTTGTTGATCAGAACTTTATTCTAACAGGATTTCAAGCGAAGTTTGAACCACCACAAATAGGGTTGCTAATCTGAGGTAGCATACGCTCTTAAGTTATGGTTCAGGATTTTTCACATTTTGGCTGTAAATTCTATAACGTAGTTACAGGTGGCAGCCTCTCTCATTCCTGATTTGTGGCTTACATTCACCAAGGTCAAGAAGTGTTCCAAGTAAATCGCTGGTAAGACCAAATCTTCAGCCAAGGAAGTGTACCATAACCCGGGGTCCACCATTGTTGGCTTCGGCGGCAGCGATAAATCCAAATGTAGAGCGCTGAGCTGTTTAGTATATCAGCGTCATGTTTAGTCCCGGTACTTACTAGTACGCCTCCATTTTATTCTCGAGCCGTATGACTTTTTACTTTCGTTTTGTCATTTGTTTTCAATTTTATCATTTGGATAAATAGCGGCAGATAGGTTGGTAGTCAAGTGTAAACATTTTAAAGCCGATGTCATTTGTTCCACGAATCAACATAGCGGGAATTGAACGTACAGGGTATGATTACTTAAACGAAATGGTTAGATCCCTTCTTCACAATTTGGGCAAAAGAAGCGTTTCCCGCAGAAGTAGTCTCACATTGTCTACTTGAGATCTGCAATATGTTCCATCAGGTCATGCTGTTCTTAGGATATCAATCATGTTATTCACATGAATGGCTTCATTGTTGTATCTCAGGTGTTAAACTAATAACATCGGCCCACTCAAGGGCTGGGTTTTGCGACGTCCTCTGTGATGGGGAGGCGTAGGGTTATCAAACAATTCAGGAAACAAAACAGACCTGGATTATCTAAAATCAGTTCTTTTTTGGCCGATGACCTGGTGAAGGTTGCGGGGATCCGCTGGATGCGAGACGCACGGGACCAGTCAATGTGGCGACACTTAGGGGAGGCCTATGTCCAGCAGTGGACGTCTTTCGGCTGAAATGATGATGATGAGTTCTTTTTTTGAGGAGTTCGTGGCTTAAAAATAACAGCCACTCGGGCGAATCTTCAGGTTAATCTGCGCTTGCCTGTGTTGTTCCGTGGATGGGCAACCGCAAATTATATCCCAAGTTTCCTCCGAGCCTTGGACAGCACGTTAAGCCGTTGGTCCCGGTTGTCTGCTAGTCAATCACGGGTGTGTATACCTGTAGCTAGATCTGGTATGGAGCAAACGAATGCTAGAGTGGACCTTAAAAAAGGGGTCTGGATGCGAAAGGCCGAAGTCAGGCCGTTGTAGCGCAACTTGGGAGACGCCTAAGTTCAAGTGTGGTCTACGTGTGGTTTACGGATAATGCAACAAAATATATGATACGTTTGGAATGTAGGTACTTAGTGGAACTAAAATAAATTATTTTTATTTTATTCTTGCGATGGCAATTATGAACTAGAGAGCGCCGAAATATCGGGAACTCGATACAAACAATAAACATGATGTTTCTATGTTCACTGTTTGTTTCCCATAAACCGTTTTAGTGTTAATGATACAGTATTATTCATTAAGATATTGTTGTTTTAAGTGAGATGCTTTTGACCTAGCTCTGACTAGTAAAAAGGCAAATACGACACCATCTTTGCCTCATAAGTATTAACGCACCTGTTTCTAGGTACCCAAAAATACTGCTCGCAGTGATCGTGTTCAGCATACTAATCAACGGTACTAAAACAGATGGTTCACTTTTGTATTTAAAACCTATTTGACAGACATACCGACCTTATTAGTTGTTTGGTTCAAACATTGTGTTAATGGAAAGACAAATACGAATTTGACCGTTTTGTCAACTAACCCATACAGGCGAATTTGTCGTGAGAAAAAGCTTAGTAGGTACAGACGAAACTTTAACTTAAAAAAATTACATTATTACGAGACAAAACCGGATTTCCTTATTCAGCTTTATCTACTATGACTAATATTATAAAGAGGTAGGTATTTGTATGTAGGGGGTAATCTTCATGTTCATACCTACTGATCCGATTGCGAAGATTATTTTAGTAGTAGGAAGCTACATGTTATCCTTAAATCGTTCCTGTTCATAAATGAAAAGGACGATAGTTTCTGGTAAGTTTTAATTTTAAGGCTCTTATTGGAATCAGATCTTCTTCTTTATCGTGTGATTAGTGCCTATCCATCATCATCATCATCATTTCAGCCAAAAGACGTCCACTGCTGGACATAGGCCTCCCTCAGGCGTCGCCACATTGACCCATTTGCCTATCCATGCCGTCAGGAAATATCTCTCAGGCATACTGGTCACCGCACGATGTGGTCCATCACAGAAGTTGATAAGTATAGCCATACGATACGCACATGAATCCGAAAGATCGGAGGAACGTAAAAGTGGTACTGGCGTGCCAGAAATCGCTGTTGTAAGGCTGAGGTGGCAGTAACTACGACACGTGCTCGAACAGTGGCTGGAGCAACTGCCGCAATATTCACGTAAGCGCATTGTCGAAGTCGTCCTGCTACACTTGGGGGTCTGGCTTATCCCCAAAGACAGGTCGCCTTTTAAAGGTTTGCCCTAGAGAACAAAAGAAAAGGTACCTACCATGGCAAAACCAAGAATCTATCAGTGATACACAGGGATCTGATTCCTTCGAGTTTAATCGACCAATCTTCAAGGAAGTAAGTAACATATAATCTAACAGCACGTTTTTACCTCTTACGTCTTACACTTCGAGGATTACTCCCCCAAGGGCTAGACAGAGGTATACCCATTAGTACACCCAAATTTCGCTAGATAAGTTCAAGATACATATAATAGGCGACGACCCATTTGCCATCAACCGGGCACAGATCCAGACTCCGCGTCTGCTACTGAGAAAGAGAACCCAGCACCATAAGATCGTGCTTGCGACCACTACACCAACGAGGTAGGTCAAATAAGTAAACTGTGGAAATACATCCCAATAAAATCTATATATATAAAAATGTTATGTTGGTTTGTGTACGCTTCAAAAACTCAAAAAGTTCTGCACAAATTTTGCACACACTGAAATTTTAGAATGATACCTATATAATCCGCATCAAGGATTGTTTTTACAGTATCCACGCGGGCGAAGCCGCGGGTATCAGCTAGTATATGAATATTTTTTAAGATTCGAGAAGAACTTAAAATTAAATAACCTAAACCTAAAACATACTAAAATAAAGCATTACAGTCTGTACTCCTCGTTAACGCTGTCAGCTGGTAATGTGCCGAAGAGACCGGCGGTATTGCCACTTTGTATGGCAATGCCTCAGGCCAAGTGAGAAGCCAGCCTTTGAGTTACGACAAGTATCACCTTAACGTTTGGAAATATCCAAATATTTAAAAGACTATGATCACTTCGGCCCCGCGACCTGACGATTTCAACCCGGTTCTAGTCAACATGTCGAAAAAAGGTGACGTAAATGAAACGTATTCTGAATTATCTCTCTCTTATTGGAACTTTAACAGGTTGTTTGTTTTGTGAAGAATGGTCCGGCTAGAAAGGGGTGATTGCTGAGATGTCAAGTAATATAGAAGTATGCAATTAAAAGACATGCTACGCCCACTGGCCAAAAGGCCATTGGCCGTTACGACAATCGTCACAATGATAACCGAGTTCACACTCCACATTCAAATTTTATGCCTGTATTACACTAATTCCCGTTATTAAATTTTCTGTAATGTACGTTCATTTAATAAGATTCTGTTATGTATTAATATTCACAGTAGGGTGATGACCAGCCGGCTTAGCATGACCACCGAAGAAACGGGTTTTGTCGACGGAAGAATCGACAAAATCTCAGATTGTAGCAAGGTTTCATGTCAAATTGTATGGAAAAATCTTTGTCTATTCTTGGTAGAATAGAGATAGAATCGCCATGCTACGGGGGCAGGCATAAAAAAGTGAAATGACATTATTAACAGGGTCTCGGTCAGTGGACCCTCCCCCCTTCCCCGGTGATATCATAGTAATAATACTCCACCAATGACCTTTAAACTTTAAATAATTTCCAGGAAAAGTACATACTGCTGGACTACCCTAAATGGCTCGAAATTATGGTTGCTCGCAATAATACTCTTACTATATTTACGCCGATTATGGTTTTCTGCAGCCCCTATACCAACTCCAGCATAACATGTTAAGTTAAAAACACGTGTTGATGGTGTGTTTTTTATTACCCACGACGGAACGGAGACGGTATATGCGTTTGGGGTGAGAGGTTGTTTGTTTGTTTGTTTGTGTTTGTTTGTGTGTTTGTGCAAATACATGTTGCCATTTTTCTCCAAAACTACAAGTCCGATTTTGATGCAGTTTTCAGTTATGGGTTCGGGTTTGATTGGTGCATGTTCTTAGATAGGTGTTACGGTGACAACTCACCAGGGGGCGCTGCAGCAAACATTTTTTGTGCAAATCAAAGTTGCCAGTTTTCTCCAAAACTACAAGTTCGATTTTGATTCAGTTTTCAGTTATGGGTTAAGGTTTGATTGGTGGATGTTCTTAGATAAAAAAAATAAAAATAAAAGTAAAAAGTTTAAAATAAAAAGCAAAATTAAAAATTTTGAAAAAACCCACGACTGTTAAAAATTAATTGAAAAAAGGATAAAATAACATAAAACACCCACCCTAAAAAAACCCAAGAATGTCCGTCGGGAGCTGAACATTGCAAAACTAGTTCATTTAATGTCAGCCTCCGACGGACATTCTTGGGTTTTTTTAGGGTGGGTGTTTTATGTTATTTTATC
The DNA here is from genome assembly GCA_949316265.1 of Diarsia mendica. NCBI lineage: Eukaryota > Metazoa > Arthropoda > Insecta > Lepidoptera > Noctuidae > Diarsia > Diarsia mendica. Next base: position 20,880,535 of record OX438886.1, read on the forward strand.
CTTTTTTCAATTAATTTTTAACAGTCGTGGGTTTTTTCAAAATTTTTAATTTTGCTTTTTGTAGTACTAAGATAAGTCAAATAAAGACAGACGTTCAGTCTTTTGCCACCGTAGCGTGCTAAGCCATTGGCTTCTGATACACTTGGAAAGCTGACGGTGACAAGAGCTCGTCGGATTATGATTTTAATATTTGCGTGTCGCGCTAAACGGCCTGCAAATCGACTGCACGACAGGCTATGGTGCTCTTGAAAACTTCACCACGCGCTGCCCAAGAGAAGCAGTGAGGGGGAAGCTGATGTCGTCTAACAAAGTCAAAGTGCCTTTGTTCGACGACGGTAGAGCGTGAAAATAGAACCCTCTCCCATTTACCCACAGCCAGAAGGCGCGCGCGCTCCGCAGTAGTAGCAGACGTGTTCTGTAAATTATCCTGAGATACTCTGCAAAACGGATCGCCGAGCGTCTCTGGGAAAATGCATTGTCGGTTTGATCAGAATTAGGACATGCAAATTTCCAAGCATCGTGCATTGATAGCCTTGGTACGGCACATCAAAATCAACCAGTCTGATTAATTTAGTATTAGGCATCACAGATTTTAAACTTTTTTTAAATGTATTTATTAACAGAGTATAAAAATATTCAAATTCAAAAATATTTTATTTTAGAATTAAATCCATGTTTTGTTAGTAGTAATAAAATAACTTAGCCTAATGTTAGTATTAAATTAAATTTACAATAATGAACAACACTGCATCATAAGTTTATTTGGATAAGTGTGTCTGAACTCTTATCCACTTATGTAAAAGGGGTGAGTCCCACCGGCCAGCAGAGAACACATTCAGGATGCCATTGGAGGAGGAGCGCAAGCGCGCCATTATGGAAGCGCATGGCATCCGCATGATCGTGGCAAACCCGTCGAGGCACGCATCCACTAACATCCCTGACGCGATACATCGGCATGGCCACCCCAAAAGCACCCTAAATGCGTTATGGTACTGTACGCGTAGGTCGCTGTATGCCCGCTGGGTATACTTAGTCCACAGGCTGTTTATATAAAACGACTAGCAGAAGGCCTTAAAAAGCGTTATCTTGACGGAGCCAGTACAGCGTGCAAACCTGCGGGTCAGCAGGTCACAACGGACAGTCAACGACCTGCGACCCCTGTCTATGTCTAGATTGTCTATCAAGTCATCAGTGACCCAGTGACCCAAATACTTAAATTTCGAAATCCGACCTAAAGGAGATCCAGAGAGTGAGAGTTCAGGCAGCTGTTCGTAGATTACCTATTAAAATAACATTTATAGATAAACGTACCAGATATAAAAGAGTAATATGACAGGATAATTGTTGGAATAAAGAAAAGCAGTAGTGGCATAAAAACGAATGGAAAAACAACATAAAAACAGAGAAACAAGTATGGTATAGGAACAGAACAATATAGATTAATAGATAACAGGATAAGAAAGCTATTTTAATAGCTATAACCCGCTGTTAAACTAGCACTAAAAAAACACAGTTCATTAGGAGTAAGAAAACAGGGAATCTCTCGAACCAAACCCTGGTTCAATAGCTTAATGGACACACACGGAATCAAACATCATCATCATCAGCCATTAGACGTCCACTGCTGGACAAAGGCCTCCCCCATAGAACGCCATTAAGATCGGCAGCCTGCCGTTTGCATCCACCGGTTGCCCGCGACTCTCACGATGTCGTCGGATGTGTCGAATCAAACATCATAGCAGACTAAAATTCATAGAGATTCGCAAAGAATTCTACACTTTTCATAATTCAGATGATTCAACTCAATTGGAATCAGAAAATGGATACAGTTGCCCAGAAGAAAATCCCTCCCGTAACGGTGTACGAAGTAGGCAGAGAGCTGAAGACAATGCACTATGACAAGAGCCATGGCGAAAATGGCGTTACCACCAAAGCCCTAAAATTGGGATCTGCCACACTTCTCCCTCATATAACCAACTTATTTAATGCAATTTTACAGGTAGGTAACTGCCATCCCTTAAGTGCCACTCAAATATTGTTCTTCTTCATAAGAAAGGCGATAAGTGCAATATCAATAACTACAACCCCATTAGTTTAGTCTTTCATATTTATAAGGCGTTGATCAAGGTCAAGATATACCTTGAACATCTATGCGATTGTGAAAGACCTTTTGGACCGTTTGGACTTCTGAGCCTGCGTCAAAGACCAAGTCTGTGCGCCATAGGTTAGCAAAGGCAGGATACACATGTCGACGAGCTAACGCTTAAGTGAGATAGGAAGGTTGCCCTTCATAAACGCCTTCATGGACCAATAGCTCCTCCAGGCCTTTTCATCGCGACGGTCGATCTTTTTGTCTTGTCTGTTAAATGTATTATTGAAGGTATTTATGAAATGTCTACTACTGAAAATTCACGAAAATACTATGTAAATATATTAGTCCATTCTATTTAATTATGTCTTTACACAAGTTATTTTAGTTGTTAAACTTAGTTAGTCAAATTTATACATTGTTTAAACGGCTGCCGTTGGATTAATAACAATGCAAATATTCATAATTTCGTAATTGGCAATTCAAATGAGTATTTTGTTAGTTTTGGGTCGCGCCAGTGACCCGGCCGCCCGCCGCGTTGACAACCCAATATAACACGGGGCGGACATTGAGCAAACTGTTACGAGGACAATGTTTACTCACTGCAAAATAAAACACACACGTTGGTGTATTAACAACCCGCTTGTTAGGCATTGAAGCATTTTTTCGTGTTCACAACGTCAGAACAATGCCGACAGATAAAGTAAAGTGAAGTATTTGTGATTTTTTTTGGTAATTGTTATAAATCTGAAATATTCAAAATACGTCAAAATATTACCAGGTTGCAGGCCGTATTTAGCAAAAAAGTCTAATCATGGGTACTTGTTGCAAACCTAGCAAACCGGTTGGTCGAATAAACTCGTGAAGTCGTGAACTACAGTTCTATTCTCATGACGTAACAGGTCACTATTGCTGTTCACTATAATAGTAATAGCAGTGCGCACGGCACACTGCTCGCAGAATGGATGGCCGATGGGGCGAAAAATTCTGGGGTGGCAACCGCGAACCGGAAGACGTTGCGTGGGAAAGCCTTTCACTAGGTGAACCGATGACCTGGTGAAGGTTGTTGCGAGGATCCGTTGAATGCCAGTCGCACGGGACCGGTCAATGTGGCCAAACTTGGGAGAGGCCTATGTCCAGCAGTTGACGTCTTTCGCCTGAAATGATGATGATGATAATAGTTATAAGGTTGATTTGATGATTGTGGAAACCTGCCTGTTAGATCAAATCAACGCTTCAAACAAAAAAGTTTCTAAAGAGCTTTGTCGTCTGAGATGTTGAGAAAAATTGTATCTTCTATTAGACCTACTGCAGTTGTATGTAACAGACAATCATCGCCGTGAAAGACAATCAATGATTTTCTTACTTTTCCTCATGTTATTTCATAATTTCAACTTTAATACAGCAACAATAATTTACCTGTTAAACCAGCGTTACTTACTTAACCTGTGGTCCGAGGACCTCTTAGGGGTCCGCGAGTACATGTATTGGAGTTTAAAGTACTGAAACAGATGTACAGAAACATATAACAAAAGGAATCTGATGTAAGAAGTAAAAATAAATGGCCCGAAATGTTTTGCTGTGTTTTATATTAATTAGTGATTTGTGGCTAGAGAAAGTTAGGAAAAGCTGTGTCTATACAAAGTTGCAACAGGATGAGCACTCTAGAAAACTCAGAAAGTCTAAATCGTGGTGGAGAAAACATAAATCAATGTTATATTTTCATCTCATAAAATTAACATAGAAATTAATAGTCATTTAATTTAAAGTAAGTTAGTAGGCATTTTTTTTATTTTCCTATAAACATTATTACCGCAGTACTAACTTAGGGTACTGAAACAAACATTCGTTCCCAAACCAGCGTTTATGTACATATTTCTGTGTAATAAAATCAAAATATTATATTGACCTTGCATACTTTGTTAACTAAGTAGTTATTCAGTTAACTGCGTAGCAGCACAAACCCGATATAAGAATAGACGGAGTACCAAATAATATTTTAAATGTATGCGCGTCTATTAGTGCAGTTTACAGAAATGGTTAATTCATTAACTTATGTTAAATTGACTTTGTCGAAATATCGAGCACGTTGGAACATGTGGACACAGATTGAACTGTGATTTCAATTAATCTGAAATGTATCAAATACAATTGTTCGTGCGAGGAGTTTAAATAGAAAATGATGTAAAATCATTCTCTGACCGAACTTTTCCTCGTCATGCCGGTCTCGGAGACGAGCAAAAATACACAGGACACTATGATAAGAGTACTCAAACACAGGTGCAGTGTCTCTTCAGTCACTCTTATATTCCGAAGGGACGGCGCGGCGGCAATTCGACAAGACCTGCGAGAGATCAAGTGCAAGACCAGCGTGTTTACGATCTTTTCGATGCATAGGCGTGTCGTACAATCAACTATTTCCTTCAAACTTCGAAGAGTAGAGTTCTAAAAGAACAAACCAAATAACACTGTCACCATTAACTCACCTGTGATTACATGTAGGCACACCGGAATAGTCAGTACCGAGAAAAATATTTTATAGTAAATTCTAATTACAAATACGAAACCGGTTGTACTCAGCCCGATAAAAACAATGGTAATCGATTATAGAGGTAATTAACCGACATGTAATAAGTACAAGTAGGTAACTAACTATACATATATACAAGACGTGTAGCGATTTATTATTTCCTTCCATCCGTACTTACTTACAAGCGCCTATTATTGTGTGAGTCACACTCGCCGCAATCAAGGCAATTTAGTTTATTATTTATTAATACAATTTGTCCATGGCTTCGTGCGCACAGTAACCTATTTTTTTGCAGTCGGACGTAACCCATTTCATATTCCTAGTGGAAGGTTTTGTAGTGAAGCTTGTTCGTTGAGTTATATCACCATAGTCTAATTATTCCGGGTACTATGACAATGTAATTACAGGTTTCTGAGACATTGAGATTTATTATTAATAATTTGATTTCAGCTTTGTCTATGGGCAACGCATCTGCGGCAACTTGTTTTTAGTGTTCCGCACCTCAAAAGGAAAAAACGGAACCCTTATTATGATCACTCGTGTGTTTGTCTGTCCGTCATAAATGTAATACTGGGCATGGTCAGTACCCGATTTCGATTACATTTAAAGACGTGGTTAGCCAGAACGTCCTACAACCACTTTAGATAATAAGGTTAAAGCTACACTCTATCGTCTAGGATTAACGATTTACAAATTTTGTATCTTTCTATAAGTGCTTTTTTTTGGTCGTTAGTTCCGGAGATTAGTCCATACAAAGAAACTATATAATTATGTAGGTACCTCTTTAATATTAGTAAAGATTTTTCTTGCGTTACTTCTTATAAATTCACCTGGGTTCTTTGTCCTAGTAAGAACTAGAATGGGGCGAGTACCTAGGCAGCCCCAAAAACGCAGCAAGGTTATGCTGTCATAATCGATGGTGGATTATCAGGAACGAGTTGGGACCCAAAACAAAGCGCGTGGTGCGTTCATGCGACCTAGGGTACTTGGCAATAACAAGTAGATATGTTTCGTTTCGTCATGGAGAATGGAATGACAGTATGTCCCCCAACTCCTACCTTACACTTTTCTCATAAGCTTATTTGTCAAACTTCAGACACAGCTTCCAAACATTGTACTGCATTCGGATAGTTCTGACCAGACCAAAACAGCTAGCAACAAAATGTCATAGAGGTATACCTCATTCTCAAGGAGTTCAAACAAGTTTATCGTGAGTTCCTGAATTAGCCGAGAAGAATATAATCGTAAGGAGTAAGGAATAAGGGAACTTTACATTTTCCTGCGGATACCCAGACTGGACTTATTGTAATGGCTTTTCATACTTGAACATATTGATTTAGAAATAAGCAAAAGTGAAATTTAATTTTACATAGAGCTTATTAAATAGAGCAGTAACGCTAGAGGCCACTTCAGAGGTTGCAAGCACTACAACTGAACTGAGATTTTGGGTTCTATTTGGAAGTCGGGCATGCGTTAATTGGTGTTTCGATTAAGAACGTCGTACCAGTCCGAAGTATCGATGGACAGGTGGCAGGTAAGTACCGAAAGGGTCGTTCTCGCCCATGTGGGTGAACTATTCTAGGCTATTAGACGTAGGTACCTACACCATTACATTTGGCTAGTAGCACTTACTGACTGTACTTTAGATAGCATTGTTTTCAACTGCCTATATAGCCTTGGGGTCGGCTTCCAATGTCACCAGGTGCAACCGAATGCCCGTAAGTATTTTACCAGGAGCGACTGCCTATCTAACCTCGACCACCCAGTTTGTACTGGACACTACGATTACTTCCCTTGGTGAGACTGGTTATCGGACTTTCAGACCGCTGACTATCTGTAATATCTAAATGACAGCCGGAACCAACTTATATACGTTCCAAAGCATTTAGGAAACTTGGTATGGCAACCACGGCTTAACCTAAAGGTCGATCCGAGCGGTCATTATTAAGAAGCCACGAGCTCCTCCTTTTTATTATTTAGGTCGTTTATTACTTATATTTATTAATATACCGATTTATTTAGGTCAGTATGTTTTGCAGTACATTGGGTCACCACATTTGTAAATAACACAAAATAAAATTAGTTCCAAAAATCAGACGATGTGACAATGCACCCATTGTATAAAAGCAGGAAGTTGATTTGAACTGTACGACCTTATTTACATTTAATGAGACATACAGCTGGATCTTAAATTAACTATTCTACATTTTTATGTTAGGTAATACAATTTTAAGTAATGGGTACTTTTAAATGCGTGAAATCACATACACGTGCAGTAATTAAATGGTTTACCTCAAAGATGAAAGCGATTAGGCACCTGGTAATATATAAAATAAAAGTTAAATTCATGGCAAATAAATTCGCTATTATTCTAATTGCTTCATTCTAGTAGTCGTTAGTATTACTATAGTATATTATACAAACAGTCGAGTAGTTGCAAAATCATTTGTTACAAAATTCCAACTCGCGTTATGATTAGGTACAAAAATCATCATCATCATCATTTCAGCCAAAAGACGTCCACTGCTGGACATAGGCCTCCCCCAGGCGTCGCCACATTGACCGGTCCCGTGCGTCTCTCATCCAGCGGGTTCCTGCAACCTTGACCAGGTCATCGGTCCACCTAGTGGGAGGCCTTCCAACGCAACGTCTTCCGGTTCGCGGTCGCCATTCCAGAACTTTTCGGCCCCATCGGCCATCCGTTCTGCGAGCAATGTGCCCTGCCCATTGCCACTTAAGTCTGGCGATTCTTCGGGCTACGTCGGTAACCTTGGTTCTCATGCGGTACAAAAATGGTTGTTAAATATTAGGTCTATTTTTGAAACTACTAACTATGTAGTTAGTTTTGATACTGGGTTAATGCTAGTCGGAGCCCGAAACCGAGTAGGTTGTAAATAAAACTGCGAAAACCGACCTTACTTTTACGAAATAAAGGAGCTTTTAATGTCATCAATAGCTATCATGAATGTGCGGTTCACTGCGGGTACATCCCAGTATCTTGCCTAAGTTTTCAGTGACATAATCTTCAAATATTTATAAATAAGTTTGATAAAACCAAAATTGCAAATCACACATAACGAATCATTTAAATCAGATATTTCTATGATTTTTAGTAGGAATTTCAATTTCCGTTTACAAAGACATTTTATGGATGACATATTTTTTTTCTTTTTAAACTATTAACCTTCTTTAACCAGCTTATCTTAACGTTGTTGAATGAGAAATCGTAAATTAAGATTTAAATAAAAGATGTCTTGTAAACAACAAACCTTTTGCTAAAAGCGGTCATAAATTGTGGGTCCGAAGATTTTTTAGTATACTTATTTTTTGCTAGTGTTTTATCACTTTTCTGCTCGCCTATTTTTTATAGTACTGCTTTTATCAACAACAGATTTTTGTCGTAAAACACTTTTTTGATTGTCGATGTAAAGCAGTAAAGTCGATAACTGACATTTCTGGTGTTTTAGCAAAGGTATTTGTTTAAATCATGTAATGAGGAGGGATGAAAGGTACATATTCTGTGACTAATAGAGTGATGGATATTTATGTTGATGGATCGGGAGAGAGAGGACGGCTAAAGAATAGATGGATGGATTGTGTGAGGATGATATGAAAGGGAAAGAAGGAAATGATGGAGAGTAGAGAATGGAAGAAGAAAACGTGTTGTGCCGACTCCAAGACACGTCCAGAACAGGATTATCAGGACAATATTTATTTCTGATTAGTAGGTTCTCATGAATAGAATCTCATGCTTCCATATGATTGTCTACCTATGGTTATTGATGAACTTAATAAATTATTAAATACAAATAATTTAAACTGTGTGGGGTTGCTTAAAAATTTTAACAACCTTGAATGACTATTCATGAATATGGAGTGTGTAATGGAATTACTAATTTAACAGAAAACAATGAAGAAAAGGTTAATAGAAACAACCCTTTTTCCTCGATGTTTAAAGATCATAATTAATCATAACAGACAAGAATGAACAAATAAGTGTTTTTTCTTTTACCCGACTAACCCAGAAGGGGGTAATACATATGTTATTCGCGTGCATTATGTTTTTTATGTCTGTTCTACTATAACCTTGTAACTCCTAAACGGGTGGATCGCTAGGGATTAATCACGTTATTACTACTTCGTTGCTAGATTCATTTAATTACCTTAACCGTTTTTGTTTCTTTTCGGACTTTTCAATCGGGTTTTTAGATTTTTGAATTACTTCTGAACTTTTATTGATATACTAGCGGACCAGGCAGACGTCGTCCTGCCCGGAGATCAGCGCCACCTACCGAGTCCAATTGTATTTTCAAACCAGCCAAGAACCCATTGAAATATCCCCAGAAAGTTTAATCCAAATCAGTCTAGCCGTTTATGAGGAGACAGTGACATACACACGTACAGTAGAATCACTATCACTACATAGTATAAAATAAAGTCACTTCCCGCTGTCTGTCCCTATTATAATTATGTATGCTTAAATCTCTAAAACTACGCAACGGATTTTGATCCGGGTTTTTTTAATAGTTAGAGTTTATTTTTATTTTTGTATTAAATGGGCTTACTCTTGACCTCAATCTTGCCCTATGGGCAGAGATGAGGTCGACGATGGAACGAGCTTACCCAGAAGAAGCCTATTTACTCGCGACTTATATAGATTGGGGTTATATGAACTCGGGAAGACCGACGCAGGCAGGGTGTTCCACTCCTTGGCTGTACGAATAATGAAAGATTTAGCAAAACGCTTCGTACGAATGTGTGGAACATCGACAAGGTATGGGTGAAAACCTGCAGTATGCCTAGTCTCTCGATGGAAGAAGGGAGATGGTGGAATGAGCTCGTGGAGCTCTTGCGCACACTCTCCGAAGTACAGTCTGTAGAAGACCGACAGACATGCAACTTTGCGCCGGTGGGCCAGGCTATGTAGCTTGGCAACTAGCTTAGCGTCACCAATTAGCCTCCTGGCTCTGCGCTCTACTGAGTCGAGTGTGGCAAGTTGGTATTTAGCTGAGCCGTCCCAAAGGTGACAGCAGTACTCCATGCCGGACCGGACTTGAGCTTTATACAATATTGAACGCTGTCCAGGCTTGAAGTACCGCTTGACCCTGTTTAGGATACCCAGCTTTTTTGGCGCAGTTTGAGCTTTGGACTCGATGTAAGCGCCGAAGTTCAGATTTGCACTCAACTTCGTGCCAAGAAGCTCGAAGTCGAGTCTGTCAGTAACTTGTACAGACGCACTCCGGAAAGTGGGGGCCAGATTGAACGGACTCTTTTTAGCAGTGAACAGACACACTTGCGTTTTGGTGGCGTTGAAATCAACCAGATTGTCGTCACCCCACTTGGAGACAAGACTTAAGGCTGAATTCGTTCGCTCTACCATTGCCTCTCTCAATGAACGTATTTCATCACCGCCGGCTTTTGTGCTGGACGTGTAACTCTCCATGACAGTGCTGTCATCTGCATACCCAACAATACCAGGAACAAGGAGGTCGTTGATGTGCAGCAGGAAAAGTGTCGCGGAGAGAACAGACTCCTGAGGAACTCCGGTCAACTCCGGCATCAATAGCCACAAGGTCAGAGGAGCAGCCATCAATGACCACTCGGATTGATTCTAGAGGAAGGTTTTAATACCTTTTTTGCACCCGTGTGAAGCCGGGCGGGTCACTAGTTATATATTTATATCTGCCAAGCCTTTTTACAATTATGTTGGGGTCGGCTTCCAGTCTTACCGGATTCAGTTGAATACCAGTATTTTACATAGAGCGACTGCTTATCTGTTCTCCACAACTCTGTTAGTACTATGTATTGCGATACCCCTGGACAAATTAATCGTAGTGGGCAAGATCGAAGGAAAGAGACCCCGTGGCCGATCACCTAACCGTTGGTGTGACCAAGTTACTGCACTCACTGGACTCTCTGTTACAACTGCTCTAAGGAAAGCCGAACATCGAGAGAAATGGTGACATATTGTACGAACTATGAAGGACTTTCATCAGGGACACGACCTTCAGTAATGAAGAACACGACTACAAAGAAAGTAGACCCCTGGGTAAGACTGTAAAAGAGTACAAGTAACATACAAGTACTTAAAGTAACACTAAATAGTTCGGGCAAATATATCCGCTTCTCATTCGCTACTACTTACGAAAGGAAAAGTATATAAATATCTATGTATTAATTCGGTCTAATCTTAGACATCCACATATTTCTAGTAATCTACGTGTTTATACAATATTTTGCACTTAACAATCGGAAAAATCAAAAAGATATGACCTAGTTTTGTTAACATTGAATATAATTCTGATATCTAAATAACTATTATATCAGTACGTTCTGTTAAATCGTACCATTTTGTTATTGTAGGTAATGATAATGCGTAGATATTGGTAAAGTTAATAATACTAAAACTTTATCTATGTATTTACCGATCTGATTGCGTAAAACACCCTGTCAACGCTACTTTAGAAGGCAAGGTAACAATTCTATAATAACTAAGAAATTAGTGGACAAAAATTACAAAATAATGAAGTGAAAAGTTAACTCAAAGCATTTAGGTATTTTAAACTGTTGCAGACACATGTATATCTGTAGCTGGATTGTAGGTAGCTTATTTAACCATGCAAAACATAGTCTATTTTTGACTATGTTTTGCAACCTACAGTCCAGCTACAGACATAATACATGTGAATGGACTGTAGTTGTCTGATCCAAAATGATCTCATGAAGAAGAAAGAGCAAAAATCTCCATTTAGACTATTCTCAAATCAAGTTAGATATTACATACTTCTGGGTACAATATATTTGTCTTTATATGTGAACACAGTGTAGGAAAAGAAAAGCACTAAACACTAAAAGGCGAACGTTAAGGTAATAAAAGGTGAACCTATAGTAGCGCCCCAAATGATGTTCTTAAAAATCAATACCTCCAATAGCACATGATGTAATATCGATGGATAATGAGTCCCCCATGGAATTATGCATAGCACAGCACGTTACCTTATGTTCTTCAGACTTACTGCGAAAAAATATATTATATACTTGAAGAAGAATAAAGCAACAACAATTAAAAAACAAACAATGTTTACTTTGTTAAGATGGCTGGTTTACTCTTTAAATTAAATCTAAAAAAGAAAGAAAGAAGTACTTGAATTAATTAACTTCTTCTGTATCGCGTAGTTAGTGCTAAACCTGGTGTCAAGAGTTTTATTTCCGCCCAAGGGCTTCTGACTTTTCTTTACATGATGTCGAGAAATAACCCTTAGGCATGCTGGTTTTCTTAAGACGTTTTCCTCTACCAAAGCAAGTAATAATTAAATAACTGCCACTCGGGTCAATCTTTAGGTAAAGCCGCGCTTGCCTGGGTTGGTCTGTGGATGGGTGACCCATTACATATCGAGTTTCCTCCGTGCCTCGGAAAGCACGTTAAGCTGTTCGTCCCAGCTGCCATATACCTATAGATATTTGGCAGTCGTTACAGGTAGTCAGTGGCCTGAAATTCTGGCACCAGTCTTACCTAAGGGTATCGCGATTACCCAGTACTAACTGGGTTATGGAGGTCCGATAAAGCAGTCGCTCCTTGCAAAATACTGGTATTCAGCTGCATTCGGTTAGACTGGAAGCCGACCCCGACTTAGTTGGGAAAAGGCTAGGCAGATGATGATAACGCAGATGGATCCAAAAAATCAGAGGTATACGAGTGTTGGGTTTGATTTGAGAGGTATGACTTGGCAGTCCGACGGTCTGCTCATTAAACTGATTGTAACGCAATTTACCAATTTAAATTTGTGTTAGGTAATTTTGGAATTACATATGTCTAAACACTACTTACATTTAATCGAATCTTGTTAAAAAAAAGACTTTTGGCCTATGATAATGACAAAAGTAACATGATACGTACAGGATAGTATTTATGTTAAATATTCCCCGTACAGTAACTTGACCTCAGAATTTCCTTCGTGTAATCGATAATAATGTATTTGTTATTCAGTGTGGATTAAATATTCTGTTGTATGTTGAACTTTGGAGTAAGAACTTATGTCTACTAATTCTGAATTACATTTGAATCGACTTTACAAATCTATTTGTTTCGTTAGCTGCATTTTTCAGATAGAACCTAGGTATTACATATTTTTCAAAGGAATATGTATTAATTAAAACCTGTTGAACAAAGGTACAACCCACTTTAATTTATCACACATAAATCAGTTAAGTTATTAATTTAAAACTAATTAACTAATTAATTAATGGTAAGACTCTTACTTTTCACTACCTTTATTATGATAGCATATTAAAAAAAACAATAAAATTCATTGCATCTCATAGAGCCAGCGTACTTCTAGTCCATAATATTACTATATACATCCATATTACATATAGTGTGAGCTACTATTAGACGTCATTCAAGGCGCAATCTTATCGTGAAGAACAGTCAGTTGTTCCCGACCCCCGGTTTATTGGTCGTCGTTTATTATCAAGATAAGTTATCTTTGAGAAGCCAATTAAATTTGAAAACAAAGGTAACATAATAAGGCGCCACAGTGAACTCGGTCGGCGAAGGGGCGCGAGGGCGCGGGGTGCGGATCTCCGCGGCGGGGAGGGGGTCACTGGCACTGGCGACTTGCGTAGGCGCAACTCCTTTGTCGCTCAAAGGATTTATAAGGTAACATTATGAGGAATCGGCTATTGTTTTATCTAAACAACGGAACATTGATATGATCGGTATTTTGATTGCAGTAACCTATCAGTTATTTAGATAACGACAAAATACAAAAACAAAATGGTGGCCTGATATAATTACAAACTGTTGTTATTTAATTAAGTGTCTTTATCAACATTCTTCGTTATAAAATCAGGTTTTCTTTTAAACTATCTTTTTAAGTTTTTGCTAAAATCCATGACAGGAGCCCACTCCATACTTGGCCTATATCCGTTCGGCACCTCAATCTCCCCATTTTATTGCCTTTATTTCTTCCAAAGGTAGACACAAAGAACTGTGTTTATAGCTAATGATACTTAGGTGTGTATTTTAACACAAAATCCGGGCCTCCAAAAGGTACACGTAAAAAATCCACTACACGATATTATAAGGACCTGCCTGCTGTACATCGACTTGGGAATCTCCTTGGTGGCGCCTATTTTTTGCTAACATTTTTTGGACGCATATTAAACGAAGAGTTGGCAGTGTAATAAAATGGCAACTATAAGAAATTTAACAGCCACTTTGGACAGAACTACTTTATTATTACATTAATGCGTGCCTCCTTACTTCATAGAAATCGTAAGGTTTTTAAATTATTACGTGCACTGTGTTTTACAAAAACAGTGCAAATAGTCTTAATAAGACAAAAGTTATTAGAAAAAAAAATTGTATTAAATAGGTAACCTTTACTATTTTTTTTTTTACTTAGTTTTGAACGGTGGTTACGACATTTTAGTAGGTTAGGTACCTACCTAACCTATTTTATAGTCTCTTTATTCTGGTAACTTTTTAAGACAACTTGATGACGAAGTCGTGTTTACGACGATACGAAATAATAAATTATTGTGTAATTTATTCAAGGGGAGGTGGAGAACAAAATAAATCAAAAACTCAATTCACATAAAACATCAAATAAAAAAAAATTACCACTGAAATAAAATTAGGGCAACAAGTCAAACTTTTACTTGACTTACTTTGCCGTGTCACGCAACGGAAAATGACATCGAAACATAATGTCAGAGCCAAATAGGGTGGTTAAAAACTTCAATGGAAATAGTAAGCATTTAGTACAATCTCATACAACATAATTATTTAATAACTAAGTAGGTAATTAATCCAGTAGCTACAAAATTACGATATAGTGGGTATTATAACAAAATAAAAATGGAAACCTACCAGTCATCATCCTAAATACACGTAATGGCTTTCTGTATCTACTATCTCGCTCAACTAAAGCCGGTGTCCAAAGACAAACGACAAAGCATCGCTTTAAGATTAACCCCATCAATTGGAGATAACTGCGCCTACTGTTCTCTTGTGTGGCCTCCCAAAATGGAACAAAAATACGCGGTGACGATCTTCACTTCCTCCCTAAAATTAAGAGTAGCGCCGACGTTAGCCCCGTTAATAAAATCTGGAAAGCCTTGATACATTTCCTATAGTTAAATTAGAAAGCTTTTAAAATGTAAAGTCCACTGAAATAAGACTAACTGTTATTGCAAGTTAGCGTTTCTCTGTCAATTATCTACATTAGAGTGGTCTATTTCTAGTAAATGTGATATTTTGTGTAGATCATTATGATCAGTAAAAAGGCGGAGGAAAAGCTAACGAAGCATCTTGATTGGGATACACAATACGAACTTAGCGTCGACGCTCCATTAGTGAAAGAGTTGGTGTCACGACTCGGGCTCGCACGGCTTTTATTATTTATTCCCAGTTTCGTAACCGCACCGCCACGCCGCGCCATCGGCCTGTACACAAACAAATGAACGTTTATGCACAATGAATAAACAGGCAGGCTGGAATTTTGTGACGACTCATGGCGATTACTCTGAAACCACTGCAGCTTTTGTGGATGAAAATGTGGAAGTTGCTATGCCTGATTGCTTGTTAATGGATAGGTATCACTGGTGGGTGCTGGTGTATCATGTTGCTGCTGTTTTTTGATTATTTGATGATAGGTTTTTTTTTATCATGTATTATATATAATCAAGAATGCAGTTGCGTTAGGTTTCACGATACTTTTGAATTAATAAATGTATATTCGAATTGAAACCTCCTAGTGCAAAAATTAGAGTTTTCTAAGCCACTGACACTATAAACTACTGAAAAAGCTGTTGACTAATTTAAGCTATAATATATTCTTAGGTGGCAAGTTTGAGATATGATAGTAGACAGACAGTAATAACTAATAGGGAGATGTAATGAAACAGAAAAATATTTATTTAGGATTCAGTGCAATGTATTTGAGGAGGTCGGAGGGACGGAAGGAAAAACTGAACCATTAAATTAAAATAAAAAAACGAAATCGAAAACGAAAATTTCCCTTTTCTTATCTCCGCCGTTTTTGAGAACAATGCCGCCTAAACTGTTTAATTTACATCCGAAACTGTAAAATAAAAAAGTGGTGACATGCGCCGACACACCAAAAGCCTAGAGATGCTGAGAGCGTCCGGCCGGCGCGCGCATCGCCGCCGCAAAAAGGACGAATCATTAGGAGGCGCCACACGAGATCCCATTTAAAAGTATGAGAATATTTTCACAAAAAGCCTCACATTCAACTCCCAGCACATTCATTTTATGAGAACAATGAGTGATTTTTGTATTTTTCTTTAATTCTATGTCGATTTTATCCGCGGCAGCGTGGAGGCGAGCCTCTGTGGTTGTCGCCTCGTTCCGTCTTCGACTTTTTGCTTTAAGGGAAGCGCGGGCGTCAGAGGCAAACGGTGGTTTTATTCCCGCGGAGGCACTATTCCCCCGCCCCCCGTCGTGTTTGCAGCTCCCCTGCGACTCCCATTCGCCGGCGCCACATTTCACGCTCCTGACGCTCGTCGCATTCAGCCTAAACATGCCCTTGATGCCTCACCTGATACATTAACGACATGAGCTTTCACTTGCGCTACAGCAGAATTATTATCCCTTTACAATCAAATGCCCCAATTTCTTAATAATGTCTGTGAAATCAGTTATTATCTATTTCATCCCGAAACTGTTAATTATTGTTTCAATTGTTAATAAGTCATACAAACAGGTGTCAAATCATAAGTTGTTGTGAGATATAGTCACGTTTCCACACGTTATTTATTAAAGAAGTAAAACTAATGAGTAGCCTTGCCGGAGTGGCCGATGTTTTTTGTTATTTATTTCTAACAGATCTATGACGGGCCTGCATAACATGTCCATGTGACGGCATAATGGTGCGGAGACAATGGACTTCAAGACTTGTTTATTGAGTGGATGGAGTTGTTTTGAAGTAGAGTGTGCGCAGGAGTGGAGGCGGCGTCTGGTCGGTGAGAGCCAATGATAGCCGTTCGGCGCGGTGGGAGGAACGAGCGTCGTCGAGGAGATTCACCTCGCGGTAACAGCTTTACGATTCATTATAAATATTTTGTGTTATTTTGTTTATTAAGAATCTTCAAAGTACCCTTCAGTTTGTGAAAGACAAGTACGGAAACCAGTCTGGTAATGGAGACGTTATTATACCGTTATTTCTGTCTGAACCCGCATCGGCGTGTAGTCTAATTTCGTTCATAAAACGAACTTGGGACATGTCTTGTTATCCTAATGACGTAATTTCTGAGTCACTTATTCAGGACAACGATTTACGATTTTTAGTGAATATTTATATGCATGACTTTTAAGCATTTGAAAACGTGATACGTAATGAGACTCATTACAAAAAGGATTTAACCAAGTAAAGTATCATTCATAGCATTACATGTTTGCTCGCGCTACCCTACTATTTTTCTACCTAAGTACACATGTAATCAAATCTATTGACATGAACCAATCAGAGTAAGACACGATAGAGATGTCTGTATATTTTGATTTTATTATTAATTTATGAATATGAAATTCTCATTGGAAGAAGTCACAATACTTGATGACTTAAGACTTAAACAGCGCAATGTGTCTGAAATTTGGGTTTGCGTTAGCCTTTTTTTAGTATAGCCCTTTTAATTTAAATGGTAAGTAAATGAGTGAAGCACTACGTTTACTTATTACCCAATCAGATTAAACTTCATAGTGCTCGATGCTGAGGAAAAGTGTTTTCTATCTATATTCTATATATAAAAGGATAACTGACTGGGTGACATATCAACGTACAGCCGAAACTACTGGGGCTAGGAATGTGAAATTTTGCACACGGCTTCCTATTATAATGTAGGGGAGCACTAAGAAGGGGTTTTTGGAAATTTAACCTTTAAGGGAGTGAAAAGGGGGATGAAAGTTTGTATGGAAAATCTTATTACTTGTGTTTAGGAATGTGAAATTTTGCACACGGCTTCCTATTATAATGTAGGGGAGCACTAAGAAGGGGTTTTTGGAAATTTAACCTTTAAGGGAGTGAAAAGGGGGATGAAAGTTTGTATGGAAAATCTTATTACTTGTGTTTAGGAATGTGAAATTTTGCACACGGCTTCCTATTATAATGTAGGGGAGCACTAAGAAGGGGTTTTTGGAAATTTAACCTTTAAGGGAGTGAAAAGGGGGATGAAAGTTTGTATGGAAAATCTTATTACTTGTGTTTAGGAATGTGAAATTTTGCACACGGCTTCCTATTATAATGTAGGGGAGCAATAAGAAGGGGTTTTTGGAAATTTAACCTTTAAGGGGGTGAAAAGGGGGATGAAAGTTTGTATGGAAAATCTTATTACTTGTGTTTAGGAATGTGAAATTTTGCACACGGCATTCTATTATAATGTAGGGGAGCACTAAGAAGGGGTTTTTGGAAATTTACCCTTTAAGGGGGTGAAAAGGGGGATGAAAGTTTGTATAGAAAATCTTATTACTTGTGTTTAGGAATGTGAAATTTTGCACACGGCTTCCTATTATAATGTAGGGGAGCACGAAGAAGGGGTTTTTGGAAATTTAACCCTTAAGGGGGTGAAAAGGGGGATAAAAGTTTGTATGGAAAATCTTATTACTTGTGTTTAGGAATGTGAAATTTTGCACACGGCATCCTATTATAATGTAGGGGAGCACTAAGAAGGGGTTTTTGGAAATTTACCCTTTAAGGGGGTGAAAAGGGGGATGAAAGTTTGTATGGAAAATCGTCACTTTTGTAGTTGAACCGACATCCACGCGGGCGAAGCCGTGGGCAAAGTGCTAGTATTTTAATAAAATAATACTAGGCAACTGTCATGGTCATCATCAATATAAAAAACTTTTTAACAAAAAATAAAACCGACTTCAAAAAAAAATCACAAAAAAGAGAAAAATAAACTTTAGAAGAAAAACCAGTCTCTGAAGTCGGTGACTTTTGTTTGTTTTGTCATTTTTTTGCCACCGACTTCAGAGACTGGTTTTTCTTCTAAAGTTTATTTTTCACTTTTTTGTGATTTTTTTTTGAAGTCGGTTTTATTTTTTGTTAAAAAGTTTTTATTTTTCACTTTTTAGTGGTTCACATGGTCATGGGTCAATGTGGACACTGTAGTTTTTTTTTTGAGTTTTGTTGATTTTTCAAAAACCGCTTCTCCGATTTCGAAAAAAAAATGATGGGACCATTTCGAAAGTATACCCTTTCCAACAAAGAAAGAATTTTTCAAATCGGTTAGCAAGTGACGGAGTTATGCCCGAACAAACATAAAAAAAAAAAAAAAAAATACAAACATCCGAATTGAGAACCTCCTTCTTTTTTAGAAGTCGGTTAAAAAGAAAGCCAAACTTATTAAGTAATTGATACTGTTGAAAAACGCAGCATACCAGCAGCGTTTCCGCACCGTGTGATGACAGAATGTGTGGCGCCCATACATTGCGATTACCCACTGTTGTTGAAGAAACAGTGAATCAAAGTAAAAACAAAGTGGCGCCGGTACCTGAAAAGTGATGACTGTGTTAATCGGTTGTCGTGGTATGTGATGCGAAGAGGTGAGAAAAATTTCGTGAGGGAAATTTGATTATGAAAAGGAGTGGAGGAAGACCAAATAAATTAAGGATGGACTGTGTAAAGGATGATATATGACAAGAAAGGAGGTGTCTGATGAGTACACACGGCTACACATCAAGCTATACATTTCCAGTATAAGCTGGTCCCGCATTGTATAGGATTTCCGTACAGTGCGAGATCAGCGTAAACTGGAAATGTATAGCTTGATGTGTAGCCGTGTGTACGAGTAATAGAGAAGTATAAAAGATAATATAGAAGAAGGAGATATACAGCGCCGACCTCATATTATGAATTGCGATATGGACAAGAGAATTAATGATACGTTGTAGATGCAGAAACTGAACTGTATAGTGTTTTTTTTATCTATACTAATATTATAATTATAAAGAAGTAAAGTTTGTGTGTTTGTATATTTGTGATTTGATTTTAAGGTTCCAATACCTCCTAATGTTTCTGTTTTCCTGGTAGTTTGATCGATTGTGATTAAATTAATTAACTATCAAATCCAATCCTTTTAGGGTTGTAGGTAAGTTATTTTTAAATGAATTGGACCACGGAACTCTCAAAAGGTGCTGTGGTCCAACTATTTTTAAAGTTGGACAACTGCCCCTAGTAAAGACCCATGGTCCAACTAATAGGACAGAGCAGTTGGACCACTGCCCTGCACTCAAATTGTAAGGGGTAATCTCAGGATCTACTGAACCGATTTTAAAAATTCTTTCACCAATAGAAAGCCACATTATTAATGTGGCTTTACAGGGATAAAAAGTATTTTATCCCCACGGATAAAATGTATTCCCACGGGAACGGGATCTACGCGGGTGAAACCGCGGGACGTCCGTTAGTTTACAATAAGTACAAACTACAATTTACAGAAAATTATAGAGAAATGAAATGTAAAGTTGAGTTTCATAATCACCGGCATAAAAACTATCAGTACAATGCCCATTATCAGGACTACTTACCAAGTAATACCAAGTGTCATGATGTCATGAGTAAGTATTTTTTTTTTGAAGTGAAAAGTATTTCGCGGGCTACATTGGGCCATTTCACGGTTTTCTTTTCACGTTAAAAGATTGCTTATTAAATAAAGGAACACCAAGACATACACGTGGATGTACCTCCATATTCTTTCGTATATTTACTAACAGCGGCTATATGTTAAAAATGCATATTTACGATACTACATCCAAAGTGCACTTTGTATGCATTTTACCGTGTCGTTCAACTTATCGCACTTGTTCTCAGTGGGTAGATATTGTTTTTGTAGTATTGCGGCAAAGCTTTATAGAGACATTATGTGCCAGTTTATTTAAGTCAGACAAAACCGATTTGATTATAATAGTAGTTTATGCGACTGTGCATAATGAAGGGCATTACAACACAAGTGTGGGTTTAAGAAACGAGCCGAAGGCGAGTTTCTTAATAGCATCACACGAGTGTTGTAATGCCTAATTATGTATAGTTGCATACACTAATTTATCTACCCGAATATCATAAGGGCTCTATGATGAGCTCAGGAACCATAGGGAAATGACCAGCATTGTTACCAGTGTAATGCAATAAAAAATTAACAGGATATTAGTTGCATTCGTCGCTGCATTTACGATATCTGGCGGAGTGTTCATGTTAATTTCTGAGTCACTATCACTCATTTTCGACAGAAATAAAGAACTTATCAGAAAATTTGTCTATTCAATGAAAGGGAATAAAAAGCTAACGAACAAATGACAGCTCGAAATGGCGGCGTTTCGGTTATCTGTCATTTTTTTTTAATCATAGGAAAACGAACAAAGTCACTATTCTTGTGTCACTCGAGATCAAAATGTCGTGCGATTTATAATTAAAATCATACTGAATTGGGGTTTCGTATCGATAGGTATCTGTTTTAATGTAGATACTAGAATAGCACACTCACTTGAATTTGACACCTGTTCCAAATTTAAACCCTCAAAAAGCTCATAACCTACTGTTTTCAGTAGGTTATGAGCTCATTACAGTTCTGTTAATTTCTGCTGGTTGGTAATGCTGGTCATTGCCTATGGTTTTTGAACGCATTATAGAGGGTTTATGATATTTGGGTAGATAAAATATATTGAAGCTATAATATACAGGGTGAATGGATCTGGACCCGTCATAGCAAATTATCATATAGGAGTTCTTTAATAATTATTAGACCTTACTTTCCCTAGCTAAAGCTTTATAGTTTAAGAGATACGTCAATTGTGATATTTTATTGAGATTTGTCCTGTTGAGATAATAGTACATTATGGTACAAGTGTGTTATGTTGGTGATTACCGCTGAGGCGCCATTGAAACCCGAGCCGTTAGGTGAGGGTCTTAAGAGAGCCGAGGACGAAGGAGGTGAAGTCGGGGCCGCTACCACAGTCACCACTGCTAGATAACAAGTATTTTTTTTAAGGTCCTGGCTTCAAACTCAGTCAAGCGTAGTAAGCAAGTAACTTTAACTGATAACTTGATTTACAAATCTAGATTGAGATGAGACAGACTGTGTACTCGGCCTTTTTCATCCAGAAATATTGGGTATATTTCTCCCGTGATCGTTTCCAGTGGCTTCTTTCAAAGTAACTTCATAATATGAATTGCATTAAGAAGCGTGAAATGAACCTTTCATAACAGTACCTGTCTGTGACCATTTAGGAAAATAGATCATAATAGGAAAATGTTATGAATTGCGTTAAAATTCGTAAACTGGTCTCAGGCTTTTTAACGCAATTTATTATGATCTGCTTAATTGGCGATTTTACACCCCCTGGTCCTTCGCAGTATTTTAATGTGGAATGATACTCTGATCTAAGTCGAAATTCAGTCGTTACATAATGCAGTTTAAACACTCGTGGAAATTTTGTAACATGAAATAATATTAGTTGAATGTTCGTAGTGACTGGCTTTAGAATGTCTATAAAAACTTTTTAAAAACTGGAATGCTGATGGAGTAAAATAGACTTGAATGTTTACTAAAATAGTTTAGTACATGACACACACCTTAAAAGCCTAGCACTCACCATTTCCAGTAATAACTGGATAAGAGAATAAAGCTGACGGACGTGAAATGAAACCCGTGTTTCGATCTAAAATTCTATATTTAATGAAGAACAGTCTATTCTAGATTTAATTCATCTTTCTATTTGCAGAATTATTTATATGATAGTTGAGTTGCTCGAAGTTGCAAATGAGTTTTAGTGTCACCGAGGCGAGATATACCCGCAGGCTTATTGTACAACAGTTTTCAATTTTGCTGCATCTTAGCTACTGATCCACTTACTTAGACCCGGAAATAATCCACTGTGAAAAGTTTGTAGCTGACCTGACGAATAACCAAACTTGTCCTTTATTTAGCTACTCGCTAATTTAGCTCTTATTTAGTGATAGTTATCATCTATTCTAATAGTAATTTGTACGTAGGTAACTCAAATCATTTGTCCTATCTTTAGTAATGATGACCACGTTTCGCAACATAAGAGGCGTTATGAAAATCAATAAGGAGGAACTAATGGCTAAGCTATAACAGCCGCTCGGGTCGATCTTTGAGTTAAGCGGCGCTTGCCTATCTGGTCCGAGAATGAACCAGTCATTCAATATCGATTTTCCTGTTCCGGCTGTCATTTATAGATCTCCATCAATCGTTACAGGTAGTCAGTTACCCGAAAATCTGAGAACCAGTCTTACCATGATCAACCGAACCCATTAAAGTTAGGAAAAGGCTTGCCAGATGATGAGGAAATGTGACAGTTAATTAAAGAGACTATATCGGTTTTATACTGGTGTTGTATGATCATGTACAATTTAACGAGCTACACCAAAAAGGTGCCTTTAGCTATCCATTTTGTCAGCCTTATGGGTTGGAGATTTCATAGCCCCTAGATCCCGACTTGACATTAACTTTCATACATGATTAAAAATTTCAAGCAAAAAGGAAAGCTTACCTTGGTTTCTTAAGCAGGTATGTTTTCGTAGGTACTTGTTTGTCAATACTCAAACAATCACAGTTTGGTTATGAGGGTTTATACGGAAACCATTTGGCTTCTGATTCAGACATTTACTGTAGGACATGTAAGTATGTAATATGTTAGTTACCTGGTTTACACACATACATACATAAACTCGCACCATTTTCCCATGTGGGTAGGCAGAAACCACAGAACGCCACCTAACTGCTACGATCCTTACATACTCTTTTTTCTCCTTCATCATCATTATCATCAGCCTATATTGTTCCCACTGCAGGGACTCAGGCCTCCTCTCTAGGAGAGGGATGGGCTATATATAATTCACCACGCGGGCCCCGTGCGGATTGGTAGACGAATCTTCGAATTTTTGGTTTTGATATATGCCGGTTTCCTAACGATGTTTTCCTTCACCGTTTTGAGAGCAGTGGTGATGAAATAAATTACACAAAGTAATGCGCCTGCCTGGGTTCGAACCCACAACCAACTGTTTGCCACCACTGGGCCACCACCACCACTGCTCTCTGCTTTTTTTCTCCATATATGTAGTTTAACAATCTTTATTTTCTTATATTAATAAAATTTGGGTACGCTCTCTCAACTTTCTTCAAGTTTTCACAGTGAAAGACACACAAAAATATCTTAACTTTCAAGTGATCGCTATTTTATTTTCAGATCATTTACAATGTTACTAACAGTAAGCAAGTCAACGAAGCATTAGCCGAAAGTATAACTCGGCAATAGTGCGTCAGTTAATAATTTTAATTAAGTACATTTTAATTTAGATTTTCTTTTTTAATTATTCATAAGAAAAAATTAACTAAGCAAGAACCGTTATTATTCGTTTTAAAACGATGCTAAATCGTTATGGGTGATGACAAACTTAACTCCCTAAGACATTGCCATGTATCTCAGGGTAAGCCTTAGTATGAGTCTAAATAAACAATAACAAATGATAACCAAAAAGTGTTCCTAAGTTTACGTTCTTCTAGTTGAATACTTCTGTTACTCTTCCATTTTGTATAAACAGCGAGAATCGAGAACCTATAGTAGATTTTACAACAAGTGCACAAAACGAACCATGATCCGAGATTTTTAGCAGCCCGAGCCGAAGGCGAGGGCTGCTTGTAATGTCGAGGATAAAAATGGTTTTGTGGACGAGTTATAAACTCTGCTTTTCACTTCGAATGCGAGGAAATAAAACAGTAGTATAACATATTTCTTTAATTAAAATTCAAAGTAAAGTACAGTTTTGAATACTGAAGGAAATTGTTTTTTTTTTTTTTAATCTTACGAAATTGATATTAGGCTTGCAGACCTATACAGCCTACTTTTAAATTAATTTTGTAACAATAATTTTCATTAATTAATTAAATAACTTACCGTACTTGAATTTAAATTTTAATATCTTTTAAGTCTTAAAAACTTATAAGGCAAATAAATTAAAGTTAATATTATAAAATAACAAATTCTAACTATGAACTTCTTATTGTGTTTGGCTGTATGTCTCATTTTCTTTGCCTTAATAAAGATACATTAATTTATGAGTAGATACGTTAATGCCCTTGTGCACAAAATTCGATTTTGTGCAGCCTATATCCTGCACAAATAAGCACTTTCAGAGCATGAGAAGTGAAAAAACATTTGTCATATGGATAGGTTTTAGAATAACGCTTTAAATAAACAGAATTTCAACGGTGAGAAAGGTATGGTAAAATCCTAGCTTGGTTGCAGCCAAGCAAAATATTTCAATTAATTAACAACGTTGTACGAACTTCATCTACTCATTTTGCAATCTATCGGAAAACATTGGGACTGGTGAATAATAGTCCTTAAAGAAGCATTTACATTTTGAACATAGACTTCGTCAATCAAATAAGTATTTAAAAAAAAAAAAAACATCAAATGATACAATCAACTCATTTCATTATATATACAATCATTTATTGAATTTAAATTACCCCTTAAATATTTCGATTATCTTGTACTTTATTTTACTGCCTTAGTTGGCCCCCTAATAGAAAATCCCCACGACATATCCATCGGAAATTCTAATTGGATGGGAAAATAACATATTTTATTTTAAGGCACTCGTTAAAAACGTGCGCACTGTGTAGTATGAATTATAACGGGCATCGTCTGGTAATAAAAACTGTCGTTCGATATCGGCAAGGCATAAATAAGCGTTGTCGGGTAGCGCTCTGGTACATCCTCGATCCCTGATTAGGCGTGCGTCGCGTGACAAACCCCTATTTGTTCGATCATTGTCTTACCCTGCATCCTCGCGCCATCAAAACAAACTGGAACACACACAAACTGCCAGCTACACCGTTCTGCGTTTAGGTATAACAGACTGCTATTCAAATTAATAAACCGACGGTAAGCTCCCTGCTAATAGCGGGTGTTGTTGCAGTACTATTCTGTAATTCGATATCAGGGCTTTATGAAACAATAGATATTTATATTTCACTGAAATTGCTCTATTATCTATTACAAACAGATACACATCACCTATTCCTGAACTTTTCCTAGTTCAATAATAACTGAACAAGTGACAGTGCCCAAAAACCACAATAGTAAATACAGATCGAGATCTGCACTTACTGATGCCGATTTTAGGCGCTGTCAAAGTCAAATAGTTGAGTTCCTCGTGCAGTTAACTTTGATATATTTAGTAATTCGCCACTTCCACTTTATTTCTGAACGAAGTGTAGCCCACGAAATGTAAATTTGACGGAAACCAGCATCAACGAAAATAAAATACGAAGATATCTTTTGCTTATAATCAGATAAGTACAATCCCTACGTAACTTAAATAATATGCTGTCAAAGGTAAGGTAAGCTAAGGTGTACTACAGTCAAACGTAAAAGTATGAGTAAATTTTGTAAATAGGGGATCGGACTGACTCAAAATGTATTTCTGTTTTTTCCGTCAGTTAGATTATCAAAAAATATTGAATACGTGTTTTTTGTTTCATCAAATTAATAAAAAATTACGAAGATAAAGATCATGACTTGGTTTGTAGGTAAAAAATGTACTGACATTTGTGACGTCACACGAGTTTTCTTAGCACTGTAGGGGCAAGTGCTGTACCTATGGACGCTTTTACCTGTGGACACCGTTAATTCTGCGGAAACGGGCAACACTAAAATTTTAATTTGAACGCAGCCGTAAGCATTTGTCTATGGTTGACAGATTTGACGTATCGCCATCTTTTTTTTCCGTGTTGTTTTTGTTATGCCGTGAAATATGCGCAGAAAGTTTTTGGACCGAAAAAGTAAGTTTTTTAGCTGTATTTGATCAAGTTTTACAGTAAAGTTGTGGAACATAACTGATAGATTATATGTGCAGTGTGGTCTCTGTAGTTTCTAGCTTATTTTCTTAATTTTAACTAATGCTTTAACCAACGTACCGGTGGACATAGACCTAATTATGTTTTTTTTGCGGATATTTGTTCCTATGGACAAACAACTGTGTGTACCTATGGACTGTCCACAGGTACAAAATTATGTTTGTACCTATGGACAGTTCAGGTTATTTTTTTTAATATCTTACTAATTAGTCCAGTTTTTATTTTTCCAAGGGTTTTCTTCAAAGACAACATGTTGAAAGGAGCTCCACCAGGTTCACTGGGTAATATAGTGAAAGGTTTTGAAGTTTCCGGCATATATCCATTCAACAGGGATATTTTCTCAGAAGAAGACTTTTTATGCTCATAATATGTAACCGATCGTCCAGAACCAAGCCAAAATAAAGAGACTTCAACAACACTGCCAATACTATTAGATAGTCAAACTACCATTCAAAATGATCCTACTTCTGAACTCAATATTTCTATTGAAAATGATTACCAGCTACATTCGGGAGAACCGGTTTTGCCAACTCCAGCAATAATTACGCCCGAAACCGTACGCCCTTTTATTAAAGCTAATCCGCGAAAAGCTGCTGCACGAGGAAGAAAACCTGGAAGAACAAGAATTTTAACAGATACGCCAGAAAAGGATGCTACATATATTAAATGACTCTTTAAAAAAGACCACTAAGAAGAAAGCTAACACGAAAATCACTAAAATTACCTCTACTACCATAGATATTTCTCAACCGAGTACTTCGACAGCTAACACTAGTTCCTTCACAATAACAGAAATCCCGCTTTCAGTTGCCAGTTGCTCAAAGTCCACCAAAAATATTGAAATATTGAAACAAGAAAAATTATCATATGTTGTGTTCGAAATGTAAAATCTATGCCAAAGATAGTAAAAAAATGCTTAAATGTATAATAGTCTATGCCATCATAATTATCATATTATGTGTGTTCCACAGTCACACAGGCAGAATAGGGTAGACGACTAAAAAAATCTAATTAGTCCGTCAGATAGATTTCCAAAAAATATTGAACACGTATTTTTTCTTTTTTCACGTAAACAAAAAATGAAGACGATACAGCGCTTTGAAAAGTCGTGCAACGTCACAGCTTGGTACAATTTTACGAGACATGACGTCAAAAGCCCCCTCTCCATGATCTTTGACAAGCTTTATTTTCGTCAATTTTTATTATTTTGATAAAACAAAAAACACGTATCCAATATTTTCCGATAATCTAACTGACGGACTAAACAGAATCATATTTTTTTTAGTCAGTCGTCTACCCTATTTTGATTCCGACGATGAGAGTGAAAGTTGCTGCAAACTATGCAGACAACTGCATAGTTTGCTTTGTATTAGCCGATAATAGCTTTAGTGATGAATCTACTAATAATTTATTTGAAGAATGTCGTAATCGTAAAGCATATGAGTAATTAATTAAGTTAATAATTAATTGAGTTATGAACCTGTGGACAAAACCGTAGTTTTTAAGAAAAGTTGATTATTTTCATGAGTATAACTCATTTCGAGGTTTAAGTTGATTTTTAAGAAAGACTGATTATTATGTACGATTGCTGATTTATTAAAAAAATAATAAAAGTTATTTAGTTCAGATTTAAAAAATATTTTATTTCGATTATTGGAAAATGTCCATAGGTAAAGCACTTGCCCCTAATTATCGTATTCATTTTATGTTTACGTGAAAAAAGAAAAAATATGTATTCAATACTGTTTATGGATATCAATCTGATGGATTAATCAGATTTTTTTGTCCGATCCCCTATTGCGATTCTGCTCACTAAGATTGTAGGTATTGACGTTAATATACTGTTACTTGCTATAAGTAGCTATATTTTTATTAAGAACCAACTTTAAAATACGCATGACTTTAGCATGGGTGGTTGCCATGGCGTAAAAGTAACTTCACACTTGCATTGTTAGAATCTTCCTCCGTCATGTTTTGATGGC